>JAZDUA010000442.1:0-735000 GCA_038098605.1 Gryllus longicercus
GGGGGCGGGGGTGTGGCGGACGCGTGGTCGGGAGCGGAGGCGGGGGCGGGGGCGGGGGCGGTCGATAGCGACGGGCCGCAGAGGCGAGCGGGAGGGCGCGCGTGGTACGGCGAGGAGGCAGGCGCGCTGGTAGAGCTGCCCTCCTCGGAGCCACGTGCACGAGCCCCTTCCCGCCAGCGGCTTCCCCCGCGCTGCGGCTGCGCGCCCTCACTTACTCCTGCCACAATACGAGTACCAACCGCACACACACCTACCACCCCAAGGTTCTCTTCAAGGGGAATATAAGTGACTCCAATTAGAACTTTCTAACACTATTCACACACATACAGTTGCGCAATAGAATAAAATTACAACAAACGCTCTACAATGTTTTACTATATACTTATAAAAGTATTACAACAGCATATATTTATAATTATATCAGTATTGTAACAGCACATTCTTATTTCAATATTTTATTCTAACCGCTAGTTTCTGTATCTCAACTATGAGTAATTTTTAGGAAAGATGAAAGCAAAGCCTGGGCGTTTCGTGCGATGAACTCACAAAGGAACAACTTTCAATGTCTTCCAGAGCTTGCAAGAAACTTCGAATAACGCAAGTAGGCACAATTGGGGTACTTCAACGCAGTTGATTTGGAATAAAAATCCCAGTAATCCCTCTGCTGAAGCATATACGTCATTTGAAGTAACTACGTAATTCAAGTCAGTCTCGCAACCTCCCTGTATTCTGTATCCCGGAATTCTTCTATATCGATCTTCGCGAATTTATTTCTTCTCTTTTGATAATGTATCATGAGAGAAATTGGTCTTTTAGGTCATTCCTTTCAGAAATATGTTCCCGCAATTAAGAAATATTCTCCCAAGTACATTTCTCATCAACCTAACAATGATTTATTTTTATGTTTTGAGTGACAATTTGACATTCGTTCTTCCCTGTTTGCTGATGCTTCTTTCTCTACTACTAGAAAATGATTCAAAAGTAAATTAATAACAACTTTAATTTCGATTCGATATTTTCATTACCGTTTATGATACACTCCTTTTAAACATGTATGATTTAAATTTAAATTTTGTTTGTAAAATTAATATTCTATTTCGCTTATTACATTCAAAAATTCACACCTTTTAATATTTAATCCAAAATAACTCTTAGGATCTCTGTCATTAATTGAAGGCTTTTAGCTTTATCAGAAATTTGTTCTGATATCCAAACGTCTATAATTATGAATGTTTCGGTATTTGTGAAGCTGTCACAGAAGCACGCATAAATCGGCAATAATGTATTAATTATTCCCTGTGTTGCATTTCTTTCCGTAACAAAAGGAAGTTCATTGGCGTGTAAGTAGGGCACTGTTAATTGACGAAAATACAGTTATTTATTGTTGTCTTTATTTCTTTCGTTTTCCTTTAATTGAGAAATGTTATACGTTTAAGAAGTATAAACTGCACAATTTTTATGGAAAAGTTCAAGTTATAATTGCAGAAACACTTTTTAACAGTAATAAAACCCTTCAACCGTGCTTTTTGTAAATGTTTTACATAAATATTACTTTTAAAAATATTCGAATATTGCATAAAACAAGTATATGTAACATTTCGATCCGTAAATTATGTAAGTAAAGTAATAGTAATCTTTTCGGCGAGCCGTGTTCGTCAGGCAACTTTATTGACGCCGAAGTACAGCAAGTTTCCTATAACATAGGCGTCACATTAGTCTTATTATATTATTATCTACAAAACATTTTTGAAGTTAGTTTGTTAATAACCGCACCTGTAGCACGTATGTTCTAGCTCTTAGTTATTTGGTTCGTGCGGAGTTTTCCTGAAGGACAGATGCCATATTGCTCTACTAAAACTTCACATCTAAAGTTCTGAGGATCCTAGCCCCTAAATGAAAATCAATTATCAGCTGGATGCTTTGTGCTTCTCTCTTTCATAATTTATATTCACACTATTCACAGGCCGTCATATCAAAATGAGTGGCAAAAAGTAACTGGGAAGCTAACGAAGTTCAATTCGTGAAATGAATGTCGTCAGAAATGGAAAAGGTCTCTGTAAAAATTTCACACTAGCCTGGGAATCCAATGAGATCAGGAATTCAGTAGCTTGAAATCATTTCTGCTTCTCATGTGATGGACGACTAATTTTCATGTATTTGTTGAGCGGATTAAATTCACGTAACTGTTTAGGACTTATGTGATTAAGTTTTTATAGGCATTATATTCTACAGTATTCGTGTCCGGTTTCAATATTCCTCATTTAACTAATTCTTTCATGTAGAAGGAAATATCGTGTAACGGATTTAAGGTTGTGTCATTTCCTCCTGATATTTAGTCAACTCTACTACACATATGTACTACAGGACAATTTTTTGAAATTTTGTTTTCCAAGTCCTTTGGAGGGGCGTTTAGCGCTTTGCGTTTGAGATTAATCCTCCATTAATAATCGCGTTTAGGAGTAATCCTCCATTAACATTATTTGTCATTGTATGTAACTTCTCGTCGCAGTCAGTTGTCAAGAGGACCGTGAGGTAGCATCTCCGCATACGCGTCTCCTACCATGCGCTCATGTGTCACTACCCAGCGGCCAGAATTGGAAAGGAATTAGGATTGGGGTAGAGTTTAGGACACTTCACAGGAAGTAGCCCTTATGAAGCTGCCAAACAGGTTTTGTTGGCACAAATTTCACATGATATTGTTCAGGGTTCGACGGGAAAGGTGGTGAAAGGCGACCGACTTCCCTCTGAGCCACGAGATGACGTTCTGGCGTTCTCAAGGAGATTTCATGTCCCTGCCAAATATCTGAGTATGAAGTTGCCTAAGTATCAGGGGGGAAACACATGTATCAATACATATAATTCCGTTACTACCATTTCTCCTATATACGGTCATTACAAAAAAATGATCATTTTTGACCCTTCTACATGGTCTAGAAGTTTGTAAACTTTATTCAGACACATTTGAAGAGAGTAATTGATGAACATTAAAATTCGAACAAGAAATATTCATCTTGAAACAATATAGCAAACAGTTCACTAGAAAAAGTACTCAAGCGTTAAAAAACATTTTTCCATATAAGCCAGGGTTGTCCAACTGGCGGCCCGCAGTGCCATTTTTTGCTGCTCACGAAAGGTTTTTACAAAAGTGAAAGTCTCTTGCATCCATGATGGGTCGTACTGAGCGTAGACGACAGCCTGTTGTGGTCAACACCCCCTTAATGTAAAAACAGCTTACATTTAAGAATTATTTTCGAGTAAATTCAGAAATTCAAAATCATTGCAAGTGTTTCGCTGCGTTATGGATTGTAGGGACTGATATCATGCATGTTTCCATCCCCTCCCTCTATTTCTGGGCAGCCGGACAAACTGCCGAAATGAAAAAGACGGGTAATACAGATCGCTGAGTAATGAAAATATGGCCCCAACCATATTAAATGCTGTTACCCTTGACAGTTTGGTTTTTAGTTGAAAAATTGATGATAACGATAAAAGTTGGACCTCAAATGTGTTGTTTCAATGTGACTTTCACTGCATGAAAGTAAACAGATGCTTGATGTCATTTGCTATCCCTATGGCGTGGAGAGATCCTACCAATTGTTGTAATATCAACTAGTCACTTACAACACAAAGCGATATAAAACAATATAAAATTGAATATTCAAACGTCCCTTCTGCGCTAGGACCTGTTTATCATAGAGAAAGCTTACTGATAACAACTTTGCTATTGAACTAAAAATATTAACATTCAAGAAGTTGTTCTTATTGATGAATTTCAACCTGATGACAACGAAGACATTTCTCAGCACTAGTGATCATGCTCCTAGTATCTATAGACCACAGCTCAATAATTCGGTGCAAGTTATAGAACCAACACAACACAAAGCGTCGGTTCCAGATTGCAAGTGTGGAGTCTATTGACACAAAGAAGAAGCATTACATTCTAGAGAAAAATAAATATTTACTTAAGGTTTTAAATAACGGAACGTAATTTTTGTTCGTGTTTCAACAAGGATGGTTCAATGAAGGAAATTCAGTAAGTAGAACCTTCAGTGTGGCGTCTATTAGGATTAAAATAAGGCTAATACAAAATGTGATAGCTAGGAACGAAAACGTAAAGGTTTGAAACATTGAAGATGTTATTTTTCGCAGTTAAATGAATCCTAACTTACTGAGAGTACTTTTATTGGGCATCGTATAAGAAAAACTGATTTGTAACACCCTTTTTTAAAGAAGAACTTAACAGAAGTTAGCAGGTTGGAAGTGGATTGATAAGTTGATAAAAAGGATTTTTAAATAAAAAAGGAAGATACAAATTATAATAGAACAAATACAGTCCTAACAACACATGAGGTATCAATTATCACTAAAAAATAACTTTGATTTATTAACAATAAATCTTGGAAAAATTAGTGATTAACAGGGAGACACTTTCCACAAGGAAATTAGATCTTTGCAAACCCGATACCAAGGTCTCTGGGATTCACCATGATAATCTTTTTTTAAATATTGAATTTAGCCTAAAATATGCAAATTATATCACTGAGCCTACAATACTATTTCATGCAAATGAAATATATTGATAACGAAGCATAGCATTTTGAATTATTCGGCAAATTTATTTCAAAGCTGTTTAAATGGATATGAAAAGCAAGGTAAAATTTTAGAGATTTTACAGTTTAATGTTAAAAATGTTCCGGTTTTTGGACAAATGTAATTAATAAAAATGAATAATAACGAACGATCTCAAAAGATTTCTTATCAAATTCGACGCTCTTGGCACGAAAAGAATTGATTGCGTACATTCCGTGGCCACTCAATCACGAAATAATTTGTGAAAATGGCACGTCGCGACGAGGAATGTCTATGGAATACAGAACACTTTAAGCGACCAATTATTGTAAGTAATCCCTTCCTGCTTTTGAAGAATCCCTACTCCTGGGGTATCGACTAGAGGGGTAAACGACCTTTCACGAAAAGGGGCCTTCCCGGACGCGTCGCGGTGGAGGGCGGAGGAGATGGTATCTGTTGCTTCCAGCGGACGCCCCAATGCCAGAAAGGGCTCGAGGGGCAAGCGGATGTCGACCCGCACATTAGCCCGGCAGCTCCACTGACAGGCTCTATTGGCAGGCGCGTGCCCACTGAGCAATGGCGCAACGACACGACACGCACAGACCACGGAGTGCACTGCGAGGGGAGGCAATGTCGGGCAGGGGTGAGCCGCGTTTCAGGGTCAGGAGGCTCGGAGCGACTACCCCTGACTTCACTTAACCAGAGAGACGGCTGAGAACTCTCGCACCTGCAACCCCGATCCCCACCCCTCTCTCTTCTGAGGAACTGAAGGGGAAAATATAATAGCGAAACTGCGTCTATATATAAATATACAACATTAAATTTAAATACAGATTAAGTTGTAGCTTGTACATTGTGGCTTGGAAAGTTTAACTTGAGGCCCCTGCTCTTTAAAGCAAGGTTTTAAGACCCACCGTTTCGGCGTTACGCACGTCTGATGTGACAGGAAACAGACCTTTATGCTGACCGTCTGTTGCAGTTTTATTTTGCGTCAGACTGTTTTGCATTCATCTTTTCAATGACTTCAATACTTGTACTGTGCTGGTGAAAATTATTATTATTAATGTGAAATGTAGAAAGTTTTGGGTGATAATAATGTAATGGTAGAGTAAGCAACCCCAAGGAAGTATCCAGTAAACACGTTCATCCACAGTAAAACCTTATAGAAATTGTCACACGTCAATAACCTCTAGACTAGGGAATATTATTGAATTTGAAATGTTCATATCATTTTATGACCAATGTCATTTAATGGCTTAGGAAAGATTTTATGAGGCTTCTGACCTCTCACGAAAAAAAGGTAGCCTTCACTGCAGTCTCAACCTCATCAATGACAGGTGTAACAGAAAAATAGAACAAATCGTGATAACTACAATAATTTAGAAAAGCTGTCATACCTGACGTCCGATATAACATTCTCAAGAACTGCTTCCAAAAAACATGCGGGAGAATATAAAGTTAGAAGAGTGTGCACTTGAAATGTGCAGTCTTTCTGTGACTGTTGAAGTTGTAGTGTCAAGACTTTGTGACTTCCGGTCAGAGGCGCTGCAGTAACATCAGTCCATGCCCTGAGCCACGTAAGCCGGTGAGGAGCGTTCGTCTGCTGGTGAATTAGGGTTAACAAAGTGTCAATAATTCACGTTAATACCACCTCTATTCACATTTGAGTCGTCGAATTTTAGAACATTGAATATCGAACTTTAGTACACTAAAGAGCGAACTTTAGTACACTAAAGAGCGAATTTTTGTACACTAAAGAGCGAATTTTTGTACACTAAAGAGCGAATTTTTGTACACTAAAGAGCGATTTTTTGTACACTAAAGAGCGAATTTTTGTACACTAAAGAGCGAATTTTTGTACACTAAAGAGCGAATTTTTGTACACTAAAGAGCGAATTTTTGTACACTAAAGAGCGAATTTTTGTACACTAAAGAGCGAATTTTTGTACACTAAAGAGCGAATTTTTGTACACTAAAGAGCGAATTTTTGTACACTAAAGAGCGAATTTTTGTACACTAAAGAGCGAATTTTTGTACACTAAAGAGCGAATTTTTGTACACTAAAGAGCGAATTTTTGTACACTAAAGAGCGAATTTTTGTACACTAAAGAGCGAATTTTTGTACACTAAATAGCGAATTTTAGTACTCTAAATAGCGAATTTTAGTACTCTAAATAGCGAATTTTAGTACACTAAATAGCGAATTTTAGCACACGAATAATCATACTTGAGAACATTAAAAGTAAAATAGACAAGTACTTGATAAGAATCAAGGATGGCTGGGAAGCGCTTTGAGAGCAGCGGGGAGCTTAGCAGATTTACCAGCTGCAAGCTCTGCCCCACCTTATCGATCACAAGCAATTTTACCTAGCACACTAAAATGATCGCAAATTTGAAATATCAAAACTAATTTTGAACACGGAGAGGACTAAACAGCGCCCGTGCGTTTTGAAATATTGAAAAGGATTGATTAATCCAGGCAGTGCAACAATTTTTGGGACGCGAGACGTCTCAAAATACAAACTTGCTCAATGCTGGTACTAAGATTGTACGCCTAAGTGCGCATGATACGAATGAGATCAAGTAAATGCACCGACAATTTACTACATCTTTGAAAGATGGGTCTTTTGCTTAACGAAATGTAACAATTAATTAAATTTCCTAAAAATCTCTTTTAAGGAAACAATGTCAGAGTGACGTCTGCAAAAGCAGTAAAAATTATTTTCATCTTCAAATTTATTTTACTAATTCATCCCTTTTTTAGAAGAAAGTATCACAAGGGTAAAAGAAAATAGCATCGTTTAACTTTTCATTATTTTTAGTAAATATTTTTATAATTTGGTGTTCAGTGGGAAATATTAATGTAATATTGAACACGCTTTGATAATCAAACCATTCCCCCTTTTTACACCAAACTAATTTCATTCTGTAATTGTTGTGTATCATAAACCTAAGGTCTTTGTAATAGGTAAACTTTTTTTTTTCAACAAAATCTGAGAATGATGCTAATTACTAGGGAGCGGATTTCCATGATTTAACATATTTTTGTCCGTTGCTTCAGGGCATAGCTAAGTGAAATTTCTTGTCATTTCTTTACAATTGGATGCTATGTAGATTAATATGTTAGTGTATATTTGGCCTATTTTTCCTGTTGGTGCATATTCGCGTAATTATAAGAGGATATTTTGCATATTTCGTCAAAATATAGAAAACCTTTCATGTTTTCATAGAATAGATTTATTTTCGAGAGTTCATTGATTAGAATAGCTTGCCATAATCACCTTTTTTTTCTCTTTTGTGTAGATGATAAAATACTTGTGCAAATGTACATTTTTAAACCAAACACAAAAAGTGAAAGAAGACCTACAACGTACTTCATTAAGGTGCATATTTACTTCAATTATTTCTCCGAGAAGTAAGATAGGCACAAAAACATTTTTCATTCCATGCATACTTCTCCTGAATGTTATCGAGAAAATCAAATATTGTTAATTTTAATTGCATATTAAAGTGAATGTTTCATTTTTTTAGGTCATAAAGAAACATTTTTAAATGCATACTTCAAGATTTTTAGGGCATAAAAATCGTCTCTCTACAAATAAAAATGCCCTTTCAGGGGATCCAATATGGAGAAACTGATGAATTTTGTTGGGGGAAATGGATGAACAATGCCTGGTGGACCCACCGCATTCCTGTGCTATCGAGCGACGCCGCCGAGGGTGGAAGGGGAGGGGGGGCGGGGGGCGGGGAGTGGAGCGCCGGGTGCCGGGTGGTACCGCCAACGCTCTCAACCCGCGCTCCTCCTGCCGCACTTGCCTTCAAACGCCACGGGCAGCGCGCGCCGCACCGCGGCTCTTTCTTCAACTACCACGACAGACCTCAAAACCTTCTAGTTGTCAAAGTTGCCGAAAGATGTCGTACAGTGATCGTTAAGTGGCGGGAGATTGAAACGTCTCGGACATTTTTTGTCTTTTCTACTTCCAGTATTTCCAGTCATTACAATGATTGCAGACATGTATTTAAAACATTTAAACAGAGTTTATAGTGTATTTAAATTCGAAGTTACATGTTTTAAGCTGTTTTAAAGAATACAAATTCCTAATAGATGCAACTTTTTAATAGAAGTGAATCGAAAATGTAAAAAAAAAAAAAAATTAAATTTGTTTATAACATGGAGAATTTTCATGACCATATATATAACGAAGGCTGGGTCATGGGGGTTAGTCAGAGGAAAGAATTAGACTATATAGCAGTTTGTCAAAAATAATTTTGAAATCTTGCCGAAAATATATTTCTATCAGGACTTGCAAGTCCAAAACAGAAAACAACGAAGAACCTGCAAGAATATTTAGCTTCAGTTCTTTGTTGGTTTATGACTTATTGTTGCAAACCCTGATAATGGAAATATTTTTTCGGAAACGTTGGCAAAGGATTATATCGTCTAATTATTTCCATTGACCAAGTGTCATGACGTAGCCTTCAAAGTTTTTTTTATTAATATTCTTTTAGCAGTATAACGCGGAATAAGAAATAATCTTTATATAATTGTACTGAAACAGATTAAGTTGCCATTAGCACTTCACTTTATTCACATATCGCATTTAGTGTGTATATTCGGAAGATTACATGAATCATCAAAGAAACGTATTAAATCTTAAATTTTAAGAGATTTGGGAAACAATGTTTACACTTTCGTCCTAAAAACACACTACTTACTTAACACATATACACATATTACAAAACACTAAATAAATTGAACTGTATAATCTCCTTCTATATCATTTCAGTAATATAGATTAGTTTTGTGGCGCTCACAGGCAATCAATCCTTATAAACGAGGTCTTTAAAGAAAGAATTTTACGAAGGCGTGACGAATTGCACTTAAACTTTAAAAATATAAAGGATTTCTTGAGTTTTAAAAATGTTTATGTCAAACGCAACCCGCAACACATAGACGGTGTTTGTGGAATGAATATAGTTATAAATCTCCAAAACAAAGCGTTCTAGAGCCTAAAAACCAGGAATTTTGGAGGCCTCAAACAAACGTTCCTTACATCGTAATCGAGAGGATGAGATCATCTTGAACATTCTATTGCGTTTTTGCTCGTTCGTGATTCTCGATACTTCATTGTATTGCAATGGCTTTTTCTAAGATTCCAAAGAGTTAGGTTGTTATCCTATATTTATTATCTATATTCGGAATTCTATAAGAATTTTTATCCTATATTTTTGCATGTAGCTTTGTAAGATTAAACAGATTTTCCAATATTTTTATGACAATCAAGGAAAGCGAATAGCAAATTTAAGTGTTGTTTTTAAGGAAGAGTGGCGAAGTGTTCCAAGAGCATCTGTCTATAATTCTGAATAAGCATTTATTCAAAATTTGATTCAAATATCGATTGCTTTGTTTTTATTTGATATTCTGTAAGTACATTGGATGTTACATATAAACAATTTTTATAGAAATAAACGTGTTTCGTGAACAACTTTTACCCTCAATATGGAAATGGAAGGATAGGGAAGAGGGTGGACGTTTAACACGGGAAAGTTCCCGGCTTGTGTATTAGTTGTTGTGCATGTAAGTGTAGCTGTGTGTGTGAGTCTGTGTGTGTGTGTCAGTCTGTGTGTGTGTGAGTCTGTGTGTGTGTGAGTCTGTGTGTGTGTGAGTCTGTGTGTGTGTGAGTCTGTGTGTGTGAGTCTGTGTGTGTGAGTCTGTGTGTGTGTGAGTCTGTGTGTGTGTGTGAGTCTCTGTGTGTGTGTGAGTCTCTGTGTGTGAGTGAGTCTCTGTGTGTGTGTGAGTCTCTGTGTGTGTGTGAGTCTCTGTGTGTGTGTGAGTCTCTGTGTGTGTGAGTCTCTGTGTGTGTGAGTCTGTGTGTGTGTGTCAGTCTGTGTGTGTGTGTCAGTCTGTGTGTGTGTGTGTCAGTCTGTGTGTGTGTGTCAGTCTGTGTGTGTGTGTCAGTCTGTGTGTGTGTGTCAGTCTGTGTGTGTGTGTCAGTCTGTGTGTGTGTCAGTCTGTGTGTGTGAGTCTGTGTGTGTGAGTCTGTGTGTGTGTGAGTCTGTGTGTGTGAGTCTGTGTGTGTGTGAGTCTGTGTGTGTGTGAGTCTGTGTGTGTGAGTCTGTGTGTGTGTGAGTCTGTGTGTGTGTGAGTCTGTGTGTGTGAGTCTGTGTGTGTGTGAGTCTGTGTGTGTGTCTGTGTGTGTGTGTGAGTCTGTGTGTGTGTGAGTCTGTGTGTGTGTGAGTCTGTGTGTGTGAGTCTGTGTGTGTGTGTGAGTCTGTGTGTGTGTGAGTCTGTGTGTGTGTGTGAGTCTGTGTGTGTGTGTGAGTCTGTGTGTGTGTGTGAGTCTGTGTGTGTGTGTGAGTCTGTGTGTGTGTGAGTCTGTGTGTGTGTGTGAGTCTGTGTGTGTGAGTCTGTGTGTGTGAGTCTGTGTGTGTGTGAGTCTGTGTGTGTGTGTGAGTCTGTGTGTGTGTGAGTCTGTGTGTGTGTGAGTCTGTGTGTGTGTGAGTCTGTGTGTGTGTGTGAGTCTGTGTGTGTGAGTCTGTGTGTGTGTGTGAGTCTGTGTGTGTGAGTGTGTGTGTGTGTGTGTGTGAGTAAGGGGAGAGGATTCAAGGAAGGGGAAGAATGATCGTGCGCGGTCCATGGCACGTTCATTATAATTATGCTCCGGTATTCACCTGGTATTGATATGAGAAGTCACGGACAACTGAATTCTCCTCCAGACGCGACTGAATTCGACCTAGCTATCTACATAAGTTGTCTCGGCTGCTGGATTAACTTAGGACCTCCCGGTCACAGGCTGCTGTGACATCAGTTGATACCCTGAGCAATCTCTCCCGGTATGTTAAGCATTGCGAATAATGAAAATGTATTACATCAGTTTCAAACATGTGGTGGCACTACCAACGAAACGATACGTGTTTACTTGAAATATTGTGAAAGTAGTGATTTTGATAAATTAAAATAACAGAATAAAATATTACAAGCGCAAGGATTAAAAAATGTATTTACAAAAATATAGAGAGTTAAAAGAAATTATGAAGAAATAAAGGCATGAACAAAAAAATCCTAAATGAAGGACAGAAATAAAACGTTTGAAATTAGATTATTCAATGCTGAAATTATATAGCCGCAGTTGCAAAACTAGACCCGCGATAGAAATCGCTAGAAAAAAATATACTGAATTTATGATGAAACAAATTTAACTCTCACTTTATAACGGACATTGACGAAACAACTATAACTGTCAATCAATTAATAACTGATCAAATTTATTTTTATACAAATAGTACATTATATTTTACTGGTAAATACTTCAAACAGATAGTTCACAAAACAATCCAGTTATAGACTGAAACACATTCTCAGAGGTATATGCCTATGATCATATTATAGCCATGTTTCAGCTAAACGAGAATTTTTTTAGATGAACCCCTTTTTCTTGAACCCTCGGTGGCTCGTTGCTTTGCGTTGACTCGCTTTCGACGGCGTAACTCCCGGTTCGATTGGCGGTCATGGCAAAAAATAATTGTGGGCGTTCGTTGCAATGTCCCAGATTCTGTAGCTCTGCTCACGTCTCAGCTTGAGAATACAGCATAGGGTTGGCTACGTGCTAAACACACGTACCCGGTAACCCGGCAAGGCCAGCACGCTGCTGATAGGTCTTACGTGTGTTTCACACGATCATTTTTGCATCATTTTTCGCCGGTACAGAAAAGAGACTGACCAGACTGGATGTAATTTGTACGGACAAATTTCATCCAGTTTCTGGCGCTCCTGGCGTCACTTTTCGAAACTTTCTCTGGTTTGTCATGCGTTTGGAGCGATTTGTTCATTTTGAAGTTTCGAGAGCGTTCTGATGTGTTGGGGATGTGATTCTGTAGAGAGAAATAATTCATGTACTGTGTTCTAATGTCAACGAGTTCCCTGCTCAGTCCATATAACGTAACTTAATTTGTTACCATAGATGCTATGTTCAAATGTTTGTTTTTTTTCAGCGCTTTTTGTGGCGTCCAGAGGAAGTATTTTCACAACGATTACGTACAAAGACCAGAAATGATCATGTAAAATACTGGAATGACTTTCATCCAGTTTCGGCACCGAAACATAACGCGTAGAAACGAACGTCCTTTTTCCAACCACTTTTTGTATAGAAAAATGAAAAAAAGGATGCAAAAAATGGGCGTGTAATACAGGCTTTAGGTCGTGAGGAACCGTCGTGCCGAAGTCCGTTCCGGTGCGCTGAATTGAAGTGTGCTGCTACTCACCGAGTCGTAGCAGCGCAGGGCCTTTGCGTAGTTGCCGGCCTTGACGTGGCCCAGCGCCTCGTCGCAGTGCAGCTTGGCCTCCGCCGCCGCGCTCCGCTGCGCCCGCCGCCCTTTCTTCGCGCCCTTGCCAGAGCGCCCGCCGCGCCCCGTCATGGCGCCAGCACTGCCGACAACAACCACAACAAACGCTTTCAACGAAATCACGAACTGAGGGAAGAACGTTTAGAAAACATTACAGATTTGATAAAATTACAGAACCAACAATTTTTCCAATTACTTCACTATTTCCCACATAAGACTACTTTGAATCTTGGTCAATCACACACATTTCAGCGAAGAATTAAATCTCGATTCCCCAAAGACCGATTCAGACCTCCAAAGATTTCTTTCTTTCCCGTACACACTACTGCCTTGAATATATCTTGCTGGATAGTTCCAATACAGTATGTGCCTAAGAAAAGCTTCACATTTACAGCCGGGTAAGAGATTTATTTGCCTAGGCCGTAAAAGCAAGTACAGTAAATCTAACACAACATTTAGATTCTAAATGAAACTAAATATTTGCCAGGCTAGAAACTGAAAGTGTATGTTGAACCTATTAGGACATCCGACTAGCGGATGTAGGGACAACTTCACTCACTTTTGTTTCATAGTTTGCAATCACTGTGATAGCGATACAGAGATGCTTCATAACGAAGTGAATGGCAAACTAAGTACGTTTAAGTCAGAAGCAGATGTGCAAAACATATTCGCCTGTGAAGTGACAACGGGCTCAGGAATCTCAACCTCGTAGAAAGAAGTAATACTTTACGTGATGCATAAACTACTATTTATGTTGGGAATTCTAGTGCTTAAGAGATCAAAAGAGATTAATATGAACTAAAACTTTAATTCACACACTTCATTTGACAGTACCTAACTCATTTCCGTTTCTCTCTAGGCATTTCGGAAGTTCTAGCAAGGGTTAGCGCAACCTCAACTTCGCGCAGTTCGGATCCTGGACTGGCGATCCCATTGCTAGAGCAGGGAACTTCTTTGCCATCTGGGCCGTTCCGGAGGCAAATGGAGTGCGGAGGAGCTGATTGCCGCTAGCGTGCAGAGGGCGCTGTCGGTCGCCGGAAATAGAAACGCGCGGACGAGCAAGGCGCAACGGGAACACGCATTCGGCACTCCCATGTTACTAATTTCCAATGTGCGCAGAAATGCAAAGAAACCATCCAACCACCGCTCGCGTGAGAGGCAGCTAGGATTTCGATGCCCAGAAACTCGGCAAAATCCTAAAATAATGAATGATTTCTATATGGACTGAAGAACGCAAACATTTGATTGTGTTATTCCGCCTATTCTCAACTGCACCTCCGAATGAAATTCGCATGCGTCTACTAAATAAAATTGTAGAATCCGAAATTGTAAACATTTCCCAAATTAATGGCAAGAATGAGTAACTCCATCTTGTCATATTATTTCATCAGTGCCGACGTTACCTAGTTTCCTGAGATACTTCTGTTACATTTCTGAATTTTTTATAACGGAAAACATGTTACAAAAATTGAACATAGGATTGTACATAACAGACTTAAGAGAATTTTCCGTATTTGCCTTTGTGTAAGACGCACCAGTGTCTACGACGCTTTCTATTTTCAAGAAGGATTTCATTCTTTACTTCTTAAATTCTATACTTGATTTTCTATTTTTATGAAAGGAATGGGAATTGTGATCTGTGAAAAGCAATGATATTTTTTCTTCATATTTCGCCAGGAGTCTTTATGATAATTTTCTACTACGCATAGAAAGACCGCCCTTTTTCATAAATCTTCTACGCCATGACGTTGACCCAAGGAAATTTGCAGCATTATTTTTTCTTGCAATACTTCTAGCTTCTGTAATAGTCAATTTTGTAGAAATACAAATTCCTGATTTTCATTGTACAAAAGCTTAATTTTTGTAATTCTGTATACTAAGCATTCAAACGGTTACAAAACTTCCCATCCGTTGTATGCATCCTGTTTTTTCACAAGTTCCTGAAGGAAAAAAGTGCGTCTTATTTACCGGCAAAAACGGTATTCTAATTTAATTAAGATCACCCTCTTTTCAAATTGACGAAAACTCTTAAAAACTGGTTGAAGTACAGCGTTGTTGGATGTTAATTGTACACACTGAAAATTTGTTGGTATAAATATATCAAATTATCTTAAACGGAGTGAATTGACCGTGGTCTTAAATTAATCTGAATTTGTTTTCTGAAATATTCCAATTAAATATTACTCGTGCTTTGGCAATTCTAAAATACTTCCAAAGTTCTTGTTACTCATTAAACAATTTCCCAGGTTTTCATAAGTTCAATAATCCAAGAACGTGTTCATCCCTTGATCACGGAATGCAAACATTCTATGAAAAAATCTCGACTCCACCAAATCATCAATAAACGAAAATTGCAAGAAATGAAATAAAAGCTACTGGAATAAACAGCAAATACTTAGTATATTTCAATTTGTCGTGTTGTAATATTAATTATAACATACGTAACTAATACATATATTTTAATATGTACATTTCCACTAGAGTGACTATGCGCTTCCCCCATATCATAATTTCACATAACTCGGAAGCATTACGAGAAGGGGCTTTGTAAGACAAAATTTAAATGTGCGCTGTATTTCAAGCAAATAAATCTATACTGCCGTAACCCATGCATTCAATCAACGTCCAGACAACCCACAATTCAGTAGACAGAATTAACCGTCAATATATAGAAAACGGAATGGAGTTCAGATATATCGGGCCATTCGATAACTCGAAATTGATGTAGGCCTGCGGCGAAACCAAGATTGGACTTTGGAGGCACGCCCACAAGACACAAATCCTTCTAAACACCCGAAGGCTCAGACGTCTCATGAACCCCGTTTGATCCTATAATATTATAGATTGCTCATATGAATCTGTTCTTCACGTGCATACATGTGCCGAACATTTCCATTGCTTCTGTGCAATGCTGGTCAAGAAACCACGTATAGACGTTCATTGAATCGGTAGAAATATTTTCTTCTACATAATTTTTTAAACAGCCAATTCAACTTTCAACTGCATTGTTTTCTTTCTTGTAAGCAGTATTTTCTAAAGCACAATTATTTTGCTGTTTTTTTTCTAGATAGGTTCAGTAAAACACGAGCACGACGCTACAAAAGCCCTGTAGCCATCAATATTTGCATTCAAATAATATTTTATTTATTTGATTTTTTGATACTTTTATACCCTCTGTTCAACATGTAATTTTAGTGGTATTAATATACTATTATTTAATAATATTTTGAAATGATTCCCGCAGTTTACACCTCTATCTCGATCAATACCCGATGTACACAATTTCGAGCCTCAGGCAAAAAATGATTTTTTGATTCCAACAAAAATGATTTGAAGAACATTTACATTCTATTACATTTCGCCGATCTGGACAGCGGGGAAGCAAAGGTAGACGCGCGTTCGCAGTTTTGAGTCAAAGGGTTAGAATCTCGCTTCTGGCATGGATGTCAGCTTATGAGCTGTGTCATGGTGAGAGGGGTGACACTTGATTAATTTTGTTTAGTAAAAATGATGTATTTTATATAAAGATGAACTAAATTTTGTAACAACAATGTAATGAAGAAACGAATAGCGAATTCGTTGTACGAAGACTGCAAATTAATGGTAAATTCAATCCAACATCAGACTCTTACCACGACTTACAAACGACAAAAGCCCAACATTATTTATTTATAATTCTATTTTCTCTTATTTTACTATTTTTTTGTGAAAATCTCCATCTGACTGTCAGAGACGTAGCGACCCAGTCTGTCTATGCCTACTGCCGGCAATGAATCAGAGAGAATGTGATAAAGTTATATTGAATTTAATGATTTCTGTAATATTTTTATATTTATAATATTATTAGTAAATTATATTCCAATTTTCATTGTCAGTTCACTGTGAGAGAAGCACGGGCGGATATCATGAGCTTATTCGGTAATAGGTGAGTTTTACGCAAGTCAAGAGCATTGGTACAAGGCGAAGATGAGGAAAATATAGTAGACACACACACACTTGAAGAATTATTGAGTTTTGAAAATGTGTGAAAAACATAGAAAATTATTCAATGATGGCAATACGATAGAGTTATCGTCAAATATTGTTGCGATACATCCATAGCAAATACGAACGTGGGTCTGGAAGGGTTCATGAATTTAAATAGGTCCAAATGTTGCTTCCTATTTAATACATTCCTCAATGAATGTAACACATATATCATATTCCATTATTAATGCTTGAATATTCTACAACAAAACGCAATGTTTTATTTTATCTGATCGAAATCTAAATGAAACACTTCCACACAATTAGTCACTTCACTCGTTGGACTAGCAGACACAAACGTTTCCAGAGAAACCGGTGAGCTAATTGCAGGTAAAATTGTAATTACGCGCAGAGCAGAGTTGTTGTGTGCAAAATTATCGCTGCAAACTTTTTAATTACAGATTGGCATAGCCACCGGAGCACAAAATGTTTATTTACATTTTCGTCTTTTCATGGAAATAAGTAAAACAGCACGAAGTTTGTAAGGGGCATTAAGAAAGAAACAGAAACGAGAACTGACAGAAATTCGCCGCATTCCGAATGCCCGATGAGCGCGAGGGCGGGTTGCGCATCTGGAAATCGTTCGATGTCCCACGCAGCGCAACCGACTTGGGGAGCAGCCTCGCGGCGGCACGCGACCGCGCGCGGTGCCCCCGAGCGCCGAATCCGCGCGGCCGAAACCTCAAATCACACCACGACATCCAAGTATCCGGAATGGTGTTATGGCGTGGTCGTGTTTGTCATGGAGGCGGCTGGCACCCCTCGTGGTTTTGTGTGGCACTAACACGGCACAGGCCTACGATGATGTTTTAAAAACCTTTTTGCTTCCCACTGTAGAAGAGCAATTTGGGGATGGCGATTGCATCTTTCAACACGATCGAGCAGCTATTCATCCTGCACGGCCTGTGGCGGAGTGGTTACACGACAATAACATCCCTGTAACGGACTGGCCTGCACAGAATCCTGACTTGAAACCTACCGAACACCTTTGGGATGTTTTGGAACCCCGAATTCGTGCCAGGCCTCACCGACACACATCGATACCTCTCCTCAGTGCAGCACCCCGTGAAGAATGGGCTGCCATTCCGCAAGAAACACTCCTGCACCCGATTGAGAGTATGCCTGCGAGAGTGGAAGCTGTCATCAGGGCTAAGAGTGGGCCAACGCGCTATTGAACTCCAGCATTACCGATGGAGGGCTAACCACGAACTGGTAAGTCATTTCCAGCCGTTTCGGTATACTTTTGATCAGAATGTGTACTTCCCATGGGTAGCTGGAAAGGGCGCCGATGCAGTTTCACTTTCTCGTGTACAACTTACATAGTATAGAGAATATATTGTAATGCTGCAGAAAAAATGGCGATTTTTAGAAACGAAAACTAGTCTTGTGGGTCCCTGACACCGAAAAAGTGTATAATGTTTGCTCCTGTTGGTAGAATATGATTTCCTCCACTACTTTTTGACGACAGAATTCACGTTTTGTGGGACCTTTTTACTAAAAAGTGACTTACGGCAAATCGTCGTTCTGTCTAAACGACGCTACACCGTTCACAAGATTTTCGCCAAACAACGACGACACCTACACCCACAGAAGCACCAATACTAACACCTAAACCGACAGAGACGCCGACGCCATCGCCAGCACCAACAATAACCATGACAATAGTATTTATACACGCACGCACAAATGACCACCTGATCGCGACGAGGCGCGATCGCACTACCAAACCTTGGTCGCATGCGACAGAGCGTTTCCCAACGGTTGTGTAATTTAGCAGACACGCGCGCATGAAAAGTAAACGAGAATTTGATCACAACTCCGTTTGGCGCGAAACAAACCTCGCCGGCAGAAACGATTAAGCGGGTAGCCTCAAACGAATTGCCCTCCAAAGAATAAAAATGTTATTTGAGAAACGATAACTCACCACCTGCTAATTTAAAATATAGCGTGAATTTGAGAATTAACGAAAGGAATAAACATGATGGTTCCTCGAACCAGCAACCGAGGTAGACACCGCCACTGATGGTCCCCTATTCAAACGTGTGTTTTAAGTGTTTTTACTTTCCCTGTAAACGGCCGAATATTCTCAAATTATTTCTATATATCTCAGACTTGCCAAAGTGTGAAGATAAAAACATTGACAAGACACGACTACATACAAATATTTGGGAGCGCAGCCACGAAACCCTCTAACAAATGTTTAACACGCTGTCAAATACACGGTTATTTTCATTTTGAGAGTGCCGCCATGCACCTCTCGTGCAAATGAAATAAAGCCATTATTCAAAAGTTCTAAGTATTTTTGTAATAATATCTATCATGCTAATGTGTATCTTGGATGGAAAACACAATCTATAAAACTTCAGAGGCATCATCACTCGTATGACCGGCTCACAGAACAACACACTTCCCACCGCCGTGGTACCCATACAGACTTCCATATTCCATCTTCAGATAAAATCGCTAGGGGGCGTATTTTGATGACCTAAAATGTCGCCAAAAATTATCAATAAAATGCTCTAAAACCGTTTTTAAAACGCCCTACAAGCAAAGAAAAATTACGTAAAGGTTTAATCAAAACCACTTCAGAAGAACAAGCTGTCGATATGTTACTGATGTAATCGAGGCTTCTTCCTTTCGTTCAAGTGATCGCAGCTTGCAAACTTTTGGTTTGGATTGTTCAATTAAAAAAACATCTGGCTTTGTTAATGGCGAAATCGGCCGACCTGACAATGGCACCGATACGCTTCACAGGAACCTTAGATTATACAGTACTCACAATGGCTGGCATTACAACATATGAGCGGAGAAATCGAACAGGCTATTCAGGAACTGTGGTGAACATTTGTTGCATTTCGCAAGTATTGTTTGAAGCAAGTACCATGAAAATGATATTAAAAAAGATAAAATCGGCGAAATTTCATTAAAAATAAGGTAAAATGGTACAAAATGACTTATTAGTGGAAAAATGAAAAATGTTTAAAATGGGTCATTTAGTTTTTGTTATAACAAAAAATCAATTTCTATACTAAACAGCATTGTTCTAAAATGAAAATAAAAAATGACATTTCATTACAATCCGACCTCTAATGATCGGCCATGTCACATCAGAGTGCGCCATCCATTCGCTGATCCGACAACTCCACCACAACATGTCCACGTCGAAGGGTCCGCGTTATCTAGTGGGTGCACTGAATTGCACTGTTTTGTAATGTGCTACGCGAAGAACATGAAGTCACGGGGCAAGTGTAAATCGTTATAATCACTGTAGTAAAACTTAATTTGGAGACATATGCAAAAGTACGCATCGTATCAAGCAAAGTTGGTAATACAAATTGTTCATATCGACGGGGCCCATTCAATAATGCAAAACCCGGCCCCCTTATCCCTCCCCCGGGGGTGGGGATGGGGAAAAATAAAAAAAGTTAAATGAGGAACCCCCGTTTTCTATTTAAGACCCGAATTCTCCGTAGGAGAAATACGTAACTTTTTTATTTAACTTTTTTTCCGTTTCGTGATATAAGGTGTTGTAATCAACAAAAATCAAAATAAGCTAAAAGCGTTCAAGATTTGTCTTTTCTTGACAATTACACATAAAATCGAAAAAAAATACGTGTTCAATAATGGGCAAGACGCTACTCAATGATACCAAACGTTGCAGTGTGCTGTCTTCCATAGGATGGAAGAACCTTCCAGGATGGAGGAACGAGATGCGCCGACAGTAGAGCTCCTTTGGCCGTTTGACGAACTACAGTTTTATAAAAAACAAAGCAGCGTACTCAGTTGTCACTTGACTATCGTCATTCTAACTAGCAACATTATTACATAACAAACGTAAAATGTTGACAATTGCAGATAACGTTACTTTGTTTTTCGAGTCACGCTAAAATATTTTGATTTCATTTTTCGATAACCACTCCTCGTTATCCTAACTGGACGTACGCAGCATTAGGATGCTAGCCATTTGTTCACTGTACACTCGGACTCGAACTGCCTTTTCCTTTTGTTTGAAATATCGTGTTTTAGTACAGTATTAGGGCCGGGTAATTTATATTTTCCACTTTCTCGTCATACGAATTCTTTGTAAGAAGAGAAAGTTATGTAATCGTGCGGCAGAAAACGCGGAAATTTCGCCAGAAAAAAACTTATTGACGGATTCTGGTAACAAGAAAGTGGATAAAACTTATTGCTAATTTAGAAAAAAATCCTCCAACTGGTGGTGTAGCCGGAATCCATGTTTTGTTGGTTCTTCATACCGAAAAATCGTTTGACGGCAAAATATTCTTCTGTCCGTCTGTGCTCAACGCTATCGCCTAAACCGTTCAGCTGATTTTCTTCACAATTGATATTCCCTGATTGATCTGAACGGAACGGAGGCTTTGGGAGTTTCTAACATATTTTCTATGTCAATTTTTTTACATGAATCGGGCATTTACCTTTTTATGATTTTGCCGGAGTTCGACCCATGGGGCGCGTCTATGGCGAAGTGGTACGTGTGCCGACGGCTCCGAGGATCTGCATTCGAGTCTCGGAACAGAACAATAATTTGCTGCTTGAAAAACACTTTTGTAGGTTTATGTAGCAGTACACAGTACAATGTTGCGGAGCATTTAAAAACAATGCGCGAAAGTATGTGCTTTGTCAGCAGCACTACTAGTTCATCTTTTGACCGCAGTTTCGTGGGTTGGCCGCACCGTGCGGCGGGGGCGCCACGGGCCAGAGCCCACGCGATGCTCGCTTCGCCCCTCTGCCCCCGCTCCGCCCGCGCCAGCGCTGCAACGGCGCCCACGTGCACGCGCTTCGATTGCGCCGCGGAGAGCACGTGAGTGCGCCCACGCAGCGGCGCTCCTCGCCTCGCGTGCTCGTCACCCATACAGCGCCCTCCGCGTTACGTGTGGCGAGTGTGGAGTGTTTCTTTCGTCGACCATCCATTTTGTCTTCGTCACCGTATACGGCACGTCGTACATCAGCCGCATCTGTCTGTATCAAACATCGCTGTCCCTTTCTTTACTACGAAAGTAGAAATACAACATACAAGAAATTGGTGGAATCAACTGGTATAAACTGAAAACCTATTTTATACGTTAAGTAAAAGGTATCACCATAATCTAGAACCGCGAAGCTTTAAGTAATATAATTCGTCGATGATTGGTTGAAAACTTTTTCTAAAGCATTTATTTTTATTTAAAATTTTAACGAATCATGTCCTCTTTTTTACCTCTGACCGTTAAAACGCTTAAGAATCAATCATGATGCGCGTTATACTCAAAACTGTCAAATGGCCAAATTTCGATATTTTTGCTATGCATGCTCTACTTAAAATTTATCTGTAAGCAATGAAAAATGGTTTGGAAAAAAACAGGAATTGCAATTCATGTCCGATTAAGAACTGATGAAAGAAATCAAAACCCATTTAAAAAACATATTAAATACAAGTTACAGCACTGGTGTGGTGCAGCTCTGGAGTGTGGCTGAGGCCAGAAACGTTCAAGAGAAATCGAAACTTTTACCTGAAGTTTGAAGTTTTTTGTACTAAAGGTCGACAAAACGTCTCACCTTTTTCTCCACATTCTTGGGAATGTTTACCAACTCAACAACTAAATGATTTTCTACTGGATTTCAAAAAATTCGTATAAATACAGTACAAAACTAACGACGTGAACTTAAATTACTGCATCTCAAATCAACAACTGTCTCACTATCTATGAATGCAACTCATGAAACATCTTGCATTCACTTACACATATCGCCTATTTTCATTGTATTTGTAAGGTCCAATATTTTACGTGTAAAGAAATGAGAACACTAAGAGAATGCTATAAAAATATCAACTTTAAAAACTCCGACCTTGGGTTGGCGACCTTTACAATGAGAAATCCTATACTTCCAGAAAACTTTAAAAGTGCATTCTACAGCAGCTCTCGTTTGTTTATTCCATGAATCGTGATTATACACATTACGTGATTATATACGAGTATATTATGAATCATGCCGCTGCCCACATCCAGCTCCCATCTTTCGGTTGGCTTACCATAAAAAGAACATGTATAAAACTTTTGGACCTTTTTGAAAAAATGACATTTTCTTTCAATTTCTCTCTTTTTATAATTTCTCTCTTTACTTAATTCTCGTTAGTAAGAGATAAGTTGTATCCATTTAGTAGTGTTAATCGATGGCCTTCTTGAAATCTTGTCGTCGTGTCGGGAGAGGTGACTCAGGTCATCACTGCAGTGCCTCTGACAGAAATGTTCTGGGTTCGAGTCCCGATGGTGGCAGGATGTTCGACCCTAGCTTGTCAGCTAGGTCAATTTCAATTACTCTATGGAGGATAATTCTAGCGAATCGGCAGTTTTCCATGGTTTCTCCGATCAACACCAAGCAATGGCCGGACCAGAACCCTAAAAAACGAGCCATGGACCACGCGCGATCTTTCCTTCCTCTTCCTTGTACCCTCACTGCTTACACACACACACACACACACACACACACACACTAACCTACACTACACTAGTCCACATGCCGGGAGACCGGTGGGCAGCTTAGAGCTTGTCCTAGCTGCAGCGGTGCCCCTCTGGGTGGAGAAACCTTGTTGGGGAAACCCTCATAAGGCGACGTTAGGTCGGCTCCGAGTCTCGCCATCCAGCGGGGGAAGATCACAGCCAACTCTCAAGGCTGGCACGTGCACTGCACTTACGGGATTAATTACCTTATCAATTACCTGCCCGGAAATACCACTCCAAGAATCAATAGAAAATTGAAACCTTGTCTTCCGCCAATTTCTTTCGTACTAATAACATTGGCCCTTCCGAAAACTTAATTGGGTGCGGTGCTCTGGGAGCTAGGGTTTGCCTTCGCAGCTACGACGCAGCGCTGTGCGTGACGAAGGGCAGTCTCCAGCCCTCGGGCGCCCTCCGCCAATTAGCCCCAGCCCGACCCGACCCGACCCGACCCTCCTCGCACCGCTACCCCCCCCCCCCCCCGCGACCCTCTGCGATGGCAGACCAATGCGCACAGCTGGGAGGCACTCGAGGAAAACATTGTATTGCAAAAAGAAGGGGACCAGGAAAACGGTTTCACTTCAAAACCAGGCTTGATTTTTCAGCTTTATTCCCGGCCATTTTGTCTTATCTCTAACGGCACCACAATGTGAATAAACAAAGCTATTCATTTTTTATTTCCGTAGAAATCAAGGTTGTCTGCGATGAAGTACGTACAGGTCTGGCTCTCAGTTAAAATATTAGAGAGAACATTTAAAACTGCTTATAAATTTTTAAGAAATACTCTCTCAGAATAAATGTTACAAACTCCTAGGGCTTGTAACGTGGTTTCAGAAGATCACTTTTTGTCAATGAACATGTGGTAGTAAATTTCATGCAAGGAAGATACGATTACTCCAGCCCTGAAGAAGATCACGATATGACGGTCGAAAGTCGACGTCACCTAAACTGCCGAGAGCCTTCACGTGACACAAGCTGCGGAAGCCTACGATTACATTTAGCACGTTCTTTCTGCATGATTGGTAAAAGTTAAGCAATATAACATTTAAATCCGTACAGGTGTGTCCAAACCAGAAAAAATCTACACGTTGGGATTTCAACTCACAGGTTTAGTACGCGATGAGCTTAACTAGTACCCCGGACACGAAACGTATATCAAAAATTCAATGGTCTAAAAGAAAATTGCACGAGTTCGACTGAAATATTAAGAAGTTTTGCAGATTTGAGAAATTATTTACGTCATTTTCGATAGCTAATACTTTTTTTAAAATTTGTTGCGTCTAATAATGACGCAACGCGTCTCCAAACTCCTAGGAGGGTGTTGAGCGCTTGCTAGGAGTAATACTCCGTTAATATTTTTATTATTCATCATTATTAATTTATTGATCATTAATCCTCTGTTAATCGGTTGGTCTGCTGTCCAGTCTCGTCTCAGTCAGTCGCTAAGAGGACCGCCAGGTAGCATCTCCGCGTACGCCTCTCTCTTACGCGCTCCTGCGTCAGTACCCAGCGTCCAGAATTGGAAAGGAATTAGAAGTGGGGTTGGGTTTATGACACTTCACAGGGGTTGGACTGGGCCCTGTGAAGCACGCAAACTCGTTTTATTTGAAAGAGTCTTCACAGACGGATAGATGTTTTGCGGAAAACCAATTTTTAGGAGTCAGCGATTCACTAAACGCGAATTTGGACATCTTATTAGAGGAAGTCATTTACGACATATAAAAGCAAGAAGTACGCACATTTTCGATATTACGGATCCACAATCTTGCTGTCAAAAAATTGCTACTTTTCTCTAGTTAAAATAATCTATAAAATATTTTCTCTAGTAGTATGCGAGAAAGCAAAAACCTACACAATGTAACATAGAGTGAACGTGAAATTGACAATAATTGTTTGAAGTTATTTTTCTTATAGAATAGTTTCATTCTTAGTGCCATTAGAGGAAGATGTGAAGGAAACGGTAGCATGATCTCTGAGAACCAAACAATTCCTACTATATTGGACACACATGGAAGGACATTGCTAGCAAATTGTTACTCGTTTGTCTGAGGGTCAATGACTGGGTGGAGATCCGATTCACTACAGGACTGAAATAAGCGTTTTAAACACCTTCGGCACAGTCATATGTACTCATGACCCCTTTCAATTGCGATGCAACCTGTCAAATAAGGTGAAATGCATCGACAACCCCGACACTCGTATAACTCATAAAACAGTACTCCCAAGGCAAAGGTGTATTGCGTTGGGAAGCTATGTTCATATAAATATTAGTCTTAAAATTATGTTTCGAAAGACGATCGACTGAAACTGTTGATCGTCGTCATAATAAAGGAGCGAATTATTTTGCAATATTGGGAGAAGGACGGATAAATAAACATCAACACTTTACGACGAGGCTTGACTGCACAGCTGTCGCGGCGGAGGGATACTTCTCTGAATTACACGTGATGTTCACTTGTTTAGCGAAGTGTCATTTCGGCTCATTCTTGGGCGGATTGTTCAACGAGCGAGAGTATACAAGCTCGTTGGGATTCTTGTATTGGAGAAGTCTTTCGCGCGGCGTCCCCGCCCACACCCACGCCCACACCCACGGCGCACCGCGCCCGCGGCCTGGGGGCGGGCGGTGCCCGGCGCAGCGTGCTCGCACGCGTCTGCGTGAGGAGTGGTGCGTGATGAGTGGTGCGCGAGCTTGCGCCGCAATGCCGTTCTTCCTGGCAATCGCGTGTGACGTGAATGCACCGGCCCCCGCGGAACGCGGCGTTCGAGAACAACAAGCCTAGACCGTTATGTGGAAGAGGAACCAAATGTTCAACCGTTGTGCTCCTGGCAAAGAGCTGCACACGCCAGATGATAAATTGACAGATGCGAACATTTAAGTCCCATTACGTGCAAGGAATATCCAAAAAGAAACAGAATAATAATTCGAAGCAGAAAGGAAAAGTTTATTTCTTTTTTCTTCTAACTCTAGAATAATAAATCGTTCCATTAAAATTAAAAAAAAAAATAAGCTCACGCTTTAATATTAAATTATTATATAAATTAATATATGTCATTGTATATTATAATACAATTTAGTAATGTAACAATGTCATTATCAAATCATAACTACATACAGCGAGATGAGCCAGAGTCATTTGAATTGGCAGTGATCAACAGTTCGTTGATGATCATATTTTGAAGTATATGTGTGCAAAGATTTTGTTGTTAATAATTAGTTTTTTGTTAAGGCCACGTCCTTCATTTAAATTCTAGTAGTTTTCGAGCAATATTCGCAATTTAAAAACCAAACAAACAAGATTTTATCAAAAGGCTTCAATTTTTTTCTTTAACGATTTGGTAGGGATAGTACTAAATTTACTAAGATGACAGATCACCATATTACCCTATTCTTTGTTTTATCAAAATTTACAAAAATGTAATTTTTTTGACTTGTCTCTTGCGCCGTTAATATTTACATTAGCAGCAATTTCTTTATATTAATATATTTATGAGTACATGATCTTTAAATAATGTGAGAAGGTTTCCCGAAATCTCTACAGTTTTCCATGAAAATTAGTTTAAATTTCCGCATATTCAGAAACGCTCAAACACTATTTTCTCTAAAACAGCTCCAAATGTTTTCTTGAAACTTTTTCAACAGATAGTGCTAATTGTTAAAGATGAAATATAATTAATTTTGCTGTATTCATTTGTTTTTCAACAATTACACAAATATATTTTTTTGAGAGATCTCTCAGGCCTTTAATATGTACATTTTCAGCAATTTGTAAACACTAAACACACACCATCATTTGTGACTGGAAGTGTTTGAAATAACTTCCTATGAAGTTTTTCGAAAACTTAATAGTTTTCTGTGAAAAGAGGTTTAAATTTCGAATTTACATTAGGGCTTAAATGCTATTTTCTTAAAAACGGCTCCAAATTTTTCAATGAAAATTCCATTCGGTACGATGTTTTTCTGTTATTTAATACTTTTAAAGTAAAATTCGATTCTACTATTCGAAAGCTGAACAATTAAGAAAATTCAAAAAAAATGTACTTTGGACGGCGATAGATGGCAGCTGGCAAGAGTATGTAATAAGTAAGAATAGCTAGCCGCAAACGGTGGGAATAGAAAACTAATTCGGGAAAGTCAGTGCCATTCTGTAGTACCACTAATTACTATTGGTATAATTCAATAATTTTCTGTGTAAAATAGTATTTTGATAATACATAACGGGATAACGCAGGGCTATTTCAGTATACCAGTTGGTTCAGAATAAATGATACAACCTTCTAGCGTATGTAGTGGGTCGAAGATGCAAACTTTTTGCCAATGGTCTTGTCATAGGTAATCCTCGTCTTATACAACCAATTTGCAAATTACTATTTTTTACTTTGCGCCTCTCAATTAGGAGGCAGCCGGCCTGGGTGGCCGAGGTGGCTGACAGAACCGACTGAGAACCTGCACCGATTCTGCGCTTCGGTCCGAAGGGGCGCGGGTTCCAGTCCGGTCTTTGGAATGGTTGTTTGTGCCTTGTCTCCAAGGTATATATTGTCGCGGAGGGTCTCGAGTTCTGCTGACCCCAGATCAGAGGAGCCCGCAAGTGGGCTGATGTCTAGTGTATGGTCGAATATGCGTCCCATCGGGACGTAATGGCTACGCTGTCGGCTGGAAAAAAGTCGTAGAAAAAATAGAAAACTCATCCTGTACCTTGTGTGCCAATATCAATACATTAAACCTCATAGCCGCCAAATTTCGTTTCTTTGTAGTTATTCACTTCATCTAATTGCCCGCAATTGATTCGAGAGATCCTCTAAAATGGGGGACGGTCCAGTGCGGTATAATGTTGTTGAATTACACGCTAAGAAACAAGGAAAGATCTCCAGATATCTAGGAGCCTCGAAAGGTTTTAGGTGTCTAGCCTGCACAGTTTTAGAGTTACGCCCTTGGTCATACGGACGGCAAAACTTTTTATCTATCTTATTTATCTTTAAAAACTAAAATCTATTGGAATACTATATTGATTCTTTAAAAGCTCCCAAAGTTTCCTTTCAAAAGACATATCATTTGTAGAGTTTCAATGAGAATAAGTGACACAAAATGAACATTTACAAAAGAAATAAATTATACTATTTGCTTTCTAATATTTCATTAAATTCATTAACACACTATATGTTTACAGAAGTAGGAAATATCACGTTTTTTAACATTATTTAGATAGAGGTTACAAAAGAATTTGTATCGAAAATTTTACAACAAAAAACATACTAATTTTAGGTGATCATTTACATCTTTATTCTTGGGCATGTTGAGCCTTCCACAACTAGGAAAACTTCACCTTCAAGATATAATTATTTACGAAGAAATTAACTTAAATATTTGCGTGTGGTCAGTCGTGGTCCTTTAATCGCTTTTCAAAGATTACACTGAATACATAGGATCACTTCCAATGCATCAAACCCTCGAAAAAGGGAGCTTGCGGCGGAGGAAAAGCTGCCACGGGGGGCAAGCGACTGTCAGGGCACGACCCCCCGAGGGCTGTCCGCAGCGCTGCTCTGTCGCGACGGCGCGCGTCGCCCCTCGCGGTCGCTCGCAGTCCTCGGGGCAGCGCCGGGCAGCGCCGGGCGGGGCGCCGCAGTAGTTATGAGTGCAGGCCGGAAAAATATGTACATAAATATGTAACGAAACAGTAGGAGTATGTAATAAATATGTCAAATCCGACAAAATATATATTATTAAAACACACTAATTATAAATCATATCTTTATAATACGAAATTATATTTATAAAAATTTTCTAACTGGCCCGTTTGGAAGAGAACTCCGGCATTCGCCTGGCATTGATCGCAAAAAACAAGAAAAACTACCCATCAGAGTAGCCGGCCGCTAGAATTCTCCTCCAGACAGCGACTGAATTCGACCTAGCTGACGAGCTAGTGTCGAAAATCTTGCCCCCATCGAGACTCCAACCGCCAGGAGGCACTGCAGTCGCATCCGTCGATGCCCTGAGCCACCTCTCCTGGCGCGGTTGAGGCAGTGGTGATGGATGTGGAGGTGGGTGACGGGGAGGAAAGCGGTGAGGTCGTGGAGATGAGTCGTGAGGGTGAAGGAGGCGAGGGTAAACGGCGCACTTCCAGCAAATGACCTTAATATTGAGTTTTTGACTACAATGCAGAAATTGTATGCATGGTGGGATGCAAGTGTAAAGAAGTGAATGGATGATTAATGGGTACGCTCATTCCGATGTAAGTCTAAAGGAATCACACGTAAATGTGACAGAAGTATCTCCACCGCGGCCCTGCTCTCCATCCGCGCTTACTTATCCTACCCTTCGAAACCCACTTCTGATATGGTCTCAACTTGGTGATCTTAGGAGGTGAATTTTGGATTCAGAATCAATTGTATTTCTAAAAGACACAAATTCAACTTAATTAGAAAGAAGAAATTTCACAATTTTTATTTCGCTCTACTTTTTAAGAAGCAGATGGTTCCATTTTCCCTCTACATTCGTACACTTCTGTGAAACATTGTTTATCACTATTGTTTACCGCAGCAAGTATTTTTATTATAATGGTTTATTATAGTAATAATAGTTTAAGAAAATCACTATGCAAGTGGCTGTAATCAGACATGTTGTAGGTTGAATGAGAATTCATCCTTCCTACATTCATATTGACATATTACTAACTGAAGACCCAGATGACAATGTCGCTCGTATTTCATTTCAGCAATATCGGTAAAACCGGAGGACTGCTTCGCAACCCGGAAAACCCCAACCGAAGGGCCAGGGACTTTGGGGGCAGCGCGTGGCGGCGGCGGGCGGCGGCGGGCGGCGGCGGGCGGCGGCGGGCGGCGGCGGGCGGCGGCGGGCGGCGGCGGGCGGCGGCGGGCGGCGGCGGGCGGCGGCGAGCGCGCTGCCGAAAGAGACTAACTCGGAAACGTAATATCTGTTTACCTGCGAGGCCGCTATAACTCGGCATCGCCGTGACGGGTCGCGATTCTATCGACCGGGGGGCGCGCCTTAATAACCCGCGACGGCCCCGAGGGCAACCGCCCCCCGCCCGCCCCCCTCGGCCCCCCCAAACGGGCGGACGACGACGACGGCGACGAGCGGTACGTCACAGGGCAGGGCCGCGCGCGGAACCACGCGCTCCGGGTTGAAATACGCCGCCAGAAATGAAGAAAGGATGTCGCTCACGCAGAGCCGCATGCGGCTCCTAGCTTTCCGCAGACCGTTCCGGAATGCGAGATGACTTCGGAGAAACACATTCAGTCGGAAATTATAAAGCGTTTTCTTTAATAATACTTTATTATTCACAGGAGAGTAGAATATTTGTAACTAATCCTGTACTATCCTCGGCTTTCCCTGATAATAATCGTAATGTTTGCTCATTGAATTGCGCTCATTGAATTGTGTAGGCAAACTGCTGCAAAATGAAATGAAGTTCTTCGGATGCCGGTACTTGCATTTCATTGCTATTGGAATACAAAATGATTATCAAATGATATGTTCATTAAAACAGACACAAACTGCTGTCATCAGTATTTTCGAGAACAAAGTAAATTACTTAGTCCTTCACTACACACACAAGTACACAACCTAAAGTCATAATGAGCAGTAATAATAAGTAAGTGCTCATTATTCACAATTACTACACATTGAACAAATATGTGTCTTTAATGAGAAGTGGCGCTACCTAAATGTCGGGCAAGAAACGGTTTACCGAACATGAAAGGGAACACGCTAAACAGGGAACATGGTTGAGAAACATCTAAAGTTAAATTTTCTAAGAAGTTATTAAATGACTGCTAGGCCGTGGAAAAAATTGCGCAGAGTTTAAACAATTAGTTCCTGCGTCGATGGAGAGGCGCATTTAGCTATCCCACTCGTTCATCTTAAAAGAAGCGGGTCTTCACTCACACTCGATGGAATTCACAATTGACAAAAAACACAGGAGAGTTCAAAGGTTAAACTTTCTCATCTACCTCTCAATCCAGCATTTGCCATATCCGTCATTATCAACTCGCATACATCACTTATTAGATACACAGAAGCGACACGTGAGAGGTTATGCCGCCTATCGTGCATTCTTTCGCGACATTCTCTTGTCCCTGCACCCATGCTTCTCGCCCTCGTGGATTCAAATATCTGATCTTTCCATTTTAACACGCTGTCTCCCTTTTCTCGTTCTTGTTGTTGGTTCTTTTTCCATTCCCCAACTTTCAGAGGTAGCCTTTCATCCGGCATTCTCCTGAGATGACCGTGACAGTTGCTATTTCTCAATCTGATCAGTAAGACTTGTTGTATCATCGTTTATGCATTTGTCGTACAACATGAATTTCCGAGGGAACGCTGCAAGTCATATGCCTTGGCCAGAAATCGTAACATAGTCGTCATCGGGTCTATTCGGTAAGACTGTCTTGATACGTAAAAATGACGATAATTACGATAAGTGAGGAATAACTAAGAATATAGAGAAGATAACGGAATGAGAGGAAAGGGGGGATGAAAGAACATTTTCAAAGTAGTCGATGGAGTATGAAATTGTTAATTTGAAATGGAAAACTGCATTGAAAGTGTTTTTTCTTCGTTTTCTATTAATTTCTCATTACGGAATCAATTTAAATATCTGATGCTGTACTATTTACGGTTTCTCTATTGCAAATAATATTTTAATCATCTGCAAAGAGTTTGTTCGTTTCGAGTCCTCGTTTACGTATAGTATAAAGAGAAGAATTTACGTATAGTATAAAGAGAAAATCGACCTCTGGGGAACCCCTTATGCAATTGGCTATGAATCGGAAAGGTGTGTATATAATGTTCCATCATACCAGTACGGTATTTATACTAAGATAGTTATACGAAGATAACCAATCTAGAGCAATATCACTAATTCCATACGAAGGTAATTTTGGAAGTAAAATGTTATGGTCAATAACGTCAGAAGCTTTTGAAAGACTTGAAATTATTTCAATCAGTTTATTTTGATAAATGGATGAAGCGTCATCTTTAAGAAAAGAAAATATAGCTGTTTTCGTAGATTTTGTTTTTCTAAATGCATGTTGCCAATCCGAAAGCGCTTCCTGTTTACTGGGAAATGTTTCCATTCGTACGAAAAAAATCTCCAATATTTTTGTAAAAACTGTCTTAATCAAAATTAGCCGATAATTTTGAATTTCATTGTTGCCTTTTTGTAAAGATCGGCTTAATCTTAGCTGTTGAAACGCAGGGGAAACTCGCTGGCAACCCAGTTTGTCCTCCACAAACTCCACTTAAATCGGTTTGAGATCGAACAACCAGCCTCGGGAGTGGTGGGTGAGCAGGGTAACAACGGGTTGCATCTTTGTTGCAACCTTTTGCCGCGTCAGTATCCAACATCACCACTTTAAATGTTACATATTCAAATAAACCTGCTGTGTTATTTCATGGCACAAATTTATTGACATGTTAAAATAAGAATAATTTCGTAGAACATAGTATTTATTTTGTGTGTCGCCACTTGTAAAACATATGAACATATGAAGTTCTTTAGGAATAGAACTATAGAATGGTCAATTTTAAAAAGAAAAGAATATGAAAGGGTGTGATGAATATGGGGAGCGGTTGTTTAGTAAACTGATTAAATTAAATTACAAATAAAACTGTAATGAACATTTTTAAGCTCGCTTTCTAACTACTATGTCATGTGGCGACCACTTTGATTAGTTTACATTGGGATATCGGTAAGGGAATACGACGCGTGAGAATAACACAAACATCCATGGCCGAGACGCGATTCGAACCCGCGGCCCTTCGAGCCGAGGCAACTATAGCCCTACCGCCTTAGCAACTCCAGCTACCCAGGCCGGCTGTAGTGAACTTTCTTGAGCCGTTTTGTTTTACCAACATGCAAATAGCTCACAGCAGAGTATAGGTATTTTTTTAAAGAAGTTGTGGAGGAATGGAGATCTGAACTAGAACAATTAATATTGAGGAGGATAGAACGATATGAAATGGACTCTAGTGTGTTTGAAGAGGGCAAATAACAAACAAGTATCCAGAATTGTTTACAAATATTTAAAGGGAGAAAGAAATTGGATATGCGCGTAAAGAAAATTTAAAGAAATAGGATCACTAATGAGGAATTAAAATGAAAATTCTGTAGGGAAAATAATTAATTTTTTTGTATGTAAACTTTTTAAAAGTAATAATCTGCATTCTTTCTTTGGAAGCAATCGCACACACGCGATCCGTCATCGTGGGTAGAAATTATAATTAGTGCTATTTCATATTGTTGTATATGTATTTATTTGTCAAGAAAGTTCATCCTCTGGTAAACTGTGGATTCTGTATATAGTGTATAACGAAAATAATTTGCCTGGTCGTGTAATTTGTCTCTAAGATTCGCAATATTATAGCCCGTATAGAGATATTCCTGATAGCTTATTTATTACCAATAAATTTCATAATGTTAAATATTGTTTTTGTGGCCGCTTTGCGGGTTACCATAATATTATTGATGGAATAGGTAGTCCCTTGAAGTACGAGCGATGAATTTTGGAACTATTACTTTAGGCTGAAGAATTAATGCCTTCTTTTCGGACATTACTTAAGAGGCAATGTCTTTAAAACAGCCCAACAAACTTAAACTGACAATTCTTAAACGTTAAGAAGTGTTTCTGTTAACTGTTAACTATAATAATAGTATATAAAGAAATTTTCAAATCCAAAAAGTTCAAAAAGATTATATTCTCATTAAAGTGTAAGATCTCCGTATCAGATGGACACTGCCAAGCACAACTTTATAATTTTTCCAGAAACCCAGACCACAAACCTTTACCCGATATGAAATATTAATGTAGAGGTAATGCTTATAGAGCAACAAGAGGCGAGAAACGTGAGATTAACAACTGCCCTGTTCTTTACAGCATTTTGAACCCTGGATCTCAGAGGCGAAAGGCTAACTCCCCATGGATATGGATGCTCGTGCTGTAGCGGCCATAGCGCTTGCCTTCCATGTTGGTTTCCGTATTGAAATCATGGTCGATGCACGTAGAATTTGTTCTGAACAACGCCGGGTTACTACAGGTTTTCTGGGGATTGACCCGTACCCTCTCTCTTTCACATATTGCTCCATCATCGTTCATATCACATCGTCATAATCACCATACGCTCAGGCACTGATATACTAAAAAATAATAGTTGGATTTGTCGAGAGTATTCCGCAGATAAATCATTGTCTTACGTGTAACTGTCTCTGAGAACCCTTGCTATGAAGGGGAGGTGACATGCAAAAAAATGTAATGAGACGGCGTAAAATATCTTACTTTGTAGATTAAGGCACAGGAAACGTAACTATTGTCCTATACGTGACATAAAAACATGATTTCCAGGGCCTAAAGCGCGTCGTTTCAGAGTAATGAACGATGGTAACGTATGGCGCAGAGTATTGTGTAGTATGTTGGTGGTTGGACGTGAACCTGCTCTCTAACTTATATCGTTATCTGTGAACTATATTTTTGGATGTTCGCTGAATGAGAAGTAACTCCATATCAACCAGTGGCAGACTTTACGAGAAATTTTATGCAAAAAAAAATACCAGCGTGTTTCTTTGTTCCTTTCTTCATCTTTTGTCCTAGGAAGTATATATTCCCGTAGATCGTGCTTTTGTATATTTGTTTATACTGTAATTGTTTCAATTTCCTCGCAGCCTGTGTATCATCAGCACTTAGACCGTATTTGGAGGACTCAAAGCGCCGTTGTAGACTCGAGAAGTCATTAACGTCATTTGCAAACTCAAGTTCACAGTAATTCTAACGGCCGGCTGTGGGCTCAGGTTCTGCTGGCCTAAAGTACGGCACCATCGTCCAGGCCGCGGTCGATGCAGAACCCCAACTGCGAAAGTTCACGTTCACTTCAGCGCAGCTCATTTCGGCGTGCGCCCTTTGTATCCGGAAAGTAAAATTGTTCTTCGACAATACTCAGAAATATTTCCAGCACTTCGACTCACTACACGTTCAACATGATGGAAGGAGAAACGTGATCGCGAAACTGCCGTGCAATAAGCCTCTGTCAAATAAATGGCACAGAAAAGGTATGTAATTAATAGAGAAGACGGGGGTGCTTTTTCGTAGGAATTGACTCATCTATACACAGGACACTCGAAGGATAGACCTCATCCCGATTCTTGACGTGTAGAAGGAAACCAGTTGTTACCATGCCAACATTTCTTAATTACTTATCCAAACGATTTAAAGCGGTTCATCGAAGCAAAGAAAGCGCGTTCCACGTCCCAAGTGCCTTCCTTCCCTGCCAGCAAAGGGCCGCCGCGGGCGGCGCCGGGGTGGGGGTGGGCTCTGTGGGCGATTAGCGCCGCCGCCTCTGATTTATCGCCTGAGCACCGAGGCGCCGCCGCCGCCGCCGCCGCCGCCATTGCTGCCGTCGTTGCCGCTTCGCGTCGCACCGCGCAACAAGTTGCGGCCGCTCCAAATTGAGGTGCCGCGCCAAGAGAGGCTACTCACACGCGAAACACATACTACGACGCGCTCAGTATGAAAATAAAACGCAGTCGATGACAAGTATATCGCACAGTCCTCGGACCGAATTGAACGAATGTGACGGAGCGACGTCACAGGCAAGTACAATTGTGCAATTTATGTTTACTTACTTACTTCTGCATGGTACATTAAATCAACCAACACAACGATACATCGGTGCGCAAGTTAATCGCAAAAAAAATCTCTAAAAAGGTATTTTTCCAGGAGAACGTTGCTGTTTATACGAACTACTAAAAATACATTAATAACTACAAAAATACAATAAACAATGTCCTAAAACTATTTTTTTCCTACGTAAAAATTCACGAGTTTTTGTATGTCACAGATCTTGTGCACCGAAGACAATAAAAAACGTAAATGTGACTAGGCGTACGTAAGCGCTTCTACACAAACTCCTTTTCCTGACTTCTCGACTTGCAACAGGATCTTTATTAAACATTCGAAGGCTTGAACTTCGCTCGTTCTGAATCAAAATTCCAGTTGCTACGAAATGTTTGTCCTCATCAACAATGCTGGCTTACCATAAACGAGTTTAAGGGTTCCCAAAACGGTAGATGTCGACCTCCTAGGGGTGGAAGATCATCCAGGGTTTGTTTGGTGGTCGGGAGTCAAGTACGCACCGACGGCTAATAGATGTAATAAAACGATGGCATTGATTACAAAGAAATATTAATGAAGTTATTAATTATTTATTTTCAGTTATTTAATATTTTGGTTCTCTTGTATTATTATCTAACAATAAATTAAATATTTGATCTCCTTTTTGAATTTAATATGTGACACAAACGAAAATACAACTTTCGTGCAATTAGAATCTGAGATTTTGCTACTGAGAACATATTCAAATCTAATATTTTCCCAAAAACGTTTCTTTATGTTCTTTGATGAAATTATCTCCAATGTAGTCGTCAAAAATTTGTGAATATGTAGTGCGATGTATATTACGAAGAAATACGTAAGTTGGTCGATGAAGCAAACCATTCTTTTTAAAAGGGCTCCATGACAGAAAATAGTTGGAAATCCCTGTACTGGATCGCGAGAAGCGCAGAATGTAATTAATAAAATACTATCATCCCTCAAAATTTTGAAAAACTGCGAATTCATCGTTACTCTTTTTTTTAATGACATTTTTTTGAAACTTTGTTCATCAATATTATGAACTAATAAATTACATCAACAATATATTATTTACTTTACAGGTTAAAAGTATTTAACTCACTTTCTGAGTGCTAGATTCTCGTACAAGAAACGAAACAAAACTTTCAAAGTGAGAGCAACATATTATACTAAAAAATGCTCATAATTTATTTCAGAGCAATACTCTTCGTACAACACGAATTTCTTTTGCTGATTTTTTACCTAATTTAAATCTACGATGCCTAATCTAGCGAATAAAACACTCTCTCTCACTGACAAACATACAGATATGTTACGAATGAAGTAGTAAAAAATAATCAAAAGTAATGTAGAGCGTTTTTTGAAACACGCATTTGCATCACGATATCGAAGGACTTTTTCCAATTTGAATCCGGTTCGCCAATTGCTAGTAAAGTTATTTATTAGTGGTTACAGGCGCACCAATTGCTTAGGTCATTAGTCTCCTAACTGTAGTGCACGTTTTCATCCCGGGGGATGATCTTCCCCTTCAACTGGATCCGGCGCCGATCTACGTCGGCTTGTGGGGTTTTTCTGAACCAGGTATCTCCCACCAGCGGGGCACCTCTCGAGCTGGGGCACGTTCAAAGCTCCCGGCGTATGTGGTAGTGTAGTGCACGTGAGTGTAACTGTTTTTAAGTAAGAAGTGTGGAAAGGACAAGGAAGAGAAAGGAAATATTACGCAAGGTCCGTGGCCCGTTTGTTAGAGTATTGCTCCGGCATTCGCCTGGTGTTGTTCGGAGAAACCACGGAAAACTATCGATCAGAGCAGCCGCCCGCTAGAATTCTCTTCAAGACAGCTGCTAAATTGAACCAAATATCTAGCTAGTGTTGAAAATCCTGCCACCGTCGAAACTCGAATCCAGGACCTCCCGGTCAGAGGCACTGTACTGACATCAGTTGATGCACTGAACCTCCTAAGCGGGCTTAATTCATCATACAAATTCTCGGCCGGAAGTGATCTCGCATTTCACTGGTTCTCTTTACTGTAAGGCGTTGCCTTTACGCTCATTGCACTATAGTATTCAAAGTTTTCTGCCTCCGCACTGATAACCCTACGTAGTATTAATACTCCGTGTCCGAATCAACGTCGAAGCATCGGGAGAGCGTGGCATGCCTCGCGTGATGCGGCGGGCGGTTGACCTCAAAGCCCCCAGTTCGAGGCTCGTGAGCGGCGCGCATCAGTCACCGGCGCGGCGGTGGCGCCCCTTGACGTGCTGGAAAGCGATCCAGGTTCCTCGCCAACCCCCGCTCGTGACCCCACCCCTCCACTACGACTCACCCCTGCGGCCCGCTTCATTGATTGATTGATTGATTGATTGTGATTGCGGGTGCGTCATCTAGCAAGGTCGTTAGACCCGCAAGCGTAGTGCGCTTTCCCCGCCCCGCAGATGGCGGGACCCGGCGCCGAGCTCCCGTCCGCAAGCAGGAGCTTCCCCAACCAGGTATCTCCCACCAGCGGGGCACTGCCCCTGCCGGGAGAAGCTCTAAGCTCCTGACCGGTCACCCGGCATGTGTGGTAGTGTAGTGCGCGTTAGTGCATATGTAAGGTGTGATGATAGGATAAAGATGAGGTAGGAAAGATCGCGCGCGATCCATGCCCGTTTGTTAGGGTACTACTCGGGCATTCGCCTGGTGTTGATGGGAGAAACCACAGAAAATACCAATAAGAGCAACCGAGCGCTAGAATTCTCCTCCAGACAGCGACTGAATTGACCTAGCTATCTAGCTAGAATCGAAAGTTCTGCCACTGTCGGGGCTTAAACTTAGGACCTCCTGCACAGGGGCACAGCAGTGACATCAGTTGATGCCCTGAGCCACCCGTCCCGGCCCTGCGACCCGCCTCGCTGCTTTCCATCCCCACTGCGCCCCGCAGTCGCCCATTCTGTGACACGGCTCGCCACACGAGGCTTCATCCTCTCCTTAGGTTCCTTCCCTTCCTACATTCATCCAGATGAAAACAGTACAGAAACGTTGGGCGCAGTGACCTTCTGGGATCTGCAAATCCCCTTTGTGATGCCCTGCATTTTGTTTTTGTCGAAAGTAGACGTTTACGAACGGAAAATTCCGGACAGAATTAATAACTAACTTTACGGCAAAGAAAGCTAAAATATTAACATATATTATACAAATGTTAACATAATGAAGAGCTCAAATTGTAAAAATTACCATAACTAAAGAATACACTGAAATGTATTTCGTCGGTTCACGAGAAAATCGTCATTTTTTAGTGAAGTAAGAAAATAGTATTTAGAATACTGTCTATGTTTTACTAAAAAATCATTAATGAGCCTGACTATAGTAACCACAGTTATCCGAATCAAATGCAAATCACGCATGGTAATAAACGTGAGCAATCTCGTCATCAAATATTTGCAAGTTTTTTCTTACTTAATACTTTCGTAATGCTTTCGCAAGAAGGGTATATACGGCTCCATTACACCTTATTGCATTTGAAAAAATTATAGTTCATTAATTAGAAGCATATAGTGTCATCCTTCCGAACATCCAAAGAATTTCATTCAGGCGAAAGTTATTTTAGTTCTCAAATACTTGTCAATTTTTGTAGAGCCTTACGCTACAAGTATATTGATATCAGCAAAAGTATAAAAACAGATGCCTTGTACGGGGCTCGAAAGAGCGTCCTTCGTTTCAGACGCTCTTGGACAATACTCGAAATCCATACGGCATCGAGGCAGGCTTCTAACTCTGCTGGCCAAATAGTCAATCTTAATCCTTTTCAAATCGCGCAAACCTCCTCTACAACCTTCCAAAACTGGTGCCTTCCTCGATGTAGGTGTTAGAGCTGTTTGCGCAATAAAAGAGTCGGATTAAAGCGGTTTGCTACTCCATTTGTAAAAAAGTCTAACCCATTACACGTTACGCTAAATATATTCAACTAGACACATAACATGGAAACGAAATACGCTAGAAGAACTATTTTCTGAAAAGAATTGGAACAGGCTTACCCCAACACTCTCCGAGGCGCATCGTCTTGGCCGCGCGCGAGGCAGAGCTCAGGGCGACTGCGGTAACGTTTTCGCAGAACCGTAACAAGAGAACGGCAAACTTATTTTCGTGGTCGTGTTCGTGATAGGTAGGTTACTTCGCGACTTCCGACTCGAGGCGGCGAAGAAACAAGGAACATTCCGAGGAAGGGAGTGGGGGAAGGGGGGAAGTCAGGGGCTGAAGGAGGTACGGCGACCGCCAAGACAAACGAGAACCGCGTCCACCAAAGAATTACGCGACAAACGACGACGATGACGAAACGCGAAGAGTTGCAACAAAACGCCCGCAGCTACGAATTGCGATCTTTAACACAAGTTTACTTATTTCTGGAGAAAGAAAACGTAAAATTTGGCACACTGCGTATTCAAAACATGAATTAGAAAATATCTGATTGAAGAGGTTTGCCCTTCTCTTGTACGCTTCATGTAAGTGCGCCGAATCAATTACGCGACATGGCAGCAAACCGGCGCCGGTGCCATTTTAATGCTTATATGAAAAATCTCAGGTTCAATACGGAATCTTAAATTAATACGGGCATACTATGCCCTATGCCTCTTCGTTATTTTCATTGTACATTAATTATTTACAGTTAAATTCTCGTACAATACATTGTCACTTAAGAATGGAAAGCTGGTACACATTTATTCTAAAATATCTATATTAATATCAAAGTGGCACAGTTCCAAAATCCATTCGTAATAGTATTTTTTCCACCATCATTTCTACTGTTCTTGAAAGTACGCACACCTCATACCGTAATTGACCGTAACCTGCATCAGTTACGTGTTGGATTTAGACTTTCATAAAATATGATTTGATTCTATAATTACGAAAGAAGATTCTATGAAGACAGTCCTAGAGAATTAAATAAAACAATGCTGTTTATAATTCCTTGTCATGTAATATCACGGTTATGCGACTCCTTCAAATGTCAAAAACATTATTAAAAATAATATACAAAACAAAATCGTTGAATGGAAGTTATCCTTAAATGTACAGGACCATGGATAATACTGAAGACATTTGTATGTAGACAACGTTTAAAAATAATAAATAATTCAGTATTGTAGCGATACCGATTTCTTCATGCCAGGAAAATTAAATTAAATAAACAGATTCGGCCACCCTGAGTAATACCGGGAACGGATTGCGACATGGCCTCACGCGCGCAACCCTGCTTATCTGACAGCCGTCTCCGCCTCCGGCACATTAAGAGAGTAGTTACAAGGGTCAGTCGTCGACAGATTTACTGTGGAGCACGTGTTCGCACGGCCGGCTGCGAGAACCTTCTAGACCGCTTTTGAAATCGACATCAATTCTTTCACGGACAACGCCCGTCTTGTGCGAGCATGTTCTCGAAGGGCAAAGAAAATTTCTGGACGCTCACAGTTATGCAAAGAGTCGGATCTCCATTCACTACCCCTGTCACCATTGGTCGCAATAACGCAATGCGCCATTTCTTTCGGCCAATGGCGACGCAACTATCTTAAGGAGCCAGAACATGCGAGAAAACGAGTGGGGGGTAAAAGTTAACCTAATAAGATTTGACTTATAAAATTGGCATTCAGAGCAGGGCAGTCGGGAGAGAAACTTCTCTGGGAGGGAGAGCTATTCACCGACCAGAGGCAAGTTCGCCTCTGATGGACTTTGAAAAAACTTCGGTGTGGGCTGTTGTAAAGAGCAGGGTAAAGTGGGCAGAGAAAATTCTCTGAAGCGGGAATCAGTTGCAAAGTGAAGCGAATGTGTCGCTGCAGGATTTCTAGACTTTCTAAAGTTGCAATTGTGAATAATCACGAGTATCAGAAGAATCCGTGAATGGTTACTACGCTCTTGAAATCGAGAGTGACTGCCGGCCGACCCCGAGCTCAACCGGACTGCCAGGCGCCATCGCCCCGGCCGCGCCGCCGCCTCTGAGGGTAACGCCCTCAGACGCCAGACCAGCTGACAGGCGTGCCTGGGTGGGCACAAGGACATCGCCCCGGCCGCGTCCCCTGTGAAGGTTGCCGCCGCCCTCTCGGCCGCAACGCACCCGTCTTGGGCCCACAAAAGAAAACTTTACCAAGGCAATATAATTCAGGGTATTCATCCCTGCGAAAATCCTGTAATGCGGTGTCGCGCTAAGACACAGTAATCTGTAATATTTGTTACCATTGTGATGCTAACTATAAGTCTTCCTAATTTCTAAGCTTTATACTGGCTACTAACTTTTCATCTTCTTATCTGTCCACCTAATTTTCAGATTTCCGATTCTATTTAAATGTGTAACTTCCCTGGGGCATTTTGAATTATTTGCCCAGGAATAAAAGTGATTTTACCAGTGATCAAAGTGTTTCTTTCATGTTACCAGTATTTGTTAACAATTCCTTCCATCACCGACTGAGCTATTTCAGGGCCGCTTACCGGGTGTTCTCTCACGAGACGACCGGGGGTGTTACAGTATTTATTTTCTTGTTTTACTAAATTAGATATAAAAATCTTGGGTCCCTGACAGTCTGTACATTTTAGTTAATTTAAACTACGTATTATCAAATTCAAGTTATGTTCAGCAATGCAGTTGGACACATGACGATAGCTATGAACCTATTGTTTTTCCAGCCGAATATTATCTAGGCTACGTGTAGAGATAAAAAACATGAGAACTATTAATATTAATAACTACACAATCTCGTTTCGTTTATTCTGCATATGATAATCCCCGTGACAGTTGAAATGATACAAGTGCGAACACTGCAAAGAATCAAGTTCAAGGACAAATTGATTATCCAATAGACATTTTATTGCCTCGTTTTTTCAAATACGTTTTCGAAAATGTCACCTCAGATACATATACAAATGGCATTCATTGTCACAGACATTCATTTGATAGTCACTCTTGTAACGCTCGTCTAATATTATGAATTAATTAATCTTCTTCAAGGCTTATTAAATCGGTGTCACTGTTCTTTAATGTGGACATTGAAAGAACCATATTTCAAATACTATGTTTTGTCCGATCCTTCCAATTTTGCCGCAATCTACTCGGTATAAGCTACATTAAGACATTATTCGAATTAAGCAACGCTTAAGAAAAAATAACATTTATTTGAAAAAGGGGTACCTTATTTTGCAATGTGATTTTCATATTCAATAATAGCTTTACTTTTGTATTTCTACTTCATGTAGTTTTGAGTTCAAAAGAATGAAATAAGCAAAGAAGCTTTCAAATAAGCGCAATCTCAGAGCCTGGGTCCATATCATTATATTAATGGCACGCCAAATTTCCTTCCCGTCCTCATCGATCCACGAAGCAAAAGTTTTGAAGTCGTTCGGCGCGGGGACTGGCCGTGCGTGCGGAGTTGTGATCGTTGCATGGATTAAATTGCGAGTAGATACAGGATGGAAAACAGTTCTGCAAGTAACATCAACGAGAAAAACAGTAGTAATAATAGCATGGCGGAATATTTTCCTTATCACAAACCAAACTAAATGTTACGCTTCATAGTACTACGGTCCGTACTCACAAAAAGTGAAACACCTCGAGAACCGAAATTATTGTGTTAAGAAATATATTCAGGAAATATAATGTTTTAATAATTTTCATGAAATAGTTCTCAAAAAAACCCACCCCAATAATAATAATAATATAAATAATAATAATATTACATCAGGCAATAATTGAATTCGATGATCTCTTGTATTACGTGGCGAAGCTCAGACCGTCAGGACATCTCTCCTGCCTTGATTTGGGCTGTCCGGGTGACGCCGCGTCGAAGGCTGTGTTGACGACGTTTCGACCATCCTGTCGTGGTCTTCCTCAGGACTGGTATACCAGAGGAAGACCCTGAGGAAGACCAGGACAGGATGGCCTTCGTGGCGACACAGCCTTCGACGCGGCGTCACCCGGACAGCCCAGATCACGCACATGACTCTGGCCGCGGAAGCCTACGACTTCATCTCTCCTGCCTGATCACACGAATTTCGCTTCGATCAATTCGTCATCTATCAGTGAAAGAAGGTATCACTCGAGCGAGGAAACACGCGAACAGAACTTAGTCCGGAGGCTTCTTTCAAGCTTGAATATCTTTTACTCGCAGTACATCTATAACATGTGATAGCGGGCTTTACTTCCCTTCCGAAGGAAGGCGAACGAAGGATTTTTTTCATCTTTAAAAATCCACGGCTTCAATCGGATTTGAACCCGCAAACATGAAAATAACAGGCCGATAGGTTAATCGTTACATCATAAAAGCCGCCTATGGAAACGGGTCGCTTTTTTGTGAACGGGATTCATAGAAGAGCATTCGATAATTTATCAAAGTTGGTGCGATTAATTTGTTATTGAATCTTTCACCGTTCAACGTATTTGATATCTCCCTAATACCATGACAGTGCCTTCTCAACATTTTAATACTTTTTATCCAAAAATATATTTTTTTAAGTGATGATATTTCTATTAAATTCCGTAGTAAACATAAAGATGCAACGCATTTGTGTATACTTTCGTTTTATCAAATACGAACTTTTAAATCAGATGTTCCTTCTGCATCTTGTAATGTAGGATAGGAAAACAATGATTTTTTCAAACTTTTGTACACAAAAGAAATTAGAGTATATTTTTTTAGAACAGAACCTTCGCTATGAACCAACCAGACACTGAAACCTTCCAAGTTTCATGACGCTGAAAGCAAAATACAAACGTTCGATGGTCGGAATGGCAAATGCATCAAGGCTGCGCCGATCACCGCGACGGCGAGGTCTACGCGTGTGCGAGTTGGAAACAAGCGAACAGCAGGGGGCGGCGTGGGGAAAGGGCGCTTCAAGGGGGCGCTGAAATTGATCTGCGCTAGTTGAAAACAACCGCCGTCGACTGGTGTCGCGCGCGCCCGCAGGCGGGTGGAGGGGGAGAGGGGGTTCCCCTTCCCATTGATTCAACACGCGTTGTTTCCATGCCCGACATTGAGGTTTACGTCGAAACACGTGTGGTCCCCAAAGAACACTTGCCAAAAAGGAGGCAAGAAAATCTTTTCAAATTTTCGAAAAATATCAAAACGACGAATTATTAAAACCTTAAACATATGTTATACTGTAATAATAATAATAATAATAATAATAATAATAATAATAATAATAATAATAATAATGTCTTTAAAATTGACAAAACACGCCCGCCAAATATATATATATATATATATATATATATATATATATATATATATATATATATATATATATATATATATATTAGCATACTGTTGTTCCTAATTACTTTTATATATGCATGTTACAAATATAAGAAGAGTGATATATTATTTTAAATGCATTTCTCAGGGCTTGCTCGAGCCTTCAGGTCCTGCCCGAACCTCTAGAGAAAATGAGGAATTTAGGAAATTGTCATTTTTTGGATACTTCTTCGCTAGGGGATTACTTTTTAATTATTGCCTTTAGGGATTTTACACCTAAATATGTGCGTATGTGGTTGAAAATACTGTTACATTATAGAAGAATGGCGCATTTATTACCTGTAGATCGTAATTAACAACATTTAACATACTAGGCGTTGTAAGATCTTTATCCATAAATAGTTTCTAATTTTTCTGTGCACACTTACTATCTTTCAATTACATTACATTGAAGCGAAATGTTACATTCATTGATATAAGACTACGATTACAAATTTGCCGAATTTTTAATTTGTAAAGAATTGTATGGCGATTTTTAAGGGAGGACATTGCGGCCTCTGGTAGCGTTACGTAGACATCGGATAACTATCATAATAAAATAATACAGAGATTTTTTACCGGCGAGAAAATTCACTAACAAGAAAGAATTAAACCCGTATTTCAAAACCTATATTACTCCTATATTTTTAAAAAAATAGTAGTAAATAAGAAAGCTAATTTTCAAACGAATTTGAAAAATTGCACCTCCGAGTTCAAGATGAGACTGTCTTTCGGCCTTCGCTCTTCACATAAACCGTTTCACAGAGTTTGTACTTTGAGTACATGGAAGAAATAATTTCCCTCGCATTTCATGGCAAAATAATTTGTTGCCAAATAGTATATTACTTTCTAAGCATTTTCTAAATCGAAAGCAGCCACGCACGCTACAACAAACTACGCAATGTAATACTTGCACGTTTTCTTGAGCTTCAAAATACTTACATCTACTCCATAACAAACATTATTTGAATGGTGAAAAGGGCAGCAACGAGCAGAGTTGACGACATTGCATTTGCAAAATATATTCGTACCGTGTAACAGAGACTATTTGCATCATGAAAGAAGCCACGAATTGGATAAAACAATATAACTACTTCCTCCCCCACTTCTTTCGCATCTAGTGAAGAGACGGCTCAAGAAAGCGTGCGGATTACACAGACTTCATGCTCGTCTTTTGTTCTCCGCTCTCGCGGCAGATTCGCTCGTCGCTTCCGTTAAGCAAAAAGAACCTCCAACGGGCTGCTCGTGAAGTCTGTAAGGAGAATTCAACTCCGGTGTTGGAGGCGCGGTGGCGGTATGTACGAAAAACGTCGGCAGATAATCGGTTTCAGAACATCACGCGGTGATTGAAGGTACTTATCTCGTTTCTTTTCGGCCAATAACAACGCACATACACGCACTTGGCGTACGCCCCCTACACTTTGGTGTGTGTAAGTGTAGGTGGATTTTACTCGACACATGAGGTTGGAGGCCGAAAATGCTGTAAGTTTCTCCCGTTGACCGCGTGATGTGGAAGCTGAGAGAGGCCGATTAGACCTATGTCACACGAGCGTGGCGTTGACGCGCGGTAAGCAACGCGCGTCGTTGATCAACACTTATACAGAATGGCAAAAGCGTTCGTGTGCCGTTTCTCATAAAATACAGTGTTATTCTACGACGCGCGTCAACGCAACGCTCGTGTGCAGCGGCCCTTAGCTGACGACCTTATCCCGACCTCCGGAGTTAAGTCAGCTTCTTACAGGCTTCACGACGCACCTATGGGTGAGCGGCCGGCAATTACCTTCGTCGGCGTCTTCCTCCCGTCGAGCGGCGGCGTCAGCGCGTCAGGGGGCGTCGCGCCCCCGGTGGAGAGCGGTCGCCGGGCGGGCCGCCGCACCGCCCGCGGGGCGGGCCGTCGCCCACATGCGGAATTACGAAGCGCGATCGGCAGCGGCGCACGCATACGCCCGCGGGACGGCTATATTTAATAACCAAGGACGAATCTAAACGACCCGCGTTCACATGGCGGGCGCTTCCGAATCCCCCGGCGCTATAAATCAGGAGGCGGTCGCGGCGGGGCCCCGCCCCCACGCCGCAGCGCTGCCCCTGCCTGCTCCCCGGCTCCTCCGGCTCTGGCTCCGGCTCTGGCTCTGGCTCTGGCTCTGGCTCTGGCTCTGGCTCTGGCTCTGGCTCTGGCGCTGGCGCTGGCGCTGGCTCTGGCTCTGGCTCTGGCTGTGGCTCTGGCTGTGGCTGTGGCTCTGGCTGTGGCTCTGGCTCTGGCTCTGGCTCTGGCTCTGGCTGTGGCTCTGGCTGTGGCTCTGGCTCTGGCTCTGGCTCTGGCTCTGGCTCTGGCTCTGGCTCTGGCTCTGGCTCTGGCTCTGCGGCTCGCGCCTGCTTTGCTACTCTCCTTTTGTAAAGGCTAAAATACGCGTCTAACTGCAGTTACGTGTTGTCGTTTTATTTTTCGTATTGAGGCTGCTGTGGCTGTCAGAATGTTTATAACCTCGAATGGCAGCTCCTCTTTTATCTACAACATTTATTACGTATGTTTTCCACTATTGCTGATGTTGGACGTTGATAAGTCATTGACGTCAAAGCAATTTCAAGCACGCAGCGAAATCAATCTTCCACTTCCAACAATCTCAAAACTTCACACTTGGGCACAACGGCACTGGTTTTCTTTTTCGGCAAAATGTGCACTTGATGGAGACTGATGAGATCTGCGGGATGGACGAGGTGTTGAGGTGAAATTCCTTGCCAACCTACTTGATCCTCCTGTAAAAGGCGAACCTAAATATCAAATCTATGCTCAAGTCGGTTTTCACTTGCGCTAATGCCGAGGGTTCGGTCAGCCTAGTTCCCAACGACTCACGCGCAAATATGAGTTTATTTCCGGCTTCAATTCTCAGCGAAGTGTAACTACCTTCCTATCTCTTACTTCCTCCACCATAGAATATCTAACGGGGAATGAATGTGCTTTAACTTAGGATAATTTTGATGACCGGGAAACCAAAATCCCAGTGACTTCACGCTTAAAGTTAAATTAATTTTTGTTAGATTTTCAGAAAACAAACTTCAACACTAGCTCATCCACCAACAGATTACTTTGACGAAGTCAGCGTTATGAACAGTCTGCAGCCCTGTTGTACACGCTCCCTGTCAGAAAACTTGTTTACTGTATTTGATTCTCAGATGAATGGGTAACGTAAACTCTAAATTAATATACAAACGAATTTTCACTTGTGCTGAAGCTGATCTTTGAAGTTTTTGAAGCTGAATTTTGGCTGATACCTAGCTCTTGACGACTTGAAGAATGGAGAATTACTTTACAACTTCTAGCGAGTTCAAAACTCTGCAATTGAGAGAATGGTGGTCACTTGCTTGCTCCCTCCATCGGCAAACATCCGACTTGGACGCTTGATTAATGTCCTCTCACGATCTTCATTGCTAGCGCTGATTAGCTTCCCAGCATCTTCAAAGTCAATATAAAATACAACCTCTATGTCCCCCAAAGTCAAAATCCAATCTTTGAACAAGCGTGCGCTCTTTTTCCCTGCGCGTCGCCCCAGTGCACTTGCGCCGAAATGTGCACTTGTCGGAGGCCGGCGAGGTCTGCGTGGTGGACGCCCTAACGGTGGCCCTTGCTTCTTCCTCCAGCGAATGTCTTAACGAATGGACACCCCCTACATCCCGGAGCGCTTTCATATTCCCACAATAAGTAAATTATTTTTTCTTCCGTCAAAGTCAAAATTCCACACAAGAACGAACGGCGCAAACTCTCCCTTCTAATTCGCTTCTCTCTTGAAAAGAAAATCTGAACGATATACGAATGTACGCACTCTTACGACCTGCAATGAGAGCTAAGTTCAATCAATGTTTAGGTGCAAAAATACCAAGTTTCTGAAGCGTCCAAGCACCTAGAAAAATATTACTTCTGTTTTCAAAAAAGACAAATTCTTGTTTGTGGAAGAAAAAGGCAAAAGGCAAAGTATAAATGAGCGCATTCACTTGTACACGAAAAGGAATGATACGTTGTAGTCTTGTTAGATGCTTAATTATATTCACTTTTCTGTCATATCTACACGTGCACAATTTGCAAACAAGACAATTACTGGCACAATTCCTGGTCTCTACCAACTACAAATTTACAGAAGCACTGTAGTTCACTCAACATATATTTAGCGTTATCATATATCGCACTGTCCGCACATTAAAGAGAATAAACATCGACCCTTTCGAGGTAAAAGGACTTCACATGCGTTCGTGGAAAGGAAAAGATATTTAACGTAAATGCGCACATGAGGATGCAAGACTGACATATCTTCATTGGACTTTAGCAGAAAGACTATTGGGCACTTTCGTTGGAAAGACGTTATTCAACAGTTTCCTTGTGCCTACATCTGAGTAAAAGCACGTGTCGAACACGCCAATCTCAGGATTCGTTCAAAAGTTATTCTCGTTCAGGAAATTGTTCAAATATTATATTCAAAAAGTACTCTGACATCAATGCTAACCGAAACTCGTTACGAACTTGCAAATTTTTTTCCTTCACCAGAAGCAGCAACGATTTAAAATTCTAACATAATTTCTGAGAAAAAATGTGCAAGTTAACAAGTGAAGCGTTACAAGACGCTGTTCAACTGAATTGCGTAAGTGAAGAAATCACGTTCCCTTGAAGTTTCTTCCAACAAGCGTACATCACGTCCGGCAAACACACAGAAAGGAACAAATGGTCGGAGACGCCGGTCGTTGGCACGCCGTTGCACTCGCGAGCGCGTGTGCGCACAAGCAAGGGCCCGAGAGGAGCGCGATCTCCCCGGCGCGCGCCGCGTGCTGCCTCGGCGGAGGGAGGGCGCGACTGGGCGCCCGGCGACGCCGCTGCGCCGCGCACCCCCCCCCCCCCCGCCCTGCGCAGCCTCGAGCCGCGCGGGGGTGCGCGCCGGCGCGATGCAGCGGGCGGAAGCGGCCTTCGCCTCACGCGCACCGCGCTCGCAGTGCTTCAGCCCCAGATGCAGAGGACGTGTTCAATGCCAGCGGCTGGATGCAGCTCGTGGGAGGGAAACTTCGAGTTTCACAATGCAAGTTAAAAAGGATTCCAATTAATACGCTAGGCAATAAATATAACTCTGATATCGAGAGTTGTTAACGTCTCGTGTCCGAATGCTGCCTTTGGTAGGCTATACCACACTTTTGTAACCTACTTGCTTATTACATTTCTGACGTCAATCATGAATGGGAAGAAATCTCCCTTCGAAATGTACAATGTCGTTAGAACCAAGCTTTTTCTTGGTCGGATCATTTCCCACGGTCACAAGACGTCTTCATCACGAACTGTTTTTCCGAACATTGTTTATGGAGCAATATTACTACTATTGGTATTGCTACATAACTCTCGCATCTATACCCCTTTATTATTTTACTATTACAAGAAGCAAAACCGTTAGAATTTAGCCCGACAACTTCGGAGTGTACCAACGACCCTTTGCTTTACACCGGCCTCTCCCTCCGACTTAACCACTGAACGGCGAGGAATTGCCAGCTGCTCCTCAGGTCAAGTCATGGAAGAACCAATTTCACGCAGCGATGAGACATTTCCATATGATCAACTGTTTTAGTACCTCCTCTTCAAGCCTGAAAAAGCCACATATTGCGCCGGGCCCCATGAATCTCATAATTCAATGGAGCAAATAAAGCCCAAGTCCCATTGTTTTTATTATATTTTGAATATTTATTTCATCCGTTTAATATCGTCCGTTATCTTTTTCAATTTTGCAAGTTAGTCTATTTTCCAATTGAAAAGACATGAGCGGCTCACAGTACGTGATATGTCGCTGTCTGAGACGCCGCGAATTCGGGAAAACGGACTAAGATAACAGGGCTATTGATAACAGTCCATGGTTATGTAAATATTTCAATATAATCGATTGTAAGAAATAATAGTATACCCATGTACATATCTGTTGATGTTTTATAAAGGCCCGCTTACAACCGTCTTTGTACCAAGACCTGAATCCCTTTCCAGCAAAGCAGGCAGAGACAAGGCCGGAATCCCTTTCGGCAGCTCTGCTGTCAGGCGCGGTAGTTACCCAATGTCATAAACAGAATGTTTCAAAAGTGGAGGCCACTTACAGCCTCTCAAAAAGGACTGCTTAACATTTTGAAGAATCTTGTTTGATATCCTGTCCTTGACAAATCGTAAGCCTTTTCTCACCGATGGAACACAATGACGCGCGCCGTGCTGACGAAACTTTTGATACGCACGGTCCGAGGTCCCGAGTTCGCTTCTGCAAAGGAGAAGCAGGTAAAAAACCAACTAAAGAAAAGTAGAGCATAGACGAATCAGGCCGCACCGAAGAGACGGTGTAAAGTGATGGGTTTAGCGATTTGGCGGAGCGATGCTCACTGTTTCAAAATTCCGTTCGCATTATCGTATGTTTGAAACTGGGCGACCAATTGTCGCCCAGTTTTAATATTCATGTCGACAATGAATTACAAAGAAACACAGTGTTTATAATTCGCCATCTCGCCCTTCGTAGTGCCAGGGACATATTTCTTCTATAAGTTCAAAGTTATACCGTTTTCCAAAATTCTTTTGACAGAAATGGCATAATTATGGGGAACAGAAGTCCCGGGTTTGAAGGCAATTTTTAATCGTCTGAATACTAAAACTAAATAAGATCCATACTTAATAACACGAAAAGGTACACGATGAACCTATGATAACACGAAATGTAAATAAAAGCTCAAGATGCTCATAATTACAGATGTTTGACACTTAACACATTATTCAATTACCTACATTTCTAAGGGTTTACAGTAAGTTCACTTTTATTCAGTGAAACGTTCTTGCTTACGCACTGAAGAGCTTGGTACCTTTCGCTTGGGGTTCGACGCCATTTACAAGTGCACTATGATCAGAGTTCGGCAGAATACTTGAATCAGAAAAGCATTTCAGATACAAAATACGTCATCAAAAGTATTCTAGACATAAAATACAAAATACTTCCATAAAAACATTTTAAATACAAAATATTTAGAAATATTTTTGAAAATACAAAATACAACTAATAGTGATCCAGTTTCCCAATTCATTTCTCAAAACTTGTTGTGGTTTACTATTGTGTACAATTAGTCATGTTTCAAGTCAACCCTACTAGTTTTTCAAACATTGAATCTCTAATGTTTCTTCTTGAAATTGTATTTGAAAAGGGTCTTATTCCATTAACATTAAGTTTTGTAACATCAAATTTTGTTTGATCATTTCCTTTTTCCGGCGCATTGCAGAAACCAGATGTTTGTTTCAACTTCTTCACATTAATTTCAGAATTTTCAGTGCTGTTTATTTTCCTCGTATGTGGATTTGATTTTCTGAACCACCCATTTTTATAGATCTCAAATTCACATATCACACCAAGATGAATTCTCTAAAATGTGTAAAGAAATTATGAGTTTCCTACTAAAAAGAACGATCAGTGAAATTCAGAGTCTACTGTATAGAATTGTGTACATTTTAAAATTTAGAATGTTACCGCTTGTTTGATTGATTAGGGATTCCAAGCGAGTCCCGTAAGCGTAGTGCATGTTTTCTCCTCGAGGGGCGGCGTTGATCTTTCCCCGCTGTATACTGAGATGTGGCGCCGATACACCTCCGGATAGCGAGCTTTTCCCCAACCAGGTATTTCCCCCAAGCGAGGAACCGCCCTAGCCGGGATAAGCTGCGAATAGAACAAGGAAAGATCGCGCGCGGTCGTTGGTCCACTTGTTAGGGTACTGCTCCGGCATTGGCCTAGCATTAATGGGAGAAACTACGGAAAACTACAGACCGGAGCAGCCGGCCGCTAGAATTCTCCTCCAGACAGCGACTGAACTCGATCTAGTTATCTAGCTGGTATCGAAATTCCCACCACCGTTGGAACTCGTACCGAAAATCTACCGGTCAGAGGCACTGCAGTACCATCAGTTGATTCCCTGAGTCACCTCTCCTGGTTTACTGCTTATTATTTTAAATTCAAGTGTGTCTTAAAGTTTTAACTTGAAGAGTGTCTTAAAATTTGTGGTCGCATTGTAGGAACCACTTATTCTTGCCTGTTTAGCAGTATTACAAATTTCACTTGACGCTTTTACATTTTCACATGACTCTTCAATAACATTGACTTATTTTCCCTCTAGAATAGAATGTTTTGATCTGTGGCGGCTGGTCCTTAAGGGTTCTAGGGTAGCGCCCTCCTCAGCAAAACCAACCTCGGGAAAAGTGGCAGAAAATATTAAACTTTCAATAAATCGACTGGTTTAATTTGTGGATAACGCCAGCGCAATGTTTGAGGACGAATTTAGTTTTGTGGCGGCTTAAGCAAAAGATAGACTGTTTTAGAATGGGTTGTATAGTGGACGATCGCGAGTCCATACGTTGATGGTGCATGCGAAGCAATGGAAGCATGCGAAGCAATGGTACACGCCTATTAACTTGGCAAATAACACCGCCCCTAGCAATTTGATTTCATAAATTACTGTTTTCTGAGCTGGAAATAGTTTTTAATGTTTTACTTTCGCGAGAGTACAATTATCTGTTATCAACCTAAAATTACACTACAATGTTCTGTTAGCAACATAAAAGGATTAAAATTCCAATGCGTGCAAATTTGTTACACACAACATACTCTAGTTTACCTCGTTCAAGAAATATTTTGATACAATGTATATGATAGTTCGGACATACATGCCACCCCTCTTAATTTGCAACCCACCGATTTTGATGGTTTATCAATTTTCATATCGTAAGATTAGCTCTTTACTCGGATAAAACAGAAGCTTTTAACCGGTGCGTACAATCACTTTCCAGACATGTGGTGATATATAATGTGACAATATAATATAACGTCTGTGAAGTAGTCTCCAAAATCGTTTAATAGATATCTCTCAGTTTTACTTTTGCCTCATTTTGTCGACAATATATACGTATTTAATGTGCTGTGACTAATGTGAAGAGTTTGGATGCTGATACACATGATAGGTCTGTCTGAATTCACGTCTATTCCTTCGGTTTTTAATGACGAGTTGACGGCTTTCCTTCCGAATCCAAACGAGCGTCGAGAAAACGTTTCACTTCCGCGGGAACATGGCGGATTCGGCCCCGCGAGCGGAATGGCCTCTTCTTTCTCACCTCAAACGTTTAAGGCGCATTGACGTTTCGATACGCGAGTCCCAATTAATGATAAGGCTCCGTCCTTCGGGATTAACAGTGAGCATCCTTGAGTCTCTCCAAAGCAGTTAATTTCGAAGCACTAAAGTACCGTCGACGCTTCGTTATGCGGGACAAGGTTCATGGCGAGGCTTCGACCCTCGATCCTGCACGCGATTAACTTTACACATCCTTACTTCTAGCCAATACATACTAATTTTCAACTCGATTTATACCAAAAATCCTTTTTAATTCAATAAATGTACTTTTTGAACTTCGAAACAAATACCCTCGTTCTCGATTTGTTACGATAAAGGATAGGATCTTATTTTACTGAGGTATGATGTAAAAATGAGTTTAGGACTCTTAACATCGTCTTTTTGAGCAACTTCAAAATCCCGTAAGTTTGAAATGAAAGTCGTTGTTTACGTATATTTAGTGACAAAGATATGAAATTTCTTTATGGAGCAGTTGTGGATTAATTAATACTTACAAGGACATTAGCAAGTTTTCAGTATTTTGAAATAAACGTCCCAAAAATATTTTGTTGATTTCCCTAATGTCACCTCAAAGCGGAACCGTTGCATTTAATTAAGAGATTCCTGATAAGGCGCAGAAGGCGAATCCGAATTCGGCGCGCGTGGCGCGGCGGGTGGCGTGCGGGGCAATTAGCAAAATGAGGCTGTGGTGAAGGGGCAGTTGAGGGGGGCGGGAGGGGTGAAGGGGGAGGGGAGGGATTGAGAAGGGAGGGGCGGGGAGGGAGGGAGAGGAGAGTATGGGGAGATGCGGGGGAGAGGCGGGGGAGGGTTGGGGTGAAGAGGGGAGGGGAGGGGAGGGGACGGGGCAGGGAGCGGCCGTCGTGCCTGTTGCAGCTCCAGGCTCAATTTGTCCCGCGCCCCGTCTATTTACGATTATCGCCTGAGCCAGGGGTGAGAAACGTGTCCGCAGAACGTGATATCGATGACGTACAAGAAAAGAAATACGTATAAAAGATTGCCATTATGGAGAAGAACGGTTTAGCCGTTTATATCGCGGGAAAATAAATTGTTTTACCCTATACACCACCAGAATTGCGAACAGGTTGAAAGATTTTTACGAGTAAAAATACACCATTTCAAAAGACATTTTTACTTAATTTAAACATAACGAGTTTTTTAACATGAGTTACTTTTCCAGCGTCCGACAGTACGATATGGTGTAGTATGGTACGGTATGGTCAGCGAGCCAAAGAATTTTAGACCTCTCAAGCTGAAACTTTTTTTTTTCCGGCTGCATGGATCGGGATATTCCGCTAAACTAAGTTAGCTAAGTTTTGTTTTATTCCAAACAATCCAATGTCACCTGTTTTAAGAAACGGCATCATCAAGAAGAAACCAAGCCCCAGCTCTAGAGTCCGAAGGCAATTTGGAAACCCCTGGATAATCCGACTGCCCAGTTACTCCAGTGCCCATTCAAAAACTACAAAATCTGTATGACTGACCAGGTAGAAAATTAATGTGTTTAAAAAAGAAGAAAAGCTCCGTCATTTATATTGAAAGTGTGCAAAGAGTAAAATATATCTCAAAAATAGTCAGTTTTAACATTCTCTTCAGACAATTTAGAAGCTTGCTTAATTAGATGTGGGTTGAAATCATTAAGACAAGTCCTTTTATGAATAGAGAACAAACCTCCAACAGCATACAATCATAAACATTAGTCTTAGATCAATATTATTTTTAAAACTATCTGCAATAATAATTCCCAAATACATAGTACAAGCGTAGTACTTAATAAATTATACCGATTATTTTTTATCGATAATATTAATATATTATCGATATAATATTTGATTAGAAATATCGAATTAAGTGAAGATCTTGTTTAAACCAAATAATTACGAAGTTTTACGTTCCATTACAAATCACGATTTTCTTTACATTTAAAATGAAATATGTATGAACAAATAGTCGAAATTTCGAAGTTTGTACCATTAACACGATGATATTTATTTACCTCATGTATTAATGAATAGCAAAATATTTCACGAAGATCCGGTGTATTTCGCCCGCATTGGCGACTGATAATGGGTTTGTCGCAACCAGAGCATGGTCATCCCTGACGTGTACAGCTCCAGGCACCATTTTGATACTGCAAACCGGTTTGATTTTTCGAAGACACGCGACCGCTGTCTTCTAAAGCAGCGCTTCGTGCTATTTTCATTAAACTTGCATCGTAAACCTCTAAATGAGAACGTAATCTGGCCACGAACATGTTAACGAAGGCTTCATCAACGAAACAAACCCTACTAATGAAGACCCGGAAACCCTATTTCCGAAATACAAATGCATCCTCGGATGGTCTACTCCAGAGAATGTTTTTGTACAATGAAATGTTTAATTATTTTCCACCAATAAAAAGTCAATTTGAGTTCATTGGAAAATATTAATTATTTCATTTGTATTTTAGAAACATTTTGTCAATAAAAATGGAAGACATGAGAATATTAGTACGAAATCTATAGACTTTGAACATATAACTTGAGCGTAGATTACAGTTCACGAAATAACGTATTTATTTTTCCCGATACGTTATTATTTGTAATTGTCTTTGATTCGGAGCTCCTTATACACTGCGTAACGTCTGGATCGAGAGGATCGTGATTACGAAATAAATATGAAAACAGTTGAATGATGCTACATGATCTCTTTTGGGAGGAACTACCACTATCCAGTATTTCAGAAAAGCTCTTGATTGTACGGACGTGCGGATGTCCACCATTCCGTCACAGGCGCCTTGACCGCTTCCCGCGCACCAATCGAGACGTATGAGGAGTCATTCGACGCGTCTCGGTCTCCTGACGGGAAGCTGATCATTTGTTTTCGAATCCCGCTAGAATATTTAAAGATATTTCCCAAAACCGTGTTTTTCGTGCTTTGGCGCTGCGATCTTAGTGATAATACCAGGCATTAAACCAACGCCTCTATCGATCTATGTTGGTGGCGTTGATTAAATAAGCATTTTTTGCTAAAACGCCATAATTTTCTTTCATGACGATGACTCTTATGGTATTGACATCTTTAAGTAAACAATTGACTTACCAAGTCAATCGCGCTGGAGTTTGATTTCAATTTAGAATCGAATTATTATCGTATTTAAAAAAATAAATTTGCGAATACCTACGAACGGTATTGCCTCGGAACTTACTGAACTTGAAAACTTTCAAGTGAATATGGAGAATACAAAAATTGTAATGGCAGAGAATGAATGAATATTATTTTCGACATTGCACTTTTACGTTCTTACATAAGTGTGCAAATATAGTTTTCAAATGAATGTTACCCATAACTTATTCAAATTATCTAACACCTTATTTACATAAACATACAAAACAGTGACCTTTTAATGTTAGATTCGAACGCAATTAAAGATTCGCATACAAAACGATTAATAGAGCCATTGCAGAAGTGTAAGTGACCACAAATTGGACTGAGTGAAGTTTTCATTCAAAAATTTCTTCTTCTCTTCAAAAATTAGGCAAGAAAAAATGTAAGTTTTAAGGAAACTCGGGGAAGAATCAACTGTAGTTAAAAAAGATGTTGCGATAGAATTTTCGGAACTAATTTGGAATGACCTTTGAATTTAGGATTTGTTTAATGCAAATGTGCTATGTGCATTTTTGTTCATATTACCTAAAAAGGTGTAAAAATGTAGCTGTACTAAAATTTAACTACGGAAAATTTTGTCTAAACCGGAGACGACTGGGACAAAAAAATATTCCGGTTTAGGGAGAGTACCGTTTTATGCCGAGTTGTCCATTTTGTGACACTAGTTATATTGATATTTCCGTTCTGAAACTAGTAAATTACATGACTTTATTATAAAAATATATTAACATGTAACATTTACGGTGAAGTGTTTATTAAACATATTTCTGACCATTAAAAGGAAAAACTTCACAACTTGTGCACTAAAATAATATTTTTTCCAACATTAATTTACAATTTTGTTACCCCACTTACTAACACCTTTTCAATTTTTTTCTGAAGTTGAAAAATTGTAATATTTAGAGTTTTGTGTTTTTTCCAACCATTGTTAAACTGGTTGTGAAAAATCATATAAATCCACCATCCCACTGCGTAGTTGCTGCACCCGGACTGCTCGCTGCCTCTTTCAACGCACAATATGTCAGTATCCAAAGTACTCTTCTGATACGCTCACATGGCATTGAGCAAGCGAAGGCCGAAGAGTGACGGTTGTCAACACGGGCCCGATAGATGCTTGAATGCAAATCGTGCCCGTGCACCTTCCCACGCTCAGAGAGCTGGGAGGGAGGGAATTCCTTTAGGGCCTACGCCTTGAAAGACAAGTGACCCCAAAGTCGAAATCTACGCTGACAACTGAAGCTCCTCGCCTTCACTGTGAGGCTGCCACGACAAACTCATCACAGGGACAGTGAAATTAAACCAGACTTGCAGATACATCCAATCCATTAAGAGCATCTCCCGTCTGTCAGCCAATTGCATTAAATTCGCAAAGTCCTGTTTTATGTAACGTTTTTCTCCCCCCCCCGCGCAGGACATGAAAAACCGTTCCGTTCCCTCATTGGAAAGATTCTGTTTAATGCTGTGTAAAATACCATTTAACTTCACGGGTCACGGAAATTTACTGGTTACGTCAGGTTTCCGGCTAGTACAGGTTCCGGTTTAGATTTACTGTATTAACATCGAAACCTGCAAGTATTTGTTACGGCGATTGTAATTTCGAAATTGCAATAAAATCAGTTCATATCCCTTACGGAGTTAACACACAAAACCAGGGGGTGTTGGGAACTCTTGAACGGGAGTTTAACATTATCAGATACTACTATTCATTGGTAAGACCAATGCCAGATACTGAAAGGACATATTTAAACAAAGTTGGGCATGAAAAAAATGCAGTATGAAAAAAATTTCAACACATGAAACTATTTTTAAAACAGTTCACGGCGTCGGCGACATCACATTTTGCTAGTAAGAGGTAATTATGAAAGGGAAATATGAAAAAATAAACCAAGCCAACTTTACTTCTAGTTAATTAGTAAATAAATCAATCCGAATCATTAAAATTAGGTTAAAAATAACATTTTTACATACCTCTGGCTTTAACTGATTCAAATGATCTCGGACGACAAAAAACACTCGGGGCAAGGCCCTTGCGTTTTTGGCGTCACCACGCGATCATAAAAACCCTTGTAATGACCTTGGTGCATAGAAAACTGAACTTTAAAAAATAATACCTTTGCAGGAATAGGGACAAATATTCACTTATTAACCTATTCATCTATTATATGTCAAGGGTCGGCGAGACTGGATAAAAGCCAAAAAACTGAGGTTAGGCTATTAGCGTCGTTCAGTCTGAAACTAGCGAACTGTCAGACTGAAAACTTTGTAGTTTACTTGGATTTATTTGAATGACTAGACAATATACGCAAGGCCTACCAAGATAACCTTAATTTTAACTTACAACACTTGAGATGTAAACATTAGAATACATTTAACAACCCCCTATGTAGATCATACAACTCGCGTGTTAATCAACACTCTAATCGATTAAATCAATTCTTTGTAACCGCACTTCCAGAATGGACAGTATTTCATATCTTCTTGGCCTCAAATAACATACAAATTTAATGACGAGGGGTCCAAAACACTGGACGATACGTCGCGTTGGTAAGAAATGGTCATTTCATTTGTATTTTGTAATGGAAGAAATCTATTATTTTGTAATTGATTTACATTCTTATCATAAAAGTTACCTAATGTTTTATTAAAATTCTTAATAAATGCATCTGTCTGATAATTTTTTGTCTACATATCGTTACTTGTCTATCACTGCATCTTATGCTCATATATATCAATTCCTCTCTTTTTCTATTTCTATCATTTTCTAAATAATTTGATATTTCGAAACCACCGGGCTTTTATTGCCCAAACATTTCTCTTAAATAAAAGGAGGAACAACAAATTATATCAATAGCGATTTTTTCTGTGGGATTATTAAACCTTAAAGTCTTAAAATTTTGCATTTAGAGACCAGAAGAAAAGGAATATAATATTTTCAGGAAGCATTTCTACAACCTATAAAATGGCGGACTCCCCGCTTTGCGAAATTCAGAGGTTGCATAATGCACATGGAGAGCGAGCACCGCCCCCGCCGCCTCCTCCTCCTCCTCCTCCGCATCACCGCGACAATTTCCTGGCGGGCGATCTCCCTCGCCGCACGGCAACCCGCAGTTAGCATTGTGCTTTTTATCAGCAATCTTCCTCTATTTCCGGGGCCACCTCCGAGGGAGCCGACTTTCAAAGAAACTTTTTAAGGCCTCGGCCCGTGGCGTGCGCGCCGCCCGCGCCCCGATCGAAGGCGGCTCGCGAACGCGCGGGGGCGGCGGGAGCCACAGCGACTGCGATGGCAGACGGTCTCCAAACGAAATAGCTATTGGGGCCCTTCTCCTTATCGAAAAGAATCGACTTTGACGTCCCCAGGTTGGTAAATGAGTGGCAACTACAATGGTATTCTGTATCATTGTTCAAATGAGAATTCCGCGTTTTAAAATGAATTATAATATATTTTGGAATGAAACGTGTTTGAAATTATGCGTTGGACAGACTCTATACTGTGTTATAGGAAACGAGTAGACTGAAGGTAGGAGTCTCAAGAACTTCGAGATGCATAGTGAAGTTTCCGCCCTGAAGATTTGTACCTGAAGATTGTGCCTTCTTGGCGAAAATACTTTGGAAGAAATAGCGTTGGAAATGATGACAGACATTAGTCAGACTTCATGATGATTTAGGTTAATCACGATGGTTCATATTATGGAACCTCCTCATGAAAATGGACACACGTAGCTTAGAAAGTTTGAGGTTATAAAATCGACACCATTCGGCTCGCGATCCTATGTTGTTGATTGCCATGTTCTCGCCCAAGTGAGCCGATTCCTTTACGTTTGTTACGATAACCGAGATAGCAAGCTATTTTTTCTTTCTCATTTTTCTTCTTAAGAAAAGAAAGCATAATGGTGTGCCGGAAATTTTTGCCAATAAACTCTTATTGCCTGCCCCTTATTGCTGTTTAATTGGTAACAAATGTGGGCAAGTCTTGTTACTCTATGTGGTAAACCACTTCCTCTAAAGCATGTAGTCAGCATCCATATTTCGTGGGTCCTTGCCACAGTACAATCTAATGACGATAAAACGTCCAATTGTCTTCTTTAAATTTGATCTTCATGAGTACCAAAAATGCAAAAATATTCCGATATTGGTCTCATTTTCAGCAAACTCATTTTAATTCGGAAATTGAAAAAAATCAATGTTAATTATACAGATTTTTGTTCTAAATGAAGACTGCTCTAAAAAGTCATATACATAAAAGAGGCCATGCACAATGACCAAAAAACAAAAACTGTTTTGCGAAATTTCTTCTTGAGATTATTGCAAGTTTTAAAAATACATTTTCTCAATAATTCAAAATGTTTGCAATTTTTTTTATTTTTTCACGGATAGAAGAAGAGATGCTTAAATGGAGTAGGACTGATTTTCGTTGAAGTCTCAGAATTTTCGAAAATTTTAAAAGTTAAAAATAATATGAGAAAGTATGAATTAATAGAAATAAATTACTAGATTGTAATAAACTACCACATTCACGGCTTACTAGATGAAGGATAATTTATTTCCTTAAAAGTTCTTATGGCATAAAATGTTAAAAGACGGTCTGATTGAACTGATAAAAGCTGCGCAAAAGTTATCGCATTTTCTTTCGTATAATTTGAGCACACTGGAGATTTAATAATAGAAGCAATAACATCACAAATGAAAAATATCAAATGCAAGCTAAAACCTGTGTGAGAAATGTATTTTAAAATAGATTTGTTCCCAAGGCGTCTCTGACGTAAATAGCTCAACTAAACTTCAACGCCTACTAGCAAAACAAAAAATGGCATGCACACGCAAAGAAATAATTATGATTCACAATGCACGTTTACAAACTACATTTATAAATGAAGCATTCGCAAACTTGGATCAATACGAAAAAAATGATAAAAGATGTTAAAAATAAGATAATCCATTTCTAGAATATTTATACCAGCGAATATTCACTGGCGTTGAACTCTCAAATTCTTTTCTTGGAAAAGAGAATGACATTCTAATGAATATGAAAACTTCTTGGTGCAGGAATTGCTTTTTTACCAAGGTAAAGAATAAAATGAGACCCAAATAAGTTAAACAGCGTATTGAAAACCTAAATAATTTTAACGATGTCTCACGTAAGCAAGCTTTTCTTTAAAAACGGATGATTCATTCACATTACTATTCTAGGTGATAGACTACCAGGACCTCTCGCCGCCTAATTTTGAACACCAGGTTTCATCCAGAGGAAAAGTCTTAGTTTTCAGTACTGTATTTGTAGGAAGACATCGAAAAAAGTTTGGACTTTTGCACTATTCAAAAATTCAGAGACTGAGGCCAACACCATTTTAAGCGCCCCTTAGGCTATCCAAGGACAAAGTTTAATAGAAAACATTTGGAGTTTTTTCTGAGAAAAATATTCCACATGTCCTCGAGGTTTCATAATGTATTCTCAAAAATTAAAATATCAATTTCCAATCCATGAGACCGTGGCATCAATTCGATTGTGGAATATCAATTTCTGTGAAAATCCTGCTTACGGTTCAGCCGCTAGCGTTGTTCACACATAGGCGGACGGGACGTTTTGCCAGAATGTTTCGACGTCAAGGACGTACTCCAGCGGCGGTAGCCGAACTGCGTAACTGCGCTCCCTGAAATCACGGATGTAAAGCAACTCGGTACACCGCGTTTTCTTGGATGGGTGACGGTCTGGAAAATACGAGGATCTAACGGCACCGAGATCCTGGACGAAGAGAAAAAAACGATGACTGACTAAATTAACCTAGGATTACTCCTCGTTCGACTCCAGTAAATTGGTAAAGGCGAGTTGTTATTAAAAGAAGCCACGAAACGTGGATTCTGATCACCCAATGTGTTCGAGGAAGTACTTTACTACATACAGGATGATTCAGTCCTCGTTGATAATACGCAGGGAGCTTATCTCATATGCCATGCAGGCTGAATTTGCCAAAATTGGATACTCCTCATAGCTTATTTTTTTTTTAATAATTAACGTTAAAGTGTGGTCTATGCGTTTGTGTTCGTGTAACACGGGCTACGACTAGTGAGCGACTGAGCGGGCTCGCCACTTCTCTGGAAAAGTCGATTGCTAATTCCATTTGAGAAGCCCCGGAAGCACAAGGCGAATAGCGCGCGAGGTCAGGACATCACAGTCCCTCGTATGGCGAACAGTTCTTGCGGAGAGATGTCGTCTTCCAGCAGTTCCATTTGCGCAGTAATGGCTTATAACGACATTTTCAATTATCGAAGCATTTCCTACGCAAATGCGAAACAATTTCGTTCTTTGGTCAGGTGAAGCGAGTTTTACAAAAACTAGTACAATTAATGTGCACAATTTGCATGTGCGGGCCGCAGAAAATCCTCGTGTTGCACGTAGTCTAGCTCACGAAGAACTACTCTCTGTAAGCGTGTCGGTTGGCATTGTGGATGAATTTATCATCGGTCCTGACTTCTTGGCTGAGCGTTAATAGGCTTTTCTGAATTTTAAAACTCAGGTACTCCAAACGATTTTGGGGGTTAATGAAGACCTCATTTATGCCACCGGAGTCGAGGTTCGTGATGACCTTCAGCGCACTGAAAGAGTGGAGGCAAAAATAAAGGTATATTTGGCAAAGTTGGGAACTTCTCGGCCGAGCGATACACTTGTCTTGCGTTCACGCAAGAGGAGGCCATTTTGAACACTTATAGTGCCCCTGTTAGACAAGGTGAAAATGCGAAATTTTGGCGGTGTAATGCAAATGTGATAAACACTTAAATAATATTTTTCTCTCTTTTTATATTCGTTAGATAAGGCAATAATAGCAACACGAAACAATATTTAATGTAATAGTGGGGTAACCTTTTTTTGCAAATAAAGACCAATGATTTTTTTTCAAAATTTTGAATACGGTTTACATAATTTCCTGTTGCACTCGTGAATAACTCAATGCTCTTTATCATTGGGTACTGTATGAGCAACGAGAATTGAATCGCCCTGCATAGCAACAAGAATTATCCACGTTTTCGGTGGGAGGGTTCTACAATACGAATTTATATGCCGAAAACTCGCAGTTTATCGTTGTAAAATTACATAACAATGTACACTGAGGTGACAAAATGCATGGGGTAGCAATTATACAGATGGCAGTAGTGTCGCATACAAAAGAAATAATAGGGCAGTGCATTGGCAGAGCTTTCTTTTGTACTCAAGTGATTCACGAGGAAATGTTTCTGTCGTGATTATGGCCGTTCGAAGGGAATGAACAGACTTTAAATGCTAAATGGTAGTTCGTGCTAGACGCATGGAGCATTTTATTTCAAAAATCGTTAGGGAATTTAATATTTGGAGATCTGCAGGTTCAACAGAAAGAGAGAGAGAGAGAGAGGAGAGAGAGAGAGAGAGAGAGAGAGAGAGAGAGAGAGAGAGAATACCTTATTTCAAGCATAACCTCTTACCACGGACAACGCAGTTGCCGAAGGACTACACTTAATGGCAGAACAGTAGCGTTGTGTAGAGATGTCAGTGCGAACAGGCAAGCACCACTGCGTGAAATAACACCAGAAATCAATGCGAGGCGTACGGCAAATGTACCCGTTAGAACAGCGCGGTGAAATTTGGCTTTGATGGTCTATGGCAGCAGAAGACAGTTTCGAGTGCACCTTTGTAACATCGCCTACAGCACCTCTCCAGCGCTCGCCACCATATCGATCGGACCAAGACGACTGGAAAACTGTCTTGGTCAGACGAGTCCCGAGTTCAGTTGGTACGGGCTGAGCTTCGAGTGTGACGCACTTCCCACGAAGCCATGAGCCCAAGTTGTCACCACGGCACTGTGTGTGGTGGCTCCATAATGATGTCGACTGTTTTATATGGACTAGACTTGGTTCTCTGGTCCATCTGAACCAATCAATGATTGGAAATGGTGAAGTTCAGCTACTCGGAGACCATTCGCAGCCATTCATGGTCTTCATGTTCCCAAACAACAATGGATTTTTTTATGGATAACAATGTGCCGTGTCACTGGACCACAATTGTTTGCGATTGATTTGAAGAGCACTGTGGACAATTCGAGCGAATGATTTGGTCACCCAGATCTCACGACATGCATCCCATCGAACATTTATGGAACATAATCGAGAGGTCAGTTCGTGCACAAAATCCTGCACCGGCAATACTTTCCTATTACGATTGTCTCGAGAGGCAGCATAGCTCGATATTTGTGCGGTGGATTTCCAACGACATTGAGTTCATGTCACAACGAGGTGCTGCACTTCGTCGGGCAAATGAACGTCCGACACGATATTAAGAGGTATCGCATGACTTTTGTCACCTCACTGTACTACGTATGTAATATGTGAGGAAGTAAAAAAACAGTTTTTTTGAAATCACAGACTCCAATTTTATTATACACGTGAAATGCTTAGAGAACCTTTTAATTAAATGCACGCATTGCAAATAATTTTCTTTAATTAAAAAATAAGTTTGTAATACATTTATTCTTTCAACACAACATTATTATTAACATTCATTCATTCAAAATTAACATTCATTTATTCAACGCAACATTATTATTCCTTTGTTTTTGGTGAATATCGTTTCTGGTAAAAAACGTCGTCGCAGACAGGTAAAGTCTAAAGGGCAAGACAGACGCAACAGGTTCAAACAAGAATAGATCATATAGAAATAGAACATACAGTTTTTGAAACTGTAATCGAGTTCCAGCAAAGAATCGTAAACACGTCACAGCAAACACAGAAAGAAATGTATGAAGATTTGAAAGCAAATTGCTTTTTAAAATCAAGAATGTTGTTTGCCAGAGAATTTTAAGCAGACCGTTTCATAGATGCGGTCTCAGTAAAGTATATAAAACGTCCATTCTGAAGAGAATGGCTAGACATCATACTTGTAAACAAATACACTATTTACATTTTATCGCCAGTGACAAACCCTATATGTTGAATTTATGATGCAGAGAGTGTTTTATGGAGTGATCGAGCACTAGAGATCGTTCCATATTAATAATTTGCTGATATGGGTGGCCTCGGTATTGAAGAAACGCATATTTCCCCTTGTTCTCGAGAAAAAGTAATGATTTGACCGTCCTCAAGTACTTGAGAGGAAATATATATTCACATGATCTTTATACACACTATCGAACTAAACCTCTCTCAACGACACCCTCAATCTCGAACGAAGTGAGCCATATGATGCAGCAATGGTGATCTCACCGCACGTGACACGTGTGTATTTGCAAGAAGTGACAAAGGTGTCAGCAATGCTATTAATGTATGTTTCAGTTAAATGAGGATACAAACTGTTTTAGCGAACGGTTCATTACTAATATTTGAATATGACACTGGTTTTCCCGAAACATGTCTTACGAAAAGAAAGGATTCCGTTGAAATCAAATTCAACGGAATCCTTTCTTTGATGATGAATAACTGTCTCCTATTGTAGAAACGCGGGATGGCATTTACTTTCTCGTACACGAACATATATATAGGGTAATAATAGTTTATATAGACGAAGTTACGGATGCTACGAGATGCTGCTCCCATGTAATGCTGCGAAAAATCGATTTCAAGATTTCAAAGGAATTATACGTTTTATTCGTAACCGTCCGGCCCCTACCAACGAAATTTCGCTTGCAAAGTCGCTCTGGTTAGAACACAAGAAATATTTTCCTTCGAAAAGAGCAATTCTTTTATTTCAAACATTATGCTCGTACGATGCGAATGTCTCTATACTTTTCTGCCTAATGTAATGGATAAGCCGGTTTGGTGAGAGAGTTTATACTTGTAGGTATGCTGTATTTTACACAGTATCTCCTTGGGGTGTGGAGCCTCATCAATTTTTTTTCACTACCACACCCCTAAAAATTTAAGAAACTACATTCCATGAGGTAAGGATTACCATACTCCTAGATAGAATATGCAAATCAAAAATCTGCATTCACAAATGTTTTGAAACCATACACAATAGTACATTTATATTTTTCAAACTTTTTTTGTATATTCTCAGGCAGTTTGCTTTTGAAATCAAAACTGATAGGAGAAAATGTTGGCGAATGTGAAACGTTGAAAAGGGACATGAATTTCCATGGATAATACCAGCATATTCATAATAGAATGGTACTAAGTAGCCTATATTTGGAAGTATTGTAATTCAGATTCTGGGTCAACGATCCCATATCGAGCAGATTTCTTTGATCCAATGAGCAAATGCTGTGATGTTTCCCTGCTTTGCTTCTAAACAGCAAACGTAACTTCACTATCTGCACGGATAGTCTTAAACTTTCTTGTTGCATATTGGGGTAATGGGGGTTAGTTATTTTGCCATCAATAAAATCAAATTACAACTGTAGTAAATCTGACCCATCAAAATAAGTGGTAGTGAAAACTTCTAATGTTGCCATGCTCGTTATCCATAATTCAATTGTGTGTGTTCAAAAGAGGCCTAAAGATTCTGGAACTCAATAAACATACTCAGATTATATCCTTCCCCCATACTTCACACGTAAATTTTAATGATAATTAAATGAAAATAATTATAATTGACAATGTAAAAGCAAAGCTATTATCGACTTTTGAACTTCATTAGTCAGGTATTCTCTCGAGTGCTAAATCTGTAATTCGGATTTTTTTTTCGTAAAAATGTACGTTTTCATTTTTTTCTTTCGTATTGATAGCAAACATACTGCATTAAAATAAAAATCAAGTATTGAGATGTTTTTCTTCTTTGAATGAATGCTACTACTTCATTTTTGTACTCTTAAGGGTTTCTAATTATAATTGTGTTAATTATAATCAGTTCACACACGTAAAAGTCTGTTCAAAATCACCTGGAAACTGATTTGTTCTTGTTCCAAAAATAACTAAAATTTCGATCTGTCGCATTTGGCTAAGTTTTCAAATGGAAAGTTCTCCCTCAGACTAGATTACCTGGTACCTGCGTGACTCCCTCATGTTAGAACGCTTTCCAATCTACGTCGACAGTCTGTTGGCAGACGAAGCGAGTTCTTGATTGAAACGATCAGTTGATTATCGCTCTTCGATCTAGAGGAAGAATCCTACTTACCTACAAACCCGAATGTTTTCTTATACTTGAATTTTTCTTGAAATTTGTGAGAGAAGGTAGTTGCAGCTGAAATAGAATTGAGATTAAATGAATATATATATATATATATATATATATATATATATATATATATATATATATAATCATTTAATCTCTTCAGAATCTTCATTCAAAATCTGAATTACAACACTTCTTCCAAATATAGGCTACTTAGTCTTTTATAATTAATCATACAAACTATAAATAATTCATTAATACCATCTTCAAAATAAATGAAATTTTCGCTCAGACGCTCTTTCGCTTTCGTTTTGACGCTCAGTATAATCTCTAATTGTATAGAAACAGTCATACAGTAGAAAGTATTACATGTGTATCGGTCTGACACTGAGGTGTAAAATAATGTACTACGTGTTCCATTGGGAGGTATTGTGAAGCGAATGGTTGGGGCCCCTCTGGATACGATTCCTGCGACGCAACGTGTGAATGAAGAGCGCATTTCCAAAGTGAACAAATGTAAACACTTAACATTGGAAATAAGAACAATTATAGAGGTATTAAAAACGTTTCCCCCTGGTGTAACTCAGTTTTGACAAAACTTCTAATCCGTTTATGAATAGTCAAGATCAAAGCAATGGTAGAATTCCAAGCTAAGGGCATATTGAATAGGAACATAACTTGCTTCATTTTTGAGTGGACAAATATTACAGGATTACATTCGAAGATTAACTGCCAAAAAGTATTCCACAAAGGCCAATGAACTAACAATAAATAGACAGCAGTCCTTTACGTCGGCAAGGTGCCAGCCACTCCCAGCCTCTGACACCTCTGACACCTCTCTATGCTTCAGTTCTATTTCGTAACAATGTGACATCTTCCATAAATACATTTAATTACTTTCGATACTCTCGAGAAAACGTATGTGCTATTTATCTCACAATAAATGCAAATTGTATAGGAAATGTTTAATTTAAGGAATAAAATTTATCAGTGCCTTTTCGCAAATGACATAATAAATTGAGGGATTTTTAGATCTATAATTTTAATGGTGGCATTTTAATGAAATATAAATGATGCTAACAGCTATAGGTATCGGTATCACGAGAACGTTCCATTCATTCTTCACAACATGTCAATTATAGGAACTTGTTTTCGTCCTATGTAATATTTACTAAGAACTTCTTAAGTTCTTCGGTAATGATGTTACGTTTATGTAACCAAAAATGAACTGTTAATATTCGTAATTGTGAATAAAATACAGAAGAAGAACAATTAAGTATTATGGGGCAAATCGACTGCGAAAAAGAACTAAAATTCATTTGATTTTGTGGCACAAAGATATAAACCACATAGTTCTAGTTTCTGTTATTTAATTATTGAATTGTTTCAGAACGAACAATTTTGTCGTATTCAAGCGTGTTATATTAAAAACTTCTGAAAATCATTTACGTTTGTTCTTTTTATGTACTAATGGATTTAGCATGTATGTTGTTCGAGAAGGTTGTATATTGTACATGGACGTTGTAACTCGCATAAGGTTTGCAAACTATAAATATAAACAAGGTAACGGAGAAAGATATTAAAAATTACACCGAGAGGTAAATATTTTTCTGGGTTGATAAGCATGTTCAAAATTACTTTCACACAAAATAAAGTGACTAAATTAGAGAAAACAATGATGGGTCATCTGTATTAATAGTATTGCGAAATATACTTGCAACCGCCACACCTTCATCATATCCATTTTGCCGTTCCTCTCGGCTTCCTCTGTTCGTCGTCTTATTGTGTACGTTTCTGTCTGCGTTGTGAACAATACTAGCGCCTATACCGTACAGAGAATTTTCTCTAAAATTACTCCAAAATTTGAACCAGATCTTTTAGGCGTGAATTAAGGCGTCTCCTGTAGGCGGAGACCTGGCAGAAATTTACCAGAAGTCTGACAGTGAATACGTGTGCGGTGTGTTGTCGAATCTCTTCTCGTTATGAACTTTAACTTCAACTAACTGAGAACTCCATGAAACACCTCCATTGCCTTGCTTCGTTTCGGCAATTTATTTCAGAAACACTTTCTACAGTCAGAACTACATCAATTACAGAATTGAATTATTACAAGAGAATAGAATAATATGACAATTCACATTTGTTGTTTTGTTCTTTTTTTCTTTTCGGCGTTGTAATTTGTACCCCCTGTATTCGTGGAATTAATATGTTCTTAATATGACAAGAGTTAAGGATATCCTTTTTAGGCTTGGAATAGAAACTTTTAATCCTAGCTCCCAGAAGCCAACGCTGGTACACTTTCAAAGAGCGAATACTAAAACATTCACATACGCAAACACACACGAAGTATTAAAAACAAATTGGGCATCTAAAATGATTCGTATTTTCTCACTGTGATGGCTTTGTTAATTGTAAATGCCAACCAAAAAATAATAAATTATAATTAAATTAATGTAATAGCCACATAATTAAAATAATTGTAATATCCAATAAAAAATGTCGGCGACAAATATCTATTTTTCCTTATTAATTGCACAAAACCGCGGCGACGAATCAATGACCAATTACAAGCTTTCACGTCCATCGCTCGTTAGACGTCAGGGCGAACGTAAACAGGAGATGACCTGTTTGCATCCGCCCCGGAAGACTTTCCCTTAGCGGTGCTCTAGCGGCGCTGCAGTACGTGGGGCCTGCCCGTTGCCAGGAATGCCCCGCCCCCCCGACCCCCGGCCCCCCGGCCGCGCACCTCGCGACTCCACCCTGCGCCGGCGCTATTTAGGCGGCCGTGACCCGCGACATTCGACAGTCGTCGGACGCCACACTCGTCATGAGGATCTTCGCGCTCGTCTGTTTGGCCACGGTGAGAGCTATAGCGCAGCGCGCGTCGCACTTAGCTTTCGTTTAAGAGCTATTTTACTTTTTTCAAGGTCTTTGCACGTTCATTAAAAATATATGCAAGCACAGCGTTGGTGAATGACAGTTACGAATATCTTCTGTGCACAATAAAGTGGAACGTCTAAAAAATATATAATTTTGAAGGAGAACGATTTTACCATGAGCAGAACAGTTTATTTCGCGGCCAAATGTTTTCACTGACTAGTGTGGAATGAACACAGAATTGCTTCAAACGTTTCCCACGTATTGTTCGAATCGTCAAAAATAAAACTTACATTTAAGTTGTGGAATCTTACTTAAAAAGGTAGAAAATTGAGTATTTTTGTCTCCTTTGAGGACTTCAATGTGGAATGAAAGGCATTGGAAATAATAACAAAAAAGCAGCGTGATAACTCTGAAGAGGCAGATCATGAAGGGTCAGACCTTGACGGAGAACCAAAGTAATATGTTATTTTACATTCCAATTTGAAAAATAGTACAAATTGAACAGAGGGAAACTTGTTTTTTTTCTAGATGTTATATTCTGTGGATAGCAAAATGCAGATGTTATTTATAGTTTTTTCGTCATATTTCCAGACTTTACCGTTACGTACCATCGTAGTTCTGCTTCTCAATGCCTTCTGATGCGTATTGAAGACCAGGGAGAAGTAATATTTTTCTACCTTTCCATGAAAGACTTCACAAGTACATTTTTTAATACTTGTTTTTTATGCTACGCAGTAAAATTTTCAAGCATGAGAAAATTTTGAAGCTGGAGTTTGAAGTATTCAATTCTGCTCACGTAGTGCTTTGGAAATGTTACAAATATCTCTGTTTCTCTGAACTCAGTTTGTATCTTTTGTGCACATAACAATGAACATTTCATTGAATGAACAAACATGCACCAGACGTGGAACTGGATATTAAGCTAGAATAAAATCATTAGTTTTATTACAATTTACGGTGTAGTTAAGAGGTGTAAGATTATTTTGTGAAAACAAAAAAATCTTTGCATTAGAAATTTGGGAATTAGAAATTCTCACTTCCCCTCCCGGACCGTCGCGAAAAATACTTATGATATAAGTGTATTTTTTAATTAGGACCATTCTTCAATTAATTTAAATTATTCTTGATGTTATTTAGAGATGCCTTTTACAGTGTACAAAGTATTGTTCGTTATTTTTTTACAGAATTGAAAGGTCAACATCTCAACATCAAGTACTGTTTTTTGATGATTTTATATCTTCTATGACGTAACGTACTAATGGGGTACTTCTTATCCCATTAATACGCTACGTCTGTTTCTCTAAACCGATATACAATAAAAATTAACTTCTCTGCAACAGGACCGCCGACAGGAAATCACGGACCAGTATGACAAAATGTAATATGTGGGCTTTTACAAAAACGTCTACAGACCTATGTATAATTAATATTACAAACGATAGCATTGTATTGATATAGTTAGATCCTCCGCACTCGACCGCACCGGAACTAGTCCACTTTCCAGAATTTCCGGTGTCTCAGTTAAGTAATGCGCTCTGTGACCGGAGATTGACTTTTACTTTCAAAAATATAACCTACAGAACTATAAAATGATAAATAGGGGCGGATTTTAAAAAAGTTCACTCTTTCTTTCTTTTCACTTTAGAAAAACGCCATTGAGTATAGAAATTCATTTTATGTAATGCAAAAGGAAATGATCCATCTTAATGTATTTTTTTTTGTATTTCTCGTCCATTTCGACTAATTAATCATGTTTTTACATTTCCCGTCATTTTTAATGCATTTTTGCTGATTTCATTGATTTTAATACTTTCATGGTACTTGCTTCAAATAATATTTTCGAGATGCAACCAATGTTGTCCACAGAATTCCTCAGAACGTATACGTGAAAGCTTATTTGATTTCTTCGCTCAGAAGTTGTAATGTCTGTCATTATGGGTACGTAATTCAAGGTTCCTGTGACGCCTGTCAGCACCATTTCAGCCGATTTCGGGAGAATTACAGACAGATTTTCTGGTATAGAACAGTCCAAACCAAAAGTTTGCAGGTTGAGGACACTTGAAAGAATAAAAGACGATTCCATTACATTAGTAACGCATCCAACAGCTTGAGTTGTTCATCCGAACTGGTTTTCATCGGCATTTTTACGCCATTTTTCTTTGACTTAGGGAATTTTCAAAACATTTTAAGAGCATTTTATTGATCATTTTTGGCAATGTTTTAGGTCATCAGTATCCGCCTCTTAACGATGGGGAGTGGTAAAAATTAAATAAACAAAAACATTTTCAAATTGTAATAAAAATTATGGGCCGCGCCAGGTTTCATTGGCGTCTTCGAGCTCCGCGGTCCCTCCCGAGATTCGTGGGTCCCGGAACGACGTACCGGCTGTCTCTCCTTATCTCGGTTATTATTTATGATACAAGCATACAATTTTAATGAAGTTCGTTTTTATAAACATTTATAATTAGTCCTTTTGCCCAAAACTTGATTTTTTTTCCACTGTGTTTTTGAACTCTGGCACCAAGTTTCTATCACAGCCTAGTACACATTTAACCTCGCATTTGATTGCACTTGCGAGAATAAAGAGAATTCATAAAATTGGTATAGATTCGTTTTTTATTAACATCTATAAAATTTTGAAATTTTCAAAGTTTAAGTTTTCGAGCCTATTCTACACCAATATTAAAGTCATGTGTTTCTTGTCAATGCTATTTAATCCTCTATTTTAACTCTTTAAATTATATCATGCACTTTTCTTTTAAAAAATATGAGTAATTGAATAATAACTAGTGGCACTAAGGAGGAAAAATTTCGGAATGCTGAGCATTCCCCTTAGTTAATACATGGAATTCACGAGTACACTAAAATAAATTTTAAATAATAATGAATTTCAGGATTTTAGAAAAGATTTGGAACTTTAAAGTTTAATTCTCATTTTGAGTTCACTGTTGGATGTTTTAAATAAAGCGTTCTCAATATTTGCTTAGTAATAATAGATGTGTCCTCGTTATCAGCTCAGAGAAAGTTGGCCTCAACGAAAGAGAAAATAGTATATGTCATACCGCAAAGGAGAATAGCGAACCAGACTAACGGTTCTCAAGAAACTCAAATGTTTCTGATGTACGTAGTTTCTAGCATTGTTTACATTCTTTCAAAATAATCGTGAACAGTTATTTCTTTTAAGTTCATTAATACGAAAAAATTAAACTAATGACGTTTCAGTAGAATTATAATTATATAGCTTACGATTTTTCAATTCAGAGTCAATTGTTTCTATAAAAAAATTATTGCTCACAAAGAAGGAAAATAATGGAACTTCCTACTTTTAAAGTTTTCCTTCGCAAATATTTGCTACTGAATTTCCTTTTGCCTCACAACTCCGCGTATTTTTTTCTGATTCTAAATTATGGATGGTGGTGGTGTAAATAAAAAGTTCCAAAAAAATCTTGATTTATTTGCCTAGGCATAAAAGGTCCATTTTAAATCACTGCTGCCCTGTGCGAAACGATTCTTTAAGATATAATTTCCAAATCTCTAAAATAGTCAATATCTGACATTACGAATAATTTAGTATTTTCATTCTCTGAGAGTGCCACATGAAAAATTTCGAAGTATAGGGCTGATGTCGATCAAACAACATTGAAATTCAAGCATCAACGGAAAGTATTACCGTCGAAAATACCACGTACTGTGACTAATGATCACGGATGTTGTTGTGTCATTTTACGTCATGAAACAATTATATTTTTAGACAGTTACTAGTGAAAGTGGTTACTTTTAGGTACTTTTAGGTACTAGTAGGAGGTATTTTTATCGTGTGTGTGTGTGTGTTAATGTGTATGTGAGTATGTACGCGAGTGTGCGTGAGTGTGTACGTGTGTATGTGCGTGCGGGTGTGCACTCGATTGGTTCATTTCTTATGTCTTACTTAAGCATAAGCACAGAAGCTTGAAGCTTTCAAGTCATCGTCTTACGTGTTATTCTTATGCGCAAGCATTGTGAAGGAGCGCTAACGTTTGTGTGTACGCTTGCATTGCGGCCGGCAGGTGCTGGTGGCCGGGGCGGCTGCGGCTGCGGCGGCGGGGCCGGGGGCGGCGGGGGCGCTGCGGAGGGCGGAGGAGGAGGAGCGGGAGCAGAACGCCAACGCGCACTACGCCTTCCAGGCGGACGTGGACGACCGCGTCAGCGACCTCACGCTGCACCGCCAGGAGGCGCGCGACGGGCTGGCCGTGTCGGGCTCCTTCGCCTACAGCGACGGCTACGTGCGCCGCCTCGTCAAGTACGTCGCCGACGAGAACGGCTACCGCGTCCTCAGGTGAGCCCATTCTATCGCAAGCCGTGTGCTGCCTAACTGGCTGTATGGCAGACTCGGTGATTTGTTGGCTGGCCGGTTGGTTGGTGGAATGATGATGGATTGATTAGTTGGTTGATTAGTTGTTGGTTGAATGATGATGGATTGATTAGTTGAATGACTGACTGGCTGGTTGGTTGGTTGGTGCGTTGACGGACTGAATGGTTGGTCACATGTAAAGGCAAACTAAAGGCACAAGTTCATTAAATTATTGCAATTTTCTAAAAAACTGTATTTACTGCAACTAACGCGTAAGAAAGTCTCTTACAGTCTGTAAAAATTACTTCTATTAATGGGAAACCTTTAATTTCAGTTTTCCTTATTTCCTTTATAAAAGAAAAGAAACTGGACAGGTGGCCTCTTGTAATAAACTTCCACATATTAAATTACTTCCATTTCATCCTACATATACCAATGAAAGTATTGTTGAAATTATTTTAAATTGTTAATAAATTATAATACGCAACTGCAAAAAATGTACAAATTGAAATAATTTTTCAACGGTTCCCTTGAAGTTTGAAAACGCTTCTTGACTTATTTTCTGAATCTGTACTTGACCCAGTCACTGTTCTTTAGAAAAATTGTGCGAGCATTTAATAAAGAAATATGAAATAACGATGATATGTTACCCCACAGCTTATTTAATGTATCGTCAGTTCGAAGGCGCAGAAAGAGTGATGAATCCTGTACAATTGCATTTGCAACAAACAAGACAAGAGACCTGCATTTGTTCCATTTTGGGAAATTCGATAAAAACCTGATCAAGACAACAGTAATTGCTCCAGAAGACTTTTTGCAATAGTATATCGATATATCGCCCTTTCGTTGTTAAAATAATTGCTAATCACTATGGTACCTCAACCTAGACATTATTTTATCTCATCCTTCACTGGTTGGATTCCTCTAACAATTTGTTTCAAGGCATGTCTAACACGTTTGACCAATTATGCATAAGTATTTATTTTAAGATAAGCAAATGACCAAAAGAAATTAACAAAACTCCTAACAAAATGGAAATAAAACATTAGGAAAAATTGACGCCTGCGTCGTATTTCAAACATCCCTTTGGTTAACAGTTAGGGCCTGCCCTTTGCATCAAAGAGTTTGAGACCAAAAAGGGCATCTCAAAATTCGTGCAACTGCACCCGCCTTCGTAAATTTAACTGGCATAACGCCAGTACCCGACCACCAATAGGTTTCCCCAACTCAAATATCATTGGACCAAGAAACGTTGTGTATCCTCGAGAAACTTTAAAATCGGGTGGACGTTTCTAATCCAATCAGGACTGACCTGAGGCCCTCCTAGCCCCATCTCCCTGGGAGATTTGACAGTTTATACTGGAGTTTTTATTTCATGGCATGCGAGGACTTGTCTTCACGAGATTTTACGGTATTTCTCGGTCGTGCCGCTAGATGCTGCATGATCGCCAGCACTGCTCAATACGGTCGCGATCATGCGACATCTAGCGGCACAGTCGTCAAAGTCAGTCGAGAAAGACACGAAATACCGTGATATATTTCATCGTGAAAACAAGGCCTCGCGCACCAAGATAATAAAAAAACAGCATAAGTGAAATCAGCTTGTCTGGGAATATAACATGAAGTATGTGTGTGTGTGTGCGTGCGTGCGCAGTGACGAGGCGGAGCCGCTGGAGGGTCCGAAGGGCGACCCAGAGGGCGTGGCGTCGGTGCGCACCGTGGTGGAGGGCCAGGAGCTGAGCTACAGCGTCCAGAACGACCCGCGCGCCGCCCCGCCGCGCCCCGCTCCTCGCGCCAAGGCCACGTGACACCCTCCGTGCCCCAGAGAGTGTGCGAATCACCGGCCTCGAGAACGAGATGAGTTTACGAGCGTGAATTGAAAGGGAGAGTATACCAGAATACTGTACATAAAAATATTTATAAATAATAAAGAACATATCGAACTATCTCGCATTGATTCTTTAAATTACAAATATGTTACAAAAATACTTCCCTTATCCAAATATAAAAACCTATTTATCTTAAATTATTCGCCAAAGAAAATTCATTTCATAAGTTTCAATAAATATTTTCTTGTTTGCTAATTATGCCAAGCTCCTGAAAAACTTTCTACGTCATACATAAAATGTATTAGAAGAGTTATTAATTGCAATGTTTGTTGAAATTCATTAATATTTCAAACTCTGATATTAATAAAATGTGCTTTTAAAAATAGGGTAGGACATTTGAAACAGAAATCGTGTATGTATTATTCGCGTATGTTTTCTTGAATCCTTACCTCCTGTCCTTTGCCAACACAGTTGAATTATCGATAATAGCAACGACAGTTTATAACAACATTGGACAACAATCAATTTTCGCTGAAGCTTATTAAAATCTATTTGTTTCAACAAACGAGTTGGTTTGAAAGTACTGGCGATTAAATACACACCCACCCACCCCGAATTTTCTTGCATCTACTTCAATGCAGGGGCGGATCCAGAGACAAATTTTAGGAGGGAAATTAAAATTGTTTGGTCGAATGAGTCATTTCAGATTTCGTAAAATGTCGCAGGCGTATCTCAGCTCATGCGATACGATTTTATTATTTTTAAAGATCATCAGAAAATATTTCTGCTTAAAGTTTTGTGACAAGTTGAAATTAACAGAAACATTTTAGCGGGGGGGGGGGTTCATTTCCCTCCTCGTGGATCCGCGCCTGATAAATGAGAGTACAAACCTATGCGAATTGTATTGAAAATAAAATGCATTTTTGTTGTAATGTATTAAATAAAAATTTAATTACATTGGGTAAGTTAAACCACAGTAACTTAAACTTCATTGCGTATAAGACATCAGCTTGGCGCAATGTATACCAAATGTTTATTTACTTCAACGTCCCCAAAACCGAAACTCTATGTTCTATACGCGCACGTTTTCTTGAGCCCCGAAATACCTACCCACTCCCTTGCCAACATTAGTTGAATTAAGAACAAATGATAGCCACGAACGTTGTAGAAAAAATCTGATAACCAGAATGGTCTCTCCCGTGTAATAGAATTTATTTTGCATCGAAAGAGAACAACAAATTTGATGCAAAATTCTTTCTTGATTTCAAAATAACCCACCTCTCTACTCCTCTCGCAACTAGCGAAGCGAGGGCTCAAGAAAATTTGCGCGGATAATACTCCATAACCAACATTGCCAACGAAGGACTTGAGAGCCAGCTGCCAGAGCTTACCTGGGTTTTCACGTTATGGAAGGAAGGTGTTTCTTACAACACGAGTTTCACCTACGCAAGCCGGCTTTTTGCTCTTCGTCCGAATTCGTAAAGGAAGAGGCAGTGGCGTCCAACATAGTACGAGGATCCATTGCCTCCGTCTTTTGCGTCATTGCGTCTTTTTCAGTCCACCTACCACTGGAGTAAATCACAGTTATTATGAAGGTAACCAGATGCATGCACTGAATGTTTCTGAACTACGCGCTATTTACGATTCAAATGCGACCTCAAATTGATTCGTTCACGATACACCTGAGAATTCATCTTTCTGATTCATATCACGGAACCATTGGGAAGCAAAACGAAAACACGTCGGCGATCGACTTATATAGTCAACTAAGACCGCAGGGTGTAAAACATACGTGAAAGTGTCATTTTCTGGTGCTCTGGATGAAGATTTTTTATATAGTGAATACCTAAGTGAAAGTGTCGTGCAGTTTTTATCGTAAATATTCGTAGTATTCATTGTTTTTCCTTTAACTTAACAAAATGGGTGATGGTAAGAACGCAGGTGACGATGAGAAAAATAAATCATTGTCTGGAATTCCAGAAGCACGCTTTGTGGTGAGTAAAACTGTCGAGGTTAAATAACGTGTATGAAATCTGTGAAGAAAACTTACATATGAAGCGAAGGAAATCTTTAGTTACGTTAACCTCTGTATAGCGCTTATTTCTTTATTTTGTAAGAACCATAGTTCATAAGTAGGAAATACTCACCAGTTTTAGAACTCTTTGAAAGTATGTTTCGAAACTTAATTTATAATTTGTATTTTGCCTTGCATATTTCGATTACAGGTTATATGATTTTTAAGCTAATGTGGCTTAGGTTCGCATGTTCCCAATACAAATTTGGAATATGAAAATGTCAAATTGATGTCGGGGAAACATGTGCACAGTATTTCTCTCATTATAAGATTGATTAGCCTTCATAAAGAATGCTAACTTTAAGTTAAAAATTAATTATATATAAAACATCTTAACATTCAGAAGTTTTTAAAATTTCTGAAGTTTAGGTAGTCTTTATTGATTTGTGTTGAAATGCTTCCCATGTGAAAATTTCAATTAAACCCTAAGTGATGAAATTCATATCATTTTTTTCTTTTTTAATTTTTAGGGGGGTATTTGTAATATACATTATTTTATTCCAGGATGACGTTGATGCATTTATGGCATTGGAAGAAAACAGTGGAGGAGCAGACAAAGTTTTAAAAAGACTAGATGAACAACATAGCAAATATAAATTTATGGAATATAATCTCATGTCAAAGCGACGACGGTATGTTGATTTCTTTGTTTGTAGCAAGATAAAATTGTAAAGGGTTAAGTGTTCATGTGAATTGCTTTCAGCTTGAGGCTACAAATTCCTGATCTTGAGAACTCTCTGAAAATGATTACTCTTTTAAAAAAGCAACAAGATTCTCCTAAGGACATTGAAACTCAATTTTTGTTATCGGAGCAAGTTTACATGAAAGCTACTATATCACCTACAGATAAAGTGTGCCTGTGGCTTGGTGTAAGTTTCATGTATTTAATGCATGGTGCGTATTGAACATTCATCTCTCCCATGCATGTCTAATGCATAAGTAATGTTTTAGGCTAATGTAATGCTTGAATACACACTGGATGATGCAATGGCTCTTTTGAAGAAGAGTATTGATACAGCCAAATCAAATTTAGACACTGTAGAAACATCTCTAGATTTTCTGAGGTAAGTCTTTAAGAAATTATTACAATTAACTAAGTTTATAAAACTTTGTTTTGGGCATGTTGGTTCTTATTCAGGATTAAAAGATTAGTATAACTCTGAATTATTGAATCTCATATCTCCCCAGATTTGAACACTCTTGATTATCTAATGATTACTCAGCCAATACTATTGTAAGGTACTTATATAGTAGAATGTTATGAAAAGTTTTCTGCATTGCATGCTGCAGAACATTGCATTTCAATCGGATGGGATCAGCTGACAACGATTTCCATACAAATTTTAAGACTGGTCTTGTTAATGTGTTCCAATTAAATATGTGTACATTTCTAAAATAGAATGATAATTTTTCTAGTTAATTATTGTTCTAATTACCGCCTTAATTTAAAACAATTTCATTCTTATTGGAACAGCTCAAAAATGTAGAAAATGAGCATATGTATGGGAACTTCCACTTTGTGATATGTGGGTAAACTAATCAGGTCCTGTTACTATCCCAAATGAATTTTCATTGCTGTTTGGTTAGCAGGAAATGGAAAATTCATACACAGCATTTTCAAAACTTCCAGGACTGCTTGCATTTTGTGCCAGTCGGTTTGTTCCCTTACTGCCTCGACGAATTTTTATTTTTGGAAACAACTTATTTACAACTGATTAATGTGAAAACTCAATAAATTGCAAAGTAACAATAGTAATGTATGTATTCAAGGGCACTAAATAGACGCCTGTAGTGCATCCAAAACTTTATGGTTTGTTGCTGAATCAAATGAACATTCCAAACATTTTATAATTTATCTTGTGTCTAAAGTGAAAAGATGCATTGCAATCATAGTTTGTCAATATGATGTTAGATAAATAGTGGATCTAATTACTATCGCATAATCATTGTTGGAGTGATTTGTTCATACAAAATGAAAGAATATTGTGAAGTTCCCACCGGAAATTCTCACAAAAGCTAACATAGCTATGGACAGTGGTGTTCAGTAAAATCTTGAAAAATATAGGAAAATGTTTATGGTGTATTTGAAAGTTGAACAGTGTGAGTTGCACTGATGAAACAGTACTTTCAGGTTATTTTCCTCTATTGCCAAAGTTATTCCGAACATGCTAATGTGCCTTTATGCATCTTATTACTACTAAAAGTACTGCTGCTCAAGAAGCATATAGTATGTCTTAAAAAAAGGTGGTGTGTAACAGTGAAATAGGAGTGACTGATGAAATCACGAGTACATTCCAAAACTAAGTTTCGTTTCAGTTAAGCAAAATAAGTAAATTATTTGCTTGTATCTTAACTTAAATAGATTTCATATATTTTGGATTGGTATAAAGAGTGGGGCATAAATATTCAGAAGGGCCTGTACACAGTCTTAATCTTAATACCATTATGAGTTTTGAGGTCTAAACACACAGCAATGAACTAGTAGACCATAAAATAAGATAGTGAATGTATTGTAATTTAGATATGCAGGAACATGAAGTTTCTTCCACATTACCTACTTCCCTACAGACGATGGTAATTGCTCAATGCTCCTCCAATTTGAAAGGAGTAATGACGAAGAGCCAGATAATGCAAATGATAAACTACAGCCCCATTTGTGCTTGCTTTTGAACATGTAGCACTACTAATGTTCATATACAAAATCAATATAGTGTAGAAAATTTACAAGAAACAAGAGTTAGTCCTGTGTAAGTTCAGGTAAACCTGAGCTCTGTTAAAATTCTATGCTCAAATTTATCAATTTCTTTTTTGCCTTTTCAGGGATCAGTTCACTACAACTGAAGTAAATATGGCAAGAGTATTTAACTGGGATGTGAAGCGAAGACAAGCTGCCAAAGCAAGCTCCTAACAAGTTGCATGGAAGCTTATTCAGCATTGCTTTTCAATTTCTTTTGCTCATTTCATTATTGAAGTTCCTTATCCACAAAGCTCTGAAAGTTTTAATCTTGTAATAATTTGCAAAGTCTCAATAATAAAGTCTCTGGAATCATTTAAGTACATCTTTATTTACTTACAGAAATATCTTCAGTTACTTTTTAAAGGCACATTTGAGGGATGTACACACAATTTGAAATCACTTAACATTACTACATAATGTAATTTAATAACATAACAAAAATACTTTCTTCGTTGAAAACCAGATTCAGGAAAAGAACATCTTGCTAATTGCATCTTGACTAGCTTCTTAACTTCAATACTGGTGACATTTAAATTCTTCCATAGTCAGTTTGGTTTATATCACAGCCCTTGGTAGTCGGTCCTGTGGGAAGAAAAAAATGAAGTTGACATGACTATTGCAAATGTTAAGTTCTCATATCTTTATTACAAGGTATCTGTGGTACCTGACTTTCCTTAATCTAAAAAGTTCAATTTGTGGCAATTTATTTTCAAAATTGAAGGTGCGTGCGGGCATGTTGGAAAATTTCTTGCAGAAATGTGGAGTACATATGGAAATATTATTTAGGCTTTATTTTTTAACTTTTTCCAAACACACTATAAAATACCATTTTCTTTGCAATGCATACAAGTATAAACTTAAACTAGAGTTGATAAGAATTCACTAAGATATTATTGTGCCTAACTGACAAGGACCTAAAACATAACAAATTGAAAGGAACTTGCATTCTAAATTAGTAAAGTTGATTGTAGGTGACTGAAATAGGCTACATAAACATTCAGATAGTTTTCAAACCAGATACAAATACAGGTCTTGCGTATGAAAACTCGAATGTTCTGAATTAAAGGAAATTTCTGTGGAAGAAAAGGTTCGAGTTACTAAACAAATGTGATTGAAGAAAGTGTTCTGATATGGAAAGAAATACTTGTTTTCAGAACCGTTAGAAAAGGCTCAGTGATAGTCTCAAAATTAGATTTACAAACTTCTCCTAAAAGAAGCTAATAAGAATTTCTATTATTCCAATACCTAAGAATCACCAGCTAAAGATCTCGTAAGGGCCAAATATATTTTCTTTGGCCTGCACAATATATCAAATTTAATATTATTAAAAATATCTTCGCAAATTACTCCTTTGATTCTTTCTTAAAAGTAATAATTTTATCAATAACAAGTTTAACTTCGTAAATTATTATCTTAAATATTAACGACAAATATTAAAAAATCATTGTATAATAACTTGGTTATCAGTAAATAAGAAATGCGATTGTTATAAGGTAAAATCACGATGAACAATAGTGTATGCAGAAACATGAAGGGCTTTGTTTCTCATGTTACTTGATCCCAACACTATTAAAGGGATGGCTGGAGTTCCTGTTATAGAATAATGTGTATGAAAATTATTACTCAACAACACTTCTGATATTCAGTAATAATTTTCTTATCTTCATTTTAATTCATAAAAAAGCCAGGCACAAAAGTGAACATAAGACGTAATATAGTATAAAACACTATACAAAATGGTGGAACAAAGACAAATAAACATGACCGCAGATTGTAAACTGACCAGTGGAAGAAATAATACAAAAACTTGAACACGTACTTATAAAACCTAAAAACCAAAAAAGCCCTACAATATATGGAATTAATATGGAACTTGTCAAATATGGAGGAAAAGTTGAATTGAAAGTGATCTTCAGAGAATCATACTCCCCAACACAATGGCGAACAGGTTTAGTAACAAATATACATAAGCAAGCAGCATAATTAGACTGCATCGACTACAGGAGGATAACACTACTACCAACCACCTCAAAATGATTTGCTATAATATTAAGGAATAGAATGAATGAGGACAGTGAAAACTTCATGTGTGAAGAATGTGGATTCAGCAAGGGCAGAAGCACCAAAGAAATAAAAGAAATTTACCAACATATATGATATTCATAGACTTTGAAAAGGCTTATGATATGGTGTATAAGGTTAAACTGTGGAAAATATTAGAAGGAATACCAGAAGCAATTATTAAAGGAATTAAAACATTCTATATGGACTCAAAAATTGCCATAAAAATGAATAATGGGATCATCACAAAATTACTTCATACAAATGAGAACTGAGCCAGATAGACAGCCTATCACCCAACCTTTACAATATTTATACCAATAATCTCATCAAAGAATGGAAGAAGTCAGTAAAGCAAGGCATTCAACTTAGGACAGTTTGTATAGTTTGTTTTTTCTTATTTGCAGATGTTCAAATAGTTTTAGCTAAACTAGAACATGAACTCCAAATAGCAACACACGAACTGAACAAAATAGCAAAGACCTTGGACATTAAATCTCAACAAAGAAAACAAAAACAATGGTCTTCCAAGGAAAGGAATTAAGACTAGTGAAGGCATTGAAGGGGAAATAATTGAGCAAGTTTCAATATTCAAGTATTTAGGCAATGACATTTGACATAACTTCCCAGACCTGCAACACAAAATTTTGAAACATAATAGAATAAATCAAAAAGTATATAAGAAAGGACATGACACAGGAAACCAAATTAAGAATGCACAATATGACAGCCGAGTCAATGCTATTATATGGATCAGAGACTTGGATCCTAAAACAAAGAGACAACCTAAGACTGGAAGCAACTTAAATGAGTTTGCTAAGACACTTCCGTGGCTATACTAGACTGGATTGACAGAGAAATAAAAACATAAGGAAAAGATTGAAGACAACAAACATAACAGTGGAAGTTAAAAAGAATTTTGTTTATTTTGGGTCATTTTGTCCTCCGCCCCCCCCCCCCCAATTGAATTACTAATTATAGCTACTTACTCCAAAAAACAGTACTTGACAATCTTCCTACACATTAAGCAACTGCTTCAGGAGGAAGGGATTCTGCCGGGCGGTTCACAGTTTCTTCTTTTCCAGAAAGACCCTTCTCGAGACCTTCTTTGGAGAGAAGAGTGGGGGCATCCCCTTCAGCTCCTGGTTTACTCTCTGCCACAGATCTGACCACTTCTTCTGGTTTTGGAGCAACACTAGAATGATCTCCACTTCCTTTCAAGACTGAGCCCTCCAACTTCTCTGGCTTCATCTTCAAATCTTCCATTTGTTTCTGCAGAGATCTTGATTCTTCATTGTTACTGCCATTTCCACCAATGCCACCTCCTCCACCACTACCATTTCCACCACCACCACCAAGGTAACCCTGAATGTATCTAATACCTAATTAAGGATTTTGTCATGTTTTCTCTTAAATAATAGTTACAGGAATATTCTGTAAGTACTTTTTCAAATTACTAACAGTAGAATGATGAGATTTAAATATAAAAATGTGTATATTTATAAATAAATGCCAATTTGAGAATATACAATTGGTTACTTTTTTGTATCTTACCACATCATGGTACATAATACTGAAAAAGGCAAATATTTTGATATTTCTAAAGATTAATTAAATTTATATTTTAATTTTTTCTACAACTTCCATATTTTCAAATATTCTCACTCCAAAAGGAGGAGGTGGTTTTGTGACTTCAAAGTATTTTTTGTTATCAGGAAATGAATGTTTATTTTGAATTGGTCAATAATAAAATGAATCCTACCTGTGACAATTTTCATGCATTTTATTTTTAAAAGTTTCAAATTCTTCAGCCTAGAAACAATCATTTTCTTGGTAGTTAAAAGTTTGTAAATTATGACCTTTTCTACGAAAAATTACGATTTCGATTAATTGTAGTTGCTTTTAATTTTTAATGGGTTAAATTTAACATCCATTACTTGATGACAATCAAAACAGTAATAATAAAAGCAAGTTGCATGTTCTTTTGAACAAAAATGGATATTTTGAGAACAAAAATTTCAATCATCAACAATTAACAGCAGCTACCTATTTTGTCATAATTTAGCAGTCTCCATAACAAAAACTTTTGTGTGATGTTTCAGAAAATTTTACATTTTGAATTTGGATATGAAATAGAACAAAGAAGTGAACTACCACAAAATCACCATAATCACTTTTACATAGTTATTGGAAACTTCACAGTTAAATTGCAACAACCCTAACAAACAATACATCAGTTTTAACATTCATCTGAATAGATTGCAAGCTGCACAAGATGTAAAGTGATAGTAATATGAGAAAGTGATACAATTTTTTTTGACTTCAATTGAAACATTTTAGAATAAACTTCAGAGGGGAAAAATACTTTTTTTTTTTTTCCATGTACACCAATGTACTCTCAAATACTTCTGAATACTTTCATTCAAATTCCCAACAATTTAATACACACTTGCAATATGAAACACCAAGGAAAACGATCTTATTGATGGCTATTAGCGATAATCCCTACCTAACATTCTAGGGAGAAAAAAAAAATACTATTTGCTGAAAGATATTTTTGATACATACATGTCACCTCTTTTTCAATGGGGAAGGCCCATTATATTCACTTCCTGCATCACTTTATCTCATACGCATTATCAATCACAAAACTGTGTGTGTAAAAATTATTCAATCTGAGGGAACAACGTTTATATTTAAAGTATTATCACGATTCTAAAAGGATACCCTAAAGCATCTTCTGGTTTCTCGGTTTCTTCATACAGAGCAACCAATGCCTTAGTCAGAGCATCCATAACTCCTGTTCTTTCCAGGTATTTTCTAAATTCCTCCCTTTTTGAATCTATGGGCTGAAAAAGAAGTCACATATGCACATATTTCACCACGTGTCAATTCTCACCTACACGCACTGTACTCACCCTGTAAGAAGACATTCTTCTCTCTTAAAGTCGTAAATACTTGAAACTTAAACAAACCCTAATTAAACTTATTCCTGTACTTTTTGTTTACAGTCCATCAATTGCAATCTCAATACAGAGCAATGCAGCTGACGTCTAAAAGGAAATAAAGAATTTACAACACACTACGCACACAAACCACTCACGACTCTGCAACCAGTTCTGATATAAGCTCTGCGACTCAGAGAGTATATGCTGCGACTGCTCGACGCGCGGATCGCGGCGGTACACAATACTCAGCAACAGTAGTTTGCGTAGCACTTACACTTCGATTTTTCTAAAGTGGCCGACGACACCGATGACTAAGGACATCATTGGTACACCTCCTGCCTCATAAAATGAATATTTTTTGACAGTGGTATGCACATTTTTGAGGCTAAGAGCTCCATTGAGAAGAGCGTTTGCGAATTAATAAAAAAAATCATTATATTAGGCTGATGCTGTAACAATGACAATGTCATCTGCCTCTATAGAAAAATCGAAGTGTAGTGATGATGTCAGGGAATTTCAAATATAGTTGTCATTCACATTAAAAACAATGCATGGATTTACACCCATGTACATCCGCTGATAGACGGATGAAGTAATCGTGGAGAGACAGAGGGATAATATTATCCCAAAATATAACAGAAAATTACTTAATTTTCGATTATCCTAATTTTGAAACTAAGTACATAAATTCAGTTTGGATAGCAATGAACTGATATTGCACGAGAAACTCATGTCCAATATACGTTCTGCACATGTTTATGGCGTTTTAAATAGTACTCAAGTACCTTAACCTTACGGCCTAGATCTCACTGTGCATCTTGAACATTTTCAAACTTTTGGCTGCAGTACTCAATTGGTCCGTTCTTCCATTGTTCTCCCAATGTAAAAGTAAAAGTTAATTTCATTACATAACAAAGATTAATTCTAAGAATATATTTTTATTATTTTTATTGTGATTTCGTAACACTCCAGGGAAGGGTCAAAAGATCCAACCTAAGTGATTTGATTGCACCTTTAAATTCCCATCCCCAGGGATGGATTTACGAACTGAACTGAGCACTATTCTCCGTGCTCAAAGTTTCAATTATTTCTCAAGCGTTCACTCAGTTAATAATACAATCTTCTTTACCATAAAATGAATACCATTACACAAAATTGGGTCTTGTGGATTGGACAGCGAAACGGTCGATGAGATTATCACAGTTTATTGATTTTAAAATTTCGGATTCTATTACCAACACAACGAAGTAAAGCGCCTTTAATCGTTCTGCGGTCATTTTTGATCCCAGATATATTTTCACCCATTTCAAACAAGAAAAAAATATTTCAGCTCTGCAATATCGTTGTGCGGACAAACACATCCGATATGCAATATCAACTTTGAGATACAGCATATGCAAGTCATTTTCATGAAGAAACCGTACCATTGGAGACAAATTTGGAGGCTTTTTTTTCGTGTAGTGTGCTTGGAAATGTAAAATTTAATTTCTCAATGTGCCATCTAAATCCGTGTAATAGAAGTCTTGCAAAAAGTTTGACTTTTTTGTACATTGCTTGCATTTAAATTTTTAAGTTTTAAAATTATGGAAAACTTTCCACAAATCTTATAAGCTTCATTTCTTCAAGTTAACTCGCTAACAAAATTATTTAAAATAAAATAGAACGTATTGACTTTGAGCTTGATCGCGGCAAGTTAATTCAACCTCCCCAACTTTAGTCTTGTCTAACTTGAAGATTTATTTTGTCTCCGACCAGTTACAGTTCGATATTCTTTGTTCATAGTTGCACTTTACTTTTTTACAAAACTTTTTATACTTTTGAACTATACTTTTTTTCATAAACTTCAAATTCGTTTCTCATGTCTTACAAGCTTGAACAAAGAACATTCCATATTTAGGTGAAAAATATTAAACTTTATAACAAGATACAAGTCTAAATTTGTTTCTGAAAAATTGGTTCGCCAATCAGTTGAGATGATTTAATATAAATAAAGTAATGTATGCACTGCACAAAGAACATGACTGCTATAGTTATTTCACGAACTGTTTAAATTTATAACAGGATGTATTTCTAAATTTGTTTCTAAAAAACTGCTTCGTCTGTCAGTTATTTTTATACATTGGGCATGCGGTGTTGCTACCTGACATAAGAGAGATCTTTCTCTGTTAAGCCCAACTGACGACCAGCGAGCACACGGCCCATATTGGAAAACAATTCCTGGCAGATAAACCAACGGTCTATAACGGGTTTATAGTTCATTCCAGTCCGAGACACTGAGCGGGACGACCCGCTCTCCAGACCACTCTATACTCTCCAGATCCGTGCAAGACCAACTACATATTGTAGAACATTACAAGAACTATATATTGTAGTTGGTCGTGACCCGTACCTCCTCGCCCAAAATTCTACCTTATCTTCGGTCGCGAACGTGGTCTAAGCGAAATATAGTATATCTACATCAGTGTTGCCAGACGTACCCGGCTCCTGGATTTATCAGGATTTTAATGAAGAATCCAAGTACCACGATGAAGACATCCTGGTATGCTTAAAATACCAGGATTTTAAGTCTATGGTAATTGTCGATTTTCGATTTAAGAGTCGTATAATTTTTTTATTCGACAATAAGTTTGAATATTTAACGAAGTTTAATATTACAAATAACTGTGATAATTGTGAAAACATTTCCGTAAAAACATTGATAGAGATAAACAACGGTAATTTTCCAGCACATGCTTCAGAAGAAAAGGATAAAACGTCTTAGTCCTCCGTTTACGATGGAAACATTTTTTCTTTCCATCATATTTCCATTTAGTTTATTGATACTCGATATCAAGTTAAATTTAATTAACTTTCTGGGTGCGATAAAAACAAAATAGAGTTACAATATGAACAACTACAGAACCAATTGCCATTAGTACGAGGAATTTTAGTGAAAGTACCAGGATTTTGATGGTTGGTACTGGGATACGCATTTAATAATCTGGCAACGCTGATCTGCATTAGTTGACATCAGTTATGAGTCTAAAAGTATATTCACTTCTTTATGGTGAGCTGTTCCATAAACCACGATAACTATGAATCATAATTCATCAATTTCAAGAAGTTTGATTTTTATAAATTATTACGTATCCCCTTACTTTTCCAAAACTTACGCTGCGTGTACAGAAATATGTAGTAACCGGAAAATGTGGCAAAATATACAAAAATATGAAATACAAAATTCCTCAGAAATGCTCCAACATGGCTTTAAATAGGCATATTCGTAAAGATTTGTGATCGTTTTCTAAGTAACAATTAGGGGGGACGCATTTGCAGGCTCTATTAATAAAGTTTCTCAAAATTTCAAAAGTTTTTGTGAACATGCTCGAAATTCCGAATTTTCAGAAACGCTTAAACGCCATTTTCTTGGAAAGGGCTTTAAATGTTTTGAACGGATAGTGCGAAATGGACTAAGCATAATGGTATCAATGCCATTCTCATGTATTCTTTTGTGTGTTTTTTCTTCAAAAATTAAATAAAGGTATTTTTTAATATCTCTCATGCAGTTAATACTTATATTACCACCAACGTGTATACTTATTGCATTTGTCAAAATGCTTTAAATTATTTTTACAGAAACGTTTTAACGACATTTTCTCAAAATCTGTTCCAAAATTTTCAGCGCAAACTGCCAATTAGGATGAACATCATATGTTTTTGTTGTTTACAGACGATATCACTTGGTCTTTTGACCTTCATCAGAGGTCAACCTTCACTTTCTTATCCTTCAGAGAATTTACCTAGAAGCCATGCTGCCTCGACCGAAGACGCGCTGAAAGTTTTCCTGCAATCCTCTTTCTCAGCGTGTGTTATCGAGATGCCTTAGACGGTATTGGATGAGGGGGAGGCTGGATTAATAATGTAGGCTACTATGTGCTGAATTGAGATTTTGTCAAACAAGTTCTTAGTACGACTTTAAACTGGAGCATCTATAATCATATCAATGTTTGATCGTAGAAAACTAAAAAATATTGGTTATTGTCGTATTCATAGCAATGTTTCGCGTTTGAAAACTGCAATAATTATGTATTATTTAATTATTAATTCTTTACTTGTCTTCCTTAAGTCTTTTAGATAGATTGGAAATTCTTTAGTTCGTGGCCGCTGCTTTGAATTATGTGAAAGTTCACATTTCAGATACTTGGAACATACATTTCTTCTTGATGTTACAGGGATGATGTTTTGGGAAACAGAAATGAATGTTAAAGCTGTAGTTACTTTTGCTCAGTAGCTCCAAACCAAAGAGGTACTTTGTAACTAGAATTTTAGGTCTTTCAATTCAGTCAAACCTTAAATGGAGCGTCCATTTAAATGAATTGAACACTAAATTAAGTTCTTTATGCTATGCTTTCAGAATTCTTTCAAATTCAGTCAGCCTCCACACTGCTCGTTGTGTATATTTCGCGAATGTTCATTTCCGCCTGAGATATGGCATAATATTCTGGGGAAATACATCTCATAGCGCCGAGACTTTTAGATTACAAAAAAAAAATGTACGAATAATAAGCAAATCCCATCCATGTGATTCTTGTAAGCCTCTCTTTATCCGTCTAGGTATTTTACCATTACCTTGTCCCTTCACATATGAATCAGTGGTTTTTGTCAAAAATGACTTACTTAAGGGTGGGAATATATTTTCAGTAAACGCCGTTGTCTATAACTACAGCACTCGACGTAATAATCATGTTCATCAGGTGACAGTATCAACAGCTCACTACAAAAAATTCACATATAATACATGTACATAATACATGTATAACACATTGCCAGATAACATAAAACGATTAAATTCGATACAAAAGTTTAAGTCTGCTGCACAGCTGTTTCTATACAATTAGAGACTAAACCGAGCATCCAAAAGGGAAGTAATATTAATTTTAACAAGGACATTATTACTATAGTATTATATACTATTTGGATTGTATAATTCTTAAGAACCTGCAACAAGAATTGTACTTCAGCTTCTGAGTCAATGACCCCCTTCTTGATAAGGTTTTCGTCCACTTTCCCTGATCCTTGAGCAAATGCTGAGATGGCTCCTTGTTTTGCTTCTGGACAAAAATGTAGCTTCAATTTTTCTCCCCATAGAATGTCACACACAGTTTTTAACATGTTTTACGTAAATAAATAAAACTAAAAATGTATACCTCAATAATCAAAAGCATTTCGTCAGTAGTTTTTCACGCAAAACTAAGGTCATAGAGAGCAAAACAACTCATCAAATGAAATGAATTCTCAAGAACGTTTTCTTTCGGTATAATAGAACCATAGTGGTATTGTAGACAAAGTGACCCTATAATCCCCAGTGCTTTGCGAGAGCCCCAAGTTTAAGTTAGAGAACTGCAAGAAGTCATCACTCATGTTTATTTCTCAGATTCAGGCTACAAATTTGAATATTTCCGTTAACATATTACCGTTATGAGTGGTCCTTTTGATCTGGTCAGTTCTTCAGAATCTGCTAGTTTTCTAGACAAGCCTGGGAGAAAAAATGGAGATAATGATTAAAAACGTTCGACAGAATTATTGTTTGTTAAAAAAACAAAGATACTTTCTCAATTAAAAGCAATTTAAATCTTTTTTATAAAAATAACTTTCAAGGTTAATATTGTTAAATTAAATTTATTTTTACTCACACATTCTTTGGTCTTCAAGTCTTCAATTTTAAAAGAAATTATCCTTATTAGATGACTTTATTTTTTATATTAATGCGCATGTTTCTGGAAATGATTGTTATTATTAATACTACAATTTTCATTAATAATTGAATATACATTTTATCACGAAGTTTAAACATTAGTTCCACTTACAGCTGTTATCGATTTGTTATGTTTTCAGGATTTTTGATTATTCATTTGCAGAGGTACATGCAAAGTTTAAACAGAACTGATGTATGAAGTGTGTTACATTCCATCGATGTTGAAGAGAACATTTTTTCCTGTAGGAAAAAATATTATTTTATTAACAACTATGACAATACTTCTGCATTCCCATTAAAAATTATCGATAAACGAGTATACTTATTTGACATGGTGATTAATTTTTGGCAAGCTAGCACCAAAAGACTTCTTGAATTTTATAAAGCATAAATTGTCAGTACAAACAAGGAACCACGAAAAAATACAATGTGACTACTCAACAATTGAGCTAGTTGGGACTGTTGCCTCGGATCGATCGGTCGGGCGTGGCTCTAACCCGTGGTAGAGTTTTTTTCTCTTCGCCTCAGAAATGTCCCAGATATCTTTCAATGCTGGACACCAACACTTCCTCTTCCCCCATTCACAAGGAACTAAAAGGGGTGGAAATGCTGAGCTAGAAATACAGTTTACATGAACAGTGGTTCACTTTCAAGAAATATTTTAGACGACCATTTTGTCAAACACCAAATGGGGAGAAAGTGTGAAAGAATATTACAGTAATATTAGTCGCTGGACGGCTAGATCTCCTTAACCGTTACTTTGTGAGGTTTCTTGTGTTTTCTTAAAAAGCATACTATACACAAACTATACGCACAACATCACACGGTGTAAAATTCCCTAACGTTCTCTAATCCACTAATTAGCATATATTGCTAATGAAAGTAAGGAGATCTTGCGTCGGAGCCTGAAGTACCTAGAAGTATGCGAGGAGCATTTTCAGCATCTCCTTTGAGGCAAGGTTTCAGCGCGTGTTGTGCCTGGAAGCCTGAAGCCAGGAGTCTGCTGTTATTGACTGGGCAACTTGTAAAAAACCCGTCAATAAGGTTTTTTCAGGCTCAATTTTGAGTTTTCTGGCGCACGATAACATAACTTTCTCTTCTTACGAAGAATTCGTAAGACGAGAACGTAATACTCTGCTCTAAAGTGTAAATGGCATTTTCTTTCACAAGTTATTCCAGATGTATTTTTACAAAAGCTGGCGTATTGATATAAGATGTCTTAACTTACCAATTCTCGGAAACTTGTCTTTTGACTATGAAATAGCTTTAAACTGTTATTCGAATTTATTGATTTGCCAGTCCATTTATTGTGCAGAGAATTAATCTATGCGACTGCATATCAATTTAAAATTATTTTGAATTATTTAAATTAAAGGTGCAACAACAGCGTAAACTTTCTCGTATTATAGGTAACGATTACCTTCTAACAATTTATTCAGCTATTATTTGAAAATACAAACGATATAACTAAAAAACGCTGAAGTTACTAATACTATGAAAAAAGTGTATAATAGATTTAAAAACCTAATATTAAGGAATAAATTGAATTAAGGAAAATAACTCTAGCTCCCGAAGCGAAGGTGTTGAAAAAACTTAGAACAATGTCCTATCCTCATAAAACAAAAAGTACTAGAACTGTTCTAATATTTAGGAATAGATTCCATTAAAAACCGCTATCTTTAATATTGTGGAAAGAGGATGCCTAAAACATTTAATTTTTTCCAGTTTTCCAAATACCAGAGGTTTTAATGAAAGTCGCACTCACGCCAAATAATTAAGAAAACTGCCCTAATCAGGCCAAAAAACTTAATTAAAAAGCCTTTTTTAGGAAATTTGGTTCATGTACTATTTCACTATATTATAAATTTGACAATTTCACGTAACATGGTGCGAAAACTATTATTATTCTCAAAAAATGTTATTAACATTAATTACAGTTTTCAATATTTCAGAAGTGTAAATGAAAAGTGTATTTGTATCAATTTTATAAGCGTACATTACTCTATTTGAGAAATAAATTAAAGAAAAGATGTACTAATTTTATAATAATAATAATAATAATAATAATAATAATAATAATAATAATAATAATAATAATAAGAAGAAGAAGAAGAAGAAGAAGAAGAAGAATACAAACTCATAACAACATGTGTTGCACAATTGATGACAATCTTTGAGCAACAGAACATCTTAGTGTATGAATAGAAAGGATGTAGACCTGGATTTCAGGGATGCATGGAGCAACTCATAATACACTCTGTAATTATGGAGCAAGTGCTTGAAAAACAAAGAAACATGTACGCATGCTACATAGATTATGCTAAAACATTCGACACTGTGCCCCATTCTTGGCTCCTTCAATACTTGGATGTATACAAGATCCACCCGTTTATCCAAAACTTCCTGAAAACGGCGATGAGTCGATGGAATACAAAACTGTACCTCTCTAAGGGAAAACAATCCATACACACAGATACTATACCCATCCGCCGAGGAATTTTCTAGGGTAACTCTTTTATCTCTCTATTGTTCTGCTTAGCCTCGAATCCCCTGTCTACTCTACTAAATTCATCCAATTATGGAATCGCTCTTAAAAAGGGGAACTCAACTCTTCATCGTGTCTCGCATCTTCTTTCCATGGACGACCTGAAGCTCTATGCAGACACTGAGAATTATATGAGGCAACTAATAAGCGTGTCGGAGAAGTTCAGTGGCGACATCAACATGAAATTCGGTTTGGGTAAGTGCAGGAGAGTGAAAATCATTCGGGGTCATATGCAAGTTATAAATTTGGAAAATGATAATGAACCAAAGATTACCTTCATGGAACCCCATGAAACTTACAAATACTTAGGTTTCCAACAGTTACTCCGGATCAAACACACTGCTACTAAGAGCGTACTAACAACTGAAGTGGGTAAACGATTGCATGGACTCTTCAAAACTCAACTCTCTCCTAGAAACCTTGTGCAGGCCATCAATTCATTTGTTATTCTAGAGCTGACATACCCCTTTAGCGTTATTAAATTGAGCAATATCGAGCTCGACAACCTCCAGAGGACAATTCGAACCGCTATGAGTCAACACCGAAAACATCATCCCCATTCAAGTACTGAGCAATTTACCCTTCCAAGATCGCAAGGAGGGCGAGGTGTAGATCTCATAAATCTACACAGCTCTCAAATTGCATCACTCAGAAGATACTTCTTGAAACATTGTGGGAGAGTTCAGCAAGCAGTGAGCGCAGTTGATAATAACTATAGTCCTCTGAACTTGAAAAAGCTTGATCCGCCTGTTCAACCACTCATTGAAACGGAAGAGAAGATAACCTCATGGAAAGCGAAGGCACTGCACGGAAGGTACCCCCATGAGCTGATTAAACCAGAAGTCGACATCTCTGCGTCGCACGCATGGCTGCAGCACGGGGATCTCTTTCCGGAGACAGAAGTCTTCATGATAGCTATCCAGGACCAAGTGGTACCAACATTGAACTACAGAAAACACATTCTGAGAGATTCTACCATTCATTCCGACTCGTGTAGAAGATGTGAGGCTGCAAGCGAAGCTATCCAACACGTGACAAGTGGACGTAGCAGCCACGCACAGTTGGAATACAAAAAGAGGCATGATGAAGTGGCGAAGCAGGACCACCAATTATTGGAAACGAAAACGGGCTTTACTCGCCACTTCCGTGCCGTATTATTATTATGAGGCTCAGAACGTGCTTGAAAGTAGTGAGCACACTCTCTACTGGGATCGCTCCATTATCACTGACAGACAAGTCGGCGGCAATAGATCCGACATAACCTACATTGACAGAAACCATCAGCATGTTTTCCTTATCTATATATCAATACCCAACACCCACAACATATCGGCAAAATATCAAAAGAAGATCCAGAAGTATACCGATCTCGCCCATGAAGTCGCAGCTCAGTGGAACTTCAGCGAAGTGACAACTGAGCTTATAATAATATCTGCCGCTGGAGTGATCCCGAAAATGACACTTCGAGAACTAGAGTGTCTTCACTTGGATGCCAGGAATATATACAATATGCAAACGTCTTGAATACATGCCGTATTGTTAGAAGCCACCGGAATCTTCAATAAAGCATCCGCACACCTGGTAATCATTCCTCTGAGTGGTTGACATACCGACCAGTAAAAACAGTGAATAATAATAATAATAATAATAATAATAATAATAATAATAATAATAATAATAATAATAATAATACCGAGCGAAGTGGCTCAGTGCGTAGCGCACTGACTTCGTAATCGGGAGGTCCGGGTTCGATTCCCGGGCCGGCCATCCTGACCGGGGTTTTCGTGGTTTCCCTCGGTCATAAAGGCGAATGCTGGGATGGTTCCAAAAAGTCCACGATCACCTATCGCCTCCTAATCCATTTCCTATCATCTTTCATCTTCCATACCCCCGGGCTAACAACCATGGGGGATAAAAATCGGATCCAGCTAAATGCTGGTCCCCCCTAAGAATTGTTGCAAGCACCTGCTACCGCGATAATAAATTAAAACTGAGCCACGGTAAATGCAGGATGCTTGCTTGCGTGGTCCTAGTCGGCCGATTAACGAGAAAAAAAATAAAATAATAATAATAATAATAATAATAATAATAATAATAATAATAATAATAATAATAATAGTCGACCCCGTGGCTAAGACGGTTGCGGCAGCCGTCGTCTGCGCCGAGGAGGCTGCAGGTTCGAGCCCTGCATAGACATGGTCGTATTTGTGATTGTCCCTTCACCTATCATCATCATCATCATCCTATCATCTCATAAGTCACACTACAAGGCGTAACAACCTTGTTGTAATCCAAGGATACAGCAGAAAAGCTGATCCTGGACGAATTACACACGTTAATCGTGTAGCGTGGTCAGTAATGGCCTATACGCCAATAATAATAATAATAATAATAATAATAATAATAATAATAATAATAATAATAATAATAATTTGACTTCGACCACGCAAGATTTCAGATATGAAAACGATAAGATGTAAACGCTTTCAGCATGTTTTTCGATGGCTACATAATTTATTCAGACATATCTGCATACTATGTACTTACAAGCTGAGTGAAAAAATGAACAACCTAAATAATGCGACGCTATTTTCATGTTTTTATTAGTTTGTAGATGTATGTTATCGCATTTACTCTTTCGTACGATCTTAAGTGTATGCACGATGTATTCAGTGAGTGAGGACCTTGGCATTCGCAGTCAGAGTCAATAGAATTTTGCCTCTCTCAGAGATAGAGCGTCCTAGATATAGTTATCAATAAGAGGTGAGTGTTGACGATCCAAAACATCGCCCAAAGTGATCAATAAGATGATCTTAAGATGTTTTTAAAATGCCCTAAAAATAAAGAAAAATTGCGTAAAAAATGTATCAAAACCAGTCCGGATGAACAACTCAAGCTGATGGATATGGTATCGAGACGTCTGCTATTATTTCAAGTGAACTCTGCTTGTAAACTTTTGGTTTAGACTGTCCTTATCAGGAAATCTCTATCTTTAGTTATTCCGAAATCGGCCGAACCGAGAATGGCGCTGATAGGCGTCACAGGAATCGCCGATTACATACTCACACCGTCTGACATTACAATCTCTGGGCGAAGAAAGTGAATAGGCTACTTAGGAATTCTGTGAAGAACATTTGTTGCATCTCGAAAATATTATTTGAAGCAAGAACCATTCAAATTAAATTAAAATCGATAAAATGCTCAAACTTTATAAAAACCGGACGAAAAAAGTCGAAAGTGACTTATTAATCATTAGTCATCATAAAGCCACTTCCTTATGATCTCTAGCTTTATACTTTACATCAAAATAGGTCGTAAAATATGTCATCGTGTTCTGGACCATAAGGCACCTCACGTGAAGTGAGGAACATACATCAACACACCAGCACACACCATGACTACTAATGGTAGTTTGTTGAGCGGTGAAAAGAGCATTATTTCATATGAATGAGAGAGGTTAAACTAGCTTCCAGTAAGGTACTATTGTAATTAAACTTATATATATATATATATATATATATATATATATATATATATATATATATATATATATTAATTTCCATTATTTATTTTCTCCTTTCTTATTTTCTTTCCTATTTCTATTGTACAATTAAAAGGTTTATTGGCAGAATTGTAGTAGAAAGATACATACCAACTCAATGAACCAGATATGAACGTTTGTGTTTCTTCTTTCTCATTTTGTACAGCCCTGAGGATGGAAATACATTTTCCGAAACGTTGACAAACAACGTTCTAATTTTGTTTTGTTCCTACTGACCAAGACCCTTTAAACTGACTCCCAGAACATATTTATGGTCGTTAAGGATTCTCTATGTCTATTTTTATATTGAAGGTAGAAGTATTCTTACCTGAAACACCAGAGAATGCTTTGTAAAAGCTAGAAACGCACAGCTTACCGGCGTGGCATAATGATGGAACTGAAAATACGTCATGATGTTGGAGACATATTCCGGACCTAAAAATATAAATTTTTAATTATTTGCATAAAGAACAAAAAATTAAATTGAACAAAAAATATGTTTCATATTTGCACTAAATAACTTTCGAATATAATTATTTTCAAGAAAATGTATGAGGGAGTTTTGGATCACCAACGGGGTCGTTATCGATGGAACTTGAAAGGGTTTAATTGAGGGTCGCATATGCACCAACCCCTGATCGGCATAACGAATATCAAGATTTCATTGATTACTAAAAATGTAATTGAAGCTAATAATAATAATAATAATAATAATAATAATAATAATAATAACAATAATAATTATAACAATAATAATTATTATAATAAATATTATTATGTAACATAAATGTTCAAAATATCTAATAATAAAGAACAAAATTGCTTCTCTTTTTGAATTTCACATCAATCTTTGTATAGAAAATCAAAATTTGTCCAACTGGAATCATGATTTTGTTAATTGAAAACTTGTTTATATTTATGAAGTTAAAAATGATAATTTCATAAAAACATGAAATTGTTTTCAAAACTTTTGTTTCAAAACACATTTTTTGTATAATTGTTTTCTTTAAGTCATTTATGTGCAATTATTTGTGTTATGATTATTTTGTATCCTATATAGTACAGAAGAAATGAAGGAGGCTGATGAAACATCATTCAAGGATCGATTCAAGAAAAGGGCTGGGGATTCGTGCGATAAAATTTACAAATATTGGAGGAACGGCGTGTCCAGAAATTCCTTCACCCTTTTTGGGGGGCGCTGCTCAAATGTTCTAGCATTGATGACAATTAGAACGGAAAGCAGAGCTTTTCTCCTGTGTGAGAGATTATAAGAGCTGTAATCGGTTCAGTAAGACAGACCTATGTTTTCCATATATGTTTTTGGGTTTGGTAATTCCGAATCCGGTGACCATTTTATCCCATCATATTAGGTTTTTGACATTACCTAAAAAAAATATTAAAAAAAAGATATCAGACCACGTTACCTATATATTTTTGGGGGTCGTTGAAAACGAACCTGAAGTCCATTACACTTCATCACATTGGATTTTTCACGTAATCTCCAAACATTTAAAAAACCTGTGTCTGCTTGTAGAAAATACTAATTATAGCTAGTAGTAGCGCCAACAATATAGGCAATCTGCCATACAACAACGTGATGAGCGTTGATCTGAATTAAAAATCCGATATGTACTTCAGATTCGATTTCAGCTATCCCAAAAACATATTGGTATTACTCGCGCAACTTTTCTTGAACGATGGATTGAAGAAATCCTGTGATGTATCTTCACATGCTCTGGTCATTTTTTTTTAATTTTTTTTTTTTGGAGAAAATAAGGGGTAGAAGTTCCCGTTTTCAAAAGAAATTTCGTGCCAGTAAAGATGTGTTTGGAATGTTGACATCAGTGCTCGCAGCGAGCGTTTGTCTTCAACTGTTTATCGTGCTTGAGAATGGAAAGCAAGGTTCAAGAAAAGTTGAACAATTAATAACGCGGTCTGACCCCTCGGTTAGAAATATATTTTTTTAAATATTTTTTAAGGTTATGTCAAAAACCTGATGTGATGGAGTAAAATGAACACCGTATTCGGATTTACCGACTCAAAAAAACATTGTAAACATGGTCTGATCCCAAAACACGAACAGCATTTTTTTGTGTGACTGTGTAATTATTCAATTTTAAACTCATTCAATTAATACACACGTTTTCACTCTTTCTGAGTATCCAATTTCCTTACTTTCTCTTAAGTCCGTGGCTAGCCTTCCCCTTCTTCTGCAGGGGCGTCTTCCGCAGGGGCTTCTTCTGCAGGGGCTTCTTCCGCAGGGGCTTCTGCGGGAGCTTCTTCCGCAGGCGCCTCTTCCGCAGGCGGTGCTTCTTCTGCCGCTTCTGCCGCAGGTGCTTCCATTACAGCGCTAGCGGCGGCTGCGGCGTCGGGCGATGCGCCTTCTACCGTCCCTCCGAGCGACACGATCTGCTCCTTTAGTTTGGAATTCTCTGCTTCCAGTTCTGCAACCCGCTCGCTGCCGCCAGCACCTCCTCCTAACTGTGTCAGGATGAAGCTATCAAATTGTTAAGGAACTTTTCGATTCTTTAGACCCGTTTCTTATGCAAAACAGAATGCAAGAAGATAGAGTCATATCAACAGGGATTATGAAATATTTAAATCGCAGGTGGTTAATAATGTATTTACTGGGGCCGATGTATTCTGTTTTTTTTTCAATATTATCGTTATATTAATGGTGATTAATAATAGATGAAATATTTTTACTTTCTCGCAAAAGATTTGGGAGAAAATTATGTATTGCTGTGCGAAAAAACGGCGAATTTTTGGCAGAAAAACTTATTACAGGGCACTGGTAACAAAAAAGTGAATAAATCCAGTTGATAAATTTAAAAAAGAAATCCTTTATCACGTGGTGCAGCCAGAATATATGTTTTGTGGGCCCTTCAGACAGAAAAATTGAATGACGGAAAAACGTCTGTTTGTCGACTGCGAACGACGCTAGCGGCTAAATCATTCAGATAAATTACTCCAAAATGGATATTCCGCAATCAATCTTATTGATGTTGCAGCTCCATGAATTTGAAACCAATATTTTAAATTTGGTAGGTACTTTTCATACCGCTTCTGGATCATTTTCTAAATTTTCAAAAATATAGCTCCCTCGTTTTTTTATTAAATTTTGTTGTTGCATAAAGTAAAGAACGTTTAAGAAAATTGTGCAGATCTCATATTAGATGAAAACCTTGATTTTTCCAAAATTGAAAAAGTTCAATTTTTTTCGCAAATCTACAAATTTCGCATTTTGTCTTTCTACAAATAAATATTAAAGATGAAGATTTTTCCCTTAATTAAATCTGTTCCTTAAAGATAGATATTGAAATAACGTCAAGTTCAATTTTTCGAAAATTGTGTACTTTTCCCGTAATTTTGCGCGAAATTACTGGCGAGAAAGAACGTGCTGTTATAGCATAACAAGTTTTAAAGTACTGCGATACATACGAGGAGAAATTTTAAAGAAACAATTTAGTGCCCTTTAACGGAAAAAAAATGAAAATTGCCTCTATTTCACGCAAAATTAAACGAAGGCTACTCAAATTTCGAAAAATTGTACATGGCCTTCTTTTAGAATGTCTTTAAAAAGCAGATTTCATTAAGGAAAAATATGTCTTTAATATTTTAGTAAGAGGAGGATGCCGATAAAAATTGAACTTTTGCAATTTTCAAAAACCCAAAGATTTCATCGAAAATCAGACCTGTACCGATCTCTTAAGCGTCCTTCACGCTATTCTACAATTTTTATTCTATTCTATTCTACAAAATTTAATGAAAAATTTGGACCCAATTTTTTACCATTTTGAAAATGCTTCATGAAAACTACCGCCCAAAATTAAAATATCGGTTTCAAATTCAAGGCGCCCTGACATCAACCATATCGATGGGGAAATATCAATTTTGGAGAAAATTCGCTGAAATCATTGATCACAGACCGAGACGTTTTGCTATCAATTATTTTTCGGTAAATAAGGGCCCACAAAACGTATTCTGATAACATGTTAGAAGTAATTTTCTATACTTATGAACAAGAATTATCCAAATTTTCATTATCAGGGTCCTGCAAAAAGAGTTTTTCAGTCGAAAATTTACCGTTTTCCCCGCTTCTTTATAAAACTTTCTCTATACTGCGCAAGGAGTAACGAGAAAGTAACAAAAATTTATCTTTAAATACGGTCATGTACAATTTTTGAAAAAAAAGAAGAATTTTTGCTTGATGTGAACAAATTTATATTTTCCCTTCAAAAATGTTCCCTATTTTTTAAAATAATTTTGCCCTCAAACAGAGCAAGGGCGCTTACAGATGACGCAGTTCGGATTTTCGTTGAACTCTCTGAATTTTTGAAAATTACGAACGTTACAAATAATGCAAAAAAGTATGTACTGTTGTAGAATACTAGTTTAAAATAAGCAGCCGTTTGGAAATGTTGATGTTAATCGTGTCGTTTTTCCAAAAAATATGTAAACTTCTTAAAAACGGCTTCAAAATCTATCCTGATGTTAGTATCATGAGAATGGAAAACGAAGCAAACCAATAAAACACTATTGGTAGTATCCTAAACATTCATTTTAGCGAAATAGCAGCCGTATCTGTTTGCGGGAACGCGGGAAGGAAGTATTTTTAGTTTAGGTTTTGGTAGAGTGAAGAGTTGTCACCAACACTACGTTTTATATTTATTTCAATATCGAAAGTATACTTTTCATTATACTAATTGGATGAAAAGTTTTGGAAAGCTGCATATTCCCCCTAGTTTCTGATATGTAAAGCATAGGGAGTTGACAATGTTCAATATCTTCAAATGGATCCAAAAAGTGTGTCATGAATAAAGAACATTCACAAACTAAAAATGAAAAACATATATTTCGAAAGTATTTATGGGAAATATGAACTGAAATAAGCTTCCCCTGATAAACTTTTTGTATCCATTTCTCCTCATTTTTGCTATGTTAGATAATGTGATTGTAATTACACAAAAATGTATAAAGTAGATAAATTAGCTACCGGGAAATTTATTCATTTGTGTGTATGTGTACCACGTTTAAAACATGTATTTGTGATTTATTCGAGCTGTATAGAATAATGTCTTCTAGGGAAATATGAAATAGGAGTCAACTTGCAGACATTAATAAATAACATTATTAATAAGAACAGAAGTTGCGAGTCTCCTAATCATCGGCGTGCTAATATCATTCCTGATGAAATGAGTGCCGTCGGTCCTACTGAAGTCACGGGGAATTTCTAGGCTGCTTTTACGTATCCGTCCTGCCCCACAGACACCTGGGCCATCTCACATCAATGTATTTGTGAACAACCCCAGCGTTATTTCCTTAACAACCATTTTTTTAAGTCTCTAGCGTCTGAACCATAGTTTGAAGTCACCAGCTGCCACTGATGGCAAAGAATAATTATTTTAGAGAAAAATTTAAAGGATACCCTAATGCATTTTCTGGTTTATTTGGCTCTTCATACAGAGCAACCAGGGCTTTTGTTAATGCATCCATAACCCCGGTACTCTCTAAGTACCTTCTGAACTCTTCTCTTTTAGATTCCACGCTCTGAAAAAATCAATGTAAGTATATACTTTTGTTAATTATAATATAACAGCGAACGTGTTATTAATACTTCAATTTTATTGTAACTATTAGAATATTGCTATCATAAATATGACAAGGTTACACTTACCTTTCCAGCCATGTTTGGTCGTTAATGAGAGGGAAAATTCCGAGGCAGTCAAGATGATATGTCCTCTTCTGAAAGATATATTGATCAATTTAATTATCTACCTCATTTTTAATTTTCAAGAAAAAACTCAGTGATGAGATACATAAAATCCAGTTTAGCCTGCAATTGAATGGATGAGTGGAAAAACAGTACTAGTTCAAAATTGATCACTTTTTATGTTTTTTTACATAAAATAAAGCAGTAGGCATAAGACTACATGTTGAGACTGAAAACAGTTCAATATGAGATCATTTCACTTTAAATCAGGCATCTCCTCCTCTTTGATGAGTGAAAGAACAGTATCTGTCGTGAACATGTACTGCTCTTCCATTCAGGATTTCAGACTTCTGATGACTAGGGCTGCTCACAGCAGGTGGTTCACTTTTGCTATTTGCCAGTAGTATAGATCTGACGTAATCTACTTGTTTTATTACTGAGTGTGCCTGTAATGAACCTAATGAATCTAAATCCAATTAAGATAAAACACACAGAATCCTTTCCAATGAAAATTGCATACTATTCATTAGAATCTGTGAAGTTTATGCCGAGTTAATTGAACGTTAAAACACAGCCTAGTCACATAAAATGTCTTAAAGAGGAAAGGTTACAATATGTGAGCAATACTTAAGTTTCAATTTGAAATTTAAAGGACCACAGGTTATATTACTTATGTGCATTCTTACAACAACAATAAAATGTGGTATTTTTGTGGTACGTAGTTATTTTACAAAAAGTACCTCGAATCAGATTATGTCATTCATATGCGAAATGTGTCCGACATCTGTCTGCAAGTTCTGGTTTACACATTACAGAAAGAATGTTTTCTTGTGGATGATTCAACCAGTTACACGAACAGAAGTCCGTAGAATGATATGATCAACCGAAAATGCCAATCAAGGTATTTTTAGGCCAGTTGTTCTAGTCTGGTAAATTATCTCAATTTTTTATACACTTAAGGCTTTAATTCCTTTGGTCTGTACAAATGGACAGACCGACCGTCGAACGTTTTAAAAGTAAAGAAACTTGTGATGCTGCAGAGAAGCACAGACTTTCCTGTATTAGTTTTCTATTCGTTTGACCTCCGTTAGCTTTTCGAACTTGCCACAAATTCTTGCGTACTACCATCTATCGGCGCCCAAAGTACTTTTTTTGACATTTTCTTAATTTTTCGGTATCCTAATTGTAGAGCGGAAATATTATTTTGTTATATTAAAGAACAGTAAAACCTCGTCCTAAATGGCAATTTTCCTTGAAAAATTTGGAGCTATTTTAAAAAACTGGCGATTAAGCGCTACTATAAATCCAAAATTTGAAGCTCTTTTTCACAGAAAATCTTTGAGTTTTCGAAAAATGTGAATGAAAATTTTAATATTCCTAGATCAATCAGACCAAATTCAAAGCTCTGCGGATTGGAAAATATTTCTTTAAATTTTGGGGGTGCTTTACATGAAGCTTCTGGGTCAGTTTCAAAATTTTCTCAAACATGGCATCTAATTTTTTCTTTAAATTTCTTGTAAGAATAGAGTGAAAATACACTAATAAAAATGGCATAGGTCCGATTTCCACTGTTATCTCTAAATATTCAAAAATTGCACAAGTTTGAAAGTTTTTGAACCCCTTCGTGCTTCAACATTATTTAAAATCGAAGTTTTCTTTAAATAAAACTAGTACTCTACAATTAGTTCTTTAATTAATTTTATGTAATATTTTAAAAATATTAGCAGTTTTGCGCAATTTTAAGTGAAAGATTTGCCATTTTAAAAACCAGATTTTCTCAAAGACTGCTTCAATTTTTTTCTTTAAACATTTTATATTGTTAATGCTAAATGCACCGAATGACGTGCAATAAATGCAACTTCGTTATATTTCAATAATTTGCAGACTTATTAATAATTAACTGCTTAAGTACATCAGAAAGTGAATTTCAAACAGTAAAACCACTTTAAAATTGATATTACATATTCTTAAGCCCACATTATAATTGGTTTGTATCAAAATTATTGAGACACCACAAACTCTTTACAATACCCACACGTATTCTAGACCTCCGAAATCCCTACCACCTTTTCTTTACCAATAAGGTTTAATTATGAATAAAATATATCAACAAGCGTTGCTAGTATTTGATAAGGACAAGTTTAATTGATATGTAATATAAACTATTTGCATCTACAAACAAGCTACATATTTTTTTTCAATCATACAGCTATCTAAATAACCAAACCCCCTCTCCGCTAATATCTAGAGAAACGAGAGCTCAAGAAAAAGTGGACGGATTGTACACTTGACACAGGAGATGTTAACAAACTAAGTAAAATGATCGTGATGGCTTTGCGTTTAAAATCTAATGATAGCCAATGATATTTCAATTATGATAGCACATCAATGAGACCAATGTTTGTTCAGAGAAGTATATTAGTTTGTAACTTGCAAAGTAATTGCTGAATGCATTCGTGATTTGTATATTTGTAACACCTTAGGTCTGACGTAAGAACCACTACAACTGCACCAAATGCTACTTTTTCTTTCATGATTACAACATGTCATGATACATTTTTCGTTTTTCGATGTGAAATTACTAATTATGGTCTGCCAGGATTATTCATCCTAACACATGTGACCCAGATCACTCTAGCCCATGTACAAATTGAATTCTGAATATAGACGGACATGAGCATTCTTAGCAAGAATTGATAAGAAAATATTCGCTCACGTTAATAAAAACCATTTGCAAAGACAAATCTTCTATGGATTTCGGCTGTTATTCCCCATCGTGTTCTTCGTGAGGGATCGACTTATTGCTGCCATAACATGGAGAATGATAATTTTGAATAACTATATTTCCCGTTGAACTCTAGAAAACGTGCACAGATAGTGAAGTTACATCTAAGTCCAGAAACAAAACATGGGGCATCTCAGCATTCGAGCATTCTCTCAAAGGATCAGGGAAATAGGGTGAAAAACCTGAGCGAGATGGGGGTCATTGACCCACAAGCTGATGAATTTCTACACGAGAGCGATAATTTCTGGCGATAACGATCTTTGTTAACAACTCTCATTTCCACCGATGTTAATTCAATTAATGTTTATAACTGAGGGTATTCTGGGGTTCAAGGAAAGGTGTGGTTATGAAAACAAGTTACACATATTCAGAATATGACTCTTTGTTAACACAATTAACAAACCATCTGTTCTAGAATAAAAGTCCCCTTTGTATTATACGCTAAGAGTTTTCCACAAAAAAAGGAAAATTGTTCTTTTCATACTCGCGAAGTAAACGACTGTTGTATATGCCCAAGGCACAAAGAGTATTAATTGCATTTTAATGCATTATTTCTAAACCTGTACGAAAACAATATTATTCTTTTTACTAAAAATACATGAAATGAGAGTAACCACAGTTTAAAAATTTGTGAATGGTACGAATAATGAGATTTTAAATATTTTTGCTTGTAATTTTCGCGCTTTTAATAATGACAATAATGCAATTAATGTCCTAACAATTAATGCTTCATATCACGTATAATTAGAAGAAACTATGAATCATAGTCTGCGAGGTCATTTCAAGTAACTCTAAAAGTTCCAAAATAAATCATTGTTAATAATGATAATATTCAGCATTGAGTTTATATTACTCACCAAATTGTCTTGTCTGTCTATATAGGCATTGTCAGTTTGCTTCGCGTGCACTTAAGCATTTTGAAGATCCATTTTTTTAAAACATGTCTTGTCTAAAAAATGTAAAGAAATACTGGTTAATTTTGATTATGTCGTCGAATGTTCAGGCAAGCTAGTGCTAGTATAATTTGGTTTCTAAGCAACTACATAATAATAACAAAGGTAAAAACGTTACCGGGGATACTGTTAATGGAGCTTCTCGAACAGAACGAAGACCGTTCTGGCTTTGGCGATCACCTCTTATGTTCATATTCGCCAGAATTCTAAGCGCGGCAAAAATACCAGAAAGAGAATAGTTAAATCACTTTTTACACTCGTTACATTGAAACATTTGCTCCCAAAGGACATGCCTTCACTACTATATTTATATTTTTGCCTTAAAAATGCAAATGCTAATAAAATGTATGAATCCTATCACTAAGCGAAATCTGTGTACAAAAGAGAAATACGAGAGGCGGGGGCAAGGGCATTCGGTTAACGTAAAATGACAATGGCGGAAACAAAGGATCTACATTTTTTAGGTTGGTAGAAATGTTTTTTCATCCGTTCTCTGTTTTTTCTTTTCCCCTAACAAACTGACATAAAGGAGCCCAGCTAAACTGGTGGTTGGTTTTCTGTGACGTAAACTGAGTGTCAAGGCCTACCACGAAATATAAATATAGCAACGCATTACTTAGGTGTTTGTTACTTTGTCGCATACGTATGCATATACAGAGAAAGTTATGTAATGCTGCGGAACGTCGATTTCGGGATTTAAACGGAAATACAAGTTTAGGGGGCCCCGTGATTTTTTTCAAAACGTCCGTCCGTCCGTCCGTCCGTCCGTCCGTCCGTCCGTCTGGGTGTATATGTGAACAACACTAGCGTCTAAATATGAGAAACTTTTTTTCCAAACTAAATAAACTCCTGTCTATCTCGCTGGAGTCAAAACTCTGCGATTTTGAAAAACTTTAATTAATTTCAGGGGTACTTACTTACAAGCCTCCTAGACACTTTCAAAATTTTCTCATAAAAGGCTCCACATTTTTTCTTCAAATTCTTGAAAGAATAGAATAACATACTCGTACACTTATAAAGATGGCATAGGTCCGATTTTTCATGGTTATCTCTGAATTTTTGAAAATTGCAAAAGTATGAATTATTTTTCGGTTTTGATCGAGTAGAGTTTTCCTTCAAATAAAATTGGTTTTCCATAGTGAGTTCTTTCATTAAGGTCATATAACATTTCTTAAAATTTAAGTAGTTTTCGCACATACTGCGTGCAATATGTGCAATTTTAAAAAAATACAAAAATATATTTTTCACAAATGGCTCCAAATTTGTTCTTTAAACTTTTGCTGTGTGTAGTTTTAAATGTACTATGTAAGATGACATAAACATCATAGTGGTCTATTCTTTTGATTTTACAAGAATTAGAAATATGTAATTTTTTGACTTCCTCTTATGTTGTTAATATTTATATTAGTGGCAATATGTTCGCATTATTGTATTTATGACTACATTTGCTTTAAATAATGTCATATAATGTTTCTCGAAAACTCTACCGTTTTCAGTAAAAACTCGCTCAAACTCAATTAGGATACCAAAAAATTAAGAAAATGAACTTTGGGCGGCGATAGACGGCAGTTTCAGTATCAAGGACTAACTAAATGTGGATTCTGACTATATAGCGTAATGGATGAAGTCGTTTACTACATATAAGATCAAAAATTATCCTCTTTTCGGTTTGAAGGACATACAAAAGACGTTTTTGTGTCGACAAATCGCCGTATTTTGCTTCAGCGTAATATAACTTCTTTACAACATAGTAGTACTGAATATTACGTACAAAATAATATTACGTTGTACTAAAGAGAATCTAATAAATAGTAAGTAATGCATATTGAAGTGTGTGTGTGTACATATATATATATAATATTATATTATATTATATTATATATATATATATATATATATATTATTTGCCATCTACCTACAATTTACGAAAGTAAATGTACATGATGTTCACACTTCTTCAAGTACAAAAATATCACGTCAGCATTTTTTAATTTTATTTCCTAATATTCAATTGATGTGTCGAGTGTCAGTACGTCCTACGTTTAAACACGTTAACTTAATTCGAGAGCGACTAACAAAGTAAAAGAGATTATAGGTTAATAATATGAGACTTCTTGGAAGCCCAAAGACCGGCTTCAATAGCTCCACAGAATAAGTAATGACAAACTGTGATTACTTATGTTAGAACTTCAAGGTAAGACGAGAATTTCAAATTAACCACGGTACCGCACAATACATCGGCTACAAAGGAGCCTTAAAACAGCTTCTTTCATTGCGCGATTGATCTCTAAAATATACATCAATGCTGCCTAAAAGGATATCTTCCTAGCCATAAAGACATTTTTCGTTCGTTTTCACCATTTCGTTGATTTTACTCAAGGGGAGAGTATCGAATTACAAACCATACTGTGAACACTGATAAATTTTCCGCAATGCCTAAGCCTGATGCCACACTTTGCGGAGTCTTCAAGTTCCATGGTGAAGGTAATACTCACAAACGTTGAAACATACAAAAAGTTTAAAACGACAGTTAAAGACCATTATTATATTTCTATTTCTTCTCCTGAATTAAGACTTGTCGGGCATAAGTGCAAATTCATTCACTAAGATATATACTAGAGAGCTCTTCGATACTGTGTTTATTTTATTGCATGCTACTTACGTAATAAAGAGAAAGTATTTTAATATTGCAATTAAAAAGGCGAATTTTCGAAACAAAAATTCGTATTGTAGGTACAAATAGCTAATTTACTATAACAAACTTTTTCTGAGGCAAAAATATCAATTTTGTAATTTTCAAATTCTTTTGCAATTTTCAAAAAAAATTAGCAATACCTGAAAATGGGACTAGCACCATATTTCTTACCATCCCTTATTACATATGAGGAGAAAATTTAAAGAAAAAATTTGGAGTAGGTTTTGAGAAACATTTTTTTCGCATTTTTCATGCACAAATTACGCAAAAACTACTCACTTTTACAAAAAGTGGACACGACCTTTTTTAAAGACCAAATTTTGTTCAACCGACTTTGACTGAGTCAAAAACCTTTATCATTCAATTCTGTAGTTATTATTTTATTTTTTTGCAATTTTCGAAAAGTCGGGGAAGTCACCAAAAATGAGACCTGCACCATTCTCTTTCTTCTTCACGTCTTTCGCACTAATGAAAAACAAAATTTAGTAAAAAAATTTGGAAAGTTTCTCGAAATTTTTGAAAATGACAGAGTGTTTTCATGCAAAGTATCACCCAAAATTAAAATATCGGTTTTAAAATCCAGAGGCCGTGACATCAGCCAGATCGATTGAGGAATATCAATTTTGGAAAAAATCAACTGAACGGCTTAGCCGCTAGCGTTGTTCACAGACGGACAGACATGTTTTGCCGTCAATCGGTTTTTCGGTATCAAGAACCAACAACACATGGATTCTGGCTACACCACGAGTTAGAGGATTTTTTCCCGTAAATTTAGCAGCAGGATATATCTACTTTTTCGTTACCAGAGCCTGACTACAAGACTTTTTTCAATAAGCTTTATGTTTTTGGTCGCAGGAACTTCAAGGTCATTAGCGACCGTACATACAATTCTTTAAAGTGAATTAAATAAATTTACATCTTTTAGAAATTAGAAAACATTGTATACTTTATATGTTTCAGTGAGTAATTTGGGGAGACAATTTTTAAGAGAATGTGCATTTTGTGAGTCTGAAAACACTGCGCAATCTATTAAAATATGCTAATTGTTATAGAGATGTTACAAGATGTACAAAGTGATGGAGATTCTTTCTTGAATAGGTGTGAGTGGGTTAGACGGCTATGTCCTATGCGAAGTCTTGTTAGAGTAATTTCTTCTTTTCTTGTTTGTACTGAAGGAGCGTCATTATCAAAAACACTTCTTCAAGTTTTGTGGAGGGTACACCACGTAGTATTCCTGTGGAGAATAAGATGTCTATGTAGTTCTTTTTAAATGTCGCTATGTGATACTATTTTTCTTGAAGAGGGAGATGAGATGCTTGCTTAGCACCTGAATCTACCATGATATTGCCTTCAATTCCTTTATGGGATGGTATCTATGAAAGAATTATGTCTATTTTGTTATATGACAAATCTTTGTAGATATTGATTATATCATTTATAATTGGTTCAATGTTATTTAAATTACTTAGTGAATTTAGTACACTCAATGAATCAGTAAATACAATATATTTGTCGTCTTCTATTTCTTTAATATATTTGAGTGCAACAAGGATAACATAAGCTTCGCAGTAAAAAATTGTGAACAGAAATTATGTAACCGAGTTTGAAGAATATTTTTATTAATTTTGACTGCGATTCCGGATCCACACTTGAAGCGTGAACCATCCGTATAAATTGGTATATAGTTTTTATATTGATATTGTAGTTCTCTGAATAGGGATTGACACACAATATCGGTCGTGTCATCTTCGATGAAAGAGTTGTGTCTTGAATTCATTTTGATTAATGGGTCAAGTCATGGAAGGCGATGTATTAGATGAGTAGGATGGATTTTCAGAAAAGGAATATCAAGTTCTTGACGAAGGTTATCTAAAATTTATGATAGTGGTTTCGGAAACATTTATTAGTTAATATATTGTTATATGTTGGGTTCTTTGGGTTAGATGAAATTTTACTTGTATAGGTAAAACGTATTTTTTTCGGTATTCCAGATATTCACTGTCTCTGCATATATACTATAGACTGGGCTAGTTCGAAAAGCATTTAATGCTAATCTATGACCAGAGGAGTATAGAATTTAAGGTTTTAAGTACAGTTGAAGTAGCTAGGTGGTACATAAAAGTTTCATAGTGAAATTATTTTGATTGTATTAATGCATTATATGTGAGAAGAATCTTCTTTTATCGGCGTCCCAGGAAGTAAATGAAAGAGATTTGATTATGTTCATTCGTTTTAGACATTCTGTTTTCAAGTTGGTAATATGGGATTTCCTGGTTAATTTATTGTCAAAAATCATCCCTAATATTGTTATTTCGTTGCAACAATGAAGACGTTGAGATTTTATAGTGAAGTAAAGAAGATCATTTAAGTTTTTCTTTTTATGGATGAGAATGAACTGATATTTTGACTGGGATATTTTGAAACCTGTTTCATAAGTCCAATAAACAAGCTTGTTGAGGGTTGATTGTGCTAGTTGTTGAGTGGTATGAATGTTATTGCCACTAACTGTTGCAGATACGTCATATGCAAATAAGTTTACTTCAACACTTAACTTTACAAATAAGCGAACCGATGGTAGAGGAACTTGCAAAGTTGTGTCATTGATTGCGACTAAAAACAATAATACACTGATGACTGACTTTTGAGGAACGCCGTTGTGAATGTAGTATTTGTTAGATAATTTATTATGAAAATAACCACGAATAGATCTATTCTTTATTATCTATTTTGTAACAATTTCAAGATATTACCGGTTATTCCCCATTTAAGTAATATGTTAATAATTCTATCTATCCAAACAATATCATAAGCCTTTTCCATATCAAGGCTTACAACGAGTAGATGCTCATGATTAAAGAAGGCATTTCAAATATCATTATCTATATCACTTAGGCGAACAATAGTAGAGCGAAAGTAGTAGTGACGAAATTAGTGTTGTAGAGTATAAACGTAGGAAGATATTTAGACTTATATGGACCATTGATGCATTTGATTTTTTCCAGTTTTCAGAAGTGTTGGATGACGATGTTATTGAAAAGATGTAATTTATCTATGAAAGTCGTTTATAAGTTCTTCTCGTTTTGAACCGAAGACGTTTGTATTCGATCATATTAGAAATCGTGGGATGTTGAAAAAGCATGTCTGTAATGTTGATGAGCTATTTGGCAGTCTTTTATTCCATCAGAGGAGCTTTTTTCCTTCGTATTTGATTCGTATACTTAGGGATAGTGAGACTAGCCGCTTGAAGGATGCTCGAAGTAAAATTAGTTATTTTATCTTTTGGGGATATCAATGAATGTCTATCATTAGCAATACATTGGTCTAGTAACTTAGAGATACGTTCTCCTTATTTATTAAAATTTGCTAACGAGAAGTTCCATTTAGGGTTAGTATTACGGTGTATGAAATGAAATGAATTTTCATTATTATTGAGAAAAATTGCAAATGAAGTATCTTCAGTAGACCAGTCCCAGTGGATGCCTGTAGATGAAGAACAAAACGAAAGAACAATGGAACTCAATCGTCTGTGAGTTGGGTTCAAATGAGTATGTTTATTTTTATTCTTAATAATGATCTTCGGATCTTCTAGAATATTTTCGACGATTTTTCCTCGTGAGTCCTCTTTGAATGAACCCCATAAGAGACTACGACTGTTAAAATTAACAACAATAATAAATGGCGGTAGAGTTAATGAAGTAAATTCTTTATTTCTCTTTCAGAAAAAATGTAACTATTGAGGGAGAAATTTGTCTCTTGAAAGCAAATAATGTCTGGATTATGTTTACTAATAATTTCACGTTGAAGATGAAATCCATTAATGTTCCATTTAAGGATGTTGTTAATCATATAGAGTAATTAAAAAGAATTTTGGGAGTTATTTATATCAGAGTCATATGATTCATGTTTATTGTTTACAGCAATATTTTTCTTAAATATTATTCTTTGGTTTGAAAATCTTCTCTTAATGTTTTTATCAGATAGATGAGAGTATGTTACTATTATCATTTTAATTAATAGGCTGGCATTAAGGCAGAAATATGTGCAAATGTCATATATATGAGTTTGATTTTTGGTTCTTTCGAGTAAGATTTTAAGCTGTAAAAGATTATTGGTTTTACTGTTAGATAAGAGGAGAGGGTTGCTTGTCTAATTTGTCTAATTTATTATCTTCAGTAAAAGTGAGAGGAACTGTCTTGGATTTTCTGTTTTCAGCATTATTTTTAATGTTTTCTGTACAGGGTTTGTAATCAGAATTAGAAATTGAACAGGAGGAGAGAGAGAGAGAGAGCGATATTTCAGGTCTCTTCTTCATAGAAGTAGAGACAGGAGTAGAAGGAACTTTGTTGGATGTTTGAAGAGGAGGAAATTCAGTAATTTGTTCTTGTTGAGGATGCATATTTGAGTCTTGAGTTGTAGGTATCGTTAGCTATACTGTTGATTGGTCTTGCATTGATGTCATATTTTTGGGACAATTTTTGGCCAGATGTCCAAGTAAAGTACAGTTTTATTTACAAAATTTACAAATGCACTTCCCCGTGCACACTTCCCGGTATTTCCCGACCGCCAGCCGCGATCATGCTGTCCTGTGCATACACCAAATGTACATAAAAGGCCCACCTCGCGTGCACGCTCCCGCCGCGCCACTCCCGACCTTCGTCACCCGTGCAATGCACCAACACGCACCAGCCCAGGCGTGGATTTTGCGCAATGCGCGAGGTTTACAAGCAAAAACCCGCCGGCGTGAGCGAGTCGGCCCAATTTGCACTCTCCGACGTGACCACGTTGAGCGTGGGAGGGACGAAGCCGAAAGCCGAAACAAGCTCTAAGATCCCCCCCCGGTCTCCCGGCAAATGTGGTAGTGTAAGTGAGTGTAAGTAAGGGACATGTAAGTGTGTGTGTGCGTAAGGGGTGAGGAGTCCGTTAGAGTAGTGCTCCGGGCCTAGCTGCATGTCGGGCGCGGCTGTGGCAGGCGTGGACGTGTGCATGAACGAGCTGATCCTGCGGCTGGCGGGCGTGTGGGCCGGGCGCGGCGCCGCGGCGTGGGGCCGGCGCCAGCGCGCCCTCTACGCGCTGCTCACCTGCTGGATGATGGGGTGGCTGGTGGTGCTGTTCCTCGTCCAGGGCTCCGCCGCCGTCCTCTACACGGACGACCTCACCACCATCGCCTCCAACACCTGCCTCTTCGTGGAAACCACTGCGGCCTTGCTCAAGGTAAGAGTCAGGCCGACCTATTCTCCGCCGACTGCGAGCTGCTTTTTCAGACGTGAGGAGTCAACATTGGTTCATTTTAGGAGCCAAAAAGGAGCTCTTAAAAGGTGAATATGCGTGTTTTACTTTCCGACTGACAGTTAATACTGTTTTGTTATATCGACTTAACGCAACTAAACACAGGAACGAACCCATAATGGCCGGCATGAAGGATTTTACAGTTCGATGTTTGTTCATAATAATCGAAGCAATGAGTTGGGCACTCCACTCCAAGAAGATATATTTCTTGTTTATATATTTTTCTTTCGCAAATGCGGTACTAAAAGTATATTGAACGACCCATAGACGATATAACAAATAACGGATTTAGTTTTAAATCTCGACTAACAGGATGGTTATAAAACAACTTGGTTATGAAAGCCAGCCTCGGTTTACAAATTTCAACATTTATTTATTTCATTATTTATTTTCCTAAAATATTGTCAATTAAAACTAAAACGCTTTCGGGAAACCAGCACTAAGACTGAAATCTCAAATTAAATTAGTTAATCGCAGTAAGCTGTACACGCAACAAAAGCATAAACACAAAATTGGAGCTCTTTCTCGTGGCATAATTCAAGAAGAAATAAACGAAATAAAAAGATAAATTGCTAATGTGAATAATTAGTAATGAATCTCCCACATCCACTACTGACTTTTATATTACTGTCATTAAGATAATTACAAATATAATGTTAAATATGATGTTTACATAAGCTTATAATGAAGCTACAATACATTTGTCTCTCATTGACATAAATCTTCATACAGTATGTTGGACATCGTGCTTGGAATAATATTTTGTACTAGAGACATCATACGACAGAATTAATTATTGTCAACATGGCACTGTGGGTTGCGCTCCAACCTAGAGTGCCACAAGTGTAGAAATGTACTATGATATTTTGGCCTTATACATTGACAAGCATTTGGTAACAATATCTTATGAACGTATTCCATTATAACAAACGTACTGTCTCTTCTCTTTCCTCTCGTTTCCTTCATATTTCAGTTACCTGAGGCTTGTGGTTTACAAATACCTCGGACGACTAATCGCGTTTCTACTTTTTCCACGAATAACGGAGAGTTAATATTTTAAGAATTCAAATGAATTCGTCATTGTCGTTTTCAAGAATGATTTAGTGAAACTAAAGCGTCACCACGAGATAATAGGGAGGTCAGAGTTTTTCTCCCGTTTCGCCTAGAGAATCAAAAGTTGTTTTTCAGCACGCTCTAACGCCTGAAATAAATATTGAAAAATTAAAGTTAATATAGGTATTTTGTAGCGAATTTTGTCTATTTTAATTTTGTCTATTTTGGATAATGTGCTTAGTTATCGAGATACAAGCGAAAAACTAAATGAAAGTGTGAAGTTTTTAGGTTTGTTTGCCATTTACTTTGTGAAGCCGAATTTCTCGAGACGATAAATTTCTATCTCGAATTTAGCATTCCAAAAACCTTATAGAACCGGTGCCAAAAAACCACAACAATTTTTTGTTCCTCTTGAATCGGACCTTTTTGAGTGACAGTTCTCTCACAATAAAGATCTGTACTCCGTGCCAAGAAAGCAAACACTAACATATACATGGTTCGTTTAAATTCATAAATAAAAGTCAAAATATCTCGAGAAAGTGTCACCGTATGAGAAAAATATTTGAAATAAGAGGTTAGTACTGTTTTTAGGGAAGAAATTCATTTTACAAACTTTGAAAATTTAGATGGAAATTTTTTTTATTTGTTATAGTAGATTCGCGTTATGTGACACAAAATGTGCATTTTTTTCGAAACTAGTTATTTAGATCTTTGGTTGATATTGCTGTAAGAAATTAGAAATAAATATCCTTCTATTTCTTTGATTGGTAGCAGCTGCGCTTCATCTAACAGCAAATCTGTCATAAACAATACTGTGTATAAAAAGTTTTGTGACTTTCACTCCCACGTATCATTCTTGAAAATCGCCATCAAATAATCACCACGTCCCAGGCTTAGTAGTTTCTTATGGTAACAGCGATTCCAAAAAGTGGCACTTTTCTTCTTCATAGTTAGTATGTAAAATTAGTTTCCAAAGTTGAAGATGATAATAACAACGAAAAATACAGCGTTAGGTTCCTTTGTCAGAAAAGCCCTCAAGATACTTTTTTACAAAATCTTAATTTTGAAATTATCCATTCTATTCAGTATTCCCCCTCAACGTATTTAGGAGGTAGTCCATTAGCCTAACTCCCCTAACGTATTTAGGAGGTGGACCATTAGCCTTCTTTTCGGATTGAGACGAGCTGCCGTGATATCCTTTAGGATGATTTCGTGTAATCTAGCTGATATTGGGTATTGGCTATCTGTTGGAGGAGAAGGATCCAGACTTTTAGGTAATAGTAAAGGCTTCTGCGGCTCCAGCCAGTATCTACTTGGTTGGCACAGAGGCCAACGTTTCGGCCTTCATGCCGTGACCTTGCTTAGGGCGAATTTGCATCGCACCATGCTTTATGGATCACGACCGTTAGGGCCCCTTCACATGGCGCCACTGAGCAGTGCTTCCGAGTGACGTGTTTGGTGGCAAAGCATTGGTTTAAACGGATGTATACACACGAGCGTCGTAGTCACGCTGTTGTGATGCTCGGTGGCGAATCCCCGCCCACAGCCCAGTCGTACGTCTGCGCGTAGCAGAACACAGTTCTAAATGCAGGCGTTCACACGAGACTCGCCAATGAACCTGTTTTGCCTGTTTCCTGTATTTCGGCCGCATGAGCGCACAGCGACGTGATTCACGAAACCTTCCTCTCTCTCGCGGCCGTGTGTGAATGGCTCTGCCGCTTCTCAGAAGCTCTGCTGAATGGCGCGATGGGAAGGGGCCATGAGGGTGCTGCCTTCACCCCTGGCGCCACTGAGCAACGCTTCCGAGTGGCGCGTCTTCTGGCAAAGCATTGGTTTAAATGGAGGTATTCTCATGAGTGGCGCAGTCGCGCTGCTGAGATCTGTGGCGAACCCCCGCCCCCCAGCGGCCAGAACACAGTTCTAGCACGCCCACTAGACGCGCCCTGGCGGCTGTCGCAGGTGGGGGCGTTCGTGTGGCGGCGCGGCGCCCTGGAGGCCGTGCTGGCGCAGCTGGACCGGCTGACGCGGCACCGCGTGGCGCGGCGCGGCGGCGCGCGCAGCCGCAGGAGCGTGGCCCGCGCCGCGCGCAGCTCCATGCTCGTCACGTGCGTCTTCCTCTCCATGGGCTTCTCCACCTACATGTCGTGGATGGTGTACCCGGCCTTCCTGGGCAGCGGCATCGCCTGCCACGAGGCGGCCGCTCGCGGAGCACGCGCACAAGGTCAAGCTCTTTCGTTTATTTATTTATTTATTTATTCTTTGTTTCGCGAATCGGCCGTCATGGGACCACGCGATTCGTGTATCTCACAGGGTCTCAGTCATTATCGGGGTAGAGTTCTATTGGGGGAATCAGCATTTCAAAGCAGATTCCATCATTTACACGTCAGGGTTGTAAGCCCTGGGGAATATGATGAAATGATGACGAAATACACACACATACACATACATTATTATTATTATTATTATTATTATTATTATTATTATTATTATTATTATTATTATTATTATTATTAGGATTAAGGTGATAAGATGATGATGAGGGGTGAAAGGACTACGATGAGGGTAGGAGTTGGGAGGTGTTCGTAGGGTTTGTGGAACTATCCCAGCATTCGCCTTATATTAAGGCCAAGAGAAACCACGAAAAACCCGGTCAGGATGGTCGGTCCGGGCATCGAATTCGGACCTCCCGATTGCGAATGCAGCGCTCTACGCACTCAGCCTCTTCTGTCGGTTTTATTTATATTATTTATCTTTATATTTATTTTTATTTATTACATGTTACGTAATACACGAATATGTCCATAAAACATCACATCCCTGTACCTCACTGACGGTAAAGCTCTGTGCCTGAAACATGAATTAACGCACTTTTAATTTTAACAATAACGATAGTGAAATAATTATATGAGTTGTCATTGTCAACAATATTGTTTCAACATTGTTTGGTTCAACAATGTTGTTATTGTGTAATTATATGACATGCCAATGTCATTATATAACATGATAATAAAGTATAATTATATGACAACTCATATAATTATTTAACTGTAAACCAACGAAAAGTCACCACAACACTAACAATGAGTGTCAAATTTTAAATACTAAAATACAAAAACACAACTAGTGGTGCAACAGACTGGTCCATATTTTCCCGCTTCTATTTCCTTTGGTTTCGGCTAGCAATTCGAACTTGCCACATACTCTTGTCTGCTGCCATCTATCGCTACCCAAAGTACATTTTTTTGAAATTTTATTAATTTTTCGGTTTCCTAATAATAGAACTTAGATATTATTTTAAGAATATTAAATAACAGTAAAACCACGTACTAAATAGCAATTTTATTAGAAAAATATGGAGCCGTATTTAAGAAAATGGCATTTAAGCCCTACAGTAAATTCGAAATTTGAAGCTCTTTTTCACAGAAATTTTTGAGTTTCCGAAAAACTTTATTAGAAGTAATTTAACTCACATTAACTCCTAAATACAATAGTGTTTAAAAATTGCTGTAAATGTGCATATTAACGCCGTGAGAGACCTTACAAAAAATATATTTGTGTAATTTTTGAAGTAACAAAAAAATACCCCAAAATGAACTTTACGTCATATTAAACAGTGCAATTAGCATAATCTGTTGGTAAAGTTTGAAGAAAAATTTGGAGCCGTTTTTTAAGAAAAAGAAGTTTGGGCGTTTCTGAAAATGCGGAATTTTGAGTTAATTTTCACAGAAAACTGTTACGTTTTCGGGAAACTTTATCTAACTTTTATTTTTATTTAACTTTATTTAACTTTTATTTAAAGCACATGTACTCATAAATATAATAATGTAGACAAATCGTTGTTAATGTAAATATTAACGACGTGAGAGACAAATGAAAAAATGTCATTTTTGAAAAAAAGAAAGAATAGAACAATGGAACGTTTAAGTCAACTTATAAAGTGCATTTAGTACTATCCCTACCAAAATTTTAAAGATAAAATTTGGAGCTGTTTTTGAGAAAATCTTGTTTTTGTAACATCACAGAAACCACTTTCGAAGCAGCTTATCCAACTTGAGCGCTTTGCCGCCTCCGCGAGCGGCGCCGAAAGCGCAAGGAATCTAATACATAAAAATTAATATTTTTGTCTGATTGTTCGCATTTTATTCGCGCAGTACCGTTCATCCGATTGGAATACAACTTTGACAATTTAGTAATTGCGCGAAGAATATACGCATAGTAGAATGGGAATGCATGCCTGTCGCAAATACGCGCAAAAAAGGCGTTGTAATGTTATACGTTTATGTTGAATTAAGCGCTCCTGAACAGACGCTCCACGCAACCCGCCGCACTTATAAGTATTAAGCGCGTCTTCGTTGCATATTCCGCCCCTGCGATTGTGAAATATCGGCCGGACGCTCAGTCATAACGAATTCGTGCCCAAACTTGAGGGATGACGTTTCAACAATAGGATACTCGACAACCATATCGAAACCAGAACATACACGTGAGAAAACTCGCTTTGCAGAGCTTCAAAACGTGATTAAGAATTACGTGATCGGTAGCGTGTGAAGTGTAATACATTGCAATAGCGACGCATTATTGGGTCCACATAGTAATACATAAACGGGGCCGGTGAGTCATTGGAGAGAAGTACGCGAGCCATGAGGTAGTAGTTCCAGTCGGATTCACGTCAGAGGTATCGACCGGACGGCGGTCCTCGCCAGTTCGCTAAGAGGAGCCCCTTTGAAACCCCGCAAACCACACCGTTCAGAACATTTTCACAGTGAACAGGAGACACACCGCCACGTGTGAGGAAGCGTGTGTTTGGTTTTCGATAAATGTTCAATTTGGCCATTCGTGTGGGCTTCGAAGAGAATGGTACCATTGCTCTAAAGAACCCCCACCTAAAGCTTTCCAAAACACTCGTTGTCTTGACTTGAGTCAAACGCACAGCTGCCGCTTTTTAAAGAGCGACCCTGTCAGAATACTCAATGATGAGAAAGCGGAGCTTATGAGGCTATCTAAGTCTTTACAGGAGCTGTGTATATCAACGCTTCTGTCTCCTCTGTCTTCAAAAAGCCTCCTCTTCTTTTGGAGACGGGGTGGAGATGGCTCTCGAGTCCATAAACACGACATCAGTTCATCCCGTAGACTATAAAAGGGTGCGAGTACTCCATTGCGATGAGAGGTTGGCACAGGAGCACAACAGGAATTGTGTGGCTCACAATCTCGGAGGAATACCGCGACACCCTCCACTCACTCTGAAGTTCATCCGGACAGCCAGTCCGAGCGATTGATCAGGAGTGGGTTAGCTCTCGATCGCCTCCCTAGAAGAGGCCGAGGGCAATTCATTCCTTCCTGCAGACGCCAGAACTCACCGGGATTCTCTCAGCAAACAGCGAGGTATTCGGAGAGTAGTACCTCTGGGTTCCAACGTGAAGGCGGCATGCGAGCGAACACCCAGACTAAACTTCCAGGCCATCCTTTCCGTTTGACACGTTGCTACCCACGCCACACGCATAGATGGGCGTTGAGCAGCGGCGTAGTTAGGGGGCGGGGGGGGGCGGTTCACCACCATTTTAGTGGTGACACCATTTAGAAAATTTTATAGTTGGAATTATATAATTCTAATGATTTATTTTAAAATTTATAACAAATTATTAATTTAATAGTTTTTTATTTATATCATTAAGACTAAGAAAGACATAATGTGAACTAAAACGTGAAACTATAAACGATAAGCACCTTTTCTTCAATGGTCAGAGTCTCGATTTCGACGAATACTTTATCTTAATGGGTGAACTGTTGATGGAAATAAGAGGTATTACTAACAAAATCTGTATACTGTATACTTGTATTTTTATTAAATAACGTATAAACTATTCAATAATAGATATTTTTTATATTTAATGTACGGAGGGAGTGATACCGTTAGTGTTGCTCGGGGCGACACCAAGTGAAGCAACGCCACCGACGTTAAGCATTCAGAGAAGGCAAGTGAGGAAGAAAAGACGGTGATAAAAGAATGAAATGGAAAGAAAGAAAATGGGCGATGGAGGAAGGGGCGCACGAGGGCCGCCTCCGCACTCCCCGCCAGGAGGCGACCGATTCGCTTCGACGGGACATTAAGAAAAAAACATTTTAACAATGTAGTGAAAGGAGGGGCCGAAAAAATGTTGAACTTCTTAAATTTTCGAAATTCGAGAAGTTGTAATGAAATCATACATTTGCCACTTTATTGGGCGAATTTTGCTGTTTTCGAGTAAAAAATTATAGAAGTTGAGTCGTTTTAAAGAAACAATAGTTTTCGTATTTTTACGCGGTCGCAAACGTAGTATCTAGTAGAGAAGGTAAGTTTTGTACTTCTGCGAAAAATTGATGTCGAGATTTCAAAGGAAATACAGGTTTTTGTGATCTCCGTCACTTTTTTTTATCAAAGGCCCCCAAAACGTTTAGTATTTCCATCAAAACCTTAACATTGAGTTTTCTCTTTACTCAGTACATGCTAGCGTTTGAGAAAGTAAACTGTTTGAAGATGATACTTTCAATGCAAATTTCAATTTGTATAATGAGTGCTTATAAAAGGTAATTGGCTGAAAAGATAATAAATGTTAATAAACTTCAGATTCAGCTCGAGATATCCATTGCATATTATTCTTTGAATAGAATATATGCCTGAGTAACTTCTAAATGTACATAGTTGAACTCTAAAATTGATTAACTAAATAAATAAATAAATGTGTACTTATCTTAAAATGTCTTTATCTGTAAAATGAAAAATATGTGTACACTTTTCATCCATTGTAAATACTCTTCTTTTATTTTTTTTTTTTTTTTTTCCAGAACTATTATCTGAAATAACCAAGAATTCAAAAAAGATTGCTCCCGAAGATAATTTAAGATTGAATATTACAGAAGCACGTCTAAACAACAATAAAATATTCAGTAATAGCCATGTATCAGTTCATGGCAATGACAATTACACACTTCCCCAAGCATGCCCTGAACCTATTTTTCCAGCAGTAGCCTGGTATCCATTCAATATTTACACAAATCCTGGCTATACGTATGCCTTCATTATTCAGGTAAGATATTCTATTGTTTTGAACATCTAAACAAAGAAGTCTGTTTGTGTATTATAGTTTTAAATAGTAGATTGCTTCTTGTTAATTGTAATGAACTGAATAAATAAAAACAACACACAATATAAATTACAAAGTATACATACAGGCCATCCATAAATTAAGTGATGCAAATTTGGAGTGTTTAGAATACCCCATCTCCCCCCTGTAACACACCTGAAATGTGCACTTGAATCCCCTAAATAATTATTTAATGTCTGCGACAAAACTCCACACCGTTTTAAATGCATATTTTAAAACACATTATTCAGATAATATTTTAATGTTTTTGTGTAAGTGCTTTAAGGGTTTGTTTAATTGTGCCACAAATTCTCCAATAGTCTTTAATTTTATTTATTTGTTTTGTTTGTTATGTGGGACCTTATCAAAAGCTTTTCATAATCCAAATACTAAATGATATCAATTGGTTGTCCTTTAGCAAGCTCCTTTGTTCAATGCATTGAACACATCATAAGTTTTTTCACTGTAGGTCTGTGATGAAGAAAAGCATGTTGACCATCAGGTATCAAATGATTGTCATTCAAGAAATCTTTGATATTAGAAAAAACTACTTTTTATATATAGTACTTTGAAATGATTGATGTAAGTGATATTCGTCAGTGATTTAAATTTGTTTTATCCCTTTCTATATTTTTTTATAGTTTTGTAGTGTTATAGTATATATTTTTTTTCCGTACTTTATAAATAAGAGAAATGAATTACGCCAAACATTTATTAAATAATTTGCTTACTGATATCTCTAGAAGTTGAAAAGAGATGATCTCTAGAAGGAAATTTGATTTACTAGAGAATATAGTATCATATTTTGTCACAGGACAAAAACTCTTCTAATAAATTGTATATTATTAATTCAGCTATAAAGCCTGATCTGACATTCTGATGGGTACAACTCAAAACTTAGAATTTATGAAAAATCTAATGGCTTATATGGTATGGAAATTCTCTTAGAACAGTAGTGTTTAAGTGTTACAATAATTTTGAAAGAAATATGATACAAAAGACAAATATTTTTTCAAAAAATTTGCATGAAACTAAATTACTTAAAAAACAATATATAGTCTTCAAAATCCCACATATTTTTATGGGAACAATTTTTCATACAAATATCGTCATAATTTTTTTCTTATCAAAGCTCTGAAATATCTGAGTATTCATTGTCATGACGATAATGTCCCCAAATTTTTATAGCTCTTAACCTGCCCATCATATAATAAACATAAAGTTTACAGAAAGTATAACAGCACACAGTATTTAAAACATATTTTAGTGAACAAAACTGTTTACATGTACATATTAAACTACTCATATTCAAGATGTTCAAAGTTGAAGATTTGTAAAGTACTTTTTGGAGGAATGACTCTATTTAACTCAATTGTACTGAAATATTAAGTAAAATCTTATTAAGTTTAAATAATTTCCTAAACTTATTAATTTTAGACAATTTCCTAATACATTGTTTTTAATTTCTAGTGGTTTTGATTCTTATGTCAAATTCATGTGTTCTATTTTAAACCACTGATAGTTCATGAGTACAAAAGTAGTTCTCAAAATTATTTTAGAATGGTTCACAAAAATATGAGGTGGGTTTGCCCAGTTGTCTGTTATTAAAAAAAAAAAAAAGACATTAGTTTTATTTTTTTAAGATAAACAATGCTTGTATAGTCAATGAAATTTGTATGTATTGTATTTAAACATAAATGGGACACTAAAATATTTTTATCATTATTAACAGTTAAAGTTTAGTTCTGTATGGCCTGGTCCTTTGAGTCAGTATTTACATAGTCACTATGGAGTTTCTGATCTTGCTCTCTTAGTTCAAGTCTTCCACATTCTCTCCATTTTTTTCGCTTACATGGCAGTATCTGTTTTGATAAGCTCCTATGGTTCCATCTATGTTATTGGTTTTTAGTACCTTCCACATGTCACTGTATCCAATGTTGTCTCTCCTAGAGACATTTCTTAGTGGTCCTCGATATCCTGTTTGATCTGTTTCCAATCTTTGTTGCCCTCTATTTTAGCACCGAAGCCTCTTTGACATATAGCATTATTGGTTTAGATACTATATTACATAATTTGATTTTCATTTCTGAGATCACATTTTTGATCTCGGTGCTACCATGAATTTTTCTGCAGCTAATCAGTTTCTTTTTAAAAACATTTTGTAGTGCCATTGTTAGGATAGTAATTCTGCCCAATGGCCATTTAATATTTCCAGAAGTTTCTCCTCCAATAACTTTCCTTCATTTTCATCAATTCCATAATTATATTCTTTCAACCAAAGCTTTTTATATTTCTCACAACTTCAAGAGCTCTTCTTATTGTCTTCACATACATTTTCTCAGGAAGTTCAGTGCTGCATAATTTCATCAAATTTTTGTTATATGTCATAAATGTTTCTAGATGAAATATCAATGTTTTTGCTGCACCCAATTCACAGTTTTCTTATTAAGTTTGTTCACCCCTGTCCTCTGTGATCTTGGGAACAACCGAACTGGAGACACGTCACATGCAGGTAAGTAACCTGCAATCTGACGATCCTTTTCATGCTCTGCCTGACAATCCATTCTCTCCCCAGGTCTTTGATTGATTGGTTAGGGATTCTGAGTGAATCAACTGCTAAAGTCATTAATCCCATAAGTGTAGAGCATGTTCTTTTCTTGGGAGATGGTGGTGACCTTCTCTCACTGGATGGTGAGATTCGGCATGAACATACCATCGGTTGGCAGGGTTTTCCACCACCAGGCACCGCCCCCGCCGGGTCACGCTCTAAGCTTCAGACCCGTCTCCCAACATGTGTGGTAGTGTAGTGCATGTAAGTGCAAGTGTGTGTAAATAAGGGGTAGAATAGACCAAGGAATGGGAAGGAAAGATCACACGCAGTCTGCAGCTCGTTTGTTTAGGGTACTGTCCTAGCATTCACCTGTCATTGATCAGAGAAATCGTGGAAAACAACCGACCAGAGCTGGCTGTTAGAATTCTCCTCCAGGCTGTGAGAGAAATTGACCCAGCTGTCTAGCTAGTGTCGAAAACCCTGCCACCGTTGGCACTAGGACCTACGACTCCCAGTCAGAGGCACTGCAGTCTCATCAGTTGATGCCTTGAGCCACCTCTCCCAGTCCAGGTCTTTGAGGTGACCAACATATTGCAGCTAAAAGCCCTCAATGCCTTACTGCCTTCTGCTGGCTGTCATTGCCTACTTTATCATAGCAGATTTTGAGTAGCATCTTGGAGTAAACCACCTATCAACATGAAGTCGTATGCTGGTATGCATGCTTTATCATATGTATACCAGTCCTGAGGAAGACCACGACAAGATGGTCGAAATGTCGGTAACACAGCTTTCGATGCGGCATCACCCGGAGAGCCAAGATCATGCACACCTATCAGCATTAAACTACATTCGTAGCATTGTTATTATCAAATAGTATAATTAAAAATTATGATTCTCTGCTTTAATAAACTTTTTTTGTTGTATTCATTTTCCATTTATTTAAAACATATTTAGAGCAGAACTTTCATGAACAGAATTTATCAAACAGTGTCACACCTTTAATGAAAAGACATCTGTAGCAATGCCAGTCCAAACAAAATTTCAAATTTCATGCACTATTTAAACATTTAGTATAAAGAATCACTTTTTCAGTACTGATGCGTTTCGTAGCTCCTAGTTCAATGCACTTCAGAGAATTCACTTTAGTGCCATCTGCATCATCATAATTACACATTAGACTTGTTCTGAAGAAATTCGACAATCTCCATATTAGCCAATCATTTCGTTACCCTTTTTGCATAATAAACTGTGTGATAGAAGGTAGATCTGTCACCACAAAGCTTTTGTCTCACAAAGAAGCAGAAAAGTATCATTTAACATTTTTATTTTATGTTTCAGGTTCTTTTACATAAACATGCAACATTGTACTTTACTTTCCTTCTGAAAGGATGCTTGTGAATTGAGAAGTTTCTACTCTCAAATATCCAATGACTTGAACTGAATTTGACCCTGCAAACATCCACTTGAACATATTATTACAAAATTTTCAATATTACACACTAACCTCTATCATATATTTAACAAAATTCAATATAAATACAAATATTTTATTATTACATTTACTGTAATAAGAGTGAACCATACTTTTCTCATTATTATCACCATTAACATTAGTAAGGTTTAGAACCCATAACTTGTTCCTTGTTTCCAATATTCCCCTACACTAGTTAAAGCTTCCTGGTCCTCTCACTGTTTCCTTGGTCAGCCGGGATCTCTATTTCCATTTGGTCTGTAGTTCTTACCATCTTTGGAAGTCTATTTGCTTGCATTCTTTTTAAATGTTCTTGCCATTTAGCCTGATATTTCAGTGATGAAGTTCTTTCTTCTACTGTTTTTGTATCACTTTGATTTTTATTTTGTCTTTTTGTGTTACTTGTAGTATTGCTCATAGATATCACATTTGGGCTATGTCTATTGTCCCTTTGTCTCTTTGTTTGAGTGTCCAAATTTTAATGCTTTATTGTTAGGTGGGTTTTGCCACTACGAGGTGGATTCTTATTTTTGTTCCTTTGTTCATGTTTCGTGTCTGTTTATGCAGCCATTGATCTGGTTAAATTTTGGCACTTTGGTTTCAATGTCTTCCTTTCTTTGTGATATCGTGTAGCCTAGATACGTGAAGGTTGTCATTTGTTCAATTATCTGATTTTCTATTACAATTTTTACTTTGCAGTAATCTTCTCTGCTATTCCTATTGCCTTGGTTTTTCCTATTGATATTTTCATTTTGTATTCTTTTGCTATTCTGTTTAGCCCGTGCGTTGCTTTTTGAAGTTAATCTTCAGCTTTAGCTAGTACCCCCTGGTCATGGGCACATAATATTGTTTCATACATTTCTAATAATGAATTTTCTTTGATAGGTGATCTCCATCTATTACTTGTACATCACAACATCATGCATAGATACGTTTTTTGCAAGTATCATGATGTTCATAGCTTCTCAATTGGAAATATTAGCTTCAGATCTTATTTCAATCCAAGAACAAAATTCTCTCCAAGAAAGGACGTTGAAACTCAACCAGCATGGTATTTCAAATGACAAATATTTTGCAAGAAATGAAGAAATGAAAATGGAAGCAAATTTAGAAGATTCCATTGTATACCACCAAAAAATAATTAGGTTAGCTTAACAAGTTTGAAAGTATATTTTGAATCAAATATAAATTTTAAATAAATAGTTCAATATTTGTTTACATATGTTTACAATAGAAATATTTGTTTTCAGATGTGTCCAAGACTTTCAATCTGTAATATCCATTCCTGTTCTAATACAATTTTTTGCATCTACATTAGTCATTTGTATGACATTGTATGCCATTGCATCAGTAAGTTCTCAATCAAATTTTAGCTTAAAATGTAAAGGACAACTTCATGATTTTAGTGTATGGAACACAGAAATTAGTTCTGTAGACGGCAAAATCTCTTAAATGTGGTCATCATTAAGCATAGATAGACAGAAGCAAAATGTTTTGTACACTAACTGGAAATTCTATTTAACTTTGAAGTAACATTTGGTGGCTATCAGTTCAATTCTATCACTGCATTTTGTTGATTTTAATGACCTAATTATGAGTAGATAAAAATAAAGATAGAGATATGGAGGGAGAATGAGAGATAGAGACAAAATAGTTAAAGAAAAAAATGGGAAAGTGAGGAAAACAGAATCTAAAATATGAAATAATAGAAAATGCAATGAAAAGAGTAACAGAAAAATAAAGGCAAAAGAAAATCTGAGAGAAAAGAGAGAAGACAATGTCTCGATACAGTTAATTGATGTTATAAAAAATGTTTACAGAGTTCTGGAGAAGATCATGCAGCCACAGTAAAATTTGGAGGTTACTTTTGTGTCATGTTCTCTGAGATACTTTTATATTGTTGGTTCGGGCATAATGTTATTGAGAAGGTAATACTTCAAAGGACAAACAATATTGAACATAATCAGCCAAACATTCTTATACTAAATAGCCTACATTATATGTGCAGAATGAGGAAGTGTGTTTAGCAGCATACAGCTGCTCTTGGTATGATGGATCAAAAGAATTTAAAAACAGAATTTTGTTTATTATACTTCGAACTCAGAAAACACTTGCCTTCCATGGAGGAGTATTTTATACATTTTCAAGAGCTACTTTCTTATCAGTGAGTATTTTTATTTCACTTCCACTAGCAACAATAAAAGTTCACAAAACAGGCTTTATATGTATGGTTCTCTGCATTCCAGCTCATCAATGCATCCTACTCTTTCTTCAACCTACTTCGGCAAGTAAAATAACTTTAAAGAAAGAATGAAGTCAGAAGATTTGTACTCAACATGCAAAAAGGAATTCATTAGAATTACTTGTTATAGAAGTGTTCTCCCTTTAATTTAACTTTTTTAAGCTAAATATGGTTTTGACAGAACTTTTATAAATTAAAAGAGCATACAGTATAGGGATATCACTTGAAGAAACATTAGCTGATGACATAGAAGAAATAACAGATTTTTTACACAAATAATTGTTAACAATAATTATTTAGTTATCAAGGCTGCACATTACTTATTTTTTAGCACAGTGATTTGCCCCTTAAGACACCTGAGTGTAGCTAAGCCAAGGGTAGTCAAAAAAGTGGAGAAAGACACTGAACTTTTCCACAATGTGCTCACAACTTTTTGGAACACTTTTCTCTATATTTCTCTAACTGGTCTTTCAAAATATTTGCCAATGTTTTGTATCCTGCTGCTTGCATTGTGATAGCGCTATAATTTTTGCATTTCTTTTATGGGCTTTTTTTGTGTAAATTCATTACCATCCCCACTTGCCATTCTGTAGGTATAGTTAATTCTGTCCATAACTCATGAACTTTTATTTCCAGATGCACATCTCTAAATTTTATAATTCCGTGTTTATACCATCAGGTCAGGGTTCTGTTTCCTGCTAGTTTGAGAACTCATTTAACCTAATCTAATCTTTTGTGAGGTACTCAGAAATTGTGTGATATCATGGTTTGTAACTGATTTAAATGTCTCTGTTTAGCTCATCATCCTGATCTAATCATAGGTTAGTGTAATATTCAATTTAATCAGATATTGTATTATTATATTATAGTATGTATGTAGTCTTTCCTTTCTATTTTAAATTTTTAAAATATTTTAAATCTTAATCTTTGAAGGGCTATTATCCCTTTCAAGGATTTTGACAAATTTCTCCTAATCTTCCCTCTGATTTTACTTGTAATATTTCTCACCAAGACTCTTGACCCATACTTTTTTCCATGTTTTGAGCATTCTTAGTCTGTATGTATGCACTAAAATTAGATACAAGTTATTCCGTTTAAATCTTAGCCCTGCATAAAATTTGGCCTGTCCTGAAGTTTAACAATTAATAAATAAAAAATTGTAATACACACTCTGCAATACAATGATTTCAGTTTCAGTGTTTCTGAAATCCACAAATTTAATTTCATTTTCATTTAAAACTTTTGAGATTTCAAGTAAGTTTTACTAGAGATCATTTGAAGTATTAGAGTTCACTACACCATTTAACTAAAAAAAAAACACCTGTAATGTTTAAATTGAACACTTGAGAGTTACTATTTCATAAGAAGGCTGAAGTCTGTTTGGCACATCTTACGGAAGTCGTTTAAACCGGCACATCGCGCCGTTCCGGCGGCAATTGCAGTTAGAATTCTGGGGGCTTTCTTGAAAAGTGCTTTCTTATAAAGATGAATTGGTAATTATGCGGTGGATAGACTCAAGGATGTTTATGGTGAACGCAAGGGCAGAAGGCCCGCGCATCGCCGAGACTTGGATTCGGGCAAGCGATTGAAAGAAAATTGGCATTATAATGCGGCGGGGGCAAAGCGTATGAGTGAGCCATGAAAATCGCCTATCCATAAATAGTATTCATTTCTATCAGAGCGCATATCGTAATTTCAGGGATGGCTTACACACTCCTCCCCCCTCCCCCCAATGCCGCCATGCTTCTCTGAGGGTGTGCCATGTCCTACTTCAACCATACGTTTTATTATTTACCATTAATTAGATATTTCATTTTGAAGGTCAATTTCCTAATGAAAAATTATATATATTATAAAAATAAAGTTGGGGGAGAGGGTTGAAAAACTTTTTTCTTTTGCAATTTTGAAAATTCAGAGGTAAAATGAAAATTGAACCTGTAACATCTTTATAACATATTATATCTTATTAATTGCTCTATCCAAGCAAAAGTTAAAAATAAAAAATTTGAAGCTATTTTTGAGAAAATTTTGAAAATGTACGTGCTTCATGTATAGTACCTCTCAAAGTTATAATTAGGGGACGGATTTTAATAAATTTCATTTTTTTCATTTTTACTTTAGAACAAAACCATTTAGAATAGAAATTTATTTGATGTTATGACAAAACGAAATTATCCATTTTATAGGTATTTTTTTTTTTCATTTTTCGTCGATTTCAACTAATAAGTCATTTTTAATGTCTATATAATCTACGGTTCCTTTGACGTCTATCTGCACCACTGTTGGTTCATCCGATTTCGCGATAAATAAAGGCAGAAATTTTCTTTCAAATAACAGTCCAAACCAAAAGTTTGAGAGCTGAGTTCACTTGAACAAAAGGAAGAAGCCTCATTCACATCAATAACATACCCAACAGCGTAAGTTGTTCATCTGAAGAGGTTTTGTTCAATTTTTTAATGTAATTTTTCTTTGTTTTTAGAACATTTTATTGATCATGTTTGGCAATGTTATAGGTCATCAAAATCTGCCCCTAGTAATAATATACATTTCATATTCCCAGGGCTTTGACTCATGCAAGATTGATCAGAGAGTATTCTTTCGGTTTGGCTTAGGCTCTGATGTTGATCACACATGTTCAGACAGTTGTTTTGAGAGTGGGAGGGAGAGGGGAGAATTAAAAAATCAAAATCAGAGGACCACAAAAAGTCTGTCAGATGAAACCTTGATGTTAATTTTTCAGTGTAACATAACTCCCTTTATTACATGTAAGAGAAAGTTAAAAATCAACCATTTAGAATGAGCGATTTTCATAAGAATGAGCTTAAGTGACAGTTCTTGAAACAAGTGAACATCACATGTACTTCAGAGGAGTATCCCTCCACCGCTTCAGCTGTTTAGTTACGCCCCTTCGTAGTATTTGTTTACGACTCCCGCGAAGACATCACAATACAGATGTCTGAGTTTCACTTAGGTATTGGGAAATATTGAAATTTATTTACATATATGGGAAAATGTCTTATCATGACCTAACATTCAGTAAAAGAAAACTGATACGAATGTAAATAGAAAGAAAAATGATTTTTCAGGGGACGTTCAAATACTTTCTGGACATTTCACAGCGAATGGCTCATGCTGTTTTGTAGTGAAGAGGGTGGTTTATTTATAATTATAACACCCTGTCTATCAAAACTCGGTACTATGCTCTCAGAACTCAAATGTATTTTAATGTTTTATATTTCACTAATGTTATGCATTTCAATGCATGCCTTGATCTGTATTTCGTGGATGAATAAGAGGCACATTATTTACATTCACTCTCACCAATTAAAACATCTAAACCGTGAATTCTATCTTTTATTTGTATTCTTGCTTCCACAACTAAAGGCTATACTAAATTTTCTTGAGAGTTGTTTCCTTTACAAGCATTCGCTTTTCAAATAAACATTTTAAATACTAAATCTTGATAGAACATATCTCTATGATGTTAAAGGAATAAATGGGATGGGTATTAAAATGTCCTGTTACATAAATATATGTAACTTCACAAGATTATTTATGTAGCACTTTGACCAATGGGATGAATTGTTAATTCCATTACACTCTGGCAGCAAATTGGGATCCATCCCAGCATTTATGAATAATAATAATAATAATAATAATAATAATAATAATAATAATAACAACAACAACAACAACAACAACAACAATAATAATAATAATAATAATAATAATAATAATAATAATAATAATAATAATAATAAAACCTGTGTGGTGTCCGGGTGTTTCCTCCTGTCGTAAAAGACGACTAATAGGAGCAACTGTCCGCTGTCCCTCCATTTAAAATTGATTCATCTTTCATTGTCTATTCCTTTTTTCGCTGTTCCCTCTATTCCATTGGCAAAATTATACCTTAACTGTCCCTTGCCTGTTTTCCCGATTTTTTCAAAATATTCCCTATCCATTTCATCCTTTTTTTTACGTTCCTCGAAGACCAACCCTACGTGGACTGAAATAACAGCTACGGCACGTGGGGGGCGGGCAAACGCACTATTACGTGTCGGCTGTCAGGGCAATGGCAACCCGCCAAATCGGATGCCTGTCTGTTCTTCTGGAAGCTGGGAGGTGACCTGTGCCCCTGACTTCCGGGAAAGGGATCGGCGAACCAACTGGCAACTGGGAGATGGGTCAGCATCCGAAATAGCCATCCCTATATTTTTGCGGGCTGTATGTGCCTGAGCTACGACCTTAGAGGTTGAGTGATGGTACGCAGATGGGGCTCTGGCTCAGAGGCGAGAGGTGCTTCCACTCTCGACTCTTACCCGGTCCGCCGGAGGAGAAGCAGTTATGAGAAGAAGTCAAAGGATTCGTGACGCATGCGACCCGCACTTGCAAGGCGGCGCTGCGAGTTCTGGCACTGGGCTCGCGGTGAGAAATGTGTTACCTGCACCAGTGGAGAGCAGTTGAGTCTCCTCGTACCATCTGGGAAGGTGTGGCGCTGCACCACTTAGGGCGTCCACAATACAAACAAGTACTAGGGGTTGCAGCTTGGGTGAGACAACAGCTCACCCCGCCCGACCTCAGAGCAAACGCCAGCGCATGAAATGGACTAAGGAGTTAAATATTACCATAATGCATGCGTACTTTTTGGCTACCAGACTTGAAGTGGACATGGAAGGATATGGAAGCGGACAAAGGAAGGCCCGATTTCACGAAGAATGGTTAAAGCTGAATCCATACGTTTGACATAGTTTTCCCATCTGAGTCAGGTAATAATGATCTCACTTACACAATATACAGTTCAATGATTTACTTTAGAAATAGTGACAAACTGTAAAATATAATATGATTATCATTCACTTTCCAAAAATAGTAGCACTGCTATAGATCAAATAATAATAGATGCAAATAACCATTGTTTTTCTGTTGCTACATTTAATACAGGTTTCAATGACCACATTGCCCAGATCCTAACACTTCCTACAGAAACAAAAACCGCGGAACAGACAACTTACAAAGAAATCCGTAACTATTCCCAAGGAAACATAATAAAATTTCAAAACTTCCTCAGATTTGAAAACTGGAATGAAGTATATAAGGCAACCGACACAAATGATAAGTTTAACTCATTCATAAATATATACTTAAGACATTTCAATGCCATTTTCCCTCAAAAACTGAAAAAAAAACAAAATAAGAAAACTAAATCATGGATGACCACAGGCATCAAAGTGTCATGTGAAAGAAAACGCAAAATGTATAAAATACTAACAAATAACAAATGTAACTCAAACTTCATTTCATATCACAAAACATAAAATTCGATCCTAAAAAAAGTAATCAAACAAGCAAAAATTATAACAAATGATAAGTACATTGCAATTGCACGTAATAAAACAAAAGCCATGTGGGACATTATTAAAAAGACTCCAGCACCAACTAATAATAACAAAAAAAACAGAGCTCCACTACAAAAACGAAACTGTACAAGACCCACAAGAAATAGCTGATATATTCAATGAACACTTTTCACAAATTAGTAATAAGTTAATCTCTCAACACTCTCTAAACAATGAAACACACCAACCAAACACGAATATAACACAAATTGTAAATTCCATATATTTATATGAAACAACCCCCTCTGAAATTTTTAAAATCATTGGACAAATGGAGAATAAATTCTCAGCAGGCATGGACAACATTCCAGATTTTCTTATTAAACACAGTGCTCCATGTATAGTGCAACCACTCTCTCACATCTGCAATTACTCTCTAAAATCAGGCATATTTCCAGATATATTCAAAACAGCAAAAATTAAACCATTGTTTAAAAAGGGCAATAGTTATGACCCAATGAACTACAGGCCTATTTCCCTGTTATCAGGATTTTCAAAAATTCTGGAAAGACTTTTCAATGATAGACTCAAAAAGTTTCTCAATGCAAATAATGTCCATACAAATGCACAACATGGCTTCAGGAGTAATAGATCCACAGACACAGCCATCTTCTCCTTTTTAAATGACATACTTGTTGCACTAAATCAGAAGGAAATTCCCATTGGCCTTTTCTTAGATTTGTCAAAAGCCTTTGACATCATTGACCATCATATACTTTTAAGAAAACTAGAAATGCTAGGGATTCGAGGCATTGCAGGCCAATGGATCAAATCATATTTATCAAACCGTAGACAAATAGTTGCCCTCCAACACACTAAAGAAAACAAAATCTCCTCATACTACTCCTGTCCTCAAATAATAAATTGTGGAGTCCCGCAAGGATCCATCCTTGGGCCAATACTATTCCTTATATACATAAATGACATGCCTTTGGCTTTAAGGAACAACAAAATAATTTTGTTTGCGGATGACACAAACATCATCATCAAAGCAAAAGCACAACAATCATTAGAAAAAGAATCTCACAAAACTTTGCAAGCACTAGTAAAATGGTGACAAGACAACAAACTCATCATAAACACCAGCAAGACAGTCTCTCTAAATTTCATGAATCCTCGATCTAAAGAAAAACTCTCACACCATTTGCTCATAAACAATAACCCTGTAACAATATCTCATGAAACTACCTTCCTCGGACTAACAATTCAAGAAAACCTAAAATGGAACACTCACATCTCAAATCTTAACAAGAAGCTCAGCAAATCTTGCTATGCCCTATACACCCTCAGGTCAAGCTCCAACATTGAGACACTTCGAACAATGTATTTTGAAAATGTGCACTCACACCTAAAATATGGAATAATATTCTGGGGAAATGCCCCTGAAAGCACTCGCACATTTATTATCCAAAAAAGAATACTGTGAACAATGACTAGCACTCATAAGCTGGAGTCTTGCAAACCCTTGTTTAATAAACTAAGGATTCTTCCTCTACCACGCATGTACATATTTGAAATAGTGGTCTTCACAAAGAAAATTCTCATGGAAAACAAAGACACTTTTACTTTAAATTCTGATGTACATAACTACAACACCCGTCAAAAGGATAGCCTACACGTTCCCCACTCTGAAACTACACTTTATCAAAAAAGTACCCTAATAGAGGGCATTACACTTTACAACAAACTAGGCAATGATATCAAAGACATAAATACAATTCATACATTTAAAAGTAAATTGAAAGCTTTCCTGCTTAACAACATGTTCTACAGTGTAAAGGAATTTTCAAATTACAACATTTCCCTTAAAAAATATAAATAAATAAGAATTTCTTATTCCATTAGACTTTCTGTTTCATGTGAACTGTTTCAAGCTGAAGCAAAGAAAAAAGAACTGCATATTACATCCTGTGAAATAGAAGGAGAATAGAAGAAGAAAAAAACTGGTCAAAACTTGCCTCCTCACCATTTCAAGTTATAAATAGTGTACTACTATTGTTAAATTTGATGTAGTTGCAAACATAATTGATATGTATTATTAATGTAATTATTATTAATGTTAATTATTAGCAGATAATTTATCTACTGTATAATATCTTAATCTAACTGTAACAAGTATTGTATTTCTAGGCCAATGACCCCATCTCGAAACGTGTATTGTATGAAGTGATGATACAATCAGTGTTCTCAGTGTTTTGTCTTCTGTCTTGGTAATATCTTCATTGATATTTTCTTCGTCTGCACACTCTTGATCTCGAACAGCACATGGAATGTTCATCCTAGTCCCATTCCACATTGCGCTCCTCACAGCTTCTCCTCCAGATAATTTGAAGCCATGCATCAACCCCTTCAGTTCGCTATCTTCATGGTTTTAAGTTATCTTTGTTCTATATTTGTTTGTTTTAATTCTTTGTTTAAGGTATCATTCTCTTGAATAATCGTGAACTCAACCTTTTCTCTTCTCAGAGCTTATATCCTCCCAGAAACTTTTGATAAGCTTCAAATTATGAAATATTCTCAAATGCCATTTTCTCATTCCTAGTTTGCTTTTCTTGAACATAGAACACAATCTGTTAATTGATGTATGGTCCCCCTTAAATTTTCGCATTTAGGAAAATGGTCCTACTTACATCAAGATTTATACTTATATCCCCCTCACATCAAACACTTTTATTTATTATGACTATCTTTAGCCAGATGCCAAAAAATTTAAAATAATTATAACATCAAGTTGAATTCCTAACTTAGAGATCAACTGAGGATTTTACCCTACATAACATTTGTTTCAGTAGAAATTCTCCTTCAAATTCAATTAATATTGATGCAGTAGGAATCCATTTCTTTGCTTCTTTTGATGCCAGTCTTTAAGATTGAGCCTAATGACTTTAACTTCATCTAGAGATGACACTAAATCTCTCATTAAAGCTTCTTTGCTCAAATCTACTGGATGCTTATAGGTCAGGGGATCTTATATGTTGTAAAGCCTCGGAAGGTTTGACACCAAATTTTGAATTAATTCCAGCGACTCAGCCTTTGTCTTCAATTATTAAAAACCGCTTAGTAATACAGAGTCCAACAAATACTTCTACTTTAAAAAAGCACTGGAATTAATTACTAATTATGCTGCATATATTTCAATAATCTGTCAAAAGCATGTCTGTATTCATTCACAACCTCCTCCATTGGTATCATAAATTCTCCTCTAGCAGTGCTGTCATTGAATTTTCCTTCAAGAATGTTTTTGGTGCATTTAGCTCTAATTAGGCAAAATAATATATTCTAAATGACCTTGCCGCAATATCTAGCAAATATAAAACAATTGACACGTGTACCTAACGTGATTTTCATTTTCTTAAATATAAATTATCATTTTTCTCTTACACAATGGAAAATCCACATGCTACAGATGCAACACCATATGCACTACTAGTAAATTCATTACCTAGTGGTTATACAATTTATACCAAGTGGCACAACTTTCACTACTGAGTTTCCTCGTAGAAGACAATTTGGTACAAAAATGTATAGTATAAAAATTAATCAGAAACATTAATATTTTATATCATAAAATATTAAATTAAAAATTGTAAATATGACACTTTTGTATCTTACATTGAAAACATTAAATTTATTGTCAGTAATAAAAATACAAATACAATAATATAATAATTGAAAATAATACATTGCCCACATAAAAATCAACACATTAATTTACATATTTTACCTCTCATTTTGTAAAAACATAGGTTCATTGAAAAGAGGAATCCTGTTTCATGAACCTATGTTATGACCCCTGATGGGTTCATGAAATTTGTACTTCAATGGAACTAGCTAATCAAACCTTACTTTTAGAACACTTCTGTTGAGATGTACTGGTACTAGAAATATAAACATAGTCTTCAAATTCAACTAACACAAGCATTTTTATTCCTTGACACACTATTTTCAAGGTAAAACCATTAACTGATATCTTTTCTTGAAACTCATGTGTAATAATAATACTGAACTATAAAAAATATCCATTTCTTCTAATTTTATTTTCAATATATTGAACAATTTGAAATTTATTTATCACTAATAATTCTTAACATTCCACATATTAAATATAATAGCCTCAAATTTTAGTGTTTGGTTGTACTTTTATTTTTAATACCAATTAATTCTTAATATTAATTACACGGAAGTAGTTCGGTGTTGTTTTCGTCATTGAAGAAAAAAGACAATGTTATAACCCAGCGAGTTCTTTTCAAAACATAAAGATTTTTGTTCACATCACGTTTCAATAAAAATTTTCTGTTTTCCGGTGCACAATCATATAACTTACTCTTCCTATGAAGAACTTTGTAAGGCAAGAAAGTAAAAACTTACTATGATGCAACTGCATCCTTTTCTTCAAAACTGCCTGTTACCTTCTTGAAATGAGGAGTGAAACCCAAAAGAAAATTTAAACTCATGTATTCAATAACAATGTCATGTGGTATCGACTGTTTATACAATTACAGTTCATTATTGCCAGACTCCAGGTTGATAATGACTAAATAGGTGTTCCAGAATAAGGAATACAAGTGCCAAAATCAGAATCAAAATATATTATCAATAAAAATAACTTATAAGAACATTTAGGATGAGTTTGTAAGAAATGTATAATTTTCTTTTCATCCTTATCTCTTACTAAGAGATAATTTTCTTTGAATTAAAGCATTTTATTTCTGTATTTCAAGGAATAAGAATTAGTAATTTTCCATTACTTTTGTTTAAAATTAAAAATTTATGAACACTTTCTCCTTGGGCTATCACACACCCCACCCACAATTAATGTAAAATTAATTATATGTATAAATTGTAATGTTTTTACAATGTAGTATCCTGATCTATTAATAATTTTGAAAGATTGTGTAAAACAAAAATATTTTACACTAAGGAATTTTTAAAAAATCTGTTTTGGTGAGGTTCCAACAACTATGATGAAAATTAACAAGGGGAAAATAAGGTTGATGAATTTATTTACTTCTCAAAGTGGAGAAGAATTTAAAATGAAATGTTGATCTAGGGTGATGGGGGGGTTGTATGTTTTAAATGTTGTAGCACACAGGGGGTGGGGAGGCATAAAATAAGCTAAATTTCACAAACTTGGTTTTTGAATAACCTCAAAATTAATTTAAAATACTTAGCTCTAAAACACATGCATCATTATACATTTTGATTTCTTATAACTAGCTTACAATAACAAGAAAATAAAATACTATACTTCATAATTAACAAAATAATAACAATATGGTATTTGTTTGCACTTAATACACAAATCACTGTATTACATGTAAAAAACCTATGCAGTGAATTTTGAAATGTCTAATGACAGTTATTTGACACATTCTGCTATAATAATGAGATATATAATACAGTATTGTCAAATTTTCAATATGAGTTCAAGTTTTTATTAAAGCAAAATGTCCTTTTGATTACTTTATACTAAAACACTCAATGACACAAAGCATCTCAGGTTTCTCACATTGAAAATCACTTTACACAAAAGCTAAGAATTACAATTGATCTTTACTAAGGCTTGGATTTTAATGCAATTGCATGTTTCTAATCAAATTGGGGTTCCTAGATGCTTATTTATAGTATAATGCAATATTGCATATTCAAGGAATAATAAAATTGCAATTGCCAGGGTTAAACTGAATTATATTGGACATTTTAAATTCATAATGCATTTAATGAATTTCAAAGTTGGTATTATTTCCCTTTTCTTAGACTTCTTTCTTCTATTAGTGAACAGATTTTAATAGAGAACATCAAGCTGTTAACACTATGATTTCCCTTGAATTTATGTATTTTTCTTTTATTGCCTTGAACACTAGGCCTACATAATGAGTTGCTCAGAAAAATGTGTACAAATAAAGCAGAAATCACAGAATAACAGATTCACAGAATTAGTTAACTATATGAAGACTTAAATCAGTTCTTCCTGCTTCACAAAATGAAGAGCCCTCTCAAATCACATTGTGAACTTCTGATTTTATAATTCTGAGAGAACCCTTTTCCTATTTTCCTGTACTTGGTTAGAGATGCTTAAATACTAGTCTTTATTGTCAGCCAATATTTGAAGATTTAACTGCATTCTTCTGAATGTTTTTCAAATCTTGACTGAAATTTGGTATTTCACATTGGCATAAAAATTTAAGCCCAAGTCATGTTAATCAGAAAACAATATAATAAATCAAGTTCTTTGTTTGTAGAATATGTTAATGAAGAAAGTTATTTTTTTCTTTCTTTTTTAAAAACACATTTCATGAAAAGCTTTTATGATATAATAATAGTTATTTATGAAACAAGGGGTAGAAGTGGCATTTTATTTTGCGAGTAGGAAAGATTGCGATACAAGGATGGGTCATGCCATATTAAATCAACATAGTTTTTATTAAAATTTTACCTCACCATCTCAGATTCAGATGAAATTTGACACACAAGTAGTATGAATAAAGAATAAGACAACAACAAATTTTGAATAAAATATTTCTACTTGTTTGTGAAATACAGCGATGTTAAGTTTAACGATATTGGGTTCCCTGAAAAGTTTTAAATTGGTGTAGAACCTCTCCAAATTAAGATAGAGACCTGGAAAATGTGTCATTTTCCAGCTTTCTTTATGACATTTAAATGATATGCAACTCAACAGGGGTTATGTTTCAAAAGTTTTTCAAATCTGAATTAAAAATTTTGATTTTGAGTTTTTTCAAAACGCACTGCTTGATGATGAGATGGTGATGTAAAATGACTGTGTTGATTTAATGTGGAATGACCCGGCTAATATGCTGAGTAGCACAATCTTATGAGTAAAATAAGATTAAAAAAAAGAACTTTTACCATGTCCCAGACACTAACTTTTAGACAGCCTTACTGACTTTAATTTTATTTTAATTCAAGATTATGAATCACTAAATTATGTGCTGTTAACTGGTACGTTATGGTCATTAGTAACTGATGCAGACAGAGGTAAGTTTCATTTTTTTTGTTGCATTCATAGTTTTATCAACATTTGAGCATTGTTTGAATTCTAGAAGTAGTGATAAACATTGAACTTTTAGCACACTGTGCATGACTTAAAGTAAATGCTTTTACTAGAGGCAGCCTAAAAACTAATTTACTGAGGAACCCTACATTTTCTAGACATTTGTCAAACAAGAATTCTGAACAAATACTCTACAAATGATTCTGAAAATGAATTTGTTATTTATTAAACTACATATTGCCATAAAAATTTAACACAATTTGTTTACAAAAAACTTTTCAATCATAATAAAAAATTTAAAAGCATGTTAAAATTAGTTTCATTTAAATTGGTTCAATGTATGTTTTATAAATAAAATTGTAATTTAAAGAATACACAAAAAGTTTTAGTTCTGAATTTACCATAATAAAAAATACACTTCATTCACATCAGGTACCATATTGTAACCACAAGAATAATTCCATCACATCAGATTTTATAATTTAAGATTCTTTTCTACTTCACATCATTGAACTTTGGTTCTAAAAGCACTATGTTCCAATTACTAATTTACATGTACAACAGAAGCATATCTATTAATAAAAAACACATCAGATCTGATATTATCCCAATCTCTATGAGGTCGGTTACTACTGAAGGGATTATCAATACAATCAAACAAAATGTCAGCCTTGTCACTGAAAGACATGAGTATGTCACGATCTTTAACAGCTTCAGATTTGGTATATGATGTAATGATGATATGTAAATCTGGAAGTTTAAAAAAGCATGGCAAAGTAGATTTCCATGTATCATTACTACTTCCTTCATATTCGTGTAAACCACAGTTGAAGGCCACAATGATTTGTGGGTGTGTATGTCCTTCAGACTGAATGTAATTGTGATATAAGGTTTTGTGAAATTCCAACTCCACTTTTATCTTATTTTCTTTCCCATTAGTATAGCAAGAACTGAAAGTATTTTCTTTGTGCACAACATTAGGACCTATAAATACAATGTGAAGTTTGTGAACTTTGTTCAACCAATGTGGGATTATATTCCACACTTTGGCAACACCACATTCTAAATTACTGGCTCCCACAATATGTACTATTAATTCATCTTTGATGCAGTATTGTCTTTCTATGTGCTGAAGAAAATACAGCAGAGTTAAGGGGCATGAAACCAATTCTGAACAAAGAATTTTCTGTATTTGTACATTGTTCTTTTCTGTGGGAAAACTACACTTTTTAAATAATTCTTCCATATTTTCTAATTTACTAGTAAAAGAGCAATGAAGTGACAAAATCTCATCCAGATATGATAAATAAGTTAAGTCATTAACAGAGGTATCTAATTTTTTACAAAGTTTCAATAATGAACATTTATCTGCATGCTGAGTATCTTGTGTCTGATGAAAATCTGAACAGTAACTTACACACAAACATCTATCACAATTTTTTAATATTTTTTGATCATCAATTTTGCACACTTCACACACCCGAGGGAACAAGAACATTTGTCTTTCAAATGGAATGAGTTTTCTTCCCAGAGCAAGTTCTGTGAATAAAGCTGTTCTTGTCCGAATATCATTCCATTCAATGATACTACTGTTACACTTGTAAGCGTTGCTGAATACACTTTGTATTTTCCAGGTGACTAACATGTGATGAACACTGTTGCAAAAATCTTTATGAATACGCCAGTTAATTTTTTGATGCTCTTTAGAACAATAGAAAATTAATTTACATCGTCCACATACTTTTAACGAATCATTTCTTTTGCATACCGGGCATGAGCCCCAATAATACACATCAGAATCGGTCATAACCTATTTTATATTGTAGGACACTATTAGTACATCTCAAAATATTTTCAGTTTATTGCTGTTGTTTCCCCAGTTTGGTGATCATTGAAAATTTGAAAAACAAAAAATTATTTGGCGAACTTGTAAACTACGCGCCTCCCATTTTGAATATCATTGCAACAGAAATTTTACAGCAATCGCGAGTTCAACTAAAGGTGAGTTGACATGATTTTTTAATATTTTTTTAAGTGGATATAAATGAACACGATACAAATCGTGCGCCAATTCCCACCCCCTTTCTTACAGTCAAGTTGCCTTTACTGAGACGTGAACTACTGTGAACAATGGACGAACGAATTACCTAATACGATCAGAACACAACACAGAGCAGTGTGATTTTGTATATTCGTAGTTGCTTCAAACTCGTAGTATGCTCTGGCATGCTCCTTATTATGGTCATTTTATAGAATGTTGTAAATAACATCATCTGGGTTATTTACACCATGGTTCATAGTTGACTTCGGGTGATTCGTAAGTGCTCGTGGCGAGGTCAGGTCAAGTTGGAGCTGGCGTTTTGCGTGATAGGTAATCTGGATCATTATGAAGCAAGTCAGAGTAAAAAAGGAACCCATCACAGCATTGTTATGTATTTATATGTTCATACACGTGATATAAGTAATAAGTATAGTAGGCGCGAATGCGATTGGGAAACTACGATAAGTGAGATTTCGTGGTCTTGCGGGCAACATCCTTTTTTAATATATTATGTAGTTTCAATCTATCGAAAGTAATTCACAAGTAGACCATTAACATGCTAGTTTTTTTCAGTTTATGTATATAACCATCATCGTCAAGTGTCATTAGTGACTTCATGTTAATTGTTTTCTTGTAAGTAAATGTCTTCTTGTAAATAAAAAATGCTTTGATTTCATTGTTACATTTTTATTATATTAAAATTGTTTGGGTTGTTTTGATACATCTGATGCTAACTTTGCCAATGTAAATTCATACCATAAAGTCCAAATGACACAGGAGGCCTAATATTTTTTTTTTTGTTGTTTTTTTTTGTTTTGTTTATTACAATGGGTATTAGAGGATTAGCTACATTCATAGCTCATAACTCGAGTAAATATTTAGAAGATCATGAATTAAAAGATTGTTATTTAGTGATTGATGGTAACAGTTTTGCTTGTCAGTTGTACTCAAGTTCATCAAAATTTAACAATGCTTTTGGTGGGGATTATGATCGTTTTGCTGCCTCTGTGATTGAATTCTTTGATGCCCTAAAAAAGTGTAAAGTTATTCCTTTAGTTATTTTTGATGGAGGCTATGAAATAAGAAAATTAAAAACAGCATTTTCAAGAATAAGACAAAAATGGTTTGTTGCTAGGGATGTAACTCCAATGTCTTCATGTAGAAATTCTGTTTTTCCATGCTTTCTGAAAGAAGTTGTGAAGGATGTTCTTAGAGAATTGCACATTTCATTTGCACAAAGTTTGTTTGAAGCTGATTCGGAGATAGCTGCTATAGCAAGACGTTTAAAATGCCCTGTGCTTAGTTATGACTCAGATTTCTTTGTATATGATGTACTGTACATTCCTTTTCCAACTTTGTATCTGAATCCATGTTCAGATAAGTCTTCTCAGTCAACAGATGCAACATATTATATGAGTTGTAGCCTCTATCGAGTAGAAAACTTTTTGAAACGATATGGTGGTCTTCAGAAGGAAATATTACCATTTCTTTCTATTATGTTGGGTTGTGACTATATTGGAAATAGAGTATACAAATATTTTGTCAGCAAATTGAAGAGAAAAACAGGACGTGTGACAAATAAACGACAGCGAAGAATTGCAAGTTTACTTGAATGGTTGAGGAATGAGACTCTAGAATCGGCAAAATCAAAGGTACATGCAGTAGACATATATTCAAGTGAGTATTAATGTTTGTGAATACATCAATTATTGTGAGTACTTTTGTTTTGTTTTCAAAGGTCATAGGATGTTTGAAGAAGCACAAAAAGGAAGGTCTGAAGTATCAAATCAAAAAAATAATTTCCATGTATGTACAAGACTCCAGTGAACTTCTACCATATCTAGGAATTGATGTTTCCTCTCTTGACATGGAATTAAAGAATAATAAAAAGGATGTGATGAACGTTTGGGAGGATCAAGGTTTGAGTGATGACTGCCTGAGAGGAGATTCAGATTCAGAAAATAGAGACGATGACACTTGCAGCAGCAATGATATTTCAAGTGAGAGTGATGGATCTGAATTCAGTGATGAATATAATGAAGAACAATCTGAGACTACTGGTGAGCAACAGGAAATAATTTGTTCATGGGAAATGAGAAAGGCTTCTACTTTACCTTCATGGTTTCATGACAGATTCAGAAAGGGTACTCTTCCATCTGCGTTTTTGGATATGGCTATTCATAACATTTACTTTCTCCCACCTCAAGTTGAAGACTATAATTATCCCAGTTCTCATATTATTTCATTAAAAATTATTGCTGTTATATATGGACTCCTTGTTAATTGTGAATATGTGAAGCCTCTTAGATGTCAAATTCGTAAACATCATTCACCAAATCATTACATTGAGGTTAAACCAATTTTTGAGACATTAAGTATAAAATTTTCCTTAAATGAGTTACCCAGATTATCCATAGCACAGAGATTATCAATTTTATTAGAAGTAGCTGGTTTGAATTTAATTGACCAAAAGAGAATATCCTCTCTTCCTGAATCATGGCAACTCTACATTGTTGCTTTAGTGTTCTGGGCAACACAGGCCAAAGAACCACCAGTGAATAGTTCACATATTAATGCTGTACTTCTTTCCTTGATACTCCTTGATGTTGTATCTAAGAATGTAATATGTTTAGGTTCAACAAAAAAAAGTAGAAGGAAACAGAAAAATATTGTTAAGAAGGTGAGATCAGGTGACAAGTGTAATGTGCTGTTCACATGTGCATTGATGATGGGTAACAGAACAAATGAAGAATTGTCTGAAAACATGTTATCAAATCAAGCAGTGAGTAAAGTGGATACTGAAATTAGAAGAGGAAATGTACAAGATATTTGTGATACTGAAAGTATTTGTAATGAAGAAGTGCAAATAAGTACTAATAATGTAGTTGAGGCACTTGAACATGTGAATCCAGAAGAATGTAGTTTTGTGAAGAAAATATTGCGTCCTTTGTGTCTTGTGGAAGAGAAATTGAAGACTCGACCCAAGTTATTTTGTGTTTCAATTGTACATACGTTTGCACAGTTTCAGAGTTGTTTGTTGCATTTCTCATATCTTAATTCTTTATTAGAATACCCATTACCTCACTGTATTAGTTTCAGAGCATTTTCAGGTACATTTGCTTATAATATGTATAACAATCTGAAACACCGAACAGATGCTATTGAATACCTGTCTCATTTATTATCTACTGCACCATCTGTCTTAGCACTATTCAAATTTCTTAGCCAAGAAATAAAGTGCTTGATCCCCAATGTACAATCAGCAGAACATATAAAGAAAAAAACACGGAAGAAAAAATTGCCCTGCAGAATAGAAAAAAACACAAATGCTTCAAGTGAGCATGAGGAAAATTTCATAGATGCAGAAAATCCTGTTGATACAGATTTTGAGGATCCATGTAATCGTTTTGCAGTCTTAACAATGAGACCGTGATACAAATTCAGAGAAAATTGGGAAACAAAAAGTATTTCACTATGTGAAAAGCAATATTGAATTAAATTAGAGTTTAATAAAATTTATTATAGTTCTTTGATATCTTGTAGAAATTATTTGTTATTAATTACACAGTAGTCTGTAAAATAATCAATGTTGATTCCTGAAAATTGCATATTATAAAAAGAGGAAACCTATTTATTATTTTTGTTACTTTCTGGCTATTGTTGTGTATATGTTATTACATTTGTTGTCTGTTGATTCCTTTAAAGGTTAACCTTTCTAATTAATTAGCGTTTTGTAGAAATGCTCCCAAAATTTGTGATATTTGCAATTTTTTAATTTGTTACATAATTTAATATAATAATGTTTACTAATGTACAAATAAAGACATTTTCTTCTCAGGAAACTTTTTTTATATAGAATATTTTATAAAAATAGAGATTGTTACAAACATACTAATTGATTTTTCATTCAGAGAATGTGAATAATTTGTATTGTGAAAATTAATACAATGTTTGTAATTTCTTTGCTTATTGCAAAGGAAGAAGTGAAGATTACTTTAAGTATGAAATAATATTTCTTTTATAACAGTTTCATATATTTATATTCATGACTTGACTAAGCTCCCTCACAATTACCCTGTAATTACTGTAGGAAAGTATAATTCATGTTTTTGATACATTGTGAGAATTAGAACATCACTATGATAATGATCCTATTGCATGCTGTATTGATTTACGCAGTAAATGAAATTTAAAGTACAAGCTTAATTGATTTTAATGAAACAAGCTTGGGCTTTTTTCTTTCCTTTTAATTTTTTGAATACATTTGTGACTCAAATTTTTTATGAAAAACTTATTGTACGGGTAGTGCTAAATGCAATGAATAACATGACATAAACACAATTTTGATGCATTATTTTCATTTTTCAAAAATTACACAAATAAAATTATTTAGATATATCATTCACATCATTAATATTAATGTTATTGCATTTTTGAGTGCAAATAGTTCAAATGATTTCTTACAGAAACTCAAACATTGTCTGTGAAAAATCGCTGGAGGCACAGTTAAATGTTAAAGATGGTCAGCTTTTTCTCAAAAACGACTCAACATTTTTCAGTGAAAATTTCCATACAGAAACTGGTTTTATACTTGTACAATATTCTTAAAATTATATTTCAATTTCAGAAAATTTGAGAAAAAGTGTGTTTTAGGAGCCGATAGGTAGCAGCTTGCATATGAATAATAGTAATAATAATAATAACAACAACATTTATTGAGTCACATGTACAATTACAATTGTGTATGACGATTCAAAATTATGTCTTGGGCGGAGAGAGTGAAGTTACATTACTGTTCAGCAGGAGCAAACAAGGAGCCATCTAAGCATTTGCTCAAGGAACCAGGGGAAACTGAACAAAACCTGATCAAGATGGGGTCATTGGCCCAAAAATTATACTACAATCATGCTACAGATAGATTAGGGTATTATACAGTAGATAGTTATTTTTAGCACCAGATAATTTAACATTTCAAGATGTTATTTTAATGTTATTGCTTATAATAATAATAATATTAAAACAATCCATAATCAAATCTGTCAGCAACTAATTTAACAATATTAGTACATTCTATATTTAAAACTTGAAATGGTGAGGAGGAGGTGGCAAATTTTGAACAGTTTTTCTTTTTTCTTCTTTCAATTTGTACACGTGGTCCTACTGCAGCACCTAATGCGTCTAGCGAATCCAAAGAGAAACAGATTTTTTTTCGTTTTTGTCAGGCATTCTCCTCCTACTTCACAGGATGCGATATGCCAGTTCTTTTTTCTTTGCTTCAGCCCGAAACAGTTAATGTGAAACAGTCTAATGGGATAAGAAATTCTTATTTATTTATATTTTTTAAGGGAAATGATGATGTAATTTAAATACTCTTTTACACTGTAGAACATGTTAAAAAGGAAAGCTCTCAATTTACTTTTAAATGTATGAATTGTATTTATGTCTTTAATATTATTGCTTAGTTTGTTGTAAAGTGTAATGCCCTCTATTAGGGCACTTTTTTGATAAAGTGTAGTTTGAGTGGGGAACATGTACGTTATCCTTTTGACGGGTATTGTAGTTGTGTACATCAGTATTTAATGTAAAATTGTCTTTGTTTTCCACGAGAATTTTCTTTGTGAAGACCACTGTTTTAAATATATACATGCATGGTAGAGGAAGAATCCTTAGTTTATTGAACAAGAGTTTTCAAGACTCCAGCTTATGAGTGCTGGTCATTGTTCACAGTATTCTTTTTTGGATAATAAATGTGCGAGTGCTTTCAGAGGCATTTCTCCAGAATATTATTCCATATTTTAGGTGTGAGTGCACATTTACGAAATACATTGTTCGAAGTGTCTCAATATTGGAGCTTGACCTGAGGATGTATAGGGTATAGCAAGATTTGGTGAGCTCTTGTTAAGATTTGAGATGTGAGCATTCCATTTTAGTTTTCTTGAATTGTTAGACCGAGGAAGGTAGTTTCATGAGATATCGTTACAGGGTTATTGTTCGTGAGCAAATGGTGTGAGAGTTTTTCTTTAGATCGGGAATTCACGAAATTTAGAGACTGTCTTGTTGGTGTTTATGATGAGTTTGTTCTCTTGAAACCATTTTACTAGTGCTTGCAAAGTTTTGCGAGTTTCTTTTTCTAATGATTGTTGTTTTTGCTTTGATGATTATGTTTGTGTCATCTGCAAACAAAATTATTTTGTTATTCCTTAAAGCCAAAGGCATGTCATTTATGTATATAAGGAATAGTATTGGCCCAAGGATGAATCCTTACGGTACTCCACAATTTATCATTCGAGGGCAGGAATAGTATGAGGAAATTTTGTTTTTTTTAGTGTGCTGGAGGGCAACTATTTGGCTAAATATGATTTGATCCATTGGCCTGCAATGCCTCGAATCCCTAGCATTTCTAGTTTCATTAAAAGTATGTGATGGTCAATAATGGCAAAGGCTTTTGACAAATCTGAGAAAAGGCCAATGGGAATTTCCTTCTGATTTAGTGCAACAAGTATGTCATTTAAAAAGGAGGAGATGGCTGTGTCTGTGGATCTATTACTCCTGAAGCCATGTTGTGCATTTGTAAGGACATTATTTGCATTGAGAAACTGTTTGAGTCTATCATTAAAAAGCCTTTCCAGAATTTTTGAAAATCCTGATTACAGGGAGATAGGTCTGTAATTCATTGGATCATAACTATTGCCCTTTTTAAACATACGTTTAATTTTTGTTGTTTTGAATATATCTGGGAATATCACTGATTTTAGAGAGTAATTGCAGACGTGAAAGAGTGGTTGCACTATACATGGAGCACTGTGTTTAATAAGAAAATCTGGAATGTTGTCCATGCCTGCTGAGAATTTATTCTCCATTTGTCCAATGATTTTAAAATTTTAGAGGGGGTGGTTTCATATAAAAATATGGAATTTACAATTTGTGTAATATTCGTGTTTGGTTGGTGTGTTTTATTGTTTAGATAGTGTTGAAAGATTAACTTATTACTAATTTGTGAAAAGTGTTCACTGAATATATCAGCTATTTCTTGTGGGTCTTGTACAGTTTAGTTTTTGTAGTGGAGCTCTATGTTTTTTCTGTTATTATTAGTTGGTGCTGTAGTCCTTTTAATAATGTCCCACATAGCTTTTGTTTTATTACGTGCAATTGCAATGTACTTATCATTTGTTATAATTTTTGCGTGTTTGATTACTTTTTTTAGGATCGAATTATATGAAATGAAGTTTGAGTTACATTTGTTATTTATAAGTTGGATAGTGTGAAGGACATTTAAGAAAATGATGCCTGGCTAATGTTTGCTAAAATTCTTGATTTTTTTAAAATTGCAAAAATTCAAATTTTTTTATATGCAATGTTTGATATAATGAACTGACTTAAACTCAAAAAACCTATTTCATTATTCAGGTATACAGATTAAGTATTGATCAGCTTGAATTATTGGTGAATGTGCTGGCTAAAATACAATTTTCTTTGTGAAATATAGTTTAGAACACATCAGGTATTTGGCATTCATATTTTTTGGCTTGAAACAACTTGAACCCAGTATAACTAGTGCTATAATTTGAAGAAGAGGATTGTAAAAGATGGTTGAAAATATATTGGTAGGGTACCTAATATATAGCTTTCAAGAAAGTTATAATTTCGCAGAATTATTAGAAAAGCTTTTGGCAGTTGGTGCTGAGTTGTAGTAGCATGTCTTTTACAAGACAAAATAGGAATCAATTTTCCCAATCGATTATTCCCACATTTTAGGATCCATCCATCATCATACAGTAACTGTGAAGGTTGAACAAAATTTTCAGAGATTCTTCAGAAAGTTTTAATTATGTTTAAAATACAATAATGATGAATGCTAATTTTCATATAAAGTTTTTTGCAGTATTTATTAGCCAAGGGAATTTTTACAACTAATAACATCCGTTGCCATGATTTGTCACAGACATGGTTTATGTTTTAAAATTTGTGTCACATATTCCTCTAATTGCAAAGATTCTTCAGTTTTGAGATTCTGTAATGCTGTCAATTGTATTATTGAAATATTGTGAATTTTTAATAGCTGAATATAATGCAAAAAGTACGTGAAGAGACTGTATTCGTGATTCATATAATGGAATATCAAATATACCTGTAAAGAAAAGTATCATGATGTAATTATATTTCTTCTTAATGTTAATTGTAATGGTTGTATATAATATTATACTCACTGCAAATAATGTCTACGTATTTAGACAAATCACAGTCAAGGTCAGGCGATGGGAGACCTAATTCTCTAAGCCGTTGCTCACATTCTCCTGGCCATTCTTGCATCAAGTTGTCAATGTCTGGCATGGGCCTGGTAACAAGCATTCTTTTATCAACATAGCATAAAGAAAGTGAAATGAAATGTGATGTGCCACTAAACTAATTAGTACAATTACCAAGAATCAACAATATATCTAAAATGGTTTTCTGATTAAAAATAACATACTTTGTATAATGAACCGTAGGAGGCGGCTTACTGCGATGAAGATCACTTATGTCTTTGATCCATCGATCTATAGACTTTGTTTGCTTCTCAGCACTTTCTACTTTCTTCACCACCTGTTGAAATGTTTCATGAATACATCAAGATATAATACTCTATTACGTTCAAGTAAATGAGTTTACAAAGGTAGAACTGACAACTGTTTTTGCTGAAGATTGTTTTGCAACTGCTCTCAGTTGTAGATGTAAAACTGCTGGTTCACTCTGGTTTGCACATGGTTCATCCAAAACAAACAGGCCAATATTGTCATCTTTGCCATCAGGCCGAGAAATCTTAAGAAATGCATCAATATCTCCCACAGCTGGGATGAAGTCTGGGATAAATGGCTTAAGTTTGTACTCAAGTTCAATATTTTGAGGTGTGTATCTGGAATTAAACAACAATCAATTTGAGATTGGCACAAACATTCACTTCAAAAATATCATGTAAGAATACAATTTTGACCAATATTAAAAATTTTAACCTTCTGTGTTACTTCTAATGTGTTGAAACATTCATTATTCAATAAGTTACTCCAAAATCGGTAATGTTTTTTAGTTTGTTTATTCCTTGTGGAAAATGTTCTCAGATTGTTTCTAGTTGTAGTAGAAAATAAACTAGTATTTCAAATAGAATATACTAATTCAATACTGAAGTGTAATTCAGTCTCTTAATATTACAAATAAATCAAAACAATGAAGATGTACAGTTCAATTTTTTTGCTTTGTGAGTTCAGGTATCTGATAGACTAATACAACTTTCAAGAAACATGTCAAAATTGGTTCCAGTATAGCGTACTAATAACCAATGGTACCCAGAGGGGTGGGGGTGGGGGAACTCGGCATCTTTCCCCACTCACCGAAAATTTTGTTGGTCAAAATATGTATAAAAATGTATTTACTTCTAATTCAAACTAACCACTTATGAAAGCTCAGAAGATTTAGACCTTAACTTCTAAATCAAAAGTAATGAGAAATATGAATTATGAGAAATTTGTTTGGAATAGAGAGCCTCTGTGGAATTATTGCTCCATGCTTTTTTTCTCTGGGTGTGCCTGCTAATTACAGTTGAATTATAAAGAAAAATGTGCTGAATAAAATGTTTCTCTGGTTTTAAATGAAAGCTTTTAGGGAATATTTACATATTTTTGATAGAAAAATATTAAAAATCATTCAGCTTATCTGAAAAAAAATCTGGTTTGCCTCTAAAGATTCAAGCAAACAGATTAACATTACAAAAGGAAAGGCAATGAAAAGACTTCTAACTGCACATGAATATATGGTAGAGGAGCTGTAGGAAATGCATACATGTATTGTAATTTGATCCTGGGAAATAAACTGGCTGTTAAAAATTCTTTTGAATCTTTTGCTATTAATTTGTAAGGAAACTTTTCATTCTCATTCACTTCATAAGATTCAAATGTCAACATAAAATTTTGTACTGTATTTTGAATAATCTCACTACCGTACTTGTTAAGTAGTCTGGTTTTAGTCAACTAGGCTTATAACTAAATTTTTCTATTACCAATGTTTGCTTGAATGTTTAAAGAAAGTGTATTAGTGAAGTTTTAATTTAATGTCAAATATTGGAATGTTTAAATTTGTGACTGTAACAAAATAGTGAGGGCATACTTTACTCTTTAAGTGCCATTAATCAAATGATTTAATAATTACACATTTAGAAAACTGCAATGCACAAGTCACTTAAAACTTGTCAATGTTATGTTAGCTGACAGTAACAGCCTCACCGAGTTATATGCTGGAAAAGCTCCTTGATGTCTGCTGCAACTGGAAGATGATCAAATTCAGCAGGATCATAAGTTCTGTGGAAGAAAAACCTAATGTTTTCCCTACTATTCTTCATATCTTAGCATTATAAAAAAAACATTTTTATTAAAAATATTAGTAACCCTTCTAATGTGGCTGCTTGCACATCATCGTCGTCGTCGTCGTCTTCTTCAGTATTATCTGACAGATCAGAACCGGATTGCATTACTCTTCGTGAGGCAGGCATTGGAGGGATGGAGTGTTCAATTGCAAGAATAGCAGGAGCGTTGGATGTACTTGCAATAGCCTAAAATTAAGAGTTTTAAAGAAGACTGGGGAAGTTTAGTGTCTAATATTCTAATTCAAAATGCATGCAGGAATGATTTATTGGTATAATTTGCATTGTTAACCTCATTTGAGCTAATGATTTCAGGGTTGCTTCCAGGTGATGCTGGAGGAGTATCTATAATACTAAATGATTCAGGAAGTCGTTTACTAGTGGTTGTGGGACTTTTAACCTCTTCTGCATCAGTAACATCAATGCTTTCATCATATAACGATGATGAAGCTACCTGAAATACCAATATGTTAACTATGTAATAGATAATATTGATAGCATTTATCAATTGGTGTATTTGACATTAGTATTGCCAAAAAAAAATAATAATGATTGGGAATGGATACTGAAATGCATAAATCAGTTAATTATTTTTGTTGTAACAAAACTTGTAGATTATTAAACTTATTTTTCAATAATTTATATTAATAGTTATGCAGAGATATATACTATTACAAACTTGGTTGAGACTGTCGGGTGTAATAAAAAAAAAAGAATAAACTTTCTGGAGTGTATGTAAAGGCTCTGCATGTGATATCTTTTTTAAAATTAATTTTATTTTATATTATATAGGCCTTTATGATTGACACTGAACTAATACTTTATGATTGAAAGTGTTTAATTTCCCTTTCAGTGCATAGTATGCTTCCCGACAGTTGTCAAAGATTTTGAAACTCGAGATGCAGTCGAAAAGTAAAGGAAGGTCTTCAAATAACGATCTGACAGCCGAAATGTTGCCATGGCAACGCCGGAACACACAAAATTGTAAACAAATGTTAAAAGACAGTAATATAAAATATAAATACGTGTTAACTGTTGATTAGGAGATATTTTTGGTTACACTTGAAGTTCACCTATTCTAGAAGGTCTAACTTATTTATTGAGAGCGAATTTAATAAGATACTTTTATCTTATTTCCGAAAATCATTCTAATTCGTTTTTAAGTGACAAATAATTGCAACAAAACACATGTTTGCTGCGGTTACTAGTGTATATTACAATATTCATTTCTTTTCGAATTAAGGAGTTTTAATTTCATGGTAATTATACTTCGCAAATGAACTCAAACTGCAGAATTCTTAACTCTTAACAATTCTTACGTTTTGTGTCACGATTATAACACAAGTTCCATAAACATAATTATAGGTTTACCTTAAATTTACGAGAACTGCTTTCTTCATCATCACTTCCTTTGCTTGTAGCCATAATCTACAAGTTTGCACTCACTTCAGAAGGTAGACAGGCCAGAAGAAACTACAGATTCGCGGTAGCTGCTGTCTGCAACTGACTGACTGTATGGTATCACTACTTGTCAACTGGTTGTCGTTTCAAATGAACAGCCTTCGCTTTTGTTATTGTAAAACAGTTGCATTCTAATCGCAAGTACGGGAAGGGGCAAAAGAAATTTCAGTCAATAGATAACAAAATTAATGATGCTTTCCCAGGAATATGAATTACGTATTTAATCTCAGGAGCAATGCGGGTTTCATTATACATTATGTAGCTATCTCAGAGAAAAACGAAACATTTATAAAGAAATGAAACATGAATTATAAAGATTTTTTAAAGTACATTTTTTAAATGTTATACTACGTGGATTATTGATATAGCGTATGTTGTCGTTGCAACTGGTATGATACTCAATATTATCAGTTTAATTACTCCGCTTTGCCCATTCACCAATAACGTTGCTATTTCAATAAACGCTGAAAAACAATACAAACTAGTGGTGCTAAAACAAATTTAACTCATCCTCAGTAACAGTTACATATTATACTGCAATTTCTGTCTTTAAACGCATCTCAGTCAGTGAGCTCAGGGAACAATCCAGCGATGGGCACTGCCAACAATGGGCACACATTTTCTCCTTCTTGCCAATTGCTTCTCCACAATTCTTGCCATAAATATTTTTAAAAATGTATATTTTTACGTAATTTTACGTAAAAATACGTATATTTTCGAAAAATTGAACGTGACCTTATTTGAAGACTTTTCTGATTTACACATTTTATTAAGGGAAGAAGACACAATTGGTTAAACTTTTGCAATTTTCAAAAAAATCAGAGATTTTAATGAAAATTTGACCTGCACCATTATCTTCAGCGTTCTTTATGCTTGCCTAAAATTGCCTATTGCAGTTGCAAATTGCAATATTTTTGTGAAAGTTGAAAAAGTGAAATTTCTGACGTCTTCCTACAACTGTAATATTGAAGTTACAGATTTTTTCCTTAATAAAATCTGTTTCTTAAAGACGGATCTTTAAATAAGTTCATGTTCAATTTTTCTAAAATATGAGTAGTTTTCGTATAATATTTCGCGAAACATAGGAATCACCATTAATCAATCAACCAACCTATTATCCTATCAGCTATCAGTCCGTCTGTGGACAACTATAGCGCCCAAACCATTCAGCTTATTTTCTCCAAATTTCTCACAAATTTAAGTTAAAAGTAAAATTTTTCTGCTGCATAACCGTTTCTATAGTATAGAGACTATAGTCATCAAACAGAAAACTAATGTTTATTTTAACAAAACAGTGATATATAATGAATTAGTTTACATTTGTATTGTATATTTTTTTTAAAAAGACTTAATATGTTTGTAACAAACAATGTACTTAAGCTTCCGGGTCAATGACCCCCATCTCGATCAGGTTTTTGTCCAGTTTCCCTGATCCATTGAGCAAATGCTAAGATGGCCTCTTGTTTTGCTTCTGGACGTAAATGTAGCTTCACTATGCGCACGTTTTTTGATCTCTCCTTTTGCTTGTAATGGTAAGAGTAGAGGTAAGGGCGAGTTGCTATTTTGTTAGCAATGCAGAAAAATCATACTTACAATTCGTGTACCGATAAGTTGTCTATAACTCAGAAACAAAAATGATAATTTTTTAAATATAGCTAATCTTGCGATTTTTAAAATTTATTTTTAGTTATTTACGTTAAACTTTTACTCATCTTTCGACTATTTATAGTTAAAATGACGTGAAGGAATTGTGGAACTCAAGAAAACGTGCGCAGATAATCCCCTCCTCACGTCACATACAGCTTTTTTTGACTGAATAAATTTAAATCTAAATCTTTAAAATTGATATTTGCTGATCGATCTGAACGCATTGGAGGCTTTGGGTGTTTCTAAGGGATTTTTTATTGTTGTAGGTTTTTTACACGTCGTTTTACTTTTTTATGCCTCTGACCGAGTTCGAAGCATACGGCAATTGTGCAGTGGCGGTTCTGGGATTAGGCAACAGGGAGGGCACACAAAGTTACAGGATCAAACAATGTTAGGCATTTGAAAAATAGTTATATTTGGATTGTTTAAGTCACATAAATAATATTTACAATCGAATTATCTCCCCGGAAGACATGCTAAACACATGATCTTTAAATTAAATTGAGTCTTCTGTTGTTACATTCTGTAAATCTATTACTAATTCTTCAAAATTAAATGAGTCTCGTTACATACAAAGTCCATTCAATCTCTCTTCCGACATGGTATTTCTTAAAATTGTCTATAATCTTTTCAAAGTGAAAAAGCTCTCTCGGATTCTTTATACAGCACATCCAGCTCAGATTTCAGTTTGCTAGCTCACGAACGGAGAGTACTGTGAAACGCGATCAACCTTTTGTAGGGGGAAATTTTCTTGATATTGTTGGAACGTTTTACAATCAAAGAGAGAACACAAGGCTAAATTCCCCCTAAAATTAAGATGGCCATTTACCCCTTTGAAATTTCCGTACAAAACAACGATTGCCATTTCTAACAGATTGTATTTTTTTTTAATATATCAGGCCGAGGTGGCCCAATTCTCTTCATGCTCAGCCTTGTATCATAACGACATTGACTGTTTTCAGAATTGTTTGAGAATTGGAAACCATTCTCAATCTCAATGCACAATACGAACTGGACGCAATGATCGGAATACAGCATTCACATAGTTTTGTCTACGGATCGGAAAGATGATGCCGACCATGCCGATACTGCGCTGAATTGTTGTGAAAAGGGAGATCAGTTAAACAGAATACCAGCAGATAGCACTGGCCTGGACGAAAATCAAGCGAAAGGAATATTGTAAGTTTAAAATTTGATCAATAGATAGCGCCGGGCAACGACGTTGCTACCTCCCCTGTCAGGCTGCTGGGCGGCGGCCGTCATAAGACGCCATTTGCCGAACCCATGTTGCCATTTCAACACTCGTTGGCAGCGATTTCTATGTCTGTAAGTTCAGAACATTGCGTTTAGGACACAGAGGCGAGTGTCCACAGCCAATGAAAATCGTTCTACGGAACAAGCGGGAGTTTGAAAGCTAAAGATGTGTTCGATTCGAAAACAACCCTGCAGACCCACAGAGGTTATTTTAGACAGCGCAAGGGGAGAAATACTGATCTCAGTAGGGAGGCAGTGTCCCTAGCGCCTCCCTGCCGCAGCCGCCACTGCAATTGTGTGTCGTAATGGTATGAGTACCGGCAAGTTAAAACTAAGGATCTGAGTTCGAGTTTCGGAGCAGAAAAAAAATTGCTTGTTGAAAACACTTTTGCCGGTTTATGTAGTATAATATTGCGGAGCATTTAGATCAACGTGAGAAAGTATATTATTTTCTAGTACCACTCGTTCTGTATGCTTAAAATTGTCTTAAGAGCTTATTTTCGTTGTTTGCTCTCTCGTATCCGCTGACTACAACAGAACGACCGGCTTTCAGGCGTCGGTACACTTGCCGGGGCAGCCCTGGGAGGGGCATGACGTCACACTTCATTAAATGCCACATAAATGCTGTAGAGGACAGAGCAGAAAGCGAAGTCCTTCTTGTATGAGCCGCCGATTGATTAGTTTGCTCTAAAGAGACGCCATGTAGTTAGTGCGATACGTAATTTGAATTTTGCTGTTCACCCCCCCTTTTTTTGGTCAGGCATTCTCCTTCTATTTCACAGGATGCGATATGCCAGTTTTTTTTCTTTGCTTCAGCTCGAAACAGTTTACACAAAACAGAAAGTCTAATGGGATCAGAAATTCTTATTTATTTATATTTTTTAAGGGAAATGTTGTAATTTGAAAATTCCTTTACACTGTAGAACATATTGTTAAGCAGGGAAGTTTTCAATTTTCTTTTAAATGTATGAATTGTGTTTGTGTCTTTAATATCATTGCATAGTTTGTTGTAAAGTGTAATGCCCTCTATTAGGGTACTTTTTTGATGAAGTGTAGTTTCGGAGTGGGGAACATGTATGTATGTACTTGTAAACTAAAATGTATTGGATGTTTTTTGCATTTTTACGTACCTCAAGAAAAGCAATTCTGAGCCAAAAAATAAAAAAATGTAGTATTAACTAACCTTTGAGTAATAAATACCAATATTTACCATTCAAAAAAATCAGTAGGCTGAAATGATGTGTACGTATTGAATATCTTAGCAAATTGACTCTTTTCTTTCATTCGTTCTATATACTTATCAATCATTAACAATCTTTGTAAGAATGAAATTTATTCCTCAAAGTATCCTAATTATACTTGAAGTAAAACATTAAATTTCTCATATGTGAGAATTATGAATTTCAGGAGAAAATTATGCAAATAATTGATCTAAATATTAATTATTTCATTGCTTCAAAACATTCAGTGGATTAAAATTAACGTTATAATGAAAGAAGTTCGTGATGACAGATTTCTCGAATTGCGTTTTTTTGAATGTAGCGCCAAAGCGCAGTCTTATGTACAATTTCGAAGTTGTCAGGACCACAATTTCGAAGTTGTCAATGTTCGCCATATTGAAAATTCTAGGGACCAAAGCACGATTAAAATCCTTATATGAAGCATGAGCTGGATTGCCATTAGCCTAAAAATATCATTAAAGGTTTATTCATCCGCTGCTTGATGTCGTTAAACTGCAAGTGTGGCCGCATAGCTATCGGCTTTTTCCTTACAAATACTTCGACTTTGATAACGTGGCGCGTTATGGTCTTCCTTCACGATGGAATATCTCACGGCATGTCGCGTCTTTCGCGGTCGTGCCACTATGTGCCTTATTATCACGATCGTATCAAACCGTGAATTGTGTCTAGCGGCACGACTGAGAAAGACGTGAAATGACGTGAGATAGTCCATCGTGAATAAAGACCTTAACGCGCCACGTAATAAAAACCGAACTGCATTAATACATATTCCCACCACCAGAGTTTAGCGTCCTTCTTACAGACTGTTACAGACTTCTTGAACATATAAGTATAATTGATATTTGAATTGGTTGGGATTGTACCAGAGAATTTATAGAATTTTTTCAGTCGGTAATACCGATATTGATTGACCAAAGAGTATATAATATATGATATTGACTCTGTATCCTCTGTATTCTGTCTGTATTGATGTTTGCGTCTGGTTTGGTCTTGTGTGTGATCAGCGTGTGATGCAGAGAAGTGTGCAGAGGTGCGAGTGAAGTAGGGTGATGTTGCTGATAATGTGTAGTAACTAATAATTTTCCCGCGGTAAGCGCCTGCTTCAGAAATTTAATACATTTCCGTAGGCGCTTGTTAATTGATGCTGTACAATATTGTGTTTTCTCCAAAATACCTTTTTAAATATATTTTCAAACATGAATTCTGCTAGTAAGGTAGGTGATTATTTGTATTTTTCCAATTATAATTTTGCGTCATGTTTGCCCTCGTTTTCTTTTGTACTTAACTCTTGTATAGTATTCATCGAACATGATGACATCTTTCTATACTTTTTGCATTGTACTTCAATATTTTGTGTGTTAAACACAAAATGTTAGTCTTGTGTGTGTTTATTATTCATGATAACTAGGAATTTAGTTAATTATTAGTTTCCAGTTCATAAATGTCAGTATTATGGAAGTGTGAAATTCATTTACTTTGAAAATATTAACTTTTACTTTACTTACGACTTTGTGAATCTCTAAAGTAGTATTGGATTAGAACATTGGTTTTTATGAGCAAAAAATTTGTTTTACATATTGTTAAAGTACTACTGAATGATATTGTTCCTCATGGAAACACTTTTGAAGAATTGTGATTGGATATTGTAGGTTGGAGAAATTTTTACAGCTGCTGGAGCTGCATTCAACAAGTTAGGAGAATTGACAATGCAGCTTCATCCAACTGCTGATTCTCCAGCAGGGTAAGTTGTATTTATATTGAAATTGGGTAAGACTTAATGTATTTATTTCATAATTAGGTTCTTTTTCTTCATAGTAAATTAATGAGCTCCTCTTGAATTGCTTACCAAGTAGTATTACTTTTGAAACCTTTCAGTTTTTTTTTGCCTTTTTTATTGAAATATATTTAAGAACAGTGGTTGTGAGGTTGTCTGAAAGTTCTGTGTTGAGCAGAGGTGAGGATGAAGGAGGCTTCACAAAGACAGAGCCTAATATGTACTCTACTTCTTGAATAAATATGCAATTTTTGTTTTCTCCCTTTTTGTTTCAATTGTATGAATTCTGAAATTTTTTTATAATAAAAAACAGAATATAATTAGTTAATAATTTGCATTGACAATAAGTTGAATGACATATTGTGGCAATGTCAGATGGCAACTTGTGCAAACTTCAAAGTGTAGTGCCTTCTTGTAATCCAGCTCTTCAAAAACGCAGTCACCTTCTCGCCAAGGGCAACAAGGCACGAAGGTCCCTCGAGCCAAGGATCGGAAGTAGCGCCATTTCCGGTGAACTTTATTAGGTAATGTGTTCCATCAAACGAGCCAAGGAACATGTTGACTTTTTAAAAAAAATATATTATATATTGATAGAACACATGAGACCTAGAAGTTTGAGTATAAATGGAAAGTTAACATGTGGTTGATTGGAGTTGCGAACATGTGTGATGTCATTTCTTTGTGACACACACTTTAGGATAGGTTTTACCTTCAAAGGCTGAAATTGAATAAAACAGTTGTTAAGTTTTGAGACATGACTGCTTTGCTGTTGTTTTGATGGCCATGAATTGTGTGCCTTTTTCACACTGATTACAATCCTTCCTCTGCTATTTGCAATAATTTTACTTTGTATAATGTCATTCCATGTGTCAATTAGTTCTAAATGTATATATTTCTTAACTTATGGTAATAATTATGTATTTTTAAATAATAAATGTTTGAAATTTTTACTTACTACATTCATTACGTTGAGTAGGAAAAAATTATCTATTTGCAAAGGCACGTAATTTGGAATTGTGTAGAATTTTTATTGTGATTTTTGAGACAATCTCATGACACCCATAAATTTCATGGTAAGTTAATTAAGTTAACATTATTTACGAACAAGTTTTGCAAATTTCTTCATTTTTCACAATTTGATTCAGTGCATTTCACATGGCCCATTATGAGTATAACTGAAATGTTCATTAGATATCATGTGCCTCATATTTAATGTATTTTGTGCTCATTTATCTTCCCCATTGTTTAAAATGGCTCATGCATTTTTCTCTTGCATCTCCTCTTTCAAACTCATTTCATATCCTTTAAAGAATTTAGAGAGAGTGAGAAAGTTTGCCCTGGAAAGGCAGTGTGTCTCATTTCATAAAATCTGAAAAACAGCTCTTTTTGAATTACTTGTTATCTACAAGATCACCTTTGTAAGATCATTTAAAATCTCATTTACCATAGAACACATATCCATATTTTAAACATAATGAAGTGTGTTAATGGCTAAAAATAAACATTCTTTACATTCAAGTTTGTTTTCATTTGAGTATTACTTGGATAAGTTTCAAAATGAAATCTTTAATTATAGATATACAGTTAAGAATTAAGATAATTAATTACTTATTGAAATTTTTGTTGTATGGAAATTAGCCGTTTACTTTGTGTTTCCAACACACAAATGCTTTTATTAATATAAACACAACATTCTGTTGAGTAAATCTGGAAAATTCACTCATTGTCCTTAAATAATAATTGGAAATCTGTATGTTATTCATCGGTCCACATTCTCATTTAAAAAGAGTATTTATTTGCTGTCAGAATGGTTCTACTCTGACGAACTAAACTTGATTGAAAGACTTTCTTACAGGCTATCAAAGCTTGAGAAAATAATTTTATTGCCAAATCCCTGGAGAATTCTTGATTTTGTGTTGCCATTTCTGGGTATGAGGAAATGTCTGTGAAAATCCTGGAGTGTCAGGAAAAATTTAAGAATTTTACTCTATACATATTTTCGATTCTCTAAAATTATATTAGTTACATTTGTGCATGGATTTTATGGAGACTGTTTATGCAGTATTAGAATATTTTTCTTAAATATGAATAAAAAAAAAAAGCAGGAATTTTGTATGTTATTTTGTAATAAAGTACAAATCAAATATAATGAAGATTGTATTTATGTTGATATTGTATTAGCAACTTACAATGCCATTAAAGGAAAATGATTACTTTTTAAGTCTCTGATAAACTTGGCAGATAAAATATGGTAATACGCCAAAAATTCCTTTTACCTGGATTTTTTCTCTTCAGTGAAAAGACTCTCTTTTTGGACATGTGTTCTACTGTGGATGTGGATTATTTTATTGACTACTTTTACACATGTTCAAAGGATATATGGAACACAATTTGATCATTTTATCAGTGTTGTGTCTTTGGTGTATGTGTGAATGTATGCAAAGTATTCATGTGTGCAAGGTTGGTGCATATTTTGGCATGAGCTTGCATGTTTGTAGTATTACTAAAATAATTGACAGAAAGTTGTGCAAAAGCATGTTGCTGATTCTCCTTATGTTGCAGATGAGATACGCTGTGATAAAATCAAAACAATTGTAATATAAATTAATTGTAAATATACACATAAACATGTAAAAAAACTTGATGATAAAATTTTAATTTGTTTCTTAAAACTTTATTTATTCATAGAAATTTATGCAAAACTAATTATTGACAAATTAAGAACATATCAAGGCTGTCAAGTCCATGTTTTCACTTTCTTTAAGCTTTAAGGAAAATATTTTTAATTATCGAAGAATTCATTGGAATTTTTTCATTATATGAAAAGGATTAAGTAAAACATTTACCTGATGCTTTGTGAGGGAAGTACATGTTGTACATAGAAAAGTCAAAAAGAAGTTTATCCAAATTATTTGAGAACTTCAGATAATTTAAAATCTATCTTGGTCAATAGACATTGATAAAATTTAAGAATATCTGGGAACTGATATTCAGTTTTCAGCTTTTAAGCTGTCTTCATATATTTGCTAATTGTAAGATGTCTTATCAGCGAGTCCTTAATTTAAATGTTATTTGTTTGTCAGAGCACAGAATGTGGGCACGTTGCAGTTTAGAAAAGGAAAGTTAATATTACAAAAGAAGATTAATTTGTTTTGTCAAGATTGGCTAGAATTTTTTTTATTTGTGTTATTATTAATAATAACTATTATATTACTAATAAACCAATTCTTCAAACCAAAAGTCTGTTCAGATTATTTGAACATCCTTTTTCCTTTGTGAGTGGCTGCTTTCTCCAAAAGTGAGGTTGTTGTTTTTGGACAGAATTTTATTGAAGAGGGAAAACTTATGGATAATTTGTTTTTGTTTGAATTTATCCTTACATGTTGAAAGTGTCAAATAGTTATACTTTTTTGTATATTTCAACTTTTTTTAAGTGTACTCTCTTAAGAAATGAAATTTTTGGTGGTACTGAATTATAAATTTAATTTTGAGAACTCCAAATACACTGCCCACATTATTTATTCAACTTCAATTAATGGTGATCAACTCCAGTACTCTGGTGAAACCGGCTTTTTAACTATTTTTTAGAATGTTATTTTGCTTTGTAGACCTTGTAGTAAGCTTTAAGTTCACTTTGTGCAGTTGAAAATAATAATTATTTTCCTAATATTATGCTGAATTGCATCAAAGTAACAGGCAATTATTCTTTCAACTATCTCAAGTAGTCTGTGCATCACAATTTCCACAGCAATTTTTTGCTCAGATGCTACCAGATAAGATGCTACTGTTTACCAAGCAAAGAAATGATGAGTTTCGATTTTTGTTGACAGCGTTAACTGATGAATTGTTTTGGGAATAATGTAATTGTTGGCTTAGTGAGGTAAATGTGACATAGACAGTTATTGCATGAATGTTTTGTTTGTTATCAAAATACTGAACTTTCACACTCAGCTACACAAATCTTTATATACCATTATTCCAGGGAAGAACATGATTTGTAAATAACTTGGGTTGATATTCAGTCCAGTGGTTCAAAAGTATATTTGGTCTTGGTTATGTTACTGTAATATGTTAGACAGTTTGTAAAATGAAGTTGAAGGTTGAACAATTATGAGTTGGAAAATTAAATGGCTGTCATTATGATTTTCAGATATGAAAGTATTAATTTTTTTAATAACTCAAAGATGGCCAAGTACTGCTTTTTAAAATGTTTGTGTAAGATAGGGTAACTGGTTACGGAGAAATCATTATCAACTTACAGTTCATTCTGTTACAGAATTGAAGATCAAGAATTTACCTTGTCCTAGCTATTTGAACTACTTAATTCTCTTAAGTAGTATTCACTTAAGTTTTAATTTATATTACTGTTCATTTTATGTTTTGACAATGTTTTTTTCTGAGTGTATTAAACCATAGAATTAAGCACATTTGTTTATGAACATAATGCTTTTTTATCATTGGAAAATCTTTATTAGATTTGTGCAGTTATATTTGAGAGGCAATTTTTGACAACAAAATTAGAGCAATTGAAGTGGTATTTAGTGTTTTATTGAAGTTCATAAATTCATTAATTTAAGACTATATGGGGAAGGTATGTTAATTTTTTCTCTCTAAATGTATTTTTGCCCAGGTCAGTAGTATTAAGTTTATTTAATAGTCAGAAACTAATTTATCAGTACCAAACTTTATTTATCTATACATTGGCATCTATTTAATACCCGATTAGCATTGATTATTTTCTTTTTTATGGCAGAAAGTGGACAGATGAAGAAATAGAAATGCTTCGGCAAGCTGTCAAACACTTTGGAGAAGATCTGAACAAAATAAGTGAGCACATCAAAGGCAGAACAGTGTAAGTTTGAATATGTGACAAGGGCTGCTTTGTTTGAATGTTCTTTCAGATTAATTTTTTCAATTTCATTAACCCTGGAGATGTGGGCTTTTCTTAACTTTCTTTCTGGCTTATAAATTGATGTGTGATGTTTTTTTTTATGCACAATGTTTTGCTGATTGTGAGTTATCTTGGAGGATTAACATTGCATTACTTTTCTTTATAATACACCTGAAAACTAATCCTGGATTCCAATTCAATTGCTCTAATTTTACTCTAAATTGTACATTGATTAATTTCTTGTATTACGTATTTAACAAATGTGTGTGCTAAGTGAACGTTATTGTTTGAAATTCATATTTTAATTGCTGGTATCAGGTTTTATGTGATATTAAAAATTATCATAATTAAACAAATGAAAGCGTGCAATATAGAATTTGTGTTTGATGATATGCTGTTGACCTATTGTTTTGACTGGTGTTATGTGACAGGTCCTCAAAAAAGTGAAAGTTTATAAGTGAGCATGACATTTGCCCATTGTGTTTGGGAGCAAAACATTTCCACATTCAGTTTATTTGAGAGCATTTAAAAATATTTTTTTTAGTACCTCTTGCATCAGGTCTTAACATAAATGTTATCTATCAAGAAACAAGCTCTAGTCAGCTGGCATGACATTTTGTTTTATAGAAATGTACTTTCTTTGCTTTTCTTTTAGTTTCTTTGCTGCATTAAAAAGCATGCTGTATGTCAATTCGAAGTGTGTAATTACTTTTATCATTTTGTTTGCAAGAAGAATTGTTGTTATTTGTACATTGAATGAGGGTGCTGGAGAAGTCTTTGCATATTTCTGTGTAATTTAAATATTTATATTTTTTTAATCAACCGTGGTTTTGATTGCACGAGTGTGTTAAATTATACAAAAAAGTTGGTGTTCACTGTTCATGCAATTTCCCCATATGGCATTTATTTTCCTGATGTCTAGAACTTGTTTTATTGAAAGTGTGATATCCATTATTTGAATTAGAATGTAAATGTTCAGAATGTAAGTATCATTGAACTTATTGATAGCAACTGGAGTAAATGTTAATATTCTGACATGCTTGTATTTTTTTTGCATGATAAAGTATTATTATAAAAATAGAATTTTTGCTTAGACAAATTTTTGAAATGACAAAATTTTGTGAAATGAATTAAAAATTACAATACCATGGGATGAAATGGAATTTTATTCACTAATATTTTGCCTTTGTGAATAAATTTCTGTTTTAATCCTTTGTCTTATAAATATTATTCCATTTGTTTAATTTTTTAGGTCACAGATTCGAACTACTTTAAAGAAAAAGGCATTTGAAGATGCAGGGATTCCTGTTCGATCCATAACAACTGTTCAACAGTCAGCTCACCAGACTCAGCCAGGTTTAATTGGAAAATCAGCAGATGTTACCCTTAACATGCTTAATGCTCCAGAATCAGAGGTAGATGTTGAGGGTCTACCTGAAGATGTGAAGCTGGAGTTCGATGGTGCGACGGAAGAAGTTACATCATGAGAAACTTTTATAATATTGTGAGAATGATTGTGTAAATGTAGAAATTGAAGTTATAAGAAAAACTATTTCTATAGTGTGAGAATGATCTTGTAACTTTAGAAATGAAAATATTTTTTCTCGTTAGTAATCGATTTGTTATGATTGTGTGAAACAACTGTTTAAAATCTGTGTTACAAAAAGTGTTGCAATTGTATTTTTAGTTGTTTACAATGTATATCTCAAATGATTTGTTTTGAAACAAAGCTTTGTATGGATTTTTTTTTTTTGTGGAAGAATTCCAATTCTCTAAGAATGCACACATTCCTCACACATTTTCATCTCTGCTGAGAGGACAGATAGAGAATGAAAATTAAAAGACCATTTGAAAATGGAAGTGATGATATTTTTAAGAACATCATGAGATTAAGATGAGAATTGTATTGCAGCAAAGTTTTTTTGTGTTTTCGTAGATTGCTCGTCGCAACAAGTTTTCACATCATGTCATTGCTTGCAGCTATAGCTTGCTTTCCGTTGCGTTTCTTTTGTACATTCACCTGAGACTTGACCGAACTCCTGGAAATTAAAGCATTTCTTCCCCTTGGCTTTATGCTTGCATTCATACGACATGACCATAACCAACACAATTAAGGCACCGAAATCCGGGAACACACACACACACATCTTTGACCCTCGAAGCGGTTAAGTGGTTCACATCCTTCACGCTGATATTTTGTGGCTGCTGTTGTTTGTTCGTATCTTTGGCAGTGATTTTAACGGAATCTCGAAGTGCCTCATCTTTTAATTCGTTCATGGTGTTCGTGCCATAAGTAGAAGCTCCGTCCTCAAGTCATCTTCGATGCTGTCAATCACATACTGGTACCGGGAGTCATCGTCGACAGCGCCTCGGCTGGCAATTTCTTTCATCACCAAAAAGTATTCAAGTAAAGTTTAATCTATCTTTTTTCTTCGTCCACTGAGTAGTTTATAGATTTCAGCAGTACTCGCTTTTACGTCAAATTCATATCTCAATGCTTTCTTCAGTGAGGCCATGACGTCAAAACTTTCTCACTCGATAAAAAGCCTTGCTAATCCTTCCAAAGGGCTTCTTCGCGAAAACGAACGTCTGCAGTTGATTCAGATTCATCAACACTGCTGTCTCTTCGACATCTGAAATCCATTTCTTGATCGGGTATCCGCCGTGGCCCTTACAAGGTCTCACGGCGCCCTCTATATCTCGAAACTTGGTCGATGACGTGAAGACACTGACAGCACCTCGCCCTCGCACTGACAGCACCTCATCTAAGAAGACGACCCGTTATCGTAATACATTTTTGCCTCTAATTCAGTCGGATTTGTCAAATAACATATTTCAGAGACCATTTCGTCTTTTGCCCCAATATCAATGCATAAGATATTACAAATAGCACCAAGATCTGCTTCTGAAAATATATCTTGAGCGAATTTATTTTTCGATCCTTACTCGTTGAATTCATCAAACATGAATTCCGAAAATTCTTTCAAGCGTTTCCGATTATTTCTGTTCCTTAGAACGGTTTTAAAAATTAGGTTGTGGAGAGCTTTGATGCCTTTTACAGGTGCGGAGGTTGTTATTTATCCTCTTGAGTTGCACGCAGAATCGTCATTTTATAACGTTAATAATACTGTTCAATGTGAAGACCAGAAACACAAACTTTTGTATCGTGTTTAAATGCTGCAATACTGCTTCTCTTTCTTCCTCATGAAACACATGAAGATATAACCACACTAATATTGTTCAGCCACGTCAATTCGCCATTGAAAAGTTGCATTTTTTCGATCTTTGTCGTCACAGATACCATAAAATAACGTATCATGGCCAAAAGCAGCTGAAAATGTTCATTAGCATCATCGAAACTGAAATATCAAATGTAGCTTCATCTCGCTTCAAAAATGTGTAAGTGCTCTCGTGGCGAGGTCGCTTGCCTTTCACTACTCGATTCCTGTAGAACCTTATGTGAAATTTGTTATGACGAAGTGAGTTTGATTCACAGGGGCTGGACCAACCCCCGTGAATCGTCCTAAACCTTACCCCTATCCTTATTCCTTCCCAATTCTGGCCGATGGGTAGATGGCGCGTGGGCGAAGACGCTACCTGTCGGCGATTCCCTGATGTGACTTAACACAGCGGCCCCTAGAGGGCGCTTATTAACGGAGGATTACTCCAGTGCGCTCAACGCTTCTTAAGGAGTTAGGAGACGCGTTGCGTCGATAAAGACGCAACAAATTTAAAAAAAACAACTCGATCGCGGCCGAGCCCCACATTGTGGGAGGCGATATTGGGTGAAACACGAGTCACTTAAATTTAGGAACAAATTAACATTATTAGACCATTAAAATAACAAATACACATTACTCCACATTAATTTTGCAGAGCACTGAGCACACATCCTGCCTCCCTGGAAATCATGATCCACCTGCGCTTTCGGTTCCCGCGCAACAGTGTTGCCGAGTTGTTTAACCGCGACGCTTTCTTCGGCGGTAAATCTTAAAAATTCCTTTTCCGACTCCCACACTAGCATATTCTAGCTCGATGCCTAGTAATGAATATAAAACACTGTCCTCAAGTCACCTCGCAAATGTTCAACATTTCACTAATAAATCACGCCGGTACTAAACAAAAAGTTTTATTTACATAAATTCACTCACAATTACCACAATATAAGTTATAACAAAAGCAAAATAACTTCAAAACTAGAAGATGTAACTACTAAGTACTGTACACAAAGTTCTGCAATGCTTACGTGAAGCTATGAAACTCAGATTATGGTAAAAATAGGCGGAGAAAAGGTGTGATGTGTGAGAATTACTTCATGGAGGTCGCATTGCCACTTCATGTGCTACATCGGTTTAGTAGAGACTTACAATCCAATTCGCGTTGTAAATTTCACCTAATATGTTATATTTAAATTACAACATTAAATATGCGTTTATTCCACAAGTTATCATTTTCTTAATAAACATCACAAACTTATCTCAATTATTGGTTTGGTTATTGAATTAACATTCGTTGCTCTGTGCGTCGCGTGAGTAATTACGTGTCAGGAATGCGAATGAAGGTGAAAATCAACACCGACCAGATAGTGTAGGGAGAAAAAAATCGTAAGAAAGTAACTCCATTTTACGGTAATATTTTTCGTTCATGGTTTAACATTAGTTCATAAAGCATAATGTAATGGAACTAGAACGCTCCGCAAGTTAATGAGGGGGGCTTTCCTCGCGTTTCAACGAGAGGCCCAGAAATTGCCGTTTTCAACGCGCTCCACCCCCTGAACCATTTGTCACTATTGAAGTTAAAATAAGCATTTTGTATGAAATTTTGAATACTTTTTTTCATTCAAAATTATTTTGTTAAAGCGCAAAGCTTTCGAATTATAAATGAAAAACTGAAAAAGTTGGATATTTTTAAGGGAAGTTGTGAAGGTCCAATTTTCCCTGCAACCTCTGAATTTTCGAAAATTGCTAAATTAAAATTTGTGTTCACAATGAAATTGGTATTTCAAAATTAGATTTTAATCGTTTAAGATTGTCCTATGATATTTGAAATTATTTCATTAACCTGTTTGCCCCTCCCCCAGGCAAGTCTGCTTCAAGCTTCCGCTCATGAAATTCAAAAAGCTTCAAATTTCGCATTTACAGAAACCCTTAAATGTCATTTTCTTAAAAACTGCTCCACATTTTTCAATTAAAATTGCCATTTATGATGAGGTTTTACTCTTTTTTTAATATTCTTAAAGGAATATTTCGGTTCTACTGTTATTCAGGCGCGGATCCACGGGGAGGGAAAGGAGGAAATCCCTCCCCTATTTTTCAGTAACTTAATTTTAACTTGTCATCACTAATCATTAAAACGAATAAAATCATAGCGCAGCACGAGCTGAATCTGTCAACGACACACTGGACCAGAACATTTTGAATTTCCCCTCCCAAAATTTGTCTCAGGAACCGCCCGTGTTAGGAAACCGAAAAATTGAGAAAATGTCAAAAAATATACTTTGGGCGGTAATAGATGGCAGCTGGTAAGAGGATGGGACTAGACCGTAATATCAGTCAACACCAAAGAAATTAGAAAACTTTATCGCAAGAAAGCCTGTGCCATTCTGTAGCACCAGTAGTTATGTGATGACAATGATGTTAATGTAAAATCATGGATTAATAATAATGGCGTTTATCGATTAGAAAAGTTTGTGAACGGAATTGCTCTTTCCAGTGGGGGCCCTAAGCATGGTCAGAGCCTTTTTGTGCAGTAGTCCATCTCTGGTCTTTGGCATGCACAACTGGCAGCGTGTAAATAAGGCATTACTGTATGCTGTGTGGCCGCGTTTCCGCTCCACGCACTTGGACGCGCAGCCAAAGCGCAGGCACGAGCTTTCGCCGGAAGGGCCGAGGGCGCGGCGCGTTATTGGCCGAGCGGCGCCCCCTCCCACCCCCCTCCTGCCGGCCGGCGCGGCGGGGGCGGCGTTCCCGGCGGAGGCCGCACGGCAGAGCGCCGCGACGCGTCGCCCGGACCTGCGCGCTCGGCTCCGGCTGGGCTCGGCGCTCCAACGCTCGCGGCGTGGGCGAGCGCTCTGTGCCCCGCGGCGCGTTCCGGACAGCTCACTCTCACTAGTGCGCTACGACCCGTACGATCCGGACAGCTTAGTCTCATCTGTGCGCTACGACCCGTACGATCCGGACAGCTTAGTCTCATCTGTGCGCTACGACCCGTACGATCCGGACCGCTTAGTCTCATCTGTGCGCTACGATCCGGTCGTCACCTTCCGACACTGCCCTCTGACTGCGGGCTCCGTCCGGCAACTCCGCTCCCGGCGCACGTGAGATATCTGCTGTCGCCGCGTACTCTCCTGACAGTAGTGACGCAGGGTGCCGGAAGGCCGAGAGGTTCCGACACAAGGTGCCGGAAGACAAGTTCGCGCTGTTGAATCCGTTCTGGAACTGTTTACCTCATATCGGAAATTGCCGTGAAGGATATGTAGTGTTGTTTTAGGCGCGTGTGTTTTCCGACCGTGTAGTTTTCTTTGAAATACAATCTCTTTCAGACATTTTGCTCCCTGCCGTATTTCCATCGTACGGTTGTGCAACCAACAAACGCTGCATTGAGTGGTTCGTTATTTTTTTTTTTACTAGATTATAAATGTTTGGAAATCATTTACACGTTAATTTGAGTATCATTCTTAGTGTTTGTAATGTACTCTATTTCATTAGCTGTGTCTCCCTCAGAAGCGGTAATCAAGTTGGTTTGTGTTTTCAAAGCATATCATGTTGTCCGATTAGTTATTTGAGACAGTCAGCTTCAGTGGGAGGCTATCACAAACGTATTCTTTCTCGTTACTGTGCAAAATTTACCTAACTAGTCGTAATCTTGTATTATGTGAATTTTAATTTTGCATTGAACGTACGTCGAGTGTGTTCAAATATGACAATTTTATTCTTTGATTCTCAGGGATCTAGAAGACCATCAGCTTTCCCCATATTTAGTTGAAAAAATTACACGAACAAGAATTTTTCTTCTTGACTGTTGTCAACATAATTATCTTAATGGAAAATGTGAAAAATGATATAATTTGTCACAGTAAACCACTACAAAAGTTTGATTCACCCAGAGCAAAGCTTACGTACACTCCTATGCAGGCCACCAAGAAGCGGGAATTTAGCCAAATAATTTGAAGCACCTTTTCTTCTCTCTTCACTTCTCTCCTGCCTTTTGCAAACCCGTTCGCCGAATTATCAGGAATGGATGTAATAAATTTAAAAAAAAGTTTATCCATTTGCCCTTTAGATGAACACGAGCTGTAATTCCTTTTCTTACCTGAGAGAATAGAGATGTTTGAAAATTATTAGTCGCATGAAAATTAGATAAATGTTCACTTTAAGGGATTATTTAAAAATACGTTTGCTTTAAGGGGAGGATGAAGGTTCGAAAATCGTAAAAGAGGAAAATTCTCGCGAAATTTGCTAATATTTTACGTTGTTGCAAATGAGAAAGTTTAGAATAAAGATGATTTGCAAATGTATCAGTGAAATAGCCCTTAACGTTACGAAAAGTGCAATAGTGAATCTTTTTATATCAATAGAAGCATTTTTTAAAACACATTATCTGTAGAGAACATCTTATTCTTGTACAATTTTTTGTTCAACGCAAACCGCAGTGCCTGTAGGTATTACGGTTTGCGGGCGGGCGGCTGGGCAGGTAGGTGGACGGCATATGTCGTGCTGAGCGCATGGGGCAGAGTATTGCCGGGACGACAATAAAATTACTTCAACTTCACATTACTGATAAATGCATTACTTCCCTTGCCTAACAGATTGTGTTAAGCAAGTAATCGAACACCGCAGAGTTAATACAAGTAGCTGTATATCAATATACATTTGAAACATAGTCGGGTTAGCTACTACATTTGTAACTCAAGAACGGCAGGCCAATGTTGATTATCTATGATTTGTTGGATTCATCTCCGCGGCGAATAGAAGAATAACTATTAAAAACACTAAATGTCGCTGTAGAACAAAACTAAATAAGCATGTCCAATGCAAACCGCAACACTCTGCAGGACTTTGTAAATCTAGTATATCGTTAAATAACTCTTAAACGACATGTCCTAGGGCATTAAAAACTAAAATTTTGAATCCAAAAGCCTCGACGAAACATTTCTCTCCCGTAATCTACAGGATGGGATCTTTTTGAATATTCAATTACATTTTTGCTAGGGGGAGAGGAGAGACGAAGAGAGAGAAAAGAACAACGTCTGCCGGTTTCCGCTTGGAGGAAAGAAAAAAAACAACAACGGTTAGTTCTGCATGTAACCGCCGGTGGCGTTGCCGTCGCATCGCCCTTCCGCTCCCCGCCGGCGCGCGCGCTGGCGCCGCAGCAGTCGCTCTCTGGCGAGCCGGGTTGACGCGTGACTGTGCATCGGGCTCGTTAGCGCTGCGTGTGGCGGCGTGGCGTGCGCGTGTGGCTCGTATCGACGTAGATATTATATCCTGACCTACATGTTTATGGACACGGGTGTTCACTTATGTGACATCTCGTGCTGGTGCTCAATAAATTATTGTCCCATGCAAGTCGAAAAATTCCTAGGGGAATGTAAACGCTGCAGTTAAGCAACGGTGCAATTCTGTTAAGACAAGCGACGTTAGCGAGAAAAAAAATTCAGATTCGGTGTGTATAGTCAAGACGATTCGTGTGTATAGTCAAGTACGAACTAAAAGTGATTTAACTAAATCATAATTTATTTTTCTTGTCTTTATTTCATCGTATCATGGATTATATTTCCGGTTGAAATGAGTGTTAATTAATTAATGAAACCAGCAATATTGTCTTACGTAAATTTTCCGTTTGCAACTCTGTCGCAATCAGAACGTCACACAATACCCTCTAATTCATTATTATGATGCAACGGTTGTATTCGTGATTGGAATCGCCGCGCGTCTCTTTTGAAGGTTATGGAGGCTGTCGCAGTGAGACGATTTTGGAGTTATCGAGGCGCAAATAAAATAAAATTATCGCAATGTAAACTGTGAAGAAACATCCTCTAATTCCCAGCTTGGTGCTCGACTGCCTTCTCCAAAAAATTGCGGTAAGTAATTTTTTACATTATTAATCTTGAAATGTTTTGTTTGGTAGTATTAGATACTGGAGCAAATATATTGTGAAAGAAGTGTCTTTGCTAGACATAAAATCAACTCTAAATGATTTTGTTCTCATAAATGATCAGTCAACAAATAATACTTCAAAGTTCCCTTGCATTTCGAGCAGCGTGCTTTTCTTTCTCTGTTGTGTTCAAGGTTTGAAATTCCAATTTTTCGACAGGAATAAGTAATGCATGTGTAACAACATGAACACCCAAAAACTGGCTGGGGTGGCTCAAGGCATTAACTGAGATCACTGCAGTGCCTGTGCCCGGAGATCCCAGGGTTTGAGTCCCGACAGTGGCATGATTTTGGACATTGGCTACGTAGCTAGGTTGAAAGCGGTCGCTGTCTGAAGGAGAATTTATTACCAACTCTCTTACCAAGAATACCTCTATAAATTCCTCCATTCTCATAAATCCGAGATAATGGCAACCATTACTCATTTTTCCTTGATTTCTATTACTATCTACACATTTTGTGAACATTTCATCAACTTTTTCAGAATTGAAATAGGCAGAGTTCGAAGTAGACTGATAGAGGATTTATAAGAAAATTCCTATTTTTAAAAAAGTTGTTTTTTTCTAGTGGTAGTCAATCAGGAAACATAAAGCATTCAGTCGAAGTTGCAAATATTTTTTGACGAAAATTCCATTTCAATTGAATTTTTGTTTTCATGCTTTATATTCATTTTAAAAATTCAGAATATAATAATATTTACACTTCGAAGATATGGAATGACTGAATTATGTTAATTATCAATTTCATAAACTATACATTTTTATAGAATTGTATTAAATGATAGTAGAGAAGTATTTCCAGTTTTCTCTCTATAGGGTATGAGTGAAATTTGTAGCAATTGCAATGGGTGTTAAAAGTATTTTTCTCAGCGTCATTATCATATATAACAGACGCTTACGTAAATGTAAACTTTTCAATCTTGAGAATAAAAATAATTTTCGATGACAATGCTATTAATTTATTTAGCTGAAACATATAGGATAGTTGCCATTTTTTAAATCTTAGGCACTTGTTTCAATTGGCATTTCTCCCGATAATGCTTTCATGTTTTTCTTTCTACTTTGTCTTTCCTTATTATTTATCTTTGGTATATTTGGTAACTGTAAATGCTAGTATAATGAACTGTCTTAGTGCTTCTGTCTCCAATTTTTGTATTTATATGTCTAATAATTTTCATAGGTATTGGGGAAGGGGGTCAAATTCTCAGTATTTTTAAGTTACGTCCCCTGTAGTAATATTTGAACTTACTCCACACGAATCTAAAAGCATGCTTTGGACGAAGAACTTACTTAAATGAGAACTATGTTTGACGTCCGAGCTTGGAAGACATGGATCCTTGATCCCTTCAGCAGGAAGAATATCTTGGAGACGTAATAATTGAAAAAACTTCCAAATAATATAATTTTGTATAAGAAACATAAAGTTTACATTTTTCTTTATTTGACAACGCTGATGTCTCAACTTTTCCATCAAGTCCAGACGGTGTAAGGATTTTTCACACCAGCTAGGTCGAATTCAGTCGCTGTCTGGAGGAGAATTCTAGCGGCCGACTGCTCTGATTGGTAGTTTTTTGTGGATTCTCCGATCAACACCAGGCGAATGCCGGAGCAGTACCGTGACAAACGGGTCATTGACCGCGTGCCATCGTTTTTTAAATTTATTTATTAATGGTCGCTTTATAACGTCAAGGTCATCAGCGGCATATGTCATTATATAATTGCATATATAAACATAAAGGTTACAATTATTACAAGGGAAAAAATGTTAAATTTAATCCCATTTTTCACAATATGTAAGGTTTAATCTAGTTACAGTTCTAATACATTAAGCAGCTACATAAAGTTGGACACTTTTGTAGTTGTTAAAAATTGTATTATTTTGGCACACCCGTCTGTGGATCTGAGTAATGGTTGTAGGGTTCCTTTGATGAGTGTCATCTTTGTTTCTTCTTCCTTGTCCTCTCCTCGCCCATTAATTACATACACACACCCACACACTCACTTGCACTACACGGCCACACATGCCGGGAGACCTGTCGGGAGCTTAGAGTTTTTTGTCCTGCTGGTGGGAGATATAAGTAATGGTCTTCGATAGAATTCCCACGTAAACTTCACGTAAAAGCTTGGTGCTTTTGAACTCTTATGTTTATAGACTTACAACTGCGTTTACGTCAAGGCATTGTGAATGGTCTCTCTTAATAACGCATTTCTAGGTTCAGCGGCTACATTATGTTTACGTTTAAGTTTACATTGTGCATGAGGTCCAAGAGGCCGTCCATAAATTACCTGAGTCGATTTTGGCGATTTTTCGACTCCCCTTCCCCCCTAGATGAGATGTCGTGAGATTTGACTCGACCCCTCCCCCTTGTAATCTCACGTGATTTTTCAAAATGCGTATTTTTAATGTAAATACGTTTGTTTGTGATCGGTTGCATTGGCATTTATTAAAAAAACAATTTGCTTAATTATAATTATTGAAGACTAGATACTTCTAGTATTTAGAAAATAGTGACTGAATTACAATGAATGTTATTGCATTTCTATAAGCAGTGCAATAATTCATTCTCGATACATTTTTTAAAAAAGTCTCTAAAAATATAGGTATTGAAATTTATCTCATTAATGATAAAACAGTTTGATAATTTTGTTAGATTCTTCTTCTCAGTATACTGTGCTACTTAATACCGCATTCAGATAACCGCGATTGTGCAAGATTTAGCCATATCTTAATCTAGAAACGTGTTTTACTTAACTTGTCCCAGTTTTCTCGCAATTTAGCACTGTTTTTAGCAAAAAAAGTAATATTTGACGAGACCCCCTCTCCCCGTGTATTAGGTGAGATTCGCCTTGTTCCCTCCCCCGTAGAGGCCTCGCGTAATTTGTGGTCGGCCCCTGAGGTGGCGGTGCGTCTGCAGGCGAACGGGGCGGGGCGCGGCGCGGTGAGGCGGGGCGCGGCGCCCACGATGCTGCTGCTGGCGACGGTGGCTCTGGCGCTGGCGGCGGCGGCAGCGGCGGCGGCGGCGGAGGCGGCTGCCCCCACCCTCATGCCAGCCCCACACGACGTGCTGCCGCCCGACTTCTTCCAGGTACGCTACAGCCAGTGTCGAACGCAGGGGGCGTAACCACCTACAAATCCATTTTTTATTGTTGAAAATTTACTCAATTTATTGAAAACAGTTAGCTTACATTGATCGCGTTACAGTCCAAAAGAGTATAACTAACTATTGAGTAAGACACAACGTAAGAAGAAATTCACATTCTGAAAATTTCTCATTATTCATATACGAATTCATTAAAGAGGTGCCTACTAGAAAGCCTGGCGGCTCAGTTCATTGGTCAGCGGGCTCCGTTTCCATACAGCGACTCCGGGTTCGAATCCGGGTAAGGCAAGGTTATCATGTGCGCTTTTCTTGCAATGTCCCAGAATATGTTGCTGTGTGTCGATAATAAAACATGTCGCAGGTTGAGAAGACCAGAATACGGCGTGGGGATGTCTTCGTGCCAACGTCCGGTACGCCCTTAATCCCTGGCATGGACGCCGCTGATACGCCCAGTAAAAAATAAAAATAAAAGTTATCTTCCCCCTAAATTCTTTCTATCGTCGTCTCTGATTCTAGAAACAACTGCATTAGGATAATTGTGGACCTACATTTTGTCAGAGAGGCGCCAATCATGAAACTTCACATTTTCAAAAGCACACGAACTACTGAAAATCATTTTTTTAAAATCTACCTCAAATATGCCGTCATGCTTAAAAATTAGCAGTACTTCTTTTCAATACTCCTACAGTCGGAATGATGCTAACCTACCAAAATAATAATCCACGTCAAGGAGTTGGTCACAGCTGGAAATAATAAATGCAAGAGTGCTTCTATGTACATCATTTGGAGGTTATACAAGATGTCGTAGAAGAAATGTTACAAACTACTTCAGGGTGAACGGTAGTGTTCAAACTTCTTTTTTTTTTTTTTTTTTTTTTTTTTTTTTTTTTTTTTTTTTTTTTTTTTTTTACCAATCAACGTGTGGTGGTAAATTTCGTTTACGAGACTACACGTGTGCCATTTGCCCCTGACATGTAGGCAACCCATTACACATTAATGTTTTGCGGCACACTGCTTGCTTTGTTTCTGATGTAGTTTCCTACGGAAAAATGACATGTGTAACCTCGTTTAATGAAATTTTGCACCACATGTTCATTGGGAAAAATTATTATTTTGGGCTCCCTTACTTTTTTTCGAAATTTGCAACATTTATTCTGAGACATCCTGCTTTTTGCGAAATATTTTGTCCCCTGGTAAAAAAAGATATTGAGAGCGGTGTAGCACACTCTTCTTTCCAGGTATCAGTGGAATACGGCTCTTGGCTATCCGCAGCCTATAAAGAGATCGAGAGAGATGACACTTCCGAAGAAGTCTCGGGGAGAATTTCCCGCTAATGATTCTAGAGGAAATGGAAACGTCTTCAAAGGCAATCACCAGACTGGCTGCTCTGTAGTGACGTGTATGCCTTTTTACCTGTAGACATTCCCGTCCAATTGAACCCTTGAGAAATATGAGCATGTTGATTATGATTACAAATAATAATAATACGACCATGCATGCCCAGCCTACATAAGAACGTTTTCTTTCGAAAGTTGCTCCGAATCGTATCTGCAGTACCAAGTACTATGCTTAATTCTCAGAATAACTCATTCTGTTGGTTCACATTTCCTGTATGTTTTGCATTCGTATATTTATGCGATCTTTATTCGCATACTTGGCCGTTAGAAGTGGGAATGACTTCCATTAACGTAACTTTTATGATACCCGCTACCGTACCCGGGAAAGTAGGGGTAATATTGAACTTCCATATCCATAATAACGCAACGTTAGAGTTTAAGATGGCCATGAACTGATGTTAGCGATAACGTATACGCAGAGATGTTTATTTATCATACGGGTTATTTTGCGGGGATAAGGCCATAGGCTGTAATTTCCAACTCGAGTATTCCATTGAAGCTTCCTTTGAAGAATTCCCCCAGCGCGTTTTTAGGGGGCCTTTTTGAGCAGGAACGTTTCTCGACTCCCGCTTTCTCTGCCATATGCCGTTCTCGTGCAACTACATCCGAGCAATCTGGCTGGAAGAACGTGGGTTGTCATTAGAACGGGAAATTGCCGGAGGGATTTCATTTTGCCGGGCATCTGCCAGGGTTCTTTTGCATGTCCCACGCACGTCATGGCCACTGTGGGATTCCCCGCCCTTCATCCCGACGTTCATCACGCGTCAGCCGGGGTCGAACCCGCGCCCTGGGGCTCAGAGGCCAATCGCGCAGCAGAACCGCGTAGAAAATTATTACATTACGCATGCTCTGAGCGTTCGTTGGCAGCCTCGTCGCTCCACAGCCATCGGCCACCGCGGGGCCAATTCCATGAACGCGAGTCGCCACGCGGGAGCTCTTCGCTGGTACAGAGCTTCCTTTGGAGGTGCTTGCTTGTTACTTCGTAACCGGATTGACTGCTGTTTCAGCTGCTTGAGTGTGTTGCGTTGCGCTTGCGCGGCAGGGGCCGCAGGGGGCGGCGCGGGCGGGCGACCCGTGCTACGCCGAGGGGCGCGCGCGCCGCTGCGTGCCGGACTTCGTCAACGCGGCGTTCGGCAGGGCCGTGCACGCGTCGTCCACGTGCGGCGTGCGCGCGCCGCAGCGCGTCTGCGACCCTGGCGGCGGCGGCGGTGGCGGCGGCTGCGTCCTGTGCGACGCCGGGGCGCCGCGGCGCCGCCACCCGCCCGACCTCCTCACCGACCTCAACAACCCCAGCGACGTCACGTGCTGGCGCTCCGAGCCCCTGCCGCCCGCGCGCCCCGGCGCCGGTGAGTCCCAAACAAGCGCTCGTGCAATCCGTTCAAAGAGTTGCCATCCCCACCGGGTGGTTCGGATCCCCAAATTTTCTTCTTCTTCTCCTCCTCCTTCTTCTTCTCCTCCTTCTTCTTCTACTCCTTATTATCCTTCTTCTTCTCCTTCTCCTTCTTTTTATTCTCCTTCTTCTTCTTCTTCTTCTTCTTCTTCTTCTTCTTCTTCTTCTTCTTCTTCTTCTTCTGCATTTCATGGATCAAGTTTTCCTTCAATCGTTTTTTGGGCCTCCCCACGTCTCTTCTTCCATGTGGTTTATAGAGTCTTTAGACTCTAATCCTTTCACACTCCTAGTTAATATCCTTAATTCCTCCGACATTTCTTTATTCTTGTTCTTTTCGCGCGTTGATCATCGTCTGCTTCCGTCCGGCGTTATATTGAGAAGATAGCTTAAGATTTAACTCCGAAGAGGTTACCAGCCTCTCGCGAAAGAACGTGGGGCAATGTGAAACCGTTAAGCTGTGTACATTTTGTTTTAACAAATATTGACTCATACTTAAAAAAAATATTAGATATCTTCTGCTATAGATATGGAAAGTCTGTGCTTCTTTCAGTAAAACTAGTTCTTACTTTTTTTAATTTTCTGGGAGTCTGCATTTTTATTCCACTTTGCCCCAGTGATGAGGCAAAATGGAACAAAGCCAATTAGACAATTGTTTACTATTTTAAAAAATATTGGTAAATAATATAAAACAGAATTTTAAAAGTCATATACTGACGTGATAAAGATATATTTTATCTCTCCATTACTATTTTTATCGTTTTATGTTTTTAAAGTGGGGCCCTTGGCAGAACCTACAATATCTCTTAAACAATGTGATGTTATGATGGCAGTTTTTCCAGTTCTACGGGTGGACCAACTCCAATTTGATCCTAACTTCGGCACAGAAAGAATTTCTCAGGAGAAAATATCAGGGATTGATATTCTGCCTCCACCAATGACGTAATGGGGATAGCTCACAATATATCTTTTAATGATTCTGCAGACTGTTCACAATTTGTTGCTTTTGCTGAAGCAAAAACATCATCAGAAAATCTTTTAGGTTATATCCCTGTGTTTCTAAATCTAGAGAATGCATTCTGCGATGTGGCTGCCCATACAAATGATTCTACAAACAGAGAATTGACTTCGAGTAGTGTCACCACTTTTCCCTGGTGATTTCGAAGCCAGTTCTTAACACATTGTGAATAAAAGTTCTGAGGGGTAACATAAAACTGACCTACTCCTAAAACCAATAAAACTAAGGCATAAAATCAAATACTTTCATACTTCTTCGTTGTTATGCCAAAGACAATATTTTACATTAATTACGTTTCTGTAAGGCACAAAGGAAAGTCAGTCAAACAGCAATAGTTCGCTCTTCTGATATGCTAGCCCCATGACACTTTCGTAGAGCCGTGCCAACTTCTCGACAAAAGACTTGCTCTAGAACTGAACGGCTCCAAATCTCTTGGTTTTAAACCAAATTTCACTTTGCCACATCTTCTACTACTAAATGTTACAAAAGGGGAAGGGTTTTCAGAAAACTCATACAATGCTTATGTGTTATTGAATTTCCTCTTACAAAAACTAGAATATTGCGCAGGCCCCGACAACGTGACGCTGACGCTGTCGCTGGGGAAGGCGTACGAGATCACGTACGTGAGCCTGCAGTTCTGCCCGCGCGCGCCGCCGCCCGAGTCGCTGGCCATCTTCAAGAGCGCCGACTTCGGGGAGACGTGGCAGCCCTTCCAGTTCTACTCGGCCGAGTGCCGTAAGGTGTACGGCCGGCCGAACCGCGCCACCATCACCAAGGCCAACGAGCAGGAGGCGCTCTGCACGGACGCGCACCGCCTCAGCGGCGCTGGGGGCGGCGGCGCCGGGGCGCGCGTCGCCTTCTCCACGCTGGAGGGCCGGCCCTCCGCCGCCGACCTGGACCACAGCCCCGTGCTGCAGGACTGGGTCACCGCCACCGACATCAAGGTGCGCCTGCGCAGCCCGGCGCTCAGCTGCCTTGCGCCGCTCGCAAAGCAATCGGGCGCTTTTGCGAAGCGAAACTGAGTAATTAAGTACATAGATAACTTTTTTCTGTTTTTTAAAACGTCTGATGCGTAAATCTTATTTGAAAATGCCGTGGATAAAACTTACGGGATTTCAAAAACTAATCAGAAAAGTTTGCCCAAACATGTAAATAAATACATATTGCACGTTCAGCTTGTAATTTGGCGTATTTATTTCAAAATTATGTGAAATGACAATGTGCATCTACGACAAACACGATTCATATGACAGATTCAGTTGCTTAAAAGAAGTATTTCTAGGATAGTATATAGGTATATTTCCGGATTTAACATATCTTCATCGGTGACAGCCCAGTAATATACACTGTTTACATACATATGGACATGCATACACAATCAAAAACGGCCTAAGGTTGCTGCATGTACCGTTGATGATCCTCTGTTCTCTTACTCATTTTATTTGTCACACATTTAAAGATAATAGCGATTGAATGTAATTTGACAAAGTTCACGCTAAAAAGGTAACGCCCGAAAAATGTATTTTTAAAATGAATTTATTTCTACGCAATAACAATGCAATAGAAATGAATTATTAAATATTTATTTCCGAGACTTCTCGTCATTTACGCGGATTTATTATGTACACGGATGCGCAATTGGGCGTTCGCAGGTGGCCTAAACAACCATCAGCGCGACCAGCGGTCGCGAACGGAAACCATTTCTTACATCTGTATGACTCATGTCGTAAGTTCTTTGAAACCAGGATGCAACATCAAGTTATCGCGGGATGAAATAAACTACCGAGATCTGCCCTCGCGAACATACCTTTTCATATTGTTTGAACTTATGTTCGAGAACACAGGTGCTCGGGCCAACTATCCTTAGATATTTTGTAATACAATCCAGAGGAATATAAATTTCCAATGAAACGTTCATAGTGAATTCCCTTTTAAGTACACAGGGAACGGGCATTTTCTTCGTCGTTTTTATATGGTTTATAATACACTTTTTTGGCTGAAACAAATACTACCGGGATTCTAAATATTGAAGTAGTACATTAACGTCAACTCTGGCAAAATCTGCACTCTTCGAAATTACCTTTTGGTTTTTAAGATGCTAATTTTAAAGGGGTAAAACCATTGCTGATATGTTTCACCGCTGACGTTACCTCTCTTTCAAGGGCAGCCCTTAATGTCAAACGTCATAACGGGTTTAAGCTCCAGACGTTTTAAATTAGCGCGGAGAGTACGAAAATTTCATTTTTAGAAATACTTCTTTTGATACACTCTTCCTGAATGGTGATCAGAACCCGAGAGAGAAAATTCAGATTTTACGTGGGTAGAAGATGCACACCGGCTTGCTTGTCCTTCCCGAAGAACACAATTTCTGAAAGCATCGAATCACGAACAGGGACCTCTATTGCAGTTAAGTTAGTTTTTGATGCAAGAACAACATCGACACCAATAAAAGTGTTTTAAAAATGGGGTTAGTGGTGACACAAACCCCATAAAGTAGTTAATGGGCCTTCCAAATGCCGCAAAGTGTTTTTTGAAATCTATTAACTTCCAAACCGGTTTGGTGTCTCTGCAAGTATATTTTTAATGCAGCCTAATAGTGCATACAGTCATTGCAGTGCGGCTCAAAAGTGGTTTGTTTTTGAGAATGCGCGCAGGGCAATTTTAGCTGATTGCAATGAAATAATTAAATTGTATGAAGCAAAGTTCTTAAAGTAGAGATTTGAAGCTTCAATCTTTTTCTAAATTAAAGGTATTTCGGATCAAAAATTACGGATTTATAGCCATTTGAAAAGTGGCTACTTCTATGGGTTTAACGTAAAATTACCCATATTCCAGCTAATTTGGCACATTTTTTGAGTCAAATAACTAATGTTTGATGATCATAAAATTGTTGCGGGGTAACGAGGGCACCACCTCACCCAAAAAATCCGTTGAATAAAATAACATTAAATAATATTTATTCGTTATTTTCTAAAAAAGTAGCGAAAAGGCAGAAAAATGGGGTGATTATTGGGTTTCTGGCACCCCTGCTCCCATTTGCAAACGGTTTTATTGGTGCACACACACATGTATATATATATATATATATATATATATATATATATATATATATATATATATATAGTGACGGCTCTACCGAGCTCTCTTCGGAGGGTCGCGGACCGAGCCGTGTGGTACGGAAGGCGAGCCGCAGGTGTGTCGTGGCGCAGGTGGTGTTCCACCGGCTACAGCTGCCGCCCTTCTCCGACGCCCCGCCGGCACCTCCGCCGCCTCCGCCGCCGCCCGCCCCGCCGCCGGAGGGCAAGGGCGCGCCCAAGGGCGGGAAGGCGCCGAAGGGCGCGAAGGGGGCGGGCGCGGCGGCCAACGCCCTGCCGCCCGCGCCGCCGGGCCTCGCCGCCGCGCCCGCCGCCGCCGCCGCCGCCGCCGCCCCGCCCGCGCTGCACTACGCCGCCGCCGACCTGGCGGTGGGCGGGCGCTGCAAGTGCAACGGCCACGCCGCCCGCTGCGTGGCCGGCGCCAGCGGCCAGCTGCAGTGCGACTGCCGCCACAACACGGCCGGCCGCGACTGCGAGCGCTGCCGCCCCTTCCACTTCGACCGGCCCTGGGGCCGCGCCACCGCGCGCGACGCTCGCGAGTGCAAAGGTAAGGGAAGTCTGCATTCACCCGACGTAAACTTTACAATTAGACATCTTGGGAGTCATCAATGTCCAACTCCTACTATGGAGAGAGCTTGCCGCGCAAATGCGCCACCAGTGTGTGTCTGTGGTATGCCAGCACGGACCGCGGCCCCCAGGGTAAGGCTTCCTGTAGAACGAGCGACCTGTTCGTTCACGTCCACGCTCTTGGCGCGCTGACCCTCACGACGGCCGCGTGGTCGACCTCCGTGTTGACTCTTGCGGGAGGACTGCTTGACTCACTGGCTGGGGTTGACTGCGGACTGCTCTCTGCAGCTAGGGGACCCCTCTTCATACCGGGCGCCGCCATCGGCCTCCGCCTGTGCGTCTGGCGCCGCTGCGCGAATGTGCGCTGTCTTAGGCCGTTAGCTGTCATGCCGTTTGCGCGCCAGTTGAAAAGGTCTCGCAAAGACACCAGTTAGCTCCCACGTGGATGCGGTCTGTGGCGCAGAAATCGGCGTCGTGCCTCCTCAAAACAGCCCCACGCATCTGGCATTTGCCGAGTTCCCAGCGACAGCTCGCCCAATCCCGAACAGAAGTGTTCGGCGAATGTTCGCTTCGTTTGATGACCGCCATGCGGTGGGTAGGGCGAGCACCGAACGTTCGTCGCTCGGCAAATAGCAAGGACTCGACAAATAGGAAGCACAGACCCATCCACACTACTCGCGATTCGACGAGCGGTCACTCGCTACTCGCCGAATACCGAATGTGTGGAGACGCATTCGCGTGAATCGCCCTTTCTATAGCCTGTTCTGCACGGTCATTGTTTCATCATTTTTTATCATTTTTCTGTACAAAAAGTGAATGGGAAAAGGACGTTCGCTTCTAAGCGTAATGTTTCGGTGTCGAACCTGGTTGAACGTGATTCCAGCATTTTGCACGGTCTTTTGTGGACTGTACGTAATCGTGATGAATGTACTTCCTCCGGACGCCGCAAAAGGGGCTAAAGATAAAACATTTGAACATGGCATCTATGCTAAATTAAGTTAGGTTATATTACGACTCAGCACGAAACGCAACAGCATTGGAAGCAAGCAATTTAATTGTAAACATATTTTTGTGAAAGTGGCTATCTTTCGAACTAGAAATAAAAATTTGGAAAATATTATTCTGCCTTAAAAGTTATTACACTTGCAAACGTAGGCTTCCACAGACGGAGTCATGATCTGGGCTGTCCGGATGTCACCGCCTCGAGGGTAGTGATGCCGATGTTTTGCCCATCATATTGTGGAGAGCTCCAGCCTCGTAGTCTAGCACTGAGGAAGACCACTGTACGTATGACGGTGTCGAAACGCCGGCCTCACTGCCATCGCCGCGGCGTCACCCGGGCAGCCCAGAGCCTTCACGTGATTACACAGTGAATCGAAGAAATCCAAAACGTTCGATGACCACGAGCTTCAAATTTTAAAGAGCCAACAAAGAGGTTCTAAGTTCTGGACATGGAATATCTTTTCCTTACATTAACAATTGAAGATCACTACAGTGATTGCAGAGGTTACGAACAAGGAACTCTTATGCATGGAAAATTGTACTGCTTATGTCTTTAGAACAGTTTCCCACCATTAACTCAAAACCCCCCAAAAATGTGTAATATTATCTGACGCTTCAAAGTAGTTATTTTGCAAACGGAATATGAGTTGTTTTTCACTCCTGTGCCAAATGGAACAAACGTAAAATAAAAAAATACAAATTTGAAAAATAATCATTTAGAACTATATTGCATAAAGCATCAATGGATTATTTTTGCAAGGAAAATTTTCTCTAAAAACAATCATTATCGCATGGAATTAAAAAATGTTGTTCATGACCTTTGAAGATTCAAGAAATATTTCACTCATGAAAGCTTGAAAAGAAAGGATTCTGTATTCGCATGCAAACGTTTATCTGGGTTCAGACGCCCAGAAGTCATATAAAATCAAATTCCAATAACAAAACTTTTGAAATATTGAATAGTGTTACTTATTAAACCTTTTCTTTTAATTCAACTTGACACTTTTATCCTCTAAGTTAAAAGTTTCTTTCCGCTTATGTATTGATTTAGAGTGAGTCAATTTTGCTTCGTCTCTAAAAACCTCAACGTTGTCAATTGCTCCCCATTGACAAATTATTCTGAAGTATTGCGACTGTATTACTTAGGTATCTTCTCGAACTTTTTTACTGCTTTTCTTGATATACAATTTTAATAACTTTATTTCCCAGCTTTTTTCACATCTTTACTCATACAGTAATGAAGGAAAATATTTTTCATTTATATTCGGGTAGCGTACGTTTTTCTTAAAATGCTGTTTTAAGACGTTTATGTGCATTACAGCACGCTTAACTTTACTTTTTCAAAAATTGCAAGTATTCTTGTGGTTGCAAAAGGGCTCTTGTGTAACAGAACACCGTTTTGTGCGCATTTTCAAGCCTTCTTTGTAAAAATTATTTATTAATAACCCAGGCAATTCGGAATGCATTAAAAGAGCATCTATCACAATGAAAGGGCGCTTTGGCCTGTGGCGAGCGGTTCGCTGCGTTATTGCTGCGTGGTTTCTCTCGGTTATCTGCGCGCGCGGAGCCGCGTTGGCGCCAAGGGCCCTTCGCCCTCGGAGGCTGGGGGGTGGGGGTGGGGGTGGGGGGCGGCGCTCAGGAAATGAGCAGCCGCCGGCGAAGGGGCGCCGCCGCGCAGACCTTCATAATTTCCTCCGCCGCGTCCGGCGGAGAGGGCCGGAGGGAGGGAGACGGGCAGGGAGTGGTACGCAGCGACATGTTCTCAAAACATTCATATTTTAATAAAATTTTCGATGGATTCAACAGTGATATTTTGATGTTTTTTAACATCGATGATTTGTGTTCGATGTTTTTTAACGTGGATGTTTTGTGTTTGATATTTGTATATGGTAGATATTCATTAAACTGTAACAAAATTCTATAATAATTTTCAGATATCCATAAATTGAATATTCTTCAGGGAAAAGTGACCAAGGGTGAAAAAAAAATCAAGTTTTCGTGAATTAAGAAGCCTACTTTTTTGCATTATGAAATGAGATAATTAAAGTTTTGTTAATTATCCTGATTATTTTTTAACTTTGCTTTGTCGGATAAATCTCAATTAAAAATTAATATACGAGACCATTTTAAATTACCCCCCCCCCCGTGAAATTCAGAGGCTATTAATCCGATTTTAAGAACTTCGATGTTTAATAACGATGGTTTTCGGTCGATGCTTTATTAACATCGATGTTTCGATTTTGACCATCGATGAGTACACATCGATTTTGCACATCGCTGTTGTGTTGTCGATATCGCATCCCTAGTAGGCAAGGGGCGGAGGGGGCGGAGGGTGGGTGGTGGGGGCAGAAGATGGCGTGCGGTGAGCGGTGGTCCACAGAGGTGGGATGCGAGTCTGAAACAATAGAGGAAGGCGCGCCGCAGCCAAATGAGAGCCAACAGGGGCGGGCCATGCTTAAAGAAAGCGCGCGGGGTTAAAGAAGGCTGGGCGATAGGTACGGCAAGGCTTTGGGCTGAAGGCCGGTGAATAGAGGAGGGGTCTCCGCGGGTGGGAGTGGGTGACGTGCGGGTTGGAGAGCGGCGGCAGGGCGTCTGGCATCGGGCGTCGGGCGTCGGGCGGGTGGTCCAGGTGATGGGCAGCAGGGACGGAGGGGGGTAGGGGCGGAGGGGGCAGTGCCGGGTGGGTCATGGGCGGAGGGGGCCAGGGGCGAGGGGGGCAAGGGCGGAGGGGGGCAGGGGCGGAGGGGGGCAGGGACGACCGGCAGTAGGGGCGGCGGGCGTAGTTGGCAATAAGTGCCGGAGCGGGTTTGAGAAAACGAAGGGAGCTGCGAGATTGCAACGCAGGATCGGAAAAGGAAAATTGCAAGAAGTATATTGTTTGTGCGCGCGGCGTGGAGAATGGATTTGCAAGTGGTGCCAATACGACATATTGAGTTGCAGCAGGTGATGAGAGCAGAGAGTGATGAAGCGGGGACGGGGCATCGAGAGTCGTGAAGCAGCGCTGAGACACAGAAAGGGTTGGAGGGGCGGCGACGCCGCGGATTCTGCGAACAGCGCGACGAGGTGTTGGGACGGTTGTCGCTTACGAAGGGAGAAAAGAAATGAAAAAATCTGAAGAAGAGTATTCGAAGGTATTGAGAACGGTTAATTACAGAAGTATACGTGAAGTCAGTTAGAATCTGCAGCGAATCCGATATTTTACTCATTTATTTATTTATTTATTTATTTATTTATTTATTTATTTATTTATTTATTTATTTATTTATTTATTTATTTATTTATTTATTTATTTATTTATTTATTTATTTATTTATTTATTTATTTATTTATTTATTTATTTATTTATTTATTTATTTATTTATTTATTTATTTATTTATTTATTTATTTATTTATTTATTTATTTATTGATTAGAATGATTGAAAAAATGATTGCTAAGTAATATTAGAAAATGCACTTGGGCAGCATAAAAACAACGTATTTTTTCAGACGCAAATTTTATCATCGGTGGTCATATTTTAATACATTCGTATATAAAGCAAGTCTCCCATCACTTTGTTGTGCACGAGTATTAGTGATGAGTTTGCTGCAACACAGTAAAACCACATAAATCACATACTAGAAAGACTTGACTGTTGGTCGCAAGTGGCAGACTACGGGGCTCTAATGGCGCGAGAGCGGATCCACAAAAGGCGGATTGGGCGAGGGCCTGACGCGGTCCACCGACCACCGACCACCGTCCTGCGCTGAACTCCAAGCGCAAAGAAGCTACGAAAATGTGGTTGTGCAAAGATATTGATACACGAGAAATAAATTATTTCGGATGCCACTACGTTACTATTTTGTGTCTGATTCTGTTGTATAGCACAGTACAAACATTCATATTAGAAAATCTAAGCATTTTGTATTTCCCGCTTGAAATTCTCATATTAAGAGCAGTTCCTCTTTCGTATATCATACAAAAGGAAACTTTTTCACAAAATACTAAATTTGATTGTATTATTTTTGTTTTGTACTTCTTGGATTACTTACTAAGGGAAGATGTCGTTATAATCCCCCTTTCACTTTGTGCACTACCTAAAAAAGATGAAATGGAAATGTTTTATGAAAGGCAGCGATGAAGACTATTCTTGTAATGACATCCATTTTACATTCGTTTTCAGTAATCTTTCCCCGACGACCGCGTAGTCCAGTGGATGATGAATGCGTTCCTATTTCAAACGCGGAGGCAGCTGCGCAAGCTGGTCTAGATTGTTGCCGATCCATCACGTGAGTCGTTGACCTTTGACATTGCGACGTTGACCGTTGACATTGCGAAGGGAACGTGTGTCTGCACGCGACGGCTCCAGACATGCGGTTCGGGGCGCGCAGCCGACGTATTTGCGAGATCCGTTTCTGAAACTTCATAATTATTTATTTTTTTAAAATTCTTTTAATAAAGTTTTAAATTGATCCGTGTGGTTTGAATTTCCAGGAAGGATTACTTTATTCTGCGGAAAAAGGGGAACTGTTTACTAAAGCACATGTCATTTTCTTGAGTCTTTTTTTGTATTTTTAGGTGCAGACAAATATCAGCGTATTACAAAGCGCAACGACATAGCTTTTAAACCCCTCTGACTCACTGTGCCGTGTCAGTGCCCCGTCCATTCTCGTGGCTCTGTCACTCGTTTGCTTTCCGCGTGATATAGCGTATATTCGAAGTCGAGGAAAGGTAGGTCGTTTAGGGCTGCGTTGGTTGACCTCAATTAAAACGTTATTTTCGATGCCGGAATTCATTATTAAGAAATTTTAAACTGATTTTAAAATCAGTGAGAACGAATGCCTTCAACAAAATTATCTGCAATTAACACGTTCATTTAAAATTCATGAACAATGGATTTTTCTTGAATTATTCTACATCAGAGATACTGAAAAAATGTTCTTTTAACTTACGTATTAGATTTACTTCTCACTGGAAGAAATGTTTCTAGTTTCGCAGGATACATACGATAACTACTAGTTTTGCCGGAACGTACTTCGTATAGTAATGATGAAATGCCGAAAAATTACACAAGAGATTTACTCAACGTAACTTACCTCAATACCCTCACTTGTCATAGAACACCGATATCCGTTCAGCAGAAACAAAGGAAGTAAAATATTTTCATGTTCTGCGAATTTCCAACAAATTATTCATAAAATGTCCATATTCGCTGTATTTATTCATTTTATTCATTCATATACACAAAATGATCAAATTTTTAGAAAGACGTTAGTGTTTATTTCATTCTGATCATTGCACTCAAATTAACCTAGGCCCTCCCTAGGTTATTCCTGGCCTACTTGAAATAACACGGGATATGACTTGTAGGAAATATTCTCATGATAAGTGCAGTGTATCGTAGTGTCATTCACAAATTACTACCGATTATTTTTTTCCATTTCTTTTTTGCATTCCAGCGTTAAATCGTTTGAAAATACATTATTGAATTTATATAAACTAATATTTAATTATCTCTGAATATTGTGGAAAGAAAAAATTAATTCTGTATTTGATTGATATAATTGAATGTGGGGCGATTCAGTGTTAATGTAAAACAATTTAGAATTCAATGGATCTTCGATAAGAATAATAAGAATATTTTTAATTAATCCACAAAATATATTTTGAACTCTTCTATGATTTATTCTTAAACCACGTTAAAAATAAATCGAAGGGCATTATTCTTGAGTAAAGGATTTTCAAGTATGTTCTAACACGACAAAAACAACCAATAATGATATTCTATTAACTACATAACTAATTGAAAATGCGCGCAGAAAACGAAAAAGAAACCTATTCAGCCTCAGGACATGTGAGAGGAACGTAGGGAAAATCCAAAAACAATGAAACAGTTTTATTTTGTTATAAAAATGCAAATATTTGATTGTGTTACTTTAAGTGTGCCACTGCTTACGAAACAGCGGACGTCATGCGATAGCAAAACTCCTAGGAAGAGGCAGCCCGCCATTAAATATTTGATATTCTCATGTAGAGATATGGAGCAGCAACTTTTTATATGCTTGCTATGTACAGAGTCATACTATGTATACTATGCTACGTTGTTGTTGGGTTTGGGAAGACTTTTTGGTATAATTTTGAATTTTTTGCAGAGTAACGATTGCATTTTATTTGTTCTTGAGCAGTGTGCTTACTACGTTATGGAAAACCATTAACCATTTTGTATGGTTTTGCTCAGTAGACCACTAATTATTATTATTATTATTATTATTATTATTATTATTATTATTATTATTATTATTATTATAGCTATATAGGCCATTACTGACCACGCTACACGATTAACGTGTGTAAATGTTTCCAGGATCAACTTTCCAGCTGTATCCCTCAGTACGGCAAGGTTGTTACGCCGTGAAGTGTGAATTATGTGATGTTAGGATGATGATGATGAGGGGTGAAGGGGCAATCACTAATACCATGTCTACACAGGACTCGAACCTGCAGCCTCCTCGGCGCAGACGACGGCTATTATTATTATTATTATTATTATTATTATTATTATTATTATTATTATTATTATTATTATTGTTGTTGTTGTTGTTGTTGTTGAAAGACTCACATTAGCCAAAGGAAGCAAGTTGAACTGGCTGGGGAAGTGGGTTTACGCAAGCGCGAGAGCCCAGTGCGGGTGGCGTGTCGCGTGACGGCTTCGCCCGCGCCCTGCGGTGGCATGTGGCAGCGCGACCCCTATCGCCCCGCGCTCGCGTGCCCCGCCTCCTCCGCTTCCAACCGCTCCTGCCTCCCCCGCCCTCGCTTCCACGCTGCTCCGTCCCCGCCGTCCTTTGCCACCCGCCGCTGCCGTCGCGCCCGTCACCCCCGTTGCCCCGCCCCTGCGCCCTCGCTGCCCTGCCGTCCCTGCCGCTTCCGCCGCCCGGTCGCCCCGCCATCGCCCCGCCACGCTCCTCCACCCCGGGCGTCCCCGCTCCTGCCGTCCCGACCCCCTCCCCGCCATTCCCTCCACCGCCCCAACCGCCTCCCTTGCCGCCTCCCTCGCCGGCCCCCGGCCCGCGGCCTCGTGCGTTCGTGCGTGTCCGCCCTATTTCATTTTCTATCAGCTGCACAGTTCGGTTTCGGCCGAGTGGGGCTTTCGGAACTTTCATAATAAATTTGAGGCTCGTTGCGGCTAGGGAGTGCGTTATCTGTACAATATATCAGGCCGGGGAGATTTTTCTTTCACGACATTCAAGATGTCTCGGTAATGATAGCGAGGGCGTTATGCACCATTAGTGCCAAAGGCTTCTTCTGGCTTTTCCGTTTCGGACAAAAACCACTTCGATTTGGATTGGGATGAGTTAAATATCTGTTTATTACAAATTTTTAAGTTTATTGAGGTTTCGGCGTGAGTTATTTTTGTAACGACTAGATTTGAGGGAAAATATGTTTTAAAAATTTCAAGAATATGTCATATTACTTATATGAAATACGAGTAGATGTTACGTTGTTTCACGAAAAAAGTTATGACATGATATTTTTAAGTCAGTTAGATACCATATGCATCATTCCAACTCAACTTAAAAACAGAAAAAACTTGTCTAAATTTTATATCCAAATCAAATTTCTAAATTATTTTGATTTGTTTATTAATCAGTGATAGCATTCAATTTCTGTTTGCTACAAAAATATCTGTCAAATGCACTTGTTTTGTTATCTTTGTTTTAAAGTAAATATTTTAATTGACATTTGAAGGCCATTGTGCCAAAAATACCAACACAGCATATTTTCTACAATTACGAACTTTCTGATGGACGTGCTTTACGGTGTCATTATTCAGCAATCGTTACAAGTACTGAGGAATGTATATATGAATACGAGTTCCTAGACCTAAAAGGCGCCTAATGTATGGAGTGTGGAGAAATCCTGTGTGCGGCTTCCGTGTTGCAGAGGTCTTGGTAAGCCTGGAAGCAGCGTGACAGGTCGGCCGCGTCGCCCCACGACGTCCCAGCCACGTTTTCTCCGCTCGGTCGCGCCGCCGACGCTCGGCCCGATCCTCCTACATCAATAGTCGCCCAAACGCCGCCTCTTCTTGTTGCTTCACGCTTCGGCTCGCCCGCACACGAGTTCCTGCGCCGAGCGCCCCCCCCCCCCCTGCGCCACGCCTTGCGACCCTGCCCTACGCCCACGCTCCGCGACCTCCCCCCCCGCCCCGTTTCCCCCGCCACCTATCCCCGCGCCCCTGCCCCTGTCCCCGTCTTCGCTACGCGTTATCGCCCCGCACTCCCCCGCTACGGATCCCAGCCCCGTGCCCCCCTGCCCACACCCCCTCCACCGCCGTGCTGCCGCCCAGCCACTCCGTCCCAAGACCCCTCCTTCCGCCCCGCCCCGCCCCGCACACACCCCGAATCACCGCACTCCGTCCTTAGCTCTCTGCCAGTGCCGTTCTATACTCCTCCCCTGGTCTCATCCCCAGTACCAGGTACGAGCTCCTCACCCTCACCCCCGTCGTGTCCCTTCTCCCCTCCTTCCCCGCACCGTTCCCTCGCCCCACCCCCACCCCCGCCGCTGGCGGAGCGGGCGGCGGCCGGGGGCGGAGGCGTGGGCGGGGGGCGCTCGCCGATTCGCAGCTAATGCACCGCCGCCCGCCCGCTGCATCGCGTCGCCGCCGCTGCCGCCGCTTCCGCTTCCGCCTCGCGTTTCCGGTGCGCGCGCTTCCGGTAGCCGTCGGCGCGTGCGTCAAAGGGGCGGCGCGGGCGCGGGCGCGGGCGGGGGCGCGGGCGGGGCGCAGCCAGGTGCGAAGCGCGCGCGCCCCTCGGAGCAGAAGCGAATCAAAGCCCTCCGAGTGGCTCGCCTCTTGCCCGCCCCGGCCCCGGCCCCGGCCCCGGCCCTCGCCAGGTGAGGTATGCAAGGCGGCGACGCTTGCTTTACTCGGGAGCGGTTCCATCTCGCTCTCCTCCTAAGACACTTGAGTGACTCTGCCCGGGAGGGCCCTCCGATGGAGTCCCGGCGGGGGCAGGAATTTCAAACTCTAGCAACATAGCTAGGTCGACTTCAGCCGCTGTCTGGAGGGGATTTGTATCGGCCAGCTTATCTTATTGGTATTTTCCGTGGTTTCTCCGAACAACACCAGGCGAATGCCGGAGCAGTACCCTAACAAACGGGCTACGAACCGCGAATGAACTTTTCTCTCTCTTTCTTGTTCTAACCTCAACTCTTACTTCAACACACTTATACTACTACTTGTCTGGAGCTTCGAACGTGCCTCGAATGGTGACGTTCCCCGCTGGTGGGAGATACCTGAATGGCAAACGTGTTTCTTCGTCGCTTGGCGTATGGGGGCGGGGATGAGTTGTCTGAGTGTATCTAACGACTGAACTGGTCCACAGAAGCGCAACAAGGGCGCCCGCCGGTCTATGGCCCTCCCGATGGCGCCTCTCGCGTTCTCTTGTTATGTCCTTCCAATCGATCGGTTTGGCTACAACTAATCATATTTTAGTTGCTGTTCATGTTGTAGGTTCCCGATTCCGAAAAATTAGATATTTTTTGTTCCGGCTAAACGTCTCTCTGCTTATCCGTCCGACCCTCCCTCTGTCCGTCCGACCATCCGTCTGTCTTTCCGTCTGTAGGCCTGTCTGTCTATCTGTTCCTCCGTTTGCCTGAATGTGAACAAGGCTGGCGGCTAAACCGTATGCAACATTTTCACCAAAACTGAAACTCCCCAAACGCTCTAGTAGATGTTGCAGCTCCTTGAATTTAAGACGGAAATTTCAATTTTGGGGGTAATTAACATGATGCCTCAAGAACATTTTCAATTTCTTCTCAAAAAGGACTTCAAAATTTTGGATTAATATTTTTTATCGGATAGAGGAAAGTACGTTTTTAAAATAGTACAAATCCGATTTTTCTTGATGCATCAGAATTTTCGAAAAATTTCCAAAGTTTATAATTCTTTCGCCTAAACGCCTAATTTTGCGTGATTTAAAGTCAATTCTAAAAACAATTTCCTCAGAAACGGCTAAATTTTTTCTTCGTTTTTTTGTACGGATATGCCTAATGCACTGAATAACAAATTTTATTGTATTCATTTTGATGTATTGTTTTTTTTAAATAAACAAATGTAAGGTTTTGAAACACCTCTCATGTCGTTTATTGCATTACTGACCTGTTTTGTACAATATTGCATTATTTCTAGTCATTTTATACTGCGGTTTTTCTATCTGATTTTTCTTACCGGTTTTACCTACTGGCCAATCATAAACTGTGACTCATCTATCGTAGGAGGCGGTATTGTACATCGATCGCCATGTCGATGTCTAATAAGCTGCGTATGTAATGTACCATAACCTCTGATTTTAACACAGCTTTCAGCTATTTTCAATATTTGACGCATTTTGAAACTCTGGTGGACATAATTTCACTCGTAAAATAGTCCTATTAAATAGCACGCATGATTGAGAAATTCTCACACAAATCCCCTCCTCGCTTCGCGAGTCGGAAATTTATCGACAATTTCCAAACCACTTGTGAGATTACCTATGATACAGTATTCTGTTTTGAATTTGCAACTCCACACACCGCAAATATCGGGTACATGTATTGCAATACAATTCGTATTAAATTGGCAAAAATTATAAATATTGTAATAAATCGGACATTGATTTATAACTCAAAAATTTAATGTAGGCTATAATGTTGTTGTCCCTTCAGAATAAAATCCAAATTTCCAAAAGGTAAATTGCGTCCACCTTAATTATTAGTATTATTAATATTGATGCCCCGAAAAATAATTTAATTAAAATCAAAATCTTGCAAATACTATTTTACTTACAAATATATATTTTAAACTACCAAAATTGGTGATGGTTTAATTAGTTTACATTTAATGATGCCGCCTAAGCCTATAGTGACTATTCATTAAATTGCACTGAAGCTCTTGAGATGCCTTCTAGCCGAACAAGAAATAAATAAAAAAAGAAAAAGATTTATCCCTTATGGGATGACGTCCCGAATTTAGCAGATGTATCAGTCTTCCGCACTTTTTTGAGATTCTTCAGAATTGAACAACTTTTATGTGCCGACATTTGGAATTGCAGATAGGCAATTTTCCGGTGTCTCGATTAAGTTGTGGCAGACTTTCACCCATAAAGAGTGACACCAGAGAGCAACACACACATTAACTTAACCTGTACCAAGGTTGTCCAACTGGCGGTCTAACGCGATGCCATTTATTGTGACCCGCGATAGGGTTTTGGTCAAAAGAGGAAATTCCTTGCACGGGCGGGAACATTGCGCACGCGCCCTGTAGGGTCAACGCCCCTTTAATGTACAAATACTATACTCGCAAGTTTAGAATTGAGATTTTTCCTAGTAAATTCCGGAATTCAAAACCACCCCAATGTGTTTCACTGCGCTATGCATGGTACGGCACGCAATTACATCAATGTCAATATTAAAAAGGTTTTAGTTGTGGCCCTTGCAAGTTGGGCTCCCCTGACCTGCACCAACGCCCTGGGCATGGCACGGGGCGCCGAGGGCGCGATGGAGCGCTCTGCCCGACCGTGACCCCGGCCGCGCAATTGCGCCTGGGGGGGGGGGGGGGGCGCTGGCGCGCGCGTGGCGGGGAGGCGCGCGTGCTCGCCGCCGCTATCGAACGCCGCCCGCCCGCCCACGCCGCACGGTGGGTGGTGGAAAAGACGCGGAAAGGCGCAAAATTCTCTTTCTCAAAACCGTCACCGGCCTCATTAGCTCTGGGCAACGACGGTGTTAAATTGCAGTTGCAATGTAGAAGGACACTGCCTAATCAAAATTTCTATTCTCTTCACCCTGGATTTGCCAGATGCGATAGGTGCTGCAGGACTAGGTTTACAAATAGAAAGAAAAAAAATGGCCAAAACCTGCCTCCAACTCCTCACCATTTCAAGATTTAAACATAGAATGTACTAATGTTGTTAAATTATATGTAGTTTTTACTATAATTGATATTATTATTATTATTATTATTATTATTATTATTATTATTATTATTATTATTATTATTATAAGTAGTAGCAGTAAAATGACAATTGCAAGAAAATTGTACTTTTACTTTAAACATGAAATACTGCAAATCTTGAAATGTGAAAATATTTTGCTACTAAAATTAATTATCTACTGTATAATATCTTAATTTATTTGTAACAAGTATTGTAGTATAATTCCTACGCCAATGACCCCATCTCGATCAAGTTCTTTTGTCCAGTGTCCCTAGTCCGTTGAGCAAATGCTGAGATGGCCTTTAGTTTTCCTTCTGGACAGTAATGTAACTTCCCTCTCTACACCCAAGTCATCATATTGTAACGTTTCTCCGTGGTGAATTAAAACCAACACAATATTTAAAACAATTACGTTTATTCGTGAACAATTATACACTAAAATCTACTGACACTAAAAACTACTTGGTCTATTTACAGATATATTACACTTAATTATTTTTCTTTACACACGACCCCGTTCTCTTGATGATTTTTTTACACAGTTCACTTCTTATACACTATTTATTTACACTGTTCTCTTCTTCTACAGTATCAGTCAGTAAGATGCACTGTCCACGGTCCACTGCACTTGAGCCCAATTCCCTGCACAGACCACAATTCCCCTGCGCTGACCACAATTCCTTGCGCAGACCACAATTCACTGCGCACACCAGGGTCCACTGCACTGCTGTTTACCGCGATGCCCACTTCACAGCTCAGCTTCCACTGCAGACTTCAAACTGCTGACTGCTGTTTCCCCACAGCACCACTGCTTACCGCGATGCACCCTTCACAGCTCAGCTTCCACTGCAGACTTCAGACTGCTGACTGCTGTTCAACCACTGCACCACTCTTCACCGCAATGCTCACTTCACAGCACAGCTTCCACTTCGGACACACTGACGGACTGACTGCTTCTCGGCTACTCACTGACGTCTTACTGCTCACTACTGACTTCTACTCTCTTCTGACTCGCGGCCGCCGGCAGCGGCGCATTTATACCTGCCCGACGCTTGTCTCCAGGCACCCGGCATATTCTCGGCGTTTCCCCGCGGCTCGCGGATAGTCCGGAACCGTGTAGTTCGAGGGGAAGGGAAGGGGTGCCGGCAGATGACGCAATCCACGCGCAGCGAATTCGGCAGGTGATGCAATATTCGTAACAATATTGACGTGTCATACGCAATTGTAATTATATATGTGACTCAATAAAATCTTATATTATAAAACGGTTGCTCCGGAAGTGACTCTGGCCAGGAGGTACAAGAGTTCGGGTTCTGGCGGTGGCGGGTTTCTACTTCAGGGAGGAGAGCTCTCTCCAATTCCGACGCCGTCAGATGAAGGCTTTTAGCGGCCGCTTGCTCCGGTCGATTGTTTTGTTGTTTTTTCTACCAGTACCAAGCGAATGCCGGAGCAGTACCTTACCAATCGACTCGAGGATCGCGGGGTTCTTTCCTTTCTCAACCTCGCCCCCCCTCTCCCCTCACACGTGCACACGTAGTACAAACACTCAGACTTACCCGCGCTACGCTATCTCGCGTGTTGGGAGCGCCGCGCGGTGGGGAATTTGGAAAGAATAGCGACTGAGGCTGAGCTTCGCTGGCGGAGGTACTTGGAGGGGGAATCCCCGACGTGTCGATCTCACGTTCCGAGCGGGAAGGAACACCGAACTTTCCCGCGGTACAACATTCACTACACTTGCGGGACTAATGACGCGCCCGGAAACGCAAGCTAATCAATCAATTAAAACTGTCCAATCTACAGAGCTGTGAAAATTGTTAGACTCCATTACATTTCTAGCAGAAAAGTACTTATTTCATGTTGTCTTGGTTCCAATACAAATATTTTGTATGTATGCGTATAGTTATGTTTTTAGAGAACTGCACTTGAGAAAATATACTATACTTTTCACGAGAAATCTATTAAAATGTGAAAATAATATTTCTGAAATAATTCCTGCTTTATAATGCTCACAATAAACTATCTATTTTTTTCAAGCTTGCTTTGATCAAAACTCCCTCTTTTTGAACACCATCGCTGCTATAAACGTTTTGTAATGCTTTCTACTAGAACTGGACATTTAAAAAAAGAAGTTTCATCATTGCGAGGGCATACGGATGAGCTACTCAACTAATTGTTCTCTCTTATTAATTTTGAATATCTTCAATTTTTGATTCAGAATTGACCACAGATTCTTTTCTTTATATTCGTGGCTTCTTTTAGAGCCTTGCAATGTGTTAAATTAACTTCATCAAATAATTGTTTATATTAGCTTGACTGTATGACTTCATACTTCATCGTGCTTCAAGGCAATATGTAATTTGGAAAAACTGCTGTAATTGAGTGTTTATAAAGCATTTTTTCTGCTGATAAATGATTTCTCCTGTCACATACTAGCTGCCATTACCCAGTCCGTGGCCCTTTGATTAAACACTGCTCCGACATCCACGTGGGCATTATCAAAAGAAAGTCCAGAACCGACCAAATAGAGTGCAGTCAGTCTGTAAAATTCTTATCGGGGCAGCGATCTACCTTGAGCCAGCTGTTTAGCTGGTTCGAAACTCCGTCACCGTCGGAAATCGAACCCAGAACTTCTCGAACATTTGAATTTCATTTTATTAGCAAACCTATGTGAGAATCTCACATGGGGAAAGCCGCCTCTCCCCTATTCCGTATCGTAGAATATCAAACAGTCAGTTTAATTCAAATAGAATACAAGATTTTGCACGGCTCTGGTCTTGGAGTAGAGGAACGCGGAAGAGTCAACTTTTCAAAACGTTATGGAAGGTCCAAATTTCATTTGGAGATTCCGACGCGCCGATGAACATAAAGAACGCGATGAACATGACTTGAGTCTGTAGCCTCAAAGTCAGGATTAAGGCTACAGGTCCTACCGTTTTTTGAGTTAAGTACGACTTACATGGAGAAAGAGACAGTTAAGCGATTGTTTTGTATGGGGATTTATTAACGCTCCATTTCCTAAACTCGTTTTTTTCAACTAATACTTACATGTTTATAAAATGAAAATGAAAATCACGTCATTTCTATGAACTTCTCTTTCTTTTAATATATGTTTTTGTTGTTAATTGATTCATTTTTAGTGGTTCCGGGCACGCCAACTGCCAAAGTCATTCGTCCCGTAGGTGTAGTGCAGGCTTTTCCCTCGAAAGGTGGCGGTGATATTCCCCCGCTAGGTGGCGACATTCGGCGCCGACCTACTGTCGGCTAGCAGGATTTTCCTTAACCAGGCATCTTCCTCCAGCGGGGAACCGCCCTAGCCGGGACAAGCTCTAAGCTCCCGACCGGTCTCCCGACATGTGTGTTAGTGTAGTGCATGTTAGTGTGTATGTGTGTGTGTGTAAGTAAGAGGTGAGGATAAGACAAGGAAGAGGAAGGAAAGATAGTGCGCGATCCTTGGCCCGTTTGTTAGGGTACTGCTCTGGCATTCGCCTGGTGTTGATTAGAGAAACCACGGAAAACTGCCGATTAGAGCAGCCGGTCGCTAGAATTCTCCTCGAGACAGCGACTGAATTCGACCTGGCTGCCAAGCCAGTGTCGAAAATCCTGCCACCGTCGGGACTCGAACGAAGGGCCTCCCGGTCGGAGGTACTGCAGTGACATCAGTTGACGCCCGGAGCCGCCTCTGCCGGTTTTTGTTGTGAATAATCAGGGCTTAACCCAACGGAGGACCGAGACGTGAATGTGCATGCGCAGAAACACTAGAGGCCTGTTTGAGGTTAGGGGAGGCGTGTTCGTGCCCGCGTGGTGTGAGCGCGGCCCACTGCGCGTCGCTCGCGGCGCACGCCGCGCTTCCGCCGCAATATTTATAGCATCGGGCACTTCGCATTCGAATTCGAACGGCTATTACTCAAAGTTGCTCATGCGATAACATCTTTTTATGTGCATATCATGCGCTCACGTTTTCGATTCTCGTGCTGTTGGGTGGAGGCTTAAGTGATTTCAATGGAAGGCTCGACAAATTGAAATAATTAATTTCTCGTTTCGTTTACGTTTAATTATGTGATTTGTCAATTTTGTGTTTCGTGACATTTGGAATTGCGTTGAATACAATGATGAAAGTTAAGATTTTGAGGGAGGACAAGAATTATAGCCAATAAAGTATTTTAATTGCCCATATAGTTGGAGAATATTGTCATATATAATATTTACTTATTTAGATCTCCTCCGCAAAATATGGTTCATTTATTGATTGGGAAGGACAAGGCAAGAGGAAAATAAATAATAGGGATAATGTAGGCAGCTTAGCACACACCCTGTGCAGAAAATGTGTCAGGGATGAACAACGTCGAAGTACACTCAGAACGCAAATAATTTCGTTGAAACTAATTTTATTTTTCTAACTATTTTTTCCAATAATACTCAGGGACAAATTATTTTGATTACTCGAAAATATGGTGCATTGAAAATTGACTACACGTTGTCCCAAATATGATCTCTTGACGTAAATCCTTATAGTTCAAAATGGGGCCCGTGAGACTCTGAGCTGTCCTGAGCCACCCCATAACCTCGACTTACATTATGGTTTGCGTGAACTTACACCAAATAGTTTTATTTTCACATTACTTACCCAAGAAATCTACCTCAAATCATCCGTCCATTTTCTTTAGGAAATAAGGCAATATTCAGGAATGTTGCCTTATAATCCAGACACAGTTTGCCACCTTGAAAACAGTCGGTCTTAGAGAAAATTGCAAAAACAAACACACAACAACAACAAACATTTTGCACTTTTTTCAGTTGCTCGCTTATATATATTGAAATCCGTGCGTTTTAATGAAAGAATCATTGTTTACCAAATTAATGTTGACAGTTTCCTACAATATTCATGCATGAATTTTAATTTATTAAATACTGATTAGGCGCTAGATCGCTCTAAAAAAACGGTGACTTTTGGCCCTCTGGGCAAAACTGGAGAATCTCCCACCTTTCTATATCGCAGCGGCGTTCTAGTTTCACTGTACCATGCTTAAAATAACTATTGTCAACGAATTATTAGTATTGTAAACTGATTACTTCGATTCTCTCGAAATAACAGGGACGTTTTACTCGCGCGTAGTAGTATATGTAAAGGCTAGCCTTATGGAATCGAAATTGTCATCGAAATCAGCGACTGTTCCATAATGCTACCTGGAGCTCTTCTTACGTCCACATTGAATTTAACTTTTAAATTTAACTAGTATTCTCTACATAATTATTCCACGAATGTTGATGTTTTCTCTCTAATAAATTACTTTTCACGTACTCTCCTATTCTCTTATATCCTTGGACCATATGTCAATTTTCTATCTCCACGGACTAATTACAAAATATTTCAACTTCACGCCCTGACGGCCATCGCTGCTTCCTCTACCAAATCCAGCAGAGTTCTCAATAAAGTTGTTCGCCCTCACTTCCTACCCGACGTAACCAGTTCACTTATTTCATTGTCATTTTTGTTCCTCGATGCCCTCTCGCCGCACTCTAACCAAACATCAAGCGTTTTTTGTCCCTTTCAACAATGTCTTATCTTATTTCTCTGCTTTATTTTCGGACAAATTCCTTAATTGTTCTAAATTTACTTCATCCAATTAATATTTGGGTTTTCTAACTCCTTACACTCTCAATGTCTCATATTAATTTGCGTCATTTCGCACTTCCTTATATTTTGAAAGATATTGGACATTAATGATTTGCTTGCAAATGCCAAAAATATCACAAGGTATTTTGCTTTGCCTCAATATCTGACAATGTAGCCCAAGTCAACGTACACTGTGATATAGTTCTTAAAATAATATGATTCGCTACTGTTTTTCCCGAGATCAATTACAACATTATTGGTTAATTATTGACAGGGATATTTCATTTCCACCTCAGCGATCGGCTAGATGTAACATAAGTGTCACTAAGTGATATTGTACTCTTTAACATTTATGATACTTATATCGGCCCAGAGCGTCTACAGTGCCTGATTACTAATTGTAATATACAATGAAGCGTTAAATTTTATTGGTTTATCTGCCGAGACGTGATCGCTTTGGTATAACGTTACATGAATCACATTTCACTTTAAGTTTTAGGCACTACTCCTTATACACAGGTTTTCAGTAGGTGACGTTCTTGCGCAGTCAAGATAATTTGTAAACTGCTGAACGTAATATGTGCATTAGAGATTTAATAATAATAATAATAATAATAATAATAATAATAATAATAATAATAATAATAATAATAATAAAGGGTAAATGTCACGAATGTAACTACATTATACGCAATTTCTCAAGATATGTTCGTTGACAAAATGTAATCATTTTTGATCTCTAAATGGCTTAAAAGCTTATAACATTTATTCTGAGACCTCCTGTATAAACGATCTAATGTCCTCTAAAACCAAACCTCTTTTCAGTTAAATATCAGATACAAACAAAAATAACAATTGACGACATGATAATTGGTGAGTGGATGCTTTTTATTCTTAAACGACACAACAGATACAAATATCATAAGTGTGGTAAAATAAAAATTATCTGCATCAAACATTCAAAAGGAATCTCATAATACAATGCACTTGCCAGGTCATTTTTGAACATTCATGAAGTTTTGGAAATTTCACCATTTATATGATTGCCCGATTTGGACATTAATGAACTAGTGATGCTACAGAATGTCATAGACTTTCCCGCATTAGTTTTCTATTTCCTTTGGTCTCGGCTAGCTATTCGAACTTGACACATACTCTTGTCTGCTGCCAAACCGAATATTTCTGTTGAAATCTCGAAATATATTTTCCGTAGCATTACATATCTTTTCCTATACTACTTATATTACTCCGTATATTACTCCGCATATACGTACGTATACGGAAAAGTAAAAAGGAGATAAAACAAAGAGGAGGCTCTCGAGAGATGCAGCTGATTGTAGTTTAATTTATAAGAAAATAAACACCAAAGTATTACGAGAACTAAAATTCTTCAATTTCAATGAACAGGGCATCAAAAAACACGAACACTTCTTGGGAATGACATCCTTCAGCTTACAGAAGAAGAAAAAGAAGATGAAAATACAAGAGGTCGATCAACAAAGAGACCTATTGAACTACCCGAGTTCAAATTCGAAAAGATCTGAACCATGCAGATGGTAATGTTGATTATTATGACAATTGTGAGAGCAATCTGGAATGAAATGCAAAGGGTATCGAAAAGTCATGAGATTGGCCTCCTAATGTACTGAATACACATTCAAAGTCAAAGCAGATTACCATTGAAGATGGTGTTATCACGCAATCAGTTGTTTTATAGACACATAAAACCTGTGCGGCCGCCAGAAGCATGGAAGCTCTTCACTGTTGTCCGAAATCTACATTTGACGGAATGTTGCATTGTAGAATATTTACAACGCAATGGGACGCTAAACTCGTAAAATTGTGTGTTCATGGTGTTTCTTTGTTAAAATTCTTTCAATAATTGCTTAAGACTGAAATGAAACTGTCTACTACTGGTGTATGTATGTACTTGGCGCGACAGACCCTGAACGGGCTCAGGCTTACCGGCGACGTCCCTGCCTCGCGGCCACGGGTTAAGGGAGTACGTGTTAGCACGCAGACATCCCCATGCAGTATTCCGGTTTATTTCAATCTGTGAAGTGAATTCTCTCATCGTCACACAGAAACATATGCTGTAACATTGCAAGGAAAAACGTCCACTGAAATATTGTCTGATTGGTAATCGAACCCGGGCCGCGAAGTGGAATGCCGACCAGGAGCTAGCCACGAGGCCAGGACTGATGGGGAAATGAAATGTATTTATAATTAACTAAAAAGCATACAAAATTGCGTTGAAATGGAAGTATAAAGATATGGAAGTTATATGAAAATGACTGATTGCAGACGACGCGAGAGATTTGTCTCCAACGTTAAAAATGAACGAAATACATGTTGATTTCCAAGACATTCAAATTAAAAGGTTTGGATCTAGATAGTCCTATGCTTGAGTTTATTATAAAACATAAGAAGATAAAAGTTTAAATCCGACGTCCGATCTCGGAAAAAAGAAAAAATGTTTTCGTTGTCCAACAACATTTTTTGCAATAACATCACAACACTTACACAAAATGAAACAGCTAATATGAGGAATATGTTAGTAACTAGACAAGTATGTAGATTTATTAACTTTGACGAAAATATGGCATAGGCCTAGAGCCGAGCTCTTGAATTGTTTAAAAGGAAAATAGTATTCATCATTCATATATAATGTACTTGATGCGATAGCCCGTGGACGGGCTCGGACCTACCGGCGAATTCATATATAATATGAATTATATTTATATATAAATTGTTTTATTTCTCTTACACATGAATTATTTTTTATAATTTTCATACTCTCGTACTTCAAATACGTATTGTGAAGTGCCCGCTAATGTCATAAACAAACGAACCCGTGCGAGAACCCTCGCATGTAAAATTCCACCCTCTTGCCTATCTTTCCTTTTCCATATTAAGAGGGTGCGTTGTAAACGAAATTAATTTATTTGTTCAAAAAAATTAAAAAGGTAACTTTTAATACACTTAAAGAATTTAAAATTTAAATAAGGAACAATGAAACTAATGTTCGAAAGACATTTTGAATAATGGCTTATTCACTATTGAAGACATGTTCATGGAACAATTCGCAAAACTTCTTTAAAAACAGCATTTGAAATAATTCTGCAATCTTCCTTGCCTGTTTTCTTTTCGCTTTCCTTGATAATCACAAAAATATTGCAAAAGCTTTTTATTCTTGAGAAGGCTGCTTAAAGTTGTCAAGCAAAAATACAGGATCCGGCAAGCGTAACCCTACTATTTGGAATATTATTTTACTTTATTACCGAACTGAGAGGTACACCCGTGCAATTAAATCGCCTAGAATATCATTAAATTAATTTAATTTCACATACAGTAGGAAATTCTCAAGGTTACTGATTCTGCTGATGCAGTAGATACTGTACTTTATATCAAAAACTTTTCAAGAAATAAGAAAAGCATTACCTACATTCGATAAATTAACGTTGCACTATAAACATAAAAATCAATCTTCATTGATATCAAGCAACTATTAATGTTTCTAATTGCTGCTGCGAGAGTATTTAGGTTTATTTGCATATATAAATTTGAATTAATGATTATACAAATAAACCTCATCAGTCGCGCAAACCACGGTGTACACAGAACGCATACATATAAGTATGAGAAATCTAAGCCTTCTGAAAGTGACGTCACAAACAAAGATCGACCCCAGCACCGAATAATAGAGTTGGTATTGGATAATACCAATACGCGCCGGACCAGCACAAATGTAATAGAATGTCTAATAATATCTCATTCTGTTGTCTGCGCTACGGAAAACGGTTCTTTGAGTCCTATGACATCAAAATTCCCGGTTTTAAGGACCTAGAACGCTTCCTTTATGAGTTACTTAACTACATATTTTGACAATACGACCGAAGTGTGCCGGTTGCATTTGACGTGAATATTCAGGTTCGTTTTTTCAACAAATCCTTAAATTTTTAAAGACAAAGTGCTATTTGTCACGTCTCTGTGAAATTTTCTTTTATTAACCTCATTTATCAAGATCGGTAGCGTGCGAGAGACGCAAATACTACCGAAGCCGATCAGATGGCCGAGATCGCTAAGGCAGTAGTGCCGGAGTGGTTTCGGACCAGAAGATCGCGGGTTCGAGTCCCGCCTCGGGCATGGGTGTATTTGTGTGTTTGTGTATGTCTGTATGTGTTGTCCTTTCACCTCCATTATCATCATATCATCATTTCATCTTCCATACCCCCAGGGCTAACAATCTTGGGGGGGGGATAAAAATAAAATCGTTAAATGCTGGTCCCCCCAAAAGAATTGTTCGCAAGCACCTGCCACCGTGATATTAAATGAAAAACTGAGCCACGGTAAATGCAGGTTGCTTGCCCTGCGTGGTCCTAGTCGGCCGAAACGAAAATAATTATATACACTACCGATATAATATACGAGACGATAATAAATCTCCTTATTTATGAAATACCAAATAATTAATTTCGACTCATTGATATTGCTATTATATAAATCCTTTAATTGATTTAATATTCTACTATACTTTCCTGTTTGAGTACGCTATGGAAATTCTCATAATATTCTATAAATATAAATTCCGTGGTGGTAGCAGATATCTTGTGGTAATCCATGGTATTGGAATGAAATATATATTATTCTATTAATATATATTATTCTATAATATTATTCTATAATATTATTCTATAATATTATAGAACAATGTTTATCATCTTGATTCTATTTCCATTTACTTGTGAGTTTGGACATACAAATGCTGACTTCTTTCCTGTCGTATGTGAACGTCCAATCTATACAGACTTGAGATCTCTGGAAGATCTGTTAATTAAAAATGGTTATATTGAATTGATGGCAACTAGCTTTGTTACAAATAAATAACTTTATATTTATTTAACAAATTTAGTTTACACCTTTCAATGAGCTCATGAATTGATCTGATATTATCGCACTCGTACACAATAGTTATATTCCCTTACGGGTCGAGAATTAAAGTCCATGGCCTCCTGTGATCTTCACGCACACCATTGACTTCTCCGGATATCTTGATGCTGTCTACTTGCTGTACGTGTTACTGTCACTCCTACCGCATTCTCTCCTAATGTTAAAATTTGATTGCAAAATGTTTCCGAGGTATTATCGGTCAAAATTAAAAATTACAATAAATTATTACGAGATCGCGACGTTCCCTATTTTCAAAATTTGGAGGTACTTTACATGAAGCCCCTCGAACAATGTCAAAATTGGTCAAAAACGGCTCCAATTTTTTTCTTCAATCTTTTCGTACGGATAGTGCTAATTGCACTGTTTAAGATGACATAAATTTAATTTTGCTGTGTTCTTCTGTTGTTGTTTTTTTTCAAAAAATACACAAATTTAATTTTTTAAATATCTCTCACGCCGTTAATATGCACATTTTCGGCAATTTGTGTACATTATTGCACTTGTGAGTAGAAGTGCTTCAAATGACTTCAAATGAAGTTTTTCGAAAACTCAAAAAGTTTTTGTGACCTTAAAATTTCGCACTTACAGTAACGGTGAAACGTCAGTTTCTTAGAAACGGCTCCAATTTTTTCAATGAAAATTTTCATTTAGGTCGAGGTTTTACTCTTTAATATTCTTACAGTAATATATCAGTTCGACTTTTAGTAAACCGAAAAATTGAGAATTTAAAAAGAAAATGTACTTTGGGCAACGAAAGATGGCAGTCGGCAAGAGTATAGGGCAAGACAGGAGAGCTTGCCCAGGCCAAAGAAATTAGTCAACTAACTAGTACGAGAAAGTCTGTGCCATTCTGTAACACTACTAGTTTAATTGCAATACTTTCTGTGTTCTCTTTAAGTAATATGCAGGGAAGTAAAATACATAGTTCTAATTAGAATAAAAATGATAATGAACGCTAGTATTGAAAGGCAGGATGTTGTTAGAGGAGCTAAATAAGCAAGGTTACACACTTACTGCAAGTGGAAACTGCGTATAGATGTGAATAGTTAGAGAGTTAAAGTGTTGGAAAGTGTGTTGTTAAGTCTGGTTAGTGCTCATTAGAACCAGAAAAGGACCATTCATCCGAAAATGATTCTAAATTACTCCAAAGCGTGAGTGGGTATCCGGCTCATAATTGGAATCCACTCTCCGGATCTCGGTATTCTGTAACACCATCAAGGGCATCGCAAAACACAGACACAATTTTTAAAGAGGCGAATGCCGATGCAAAATGCCTTTTGTGTTACGCACGAGGAACCGGGGACATTGTTTCCCTTGTAGTCGGTTCTACTCTTTCTATTTATAACGTACTTCCAAAACAACTCAACAGCTTATTTCAGAAACAACAAAAGCCAATGAAGGACATTTGAGTACGATAAAAAAAATGCTGTAAACGACTATATTTGTCACAAACATAGTGTCAATGTTTTTAGAAGTTCTGTTCCATATTTTATGAAGATATATGTAGATGTATGTAGATATATGACTAATTTTAACGAAAGAAATAAAACAACTAAAGTCTAATTCGTTTTTAAACCAAAATTTAAAGTGTAGTTATATTGTTTCAAATATAATATATACTGACAAAAGAAGTAATGTTATTAATTGAAAGCTTTTCGTATTCGAAATCCATTTTAACACTGAAAACATTCAAAACATTGACTGCAATGTTACAGTAGTAAGAAAACACTTCAATTATAATAAATTTTTACATTTCACAATTTAATTGTGTAATAATAATGTCACTTGTAAAATTCTTCAAATAATGGGACAACTTCTTACACTGGGGGATACACTCGGCGCGCGGCGATGGTGTAACGTTTAGTGTTAGCGTTTCGGACTGTTGAACCCAAGTTGGCGGGTTCAAACCCGATCGAAGCCGTGGGTTTTTAAAGGCAAAGAAATCCTTCGTACGCCTTCCTTCGGAGGGGAAGTAAAGCCGGCTGTCCATGTTATAGTAGACTTACTTGCATGTAAATACCTCCTTTCTCTGCTAGTTGAAAGGAGCGTAGCAAAATTTGCGTGGTCAGACGAAAGAGCAATCCTCATGGCCTGAGTCTCGCCACATAAAATAAGGCATTAATCCAATCCAATTCAATTCAATACTCGAAGAAACTTATAATGCCATCATTGTTCTTTATTTTATGGAAAAACAGCCCTCAAGATATGCTGAGTTATTTGGCAAAATTACTTTACTTACATTTTTTCACGATACGAATAATCCCAGTTCATCAAAAAAGTCTCATAAGATTTTTAGATCATCAGTGAAGATGGTATACATTTCTTAGCTGATCTGTAACGTTTTTTCCTGGAATCTCGGAACTCACTTTTCTTAAAACTAAATAGATAGCACGGTCTCCAACCTTTATAATGAGGTAAATCACAACTGCCATGGATGGTGACTGTGAATTGATTCTTCTGGATTGAAGTCACGATCTCCCTTAGTCTGGTACTTCTTTCAGTTGTAAATGTGAACGCAATACTTTCATTTCCTCTTCAGAAGAGTAAAATTCCAATCGCACGGGAGGAATCAATGTCTTATAATTCGAAAGTACTAATCACTGTGTTATATATTCCTGCAGAAACAAAGGTAGTCGTGATATTCAACACTGATTTTTGTTCTGGCCTCCATGTCCACGAGTAATTATGTAAAGATTTTCGATGTTGGACATCTCAGAGAGAGAGAGAGAGAGAGAGAGAGAGAGAGAGAGAGAGAGGGAGGGAGAGAGAATGGTACAGTTGTTCATTGTTTGAACCACCTATTATGCAACTAATGTGAACCGCAACACAATTTGTTACAACTTTCTTATCAATCTGCTGTTCAAACGCAAATTGGAAACATCTTCAGGAGGTTTAGTGCAGAGATATACAAATTATTGATTCAATCCGTATCTGTATTAATCCCTTTGTATTTACGTGGTATTTTATCATACCCTCCAGAATTGCATGTTTTATGCTAGAACTACCACAAACGATGTAAATGGATGCAGACAATGTGACTGCACTAATGTCAAAATGGAAATAAAAATGACTTACATTGTTTGGTAAATAAATAATTATTTCTTATATTATTTCATTAACAATATTCTTGTGTTTTTTCCAAAGAGTGAATTATTATTCCCCTGAAAGCATAAAAAGTTGTTATTTTAGAACTGAACTCCTCAGGCAGAAAAGCTCATCGTCGAGATACCATGAAATGCCTTCAAAACTGCGAGGGCTCCGGGAATGAAATATGCATCGTTTCGTGTTCCAGGTCTTATAAATTGAATGGAAGCTACTGTGAACCCTCAGGGAACCGCTACAGGATCGAATGAGCGATTGTAAAGTTAATGAGCTTCACGTTCTATAAATAGTTAATCGATACGTGAAAGGTAATGAAGAAATAACATATCAGGGTTTCCAAATTTTATAAACATAAGGAAAAAAGGAAAAATGCTCTCTTGAAAGCTGGCGCGCACAATAACATTAATTATTAAAAATGGCTCAAATACGTTACGAAATAGTGATTTTTATCAGCGACTGATTTAATGCGCTGAATTTGAAGGGTACATGTGCCATACAATATTCATCTCGCATGAAGTCATAATTCAGCCACGTTACATTGCATAGTGTTCGAATCAGCAAGTATCGATATTGTGATCTATATTAATTTCGTGAGTACGTCTCAACGTTCATGAAAAAAAGCACCTTCAGATATTTTCATATTGAAAATAACATCCTCATAAAGTTGTAAATTTACTTAATATTTTTAAGAGATGAGTATATAAGCGCCTCTTTAGAAATTCTGCACGGACAATACACAGGGAGAGTCGTGGCTCTGATGTAAAGAGTAGAGACAAGTGCACCTAGACCTCTACCATTTACCGAGGGAAGTGTCTCAGTGCGTGAACACCTCCACATCCCGAGCATAAAATACGCACGACACTTACGGGACTAAAGACCTGAGTCTGACGCGCTCGAAATCACTAGTATTCAATCAATCTTCATCATTTGGCGTAGGGATGCCGAAAAACTTCTAGCGAGAGTGTTACGGGAGGACGGAGTACAATTAATTTTGCAGAGATAAGTCTTGTTATTTCTTTAAATTTAATTCTTACATTTCACGATAATACGATTGTAGCAGTTCAGCGCTATGCCAGAAGCCGGTCCGGTGACCGAGACCGTTAAGGCAGTAGTGCCGTAGCGATCTCGGACCCAAGGATTGCGTGTTCGAGTCCCGCCTCGGGCATGGTTGTATTGTGCTCGTCCTTTCACACTCTATCATAATCATCACCACATCAGGTCATCTTCACAGTTACCGTACCGTTAAATGCAATAGTGGTCGCTAATGACCTAGATGCTGACGCGACCTTAAATAACAAAAACAAACGAGATCCTTTTTTTTTTTAATCATTTTCCATTCAAATACCCAGGAGACCTTGCTTCCCCCTCTCGAGAATAGGAGAAACCTTTCCCTGGCATCCCATTGAAATCGGCCTCTATGTTTCACTGAATAGTGTTTGACGGAAATAATAATATGTATTTTTCATCTTAAATTATTTTCATAATTTCAGAAATTGTCATAAAAATTAATAGTATATGTAAATAAAAATTTATTATCAATGTCTTGTAGTAGTTAGTTTTGTGTAAATGTTGTTTCCTCGAAGTTTATCTCTGAAGAATAGCTAACAATAAAGATTGACAAAATGGCAATGCATTGCGTTTGGATAATTTAAATTAAAGCTAATGTAATCTAATGTTAAGGCAATTTAAGAACTAATCATTCCTTGATGCGTTAGTGTGAACTGTCTTAAAAAACTATTCCGTATTCCCATATTAATCTTTTTTTTCTTCAAAATTTGGAATAAATATTTTAATATTAAATCAAAAAATATTTTGTTGCGAAGCTTGTACACATTTAATTGCTTTCTCTTGCTTTTTCAATATTTGACATTACGACTGTTATTTGACTATACTACGTAGTTGGATACAAAGTTACGTGAGAATTACATAACTAAAGAGTTGTTTAATTCTTTAATAATTTATGCCTGGAGTTTTTCATAGAAAACGTTCCTTCAGGGTGATCTCCATCATGGCTGACTAGTTCGTGTTTGTGGGCGCGTGAACTGCTATGGTTATTAGTCGCTTGCGTAATCACGAGAGGTGGTGGTGATCTTACCCCGCTGGTTGGTAAGATCAGGCCATGACGTACATGCCAGCTTGGGAGGTTTTCCCCATCCAAGATTCTGACGCCAGCGGGCGGGGCACTGCCTAAGTTCTAAGCTCTTGACTGCCCTCGCGACATATTATGTAGAAATGTAGTGCATGTTAGTGTAAATTATGCGTAAGAAAGAGATGAGAATAGAACGAAGAGGAGGAAGGAAAGATCACGCAATTTCCGTGGCCCGTTTGTTAGTGTACTGCTCCGGCATTCGCCGAGTGTTTATCGGAGAAACTACCGAGCAGAGCAGCCAGCCGCAAGAGCTCTCCTCTAGGCAGCGGCTGAATTCGAATTAGCTAGAATCTCTAGCTCGTGTCGTAAAATCCTGCCGCCGTCGGAACTCGAGTCCTAGGACCATCCGGCGAGACGCACAGCAGTGACGTCCGTGGATTCTCTTGGCCACCTAAGGTGCTGTTTTTGTCGTCTTCTGCTGTCGTCTTCTTGAAGACGTGGTACGCTGTCAATACACCCATCTCTACCGAAGTCCCATAGGGGCTGCCAGTCATTTCGAATGGTGGCTTCGCTTGTTTCCTAGTGATGCCCGGGAGTGATTCCTTCATTTTATCGAAAATGTTGTATTTGCAGGACTCATATCCCGTGAATAGTGCCCATATTTCTCTTACACAGAAGCTCCGTCAGCGTTTTAGTCATGTGACACCGTGTGTGAGTGATCATGAACGGTGACGTGCTATCGCTTTCTCCCTCCTCGTTTGCTTCATAGCTCTTCTTTGGTTTGACCTACAGATAATCATTACCACTCACCGTAGATCCTCGTCTCGCATTCCCTTATCAGCAATGAAATTTCACCAACACTCCCCATGACGTTATAGCAGTGTTACCACTACGTTGTATCCACACTTTCTATATTTAAAAACACAGAAATAATTTTATCATTTTTCCCACATTCCTAAGTAATCATGTACATACGAATATACAAGTAAGTAACTTCGTTTCTGAATATTATTTCGTAATTTTATTTCTGTACTAATTTTTTTCTACAATTGAACGTGAGGCTTAGAGAGATTACGAATTCATGTAAGGAAGTGACAAAATGTTTAAATGAATTGATGATAGCCCGTTTCCATCGTGCTTTGAAAGGTGCGGTTAAAGGTGCAAATTTGTGAAGTGATATTGTGATAAACTACCTCTTTTCCTATTCATGTCTGCCAATTTTTTTTTCTCTATGCTCCTCATGGTTAATTAATACTTTTAAATTAAGGTCACAGCCAGAACGCAGGCACAGAAATACCGCCACTGAAAGTACTCGGACGGCGCAATTCAGTTGTTTCCGGGTAGACACCCCCCCAGTAGCATCTAGAGGGCTTCATACCGAATTCTTGTAGAAAACGTACGGACCGTGTATGCGAGCCTTTTTAATTTTTTACTGCTAGTTTAGGCTCTTCGTGTTTGTGCACAGAAACCGTATGAGAATCTGCAAGGCAACTGGCTCGTGTTTGCCGGCCTTTCGGAGGGGGCCTCGGAGGGCGAAGCGATGACCAGCGACGGCTGCCATCGACCGAGAGGGGCTCCGCTCTGCATCATTCAGCGCCGAGCGCCGACCGCCGCTTTTCGGTTCCCTCCGCCCCAGTTACTCTTTTCCGCCAGCCGCTGACCCCGCCCCCTCCCTCGCCCGCCCGTCCTCGCTCCCCCTTCGCGTTCCACTCTCGTCCTCTCTCCTTTGCTGCTTATCTGCTTTTTATGTTCTTAATTTGTTTGCCTCCGTGTAGTACAACAGGGGCGGATCCAGAGACACACTTTGGGAGGGAAAATTCAAAATATTTTGGGTCGAATGTGACATACTGTAGATTTTGTAAAATGTCTCAGGCTACACTCAGCTCGTGCTGCCATACATTCAGGAGGGGGGAGGAATTTTCTCTTATTTCCCTCTTCGTGGGTGCGCGCCTGAATGCAATGTCATCCTTTTGGCAAATGAATGCAAGTCGTTTGGATATTTCTGCGTTTTCATTATCCTAATTTCCACAGAGTTCTTTAATTTTCTACCGGTGGTCTACTTTGTTTTCTGTGCGTCTTTATTTAATTTTTATCTGTTCAGTGCTCTCTTTGTCTAGTCTTTTCGATTTCATTCAACACCGTTTGGTATCTTACGAGATTTTTTTTTCTGTCTCTGACATATTTCTCGTACGACTTGTATTGGCGTAAATAAATGTGGTATAATTAGAAATACGATGAAATATTCTAGTACAGGAATGTAATGGACTTGGAATGGGTACAAATGTATAGTGGACTTGGTTCTTTCTGAAATGGACTTGTACATTGAAGGGTCTGCCTACATTTTTGGACTAAAAAATGAATTGTCTTTCATCCATGTTATTGCTGAGGGGTAAACTTATTTACTTGTAAAGTTTAAAAACACATTTATAAAATTGTTTAATTTTAATGTAGTATTTATAATGTTCATTACATTAAGATAAATAATTTAGGCCATTTTTACTGCTTTGCATTCAGTGTAAAGAAAGTTATGCATTACTGCAAAAAATCAATGTCAATATTGAAATGGAAATACCTTATTTGTATACCCTATCGAAAATGTGTTTTTTAAAACGTCTTTCTGTTTGTCAGTCTGTCAGGCCTTCTGTGAATAACACTCACGTGCTACATAAATGTAAATGTTTTCTCTATACTATTTTGAACGTACTCGCGTGCGCAAATATCTATCCCCTGAAGTGTCAACGGTTGCTCGCGGATTTATAATCTTGCTGATAGAAGCAAATCTAAGAGGCAAGTGGACACACGAGGCGATGGGGGGACTTGAATTGAATTGATGCCTTATTTTACGTGGCGAGTCTCGGGCCATCAGGCCCGCTCTTCCGTCTGACCACGCAAATTTCGTTACGCTCCTTTCACCAACTAGCGGAGAAACGAGGTATTTCTTGGACGACGAAACAGGCGATTTGAATTTTGCTCAGAGGCGTCATTTGAGCTTGAGGATCTTTTACATGCAATTCAATCTAACATGGGACAGCCGTCTTGACTTCCCCACCGAAGGTGTACGAAAGATTTTCTCGCCCTTAAAAACCCACTGCTTCGATCGGGTTTAAACCCGCCAACTTGGATATAGCAGTCCTATACGCTAACCATTACACCATCGCCGCGTACTTGTGCCATTGCATCCAGGGAATATACGTTTTCGTGCCATAATATGGACCAGAAACGTTAAACTCTAGAAATGATACCCGAATGCTACGCCGGTAGATGGATACTTGGGGTAAACTGTTATCCCAAAGTATAGAATCAAAAAGTAGAATACAACGTTAGTGAGTATTTATTTAAAATAAACAGTATTTTTTTACTTATAATGAGTTGATATTGCATGAAAAGCGTTTAATTCGTGTTCTTACAAGATAAGTTTGTTGCATTCGAAAGACGCATTTTTGTATGCACTTATGTTCTCTTACCTTGATCACACTCATCATTTCAAATACTTTTGCTGTGCACGCGCTCTTATCAGAGTACCTAGAAGATAGTATTAAGACCGTTTTCGTGGTCGAGAGCAAAAATGATATTTTTAATTTTTGGGGGATGAATAGGCGTTCTTACATCCAGCCATACAAACATTCATACATACATGCAGACAGGGACATTTCGTTACCGCAACTTAACTCGAATTTCCTTTACGGGAGTGCCCGACGGACCTTAACCTCATATCACATGTGACAGACGAACCTTAACCTCAAATAAGAATACATAATCACGAGTTCACGATAGCCAACTTTCGATAACGAAAATTCCGAAGGAGAAACTAATGACATGGGGTACCGTGTTACCCCGTATCCTTTCTAGGGTTAAGATTGTATCCCCGTGGATGTGCTTTGCGTCTCGACAACACGACTCAATGCGTCTTACGTAATAACACATCTCTGCGATACTTCCTATTGTCTTGGCAATGTCATGTTTCTGGCTTCCGCGATAGCCCGTCCGCGGAGGCCGTTTACTCCCAATTACGTTAAAGATTCAGCCTCCGAAGGCCAGGCGCGCACGCCCCCTTCGGCGAGTGGCCCTTGGCGGCGGCTGCGGAGGGCACGCGAAGGGCGGCGGGCGCGCGGCCGCGCGCACTGTGCGCCCCGGCGGCGAAGGGCGCGGCCGAAAGCCACTCACCTCTTCAGTCGCATCAACTCGCCAAGAGAGGAGTGGAGGTCGGACACCTCCGATCGGGAGGCTGGTGCCACTGGAGTCTCTCTGACCCCGGTTTGAGTCGCGACGGTGGCAGGGTTGTCAACTAGGTCGGATTCAGTCGCTCTCTGGAGGAGAATTGAGCGGTCGGCTGCTCTGATCGGTAGTTTCCCATAGTTCCTTCGATCAAGACCAGGCGAATGCCCGTACAGTACCCAACAAACGTGCCACAGACCGCGCGCGTTCTTCCCTACCTCTTCCTTGTCCAATCCTCACCCCTTACACACACATACACTAACATGTACTACACAAGCACACAGACCGGTAGGGTGCTTAGAGCTTGTACCGGCTGGGTCGGTGCCCCGCTGGTGGGAGATACCTGGTTGAGGAAAACCCCGTTATTCGATGGAGGTCGGTGCCGGATGTCGCCATACAGCGAAGGGAAGAACAACACCACCACCCCCACCACCTACCGAGCACAAACACGCACTAAACTTACGGACTAATGAGTAGTTGACGCGCCCGGAGTCGATCGATCAATCGGACAGCTCGGCCCCCGACGCTGGGACCGGGGTTAAATTCGCTCCGTGTGGATTGTGCGATAGACAGGGCGGGTTCGCTCGAGGTTCTCCAGTTTCCCCTGCCCTCATTCCACCATTGTTCCAGCGACAACATGGCCTGCACCGATGAAAATGCTGCTGAACAAACCCACACAAAATAGTATTGCAAAAAGTAGCACGACTGCTGCTTAAGAACAGTAAAGAAAATACTTTCGCATAACACTCCAATAAATTAAGTATTTTTTAAAAAAAAGTATTTACGAATACTACAAGAATACGTGCATAATACATTTGTACAATTCGCGTATTTGTACAAAACGTCACGTATTTGTAGTACAATTTGTACAATAGTACATTTGCACTCTTTACAAACCAATAATATAAAAATGGTGCTAGTTTAAAACACAACTCGTAAATAGCGAATATTTAATGGCGGGCTACCTCTTACTCATATCCTTGCTGTCACGGGATGTGATTTGTGTCGCAAGCGTTGGCGCATGTAGTATGAGCATAAAGTAGTGTGGCGCAATTCGGCAATACTCGTAATAATACAAAGAAATAATTGATTTTTTTGTAAAATTAGAAACTTTCATTAGTTTTGTATTTTTATCGAGTTTTTAAGAATGTAACGAAACCATATAAATATCTAACACGGCTGGAATCTGTATAGTTTTCTTTCAGTATGTACGCGCATTGAAAATGGGTAATTAGCCGTTTTATTATTTTTCCCGAGTTACTGAATAACAAAACCACTTATCTCTCTCACATGCGGGGAGTGTATAATTTGCTTTCACTTTTTGCGCGCACTCGAGATTAGTAAGATAGATAATCACCTCCCCGTCGAAAACATTTCACCCCATCACGTTACAGGTGTATTCTTCAAAGCATAGCCGCTGGAAACACAATCAACAATAAATAATTCATAATGATCTTGAAGCGCCACGCGTACAATTGCAATGTTCAGCACTAAAAGTCACTTGAAGGTAAAACGTCATAACTTACACATAACTTACGATCTTATCTCTATATTTACAACACTGACTGTTTTTGTTTAGAAAGTAGTTTGAGAATTCTACGCAATTATAGTGTGTTTTTTTTCTTTAAATGAAAGTTAGTGGACCCTAGAGGTGTTATCACTTGCTCTCATTAACCTTTTTTAAATAAAAAATACAGATTAATAATATCTTAAAAGGTAATAAAATGACGCGTATTGCCACCTTGGTTAATTACATCGTTTTGTTTGCGGGTTGCAATCGATATATCGAAAGCAGTGGATGTTTCGTGAGCGAGCGTGGGCGTGTGATGTTAAAGTGAGTGAAGCGACGATAACGAGCTTTTAAGTTCTATGATTGAGTGTTTTTCATTGCAAAGATTAGTGAATGTATATAAACGCAATGCTTTAGCAAGCCTCGGACACGTATCATTTTACAAAAATTGTGCAGGGCCCCAGAAACATGTTTAACTTTGTGTTCACAGTGAATAGTGATTGTATCGTTCCATAATTTGTGAACTTGACTTATTTCATTAGACTTGGACAAGAAGTACTGAACGACATGAAGCAATATTTTTGGGATTTGGTTTTTAATGATTATGCAAGTGTAGTACTTTTCTGTTTTAATGTTCTTCAGCTCTTCTCTTTTGCGTTATATTACGAAGGATTTACATATTAATTTTATAAATAATATACGACTAGAAGATCGTAAGGCAAAACTTACAAACTGAAAAATGACTGGCGATAAACAGGAACTGTTGCGTTTTTTTAATGCTGAAGAACTGATTATCTTGTACGATGAGGTTGCACTCTTTACTAACATGCACAACTCTAACAAGGATTGAGTGTTGTTGATTGATGATGTAAAGAGCGCAGATACAAAAATTCTCGGAGAAATTGTACTTTCGCCAAGAAAAGCCTCTGATAATGCATCATCGTCATAGCACAAGGAAAGAAAAGCTTCTTGAAAGAAAAAGGTTTGTTTTCTCCTGACTCGTACTGAGGTGTAACTGTCTTCCCAATTGTCCAGATTCTTTGATATATTATGTATCTTCTTTCGTCTACGCTTCAAATACTTCTTGTATTATTCTGCATCAAACAATCTCGCAATTGCTTAAGATTATGTAAACTTCGTGCCTCACGATCACATAACGTTGTGACCCAACATTGAGGCGTCCCGAGACAGCATCAGCTTTCCTCCCCTGCGTAGCTGTGTTCAAACTCCGGAGGATACAAGTCGTATTTGTGGTGGTCAAAGCTGATATGTGGCAGGTTTTCTTGTCTTTCTCCCTTTCCCATGCCTCCAATTCCACAGGTCTTCCATCATAATTCATACCATCGTGCTTCCCTATCCATCGAACCATTCATTCACTCATTCATTCATTCCTGATATAAATTAAGATTTAGGTACTATATTCACAATACATGTAGTTTTGTAGTCGAAGTCCTAGATTTGAGATCCAACATTATAAAATTTTCCACACGAACTAACAATAGCTGGATTGTAGGCGACCACCGCCGGGATGAGAATTCTACAATCCAACTGCTCTGATTCTGTGGTTTTCTTCGAATAGTTAGGTGCCGGAGTAGTATCTTACCAACGGGTAATGTAACGCACGCGATCCTTTTTTCCTAGTTATTTTATGGAACTCTACTTTAAACGTTAATATGAAGTTTAACAGTTGCCAAATTTAGACATTCTACCACTACGAACGTATTCCATATTTTGTTTTTGTAATTCTAGTACACGTTTGAATATCCATTTAAGTCAATTAACTTATATCTATAGTTAATCACATCAGGTTTGACTTTAAAAAAGAAATTATTTTGATTTTGTAAGGCATGTATCATGGAAATAATTAGTAAAGAGAAAATTCGATTTTTTAACATTAACAATCTTGTGTTGCGATTGTGAAATAACGCCAGGGAGAGACAGGTTGAGAGAGAGACAGTGGGGAACTGAAGCATTCAGACGCAGACAAACGCAGGGAGAGAAACAAAAATAAAAAGAAAGATAAACAGGGACAGTCATAGACAGAGAGAGGCGGGGAGAGAGACGGAGAGTTACGGAGAGGCGGAGGCAGAGAGGGACAGGGACAGTGAGAGAGACGGAGAGAGAAAGGCAAGGAGAAAGAGAGAGATGGAGGGCAGAACAACGTCTGCCAGGGTTACTGATAAATGTGGATTCCTCGTCCTATAGATTTATGACTTTAAAACATTTTTATAATTTAAAAAAATATTCATGTTTGCGGGCTACGTACACAATGAAGGATGAAAAGTGTGAAAAAGTAGCGTGGCTCTTTGCTTCTCTTCATACGTGTTGGAATTATGCAAACTTATGAATTAGACAGCCAGTAGCAGAAATATTAATTTATGGTACAAGTGGTAAAAGTGACTTTTTATTTTGCGAGTAGAAAAGTTTTCGACCCGAGGCCGATATGTCGAGTGACGCAATCCTACGAGCAAAACTCTCATGTCTTAGACAGCCTTACTGACTTTTAGTCTTGTTTGTCGTTTTGTCCATTTGTCAATTTTTACTTTCTTGCGCTTAAGAAGGAAATTCTTAAGAATATAAAGTTATGAAATTCTGCGCAGAAAACTTATTGACGGACCTTGGTGTCGAAGAAGTGGATAAATCCAATTGCTAAATTTAGAGAAAAAAAACTTCTCAAGCACGTGGTGTAGCCAGAATCCATGTTTTGTGGGTCTTTGATATCGAAAAGTGATTGACGTCAAAACTTCTGTCCGTCTCTCCGTAAGTCTGTCCGTCAGTCTGTCCGTCTGTCTGTCCGCCTCTGAACATCACTAGCAGCTAAACTGTTCAGTCGATTTTTTCCAAAATCGATATTCAGGGATCAAACTTGCTGATGTCGTGCTCCCTGGAATTTGAAATCGATATTTTAATTTTGGGGGTACTTAACATGAAGCACCTGGGACATTTTCAAATTTTACAAAATGGCGCAATTGGTTTTGATTAATTTTTTTGGTGGACAGTCTAAAAAACAGAATACTCTGATTTTTCGAAAATTAAAAAAATTCAAAAGTTTTTCGGAGTTTAGCGGCGTCGATGGTGTAACGGTTAGCGTATCGGGCTGTTATACCGAAGTTCACGGGTTCAAATCCGATCGAAGCTGATAGATATTTAGGGGCGTGAAAATCCTTCGTACGCCTTCCTTCGGAGGCGAAGTAAAGCCTGGTGTCCCATGTTAATAGATTTGCTGCATGTAAAAAAATCCTGATGCCTAAATGACGCCTCTGAGCGGGTTGAGCAGTATTTCGATACTTGTATTTGAAATACATTGACATGTTCATCCACGGCAGTTGAATGACTGTTTTTCTTTGCAGGTTTTATGCATTTGCCAACTAGGAGTTTAGTTTCTGATGATTTGTTTGAAAAATCAGGGGTTTTAAAAGAATATTCCATTTCTTTCTTCTTCTTAGACTTATTTTTGATATTATTTTATCATTGTTAGCTCGAAGATAGACGTTGGCGCGTTTTTTAGAGGAAAGGGACGGAACCGCGCAAGTGAGCAACGCCGTGCGCGCAGCGCGCTTCATTCAAATCGAGCGACAAGTTTTATCACAGGAGTTCTTACACTTCTCTCAGTGTACTGAAAGCAATGGAAAAACCCTCACTCCTAGAAACTCTTACATTTGATATTAGCTGAAATTTGATGGATATAATGAAAATATAAATTTTGCTAGATAGAAATTAGAACGTAGACAAAAATTGAAGTTTTGCAACTATCGAAAAATGAGAGTTTTAAACGAAAATGAGACCTGTACCATTTGCATAATGTCCTTCATATTATCGAACAAGAAAATTTAATAAAAAGACGTTTGAACGTTTTTTGTTTTTAAAATGTCCCAGGGACTTAATGTAAAGGAAAAGGAGTAGCTAAAATTTCAAATGATTAAACATTATTTCACTTTTATTAAAAAAATTATCTTATGTAACTAATATAAGCAGTATTACATAAGTGTTACTAAAGGTGAGAAAGTACGTTCCGTTTAGCACCACTAGTTTCTTACTGTTATTTTGTCCATTTTCGTTTGTCCTTTCTGTCCCTTTTTGTCTTCTTTGTCTCATAGATGTAGTAAGTAGGTCCCTTTGTGCCCTTCTTCTTTTGACCTTTTGGTCCATGTGTCCCTTCTGTCTGTTTTGTTTTTTTGTCCTCTTTGTCCCTTTTCAATTTTTTTCCGTTTGGTTTCTTTGTCAGTTTGTCCCTTTGCTCCATTTGTGAATTTTTCCCTTTCGTTTCTTTCTCCTTTTGTCCCTCTTTTCCTTTGTGCCTTTGTGGTTGTTTTTGTGTTATTTTTGTCCTTCGGGTCAGAAGAAAGTATTTTTTCTTTGTTACATTCATAAATGTATCAGAACACTTGAGCATCGTTTGACTTTGCTAAAACCGTGTTAAAAATCGTACTCTTAACATATGAGGGTAGGCCAGCCCCAAATGAGCCGCCTTTCGTAGTGGCTGTCTCATAAAATACTTTTGCCCGCTGGTGGCGTCTGCCGCCACCGTGAGCAGGGGCTCTCTGCGCGATTGGGCGGGCGCGCGTCGCGTGCGCTGCCCGCGCTCGATGGCCCCTGGGATTCGCCCCCGCCCCCGCCCCCGCCTGCCCCGCCCCCGCCCGCCCGCCCGGCAGGCGGCGAAAGGGCGCGAGCGCCGCTCGGTCAAGGCGCACTCACAATGCACACATAAACATACACAAGTGCTTCAAAAACACATCACCTTTTTTACAGTTGAAATCTGCGATACCATCCTGCAAATACGCCACTTGACTTGCAAAAATCGAGCGAGTTATGAAGGTAATAGATTCAGAAACATCATATAATACGCATAAAGTATATGATTACCAGTTTCTACTAATATTGGTTTCAAATTTTTGAGAGCAGACAGGATTTGCAAAATACAGAATGCCCATTTTCTTTAGATGATACGGTTTTTTAGCACTACTGTAAGCATAGCGCATACACATCAACATTAACATCAGTGATAAAAGTATGAACAGTAGAGAATGAAGGATTTACAATGTCCAACATAAACGTAAGCAAATTAAGAGTATGTATCGGCTGTGAGACATTCTATTTTACTGTTGGTTGGATGTGATAATCTATTCAGAGGTATCGGCTGTGTCCATAACCCATTGTACATGGCGTTAGTTTGTATATCGACTTCGATACTCGACTTTGAGTTAATGTTCTGTGATTGATTAATTTCTTATGTCTTACTTAAACATAAACACAGAAGCTTTAAGCTTGCAAGCTTTTAAGTTAACGTGTTACGTGTTACGCTCATGCGAACGCATTGTGAATGAGTTCGCTTATGGACGTAGTCCTAACTTTTATGTTAACGCCATGCTTATGTTTATGTTTGCGATGTGAATGTGCCTTTAAAGTGGTTCCGCGTTTGCGCCGTGGCCGAAGGAATGTTTCAAACACTCGTTACATACGAGGCGCGCCCAGAACGTAAGTTTCCGAAATGTATTAAAAATCAGTACGCCAAGTTTTAATAAGAACACAGTTTATTTGAATCGTTTTTACAAATTTCCGTAACTTAACTAATACCAGGCAACAAAGACAACAAACAGATTCCGCGAGGAGAGCGTAACAAAACTCAAAAAGAATGAACCGTCCAACAGCAGATGCACATATGCTTAGCTCTGTCACCAAACAACAGGCGGGCACAATCCTGTGACGTATCTTCTGTAGCTCTCGAGGCGCTCCCACTCTGTTCGTTCCCGAAGACTCGGCTCAGCTCAAAGGCCCTCTGCTCGAAGGCGCCGATGAGCCGCCCTTGGCGACTATCGATGTCGATGTTTTCAAAACATCGTTGTTTTCGTAGAAACATCCGTGTTTTAAACACTGATGTATTAAATCGATGTTTTTTAACGTCTATGTTTGTTTTCTTTGCCTATGATTTGTTTCTGAAAGATAAATGTCCGTGACCACAGTACTGTAAAAGTGTAAATAACAAATAATAACTGATAGAAACACTTATTCATGTGTTGGAACCAAAGGAACGCTGTTTGCACTACTTTCATCGAGTAAACTCTCTTTTTCTCTCTCTCCATGCTCTTGTATTTCCTCTTCCTTCATATTAGTTTCGCACATTGAGATTTGGCCAACAAATGCGTTGTGGGCGTAGGGTATGGCCCTTCTTCTCGTACCTCATTTGGTGAATTGATAAACACGAACACTGTCAAATTGAAAAGCATCGATGGTTTTTACTAGATATATTTCTAACACCATTGTTTTCATTTTGAACATCGATATTTGCTAGCATCGACGTTTTGTAATCAATGTTGCATCACTAGTGGAGACTCGCTCCTCTGCCTCATCACCGCTGGAGCGCGCAGCAAACTGCTCACATAAATTCTGCCGCGTTTGCCATCCCTTCTCATCATTTGCCACCTGTGTCGTAGAAGTCTGCCGCCTGGGGTAGGGACCAGTGTTCGACAGCCACCTGCACACTATTGTGACATGCGTAATTCTGACATGATAGGAATTTCTTGAGGTATAAGAATAGATGTAAATCGGCTGCAGCTATATCTGGACTGTAGGGTGGATGGTCAAGCTCCTCTCAGTGAAAGTGCGGCAGCAGGTATTTCGTATTAAATCTTCTTTTTTCAAACATAGCTCTCAGCAGAGTTTTAATATTTTTGCATTAATTACATGTCGCTCATACGTGGTTATTTGAAGACGAATATTTGGGGTGGGTGAAAACAATGTGACCTCCACCGTTTTGGGCTGAATCAGTGGGCAGTTCGCTTTTAAACTTTTCTTCGTCCGAACACGGCCAATCCACTCTGATCGTACTCCAAGGGCTGTCCAAATGACTGAAACTAAGTGCCGAAATCATAGTTGATGTTTAAGGAATAAGGGAATCCTTAAGCAATAAAGGATTACTTAAAATGTTTGGTCACTTATTTTGGACCTTATTTCAAAGACTTTCCCTTGCATTCAGAATGAGTCCTTCGATAAGCGATCCGTCACGTGGTAACGTATCATTTGCACCAGCTATTTCGTGACTGTGTGGTCGCAGAGCGTACACATTCCATTTCTTTCGTGCAAAGGGCGTCCAACTTATCTTCTTGCTTTCGAGATATATTGCGATATTAGACACTTCCAATTGATTTTACCGGTTTTTCATTTACCTTTTCGCAGACGAATGATGTATTGTGTGATGAACTAAAAATAGTGTGTAGCGGATATATAACCCAAGTATTACTATTACTTTCCATATTTTCACACACATTCTTCAGTAAATCATTACAGGAAAAATAATATAGTCTTACTTTCATTTGTCCAAGTCTTGTAGTACATGAGGAGATTTTTTGTGAAACCGTATTTTCGTTTTTATTATGAATTTAAGGCATTTACTCTTAAGCCGCCGCGTTGTTATACTGAATGCGTCGCAATACCCATTATATTGATGTCTATAACAATCAAACGGGTATTGACATGGACATCCACTCTCTTACTATGGTATCTTATGTTCAAGGTTCGTGGGAAACTTGTAATTGTCTCGCTTGGTTGTGCTCTGTTATTAGGAATCACTGCAACGGCTGTCTGTAGAATGTTGATTCAGGCGATAGCATCTCCCTACTAGCCACCTTCCTTGGCTAGGGTTGAAAATCCTTTACCGACGAGACTGGAACCTAAGATCTCCCACTTACGAAACCTCAGATGCGGAATCGCAGCTGCGTGCCTTATCCGGTTGCTCTTACACTCCAGGACCAAAATTCCTATTCTTAATACTAATAGGCATACTTCGAAATAAATACGTTCGTAAAAACGATTATTATAAAATGCGTAGAGAGTATACAGTTAAGTAAGCATGTGAAATTGCAGGATAAGAAATATTTTAGAACGTTAAAAATATAAAACTAGTAAAAAAATTCTTTATTCAAACTCAATATCTTTAAATTTTATCAACATCACCATTAGAAACACAAAAGGATTGTAAGGTAGTGAAAATAAAGAAATTTGATATATACATCCTCTTAAATGAAACAGGCGTAATGCCCTTGATTAATACTGCAATCCCGCCAACACTTTAAACCAGTTTTCAAATACAGTGCTTTTGGCGACTTTTAATTATTACTGGCCGATTTCCGTTAAAAGACATTAGGCTCGGTGAACCAATGAAATGAACCACGTACACCCCACCGGTGGGGCGCCCGGAATAGAATATGAGCGTTCGGGTTCTTTTTCGGTTCCTGGTAGTGAGCAGAGACGCCGTTGCCGCTGGCGCTGGCGCTTCTTCTCGCGCCCTTTGATCTCCCGAGCGCCTCCGCGCCGCCTCGATCGCGGCCTCCTGGAAACGGAGCTTCTGAAAGCGCCGCCTCCTTCCCACACAGTTCCCCGGGCAGATGTGTCATCGTCAATTTCCATAAAAAGCCGATAGAAAGTGTATTTTTGGAGGGAAATATATGGAAGAAAGTTGATGATGTGTGTGTCCATCGTTCACTTCCTTCGTGTGATAAAAATTACGAAAATTATTTGAATTTTTTTCTGTACGAGGTTAAGATGGAAGGATAATACAAAAATTGAATAACTTACGAATAGTAAAATGTAAGTTTTCAATGAGCGTTAGTACTGGTCAACTTGAAAAAAGATATACATTTGTATTTAAATCACTACTATTTTATTCGGTATATTGTCTTAAATATATACATAAAATAAAATTGCCAGTCGTTCCGTGGAAGCATTAGTTAAGTAACTGTCAAAAATAATAGTGATTACACATTTCTTCTCCACTTTCTTTATTCAATTCAATTCATTTCTGTTTATTCAGAGAATAATTCTTATGAAACGAAGAGAAAAAAAAGAGCGACTGTATTGAATCACTCGTAATAGTAGGAAGATATTTCTCCGTAGCATTCACTTTCAGCAATTGAGAAAAACTTTAAATATACGTTTTTTATTAGTACTTATTGTACATTATTTATACCAAATACATTTACCACTGTAAAATTCACGACCATTGATGAATAATAAAATTAGTTCACGGGATTGGTCAGTATGGGTAAAGAAACAATTAATTATGCCAACGTATCGAAATATTTAATTTCTTTATTCGGGATAGAGTAATAAGAAAAATCAACAATACATGAGGACATCCTACCAATTTAAATTAATTGATTCATTAATTAACACTCCCCAAGCAACAGAATTTTTTTATAAACTAAGACTATGTTTATAAACTGTTAAAATGTTAAACGTTTATAAACTAAGACAGTGTTTTATTTGTCTGAGTTTATAAACGTTTTTGTTATTTGTGTAGTGTTAATTACTGAATGAATCAATTTATTTAAATTTGTTTCATGTCCTCGTGCATTATTGATTTGTCTTTATACTCTATCCCCGATGAAAAAATTAAATATTTCGACACGTTGATATAAGTAATTGTTTCTCTACCCATACTGACCAATCCCTTGAACTAATTTTAATACAAATTACAATCCCTTGAACTAAATTTACTATACAATTAATTTGGCATTCATTTAAATTTATTTTTGAGAATTGTATTTAATTTAATATTGATCACAAATTTAAAGTAGAGGCCGATGTTGGAAAAATTCGTAGATATTATTGTTTTCTGTTTATACTGAATAAATGAACTCACGAAAAAAAATGGAGAATACTGACTGTGGAAAAAATAACCAGGTTTAAAAAAGTAGCCAGGATCACTGGGACGGATGTTGTTGGGGGCTTCGGCCGCATATTCAATACCTAGTTCAGAACCGCTTTTCAAGCCACGACTCCACCGAACGTTGGCACAGCGTGCAGATGAAAGGGCTTGAGCGGCCCGGCGATGCGCCCCGTGAAAGAGAGGGCTTTGCCGCGCGTCCGCAGCGGGGGGGGGCTGGGAAGGGGTGCGAGTGAGCGGAGTCGGCTGGAGCGCTTCATTATTCATTCAATCATTACTTAGCCCCGCTGTTGGGCTCGTTCAAGATCTGCATTTCAGAAAATTCTCCATTACTGACAGGCATCGTGTGAGCCAAGCATTCGCTGTTACACATGGCGCATGGAATCCAGTTACTACTATTTTTATGAAATGATTCAGTTAATACAAAAAATAATACTTGATATAATAATACTTAATACTAAAAATAATAGTGGATGTAAATTTTGAAAAAGATATGAGTCATTTATTATTTACTTTGTTTACATTTTCGTTGTTTTGACGTGCCAAAAATATTAAATGACAGTTTTATAATTCATTACTGTCCAGTGCACGGATTTCGCCAGATGCACATTTAATATATTTTTAAAATCATACGTTGTCAACGACACAAGTGCTCTCTCTCTCTCTCTCTCTCTCTCTCTCTCTCTCTCTCTCTCTCTCTCTCTCTCTCTCTCTCTCTCTCTCTCTCTCATCTCTCACTCACCCCCCCACACACACACACATATATTCACATAAATGCAAAACATCGAACAGTATTGCATTAAAAATGTAAAACGGATAATAAGTGCAAATACCGGATTAAAAAATTCTCACTGCGAAATTCGATAAGCATTAAAAGTTAATCTTCATGAAATATTAACAAAATGAATTCAGTTTACATGAACTGCATATTCTCCAAATACGCTTTGTTCAAAATTCAACGGTGAGTTCTACAGACAGGTATTTCCTTTTTTAAAAACGTATTTATTTCTGTAATATTCAAATTTCATGACATTTATGACAAAATAATACATTTTACAGTCATACATTATTAAGACGCAGTGCATTTTCCTTATATTATATTCTAATTTTAAAATATAAAAATGTTTTGAATTAATAAATTCATCAAAAATGGTATTGAATTGACAAAGGGATGTAATATGACAATATTTATATTTAAATTTAAGGTAAGGAAAATTCACGGAATAACAGGTATTACTGAGCAAAAAAATCATATACGAGAATAATGCACTTCCGATAAATGATAGCCACAGTTTTGTTAGGTTTATTGTCCCACATTGCTAGCACATGCAAAAGAGGGAATTGCATTGCATTGTGATCGTACATGAAGAACAATAATCCATTGGCCGTGGCGACAGCAAAGATTCTCATTTAGAGAAACACAGGATGTTTTTAACTTGCGAGAATTTATTTTGAGTGTACTTATAGGAAGTTGATATAACTCAATAAGCCCTCTAAATCAATCTGGATAGGATTGTTTTGACACACTCCACAATTTGTTCGAAGAGATGATAAAATAATAAATGATAAATATTTTTCGAGAAAATAATAAGCTTTGTTTGCAGTGACTTTTTATACGAGTATATGAAGCTTCCGCGTCAATTATGTTTTCAAACGAAGGTTTAGTAGATATTTATCAGGCACGTTGTGTGTTGTAGTTCATAAAATAATTTTCTAATTTCTCTGATGGTTTCTTCAGACACACTCACATACATTACATGTGGCTATTTGTTTGTTTGTTTGTTTTTCTTGGTTTTTCAAATTTAGAGGGACGAAAGGAAGCAAACTAAAACGTGTCGTAATATTACTAGTATAGGTGAATCGGGTCATGTGCTTCCATTGTCACATGACATATTTTTCTTATATACTTCAAAAGAAACCTGATATCTGTCGCCCGTCTTTCAAATCTTTGTATGAATAAAAAAAGCAGAGAAATTACGAGAATTTCAATTTTTGCTATTTGTACCTGTTGATGTTTGTACTAGTACGAGTAGTTTTTAACAGTTCCTTTCTGTTCGATTGTGCTTATTTGTCTACTGACTGGTTGTAGCGTTTTAAAACGAATGCGAAGGGCGGGTTGGGGTTGCTGCCTAGTTGCAAATACACTAGACCTGCAGTTTGGGGAAACGAACACCTTCATGTGCACAAAAGCACAGATAATAATAAAGCATACTTACCGCTGCCCGCGCTTGCAAATATAAGTTGCAGTTGCGTTATGGAAGTTCTTCGAATAACATCCTTCTTCAAAGCTATCTTCGACTTTTTCACTTCACAAACATTCTTTTTCGAGGTTTATCTCTGTTTGGTTTTCTTCAATACGGAAATTTAAAACGTCATCGAGGCGTGAAAGGTAGCAACACAGGGAGGGGACGATATGAATCTTGATGCAGAAAAAATATATTTTTGAAGCTGTGTTTTTTTTATATTTTTGCGTTCACTCAGAAAGCAACAAAAACTCTGTCGTCTAGATTTGTCTCACAAATATTACTTCTTTTCGACAAGCTTGATATATTTTTATTTATTTCTGCATCTATTTATTAGCACGTTCCTAGATCCTTTTCAAATGAAAAATCACCTTTCTTTTCATTATTTAATAAAATCAGTACCATAATACTAGATTTTCCCTTTATTCCGCAATATTCGAACTTAAATATTATCAAATTTCTTTTGCCGTTGTTGCATCTTATTTTAAATTTGTGGCTGCAAGTGTTCACAATGCATAACGATTAATAAGAACCAGAAGGGAGTGTCATATTAAGGATTCTTGAATTCTAAAACAAATATGTGACGCGTAGAATGTAAATTTCAATAATCTAATAATGATAATATTAAATATATTATTATTGACAGTGTTATTTATATTCAGATACGAATGGATTTCGAAACTTTTTGAATTCGATTCGAGTTTTATGATTCATCAAAAAATTCGTTTGACAGATTAGGAAGTTTTTTTTTTTCAGACGGACGTGAAGCCGAACATAATAAATCAAACTTTTGATTATAAAGAATATCCAAATTGTTTCGGACAAAATTCTACTTCAAGTTTTTATACTTTTATATTCCGTTCACAAGAAATGGTCCTGTGACATTGGTAGATAAAAAATGGTTTAATGCTAAATGTAGATTATCGTAAAGAGAATGGATTTGCTTTTGCGTGCACGCTGATGGTGAAAAGGCAATCTCCTCTTATTTTGCTAGTTGAATATGAAGTATAATTACTTATCGAATTCGTATCATTAAATGATGACATGTCTGTAAAGACTACAAACATTTAGTCAATAAAAGGGGTCCACATTCCTCGCGAAATGGCAGTTCCATTAGCGCCCGCATTAAAGGATGAATTCGAAGTGTAAATGCTCGATTTTGCACATCGTTTTCGAAGAACAAAGTATCATATAGGCGATAAATTATTCTCGTACTTCGCACAGTGATTTTCGGTAAAGTTAATTACTCTCTAGAAATATACATGAGTGTATAAACTGCTGGAACGTTCTCAACTGATTCTGGCCTTGCTATGTGTTCTACTTGTTTATAAATACATCATTAAAAACATTCAAGAAATCATTGAAACATTAAAACAAAGTGATTTAACATGATGTTTGCCTGTTGTATTCTGGGGTAACAGTCATTAACAATTTTTATTTCATGAAACAAGACTAAATTGTAATTCTTTATTGTTTAGAAATAAATGTAAATTAGAGAATAAATTTGGATTTAACTACATCAAACATGCATTTAGCATTTTTCAAAACATGGCTGGCGTTGATTTTGTTTCGATGCATTTCGATGCTACTCTTCTTTTAATTTTCATATGTCACGATAGTCGGTAAAACGTACATTATTCAATTGAGCAGATCCTTGTCTAAGATGTACAATAATAATACTAATACTGTCATATTTATGGCCACTAGTACATTCTAGAAGCCGCTCAAGATATTTAGATTTCTGAATTGTTGGCGGTGATAGAACTTTCTAGTTCAAAATACGATAAGCACTAATGAGAAGAAAACATTTTAATTCGAATTATGATTCGATTTTACTGGTGATGAAGAGGTGAAAGGGGCGTGTGCATGGCGCTAATTATTTATTATTTTCCTTTCTATTTTATTTAGAGACCCTTATACAACTGTGGTCATTGAGTGTGTACGGGTGGTGATTTCATGAGATGGTAGCAATAAAAATGAGGAGAGTGACCAGGAAAGGTGGCTCAGGGCATCAACTGACGTCACTGCAGTGCTTCTGACCGGGGGATCCCAGGGGTTGCTGTTTCCATGGTGATAGGATTTTCGGCAGTTGCTAGACAGCTAGGTCGAATTTAGTCGCTGTCTCTAGGAGGATTCTACTGGCCGGCTGCTCTGATCGGTAGTTTTCTGTGGTTTCTACGATCAACATCATGCGAATGCCGGAGGAAGACCCTAACTAACGAGTCAGACCGCGCGCGATCTTTCCTTCCTCTTCCTTGTCCTACCCTCGCCCCTTTGTACTCCCATTTACATGCACTACATGACCACATATGTTGAGAGAGCAGTCGGGAACTTACAGGTTGCCCTGGAGGGGCGGAACCCCGCTGGTGGGGGATACGTGGTTGGGGAAGACCCCGCTAGCCGACGGTAGCCCCCCTATGCGGGCGCGGGATATCATCCAATGGGGGAAGTTCACTATCATCACCTCCCGGGGGGACATACACTACACAGAGAGGACTAATGGCCTCAGCAGTTGACGCACCCGGAATCACAAATCAGTCGACCAATGAGCGGCGGCGGCGATGGTGTAACGGTTAGCGTTTCGGACTGTTGTACCCAAGTTGGCGGGTTCAAACCCGAACGAAGCCGTGGATTTTTCAGGGCGAAAAAATCCTTCGTACGCCTTCCTTCGGAGGGGAAGTAAAGCCGGCTGCCCATGTTAGTAGATTTACTTGCATGTAAAAGATCCTCAAGTTTCTCGCCCAAGAAATACCTCCTTTCTCTGCTAGTTGGTGAAAGGAGCGTAGCGAAATTTACGTGGTCAGACGGAAGAGCAGGCATAATGGCCTGAGTCTCGCCACGTAAAATAAGGCATTAATTCAATTCAATTCAATGAGGTGAGGTGAGTGGTGATAGAAGAACGGCGGAATTAGAGAAAAAGAAGTGGGAGAACCGCGAGAAGACCTCGCGTCCTCCGCCGCAAATTCCAAACGCATGGGCGGGAGCAAGATCAGGGTCCAGCGGTTCCACGCAGCGGCATTCGGCGAATCCCGAGCAACTGCTCGCAGAATCTCACGTAGTGTGGCCGGGTTGCTCGCTATTCGCCGAGCGCCGAACATTCGGTATTCGCCCTACCCACCGCAGGTCGGTCTTTTAAAGGCGAACATTCGCCGAACACTTCAGCTGTTCGGTATTGGGCGAGCAGTAGCTCGCTGCTCGTCGCATGCCGAATGTGTGGAGACGCCTTAAAGGGTGTGTGCTACTGAAGCCGCGAGAACGTCTGCGTGGCGTGTGTTTACTGCGGGTTACATTTCGTGAAACAGCTGACAATGGGCGCCACTGCTCTGTGCGAGGTCGCAGGCATCGGTGTATCAATTCATATCTACACTAAGCACATGCTTAAGGTTCCTACTACACGATGGTGATGATGACAATGATGACGAATGCCAACTCGATTGCCAATCGTACGCGAGGGAGGTGGTTTACGGTTTACCCCTTGCTTGGGCAGTTCATCACAGTGCCGGTGGTATTGAGTTGTTATTGCCTTCCTCGGCATGAACGATGGTGATTAGGGTGATCATGAGGAGGAAGGATGATACTTTCATGGGCGGGATTCTCAGAAGAGATAAGGGATGGTGTGGGAAAACCAACTACTCCACAATTACTTGATGACTATCTCTGCCCTGAGATGATGTTGTCACTGGCCTTCTGCTCCGCAGACTTCATAATAACAATAATAATACTAATACTTCGAAGTAGCCCCAAGCCCCTGTACTGCCAAGGCGGTATAGATTGATGTGCACCAATAATTACTTTGCAAATAAAATTGTATTGGTTCATACACGTGAAAAAAATAATTTGTATACTTTTCTTATTTAGTCATGCTATAAATATGTATATGTCATCTCTTGATAAAATGTCTATTTTATTGCATGTCCCGTGCAATAAAATATCAGGTTCTATGCATGTTTTCTGTCTGCCTTGAGAAGTTCAGCATTGGAAACGTTCTAAAATGCTCTGGCTCTTCTAGAATGAACTTGTGGGTACGGGAGCGTGTCCTTTCTAAGAAGTTTTCCTCGTCCTGTCACGCGGTTGTAAACATTTGTCACCTGATTTATATTCTAATGCAGAGGCTTTCAAACCTAACCCGAGGGCTCGTGAAAGTTTGAACGCTCTCTTTGCAGGTCCTTGAATGCGCCCATTCAGCGTGATGTAATACTGTACTATGAGACATTCATGTAATGATGGGCATTTTTGAGTTTAAAGAATGTTAGAATTAGCACGAGATATATGTGCTCTCGACGATAGTTACACATAAAGTCACATTGGAAGGGAGACTGCGCATATGCAGTAGACATATCTAAGCACACTACCGCTGTTCAGAAAACTTCGGGTAACGCAATAATAGCTAGAAAATTTAATCACCCAGAAATTGATTGTGTCTGCGTTAGTATTTTATTTCATTGGTTTTCTTGTGGGCTTTCCTGATCAAAATAAAGGTATCATTTTCTTTGTGTCAGAGCTACCTGTCGGGAAGCTAGAAAGTCAATGTTTTTGAGATGTTATTCAGTGTTGCCTAGGGATGCAACATCAATATCAAAACCTCGATGTTTTTGTAAATACATCGGTGTTTCAAACATCGATTTATTAACACCGACTTTTGTGTGCAAAACATTACTATAGAAAAAGTCGATGTTTCTTGGTTTATTTTTAACATCGATGTTTTAATTTTGAATATAGATGTTTGCTAACATGGATGTTTTGTTATCGATGTCGCATCACTAGTGTTGCCTTCTTCCTCGTCTGTGACGTCAGCCTTGTGCATAGACACCTCGCGCGACCTCCACGACATGAGGGAGGAACAAGCAAGAAAGTTCACGCGAGCGTAGTAATATCCATTTCTTTCCCATCTTATCTTCTCCTTCTCCTCCTCCTTCTCCGTTAGGCATTAGACCTGTTGGCCTGCTACGTCTTGTCCATCACTCCATCTTGTTTTGGGTCTTCCGATGCTTTTTTTCTCTCAGTACGTACAAAAGGAGTTGCTTAACGATACTATTATTTTCCATTCCTTTTACATTGGATTTCCATTTATTTTTTAATTCTTCGATTTAGATTTGTTTTATTGATATAAATTTCCCGAGTTCTCTCGGAGAGTATCGTTTGTCAAACAATCTCTTCTCCTTACTCGTAGAATCGACGTCAAAAATCTCACTTCAACTGCCTTTACTCAGCAATAGATTTTCGAATTTAGAATCCAGGTTTCACTTTCATTAAGTCCAAAAAGCATTTCCATAATTTTGTCGAATATTAATATAATATCTTTGATAACTTTACCTCTGCGTGCTCTTTTAAATTACATACTCATTAAGTAAAATTTCGTTCAATACTTTTGTACGACTAATGAAAACTTATAGACGTTGAACTCAAACAGTTATCATTTCTGCATTTTCTCACAATTCGGATGATTGTTAATCCGAGGTTTAATTCATCCCCTTTAGACATTTGGGTATTTTACGGTATACCGTCACCTTCTCGCGCTGCACATCTTGGCACTGTAATTGAAATATTCATAATTGTTACTAGAAAGGTGATCAGTGTTACTATAAAGGTGACAATTTTTTAAAACATACTTCGAGTTAAATCGAAAAGTTGAAATTTTTACTAAAGTTTGATGTTACTGTGATCTAGCATGTGTGCAATTTTTAGATTTTTATCTCGTCCCCTAACAGAGATATAACATTTGAAAATTTGTAAAAATCCAAAATTCCATTTTTTAAAGATAATGTAATTTTCAAATACTACGATATTTGCCAATGATATTCTACAAAAAGTAATTATACTGTTATGTGTAAAAGCGCAGAAAACGTTAAGGCTGTGATTCTATTCCTTCTTTGAGAAATAACTCTCTAAAAATCGAATTTCGTTCATTCGAGTTTCATAGATTTGATTGCAAATATTTTACAAATAAAAACATAGAACTATAAGTAAATACTATTTCAATTTGTTGCCCAGAGTATACTGAATCCAATTGTTTTTATTCTAGAATGTTAGAACAACCCCGATCTGATAACTTGGAAAAGAGGAAGTGCCTACAAACGCGAAAAATGACGCACGGTGCAAAACAAAAATGGCCGCCATTTGTAAACCAGGTATAATAAAAAACTGAAGATGTTTTTGAACAATCAAAACATAAGAAAATCTACGAACACAAATGAATTTTTTTCGAGATGGTCTAGCGATAAATTTATTCAATTTGGACCACTTAGAATGGACTGACCCTAGTAGCGAGGTCGAATTCAGCAGCTGCCCGGAGAAGAATTATATCGGGTGGCTGCTCTGACCGGTACTTTCTCCGATCAACCCCAGCGCCGACCACAACAATCGGGCCACGGACCGAGCGCGATCCTTCCTTCCTCTTTCTTCTCCTATCTTAACCTCTTATTTGCACACGCAGTTACCCTTACCCGCACTACACCGCCACAGTCGGGAGCTTACAGCTTGTCCCGGCTGGGGAGCGGCCCCGCTGGTAGGAAGTGCTTGAACCAGGAAACATCCGCAAGCAGCGCAACAATAACGACAGACGTTTTCACGTCTAAGTAAACTTTTTTATCGTGAATGAGAATTTGCCTTTGTATATTGTTTATTTGTTTAAAAGTAATATTTAAACATATAAATAAATAATTAATTTGTCTTTGCAATATTGTACAAGTACACTACCTCGAGTATTGGCAGAAGAATAGTATAGTATTTTGTATTATTTGTAATGTACTATTTACTTTCAACATAATTCATTGTATTTCCTACTGGGAGTACTCTTGTATTATTAATGATTTATTATTGATACCATTATTATCATAAGTATCTTGTATTACTATTGTATTACATTTACAATGTTTTAAAATTATTACATTGTGACTTGCCACCGCGCACCAGATCACTCGCAAGGAAATAAAATTATTATTATTATTATTATTATTATTATTATTATTATTATTATTATTGTTATTATTACAATGTGCCGCAGCGTGCAACTGCAACCAGCACGCGCGGCGCTGCCGCTTCAACATGGAGCTGTTCAAGCTGTCGGGGCGCGCGAGCGGCGGCGTCTGCCTCAAGTGCCGGCACTTCACCGCCGGCAGGCACTGCCACTACTGCAAGGAGGGCTACTACCGCGACCCCACCAAGCCCATCACGCACCACAAGGCCTGCAAACGTGAGTCGCGTCCTCGGAGCGGTGGCTCTCCGCGTCAGCTGATGCCACTGCAGAGCCTCTGACTCGGGGCTCCTAGGATCCCGCTCCCCACACTGGCAGGGTTTTCGACACTAGCTTGTCAACTAGGTCGAATTCAGTCGCGGTCGGGAGGTGAATTCTAGCGGCCGGCTGCTCTGATCGGTAGTTTTCCGTTCTTTCTCCGATCATCACCAGGCCAATGCCGGCGCAGTACCCAACAAACGGGCCACGGACCTAGCGCGATCTTTTCGTCCTCTTCCTTGCCTCAACCTCACTCCTTACACACACACTTACACTGACATGCACTACACTACATGCCGGGAGACCTGTCGGGGGCTTACAGTTTGACCCGGTGGGAGATACCTGGTTGAGGGAAACCCCGCTAGCTGACGGTAGATCGGGGCCGGATCTATCCAGCCAGCGGGGGGAGGCGCGCTCTTTGCGGGCTCGCTTTCCAAAACCGAGTCTTGTAGTGTAGTAGACTTGTCTTTCATGGAAAAGAATGCTAATTCTCTGCAATTCTTAATGGAAAGACTGCATTTTTCCGTATATTAAATAGACAATAATAAACTTCGATTATTTAACAACTTAATCATGATAAATACGATATTGCAACTGAAGTTAAGCAAATCTACACACTTACAAAAGTATTAATAATAATTGTGATGGAAACAGAAATGCGCGTTTCATCTAAAAACACGTTTTTGGAAACATCACTTTTGGAAAGTTTGCCTGCAATGTTCTTCATCATTTATAGTTAATGAAGTAAATGAATTGTAGTCGACCAAACCCAGCCTTTAACAAAAAATGTTCATAAAAATATTCCCCTCCTTTCTTCGCCTTTCCGTTTCTCTGCATATCTCTGTCGCTCTCTCCTACTGCTCCTGTTTCACCTTTTTACAATAGTGTTTATAATAATTATACATTGAAGATATTTCAGTTACAATTAGAGAAGAGGTGTTACGTACCCCAAAGAAGATAGTTAACATATATTGTTAAAAAGTAAGAAAACGAAGTTGTTAATGGGAATGAATTAAATAAAATGTTTTTCATGTAAAAATATATAGTATAACCATTTTAGGCCTGCTTTAATCAAAGTCAGGAAATTTTTGTGTTGCCCAAAATTGTCGGTATGTAAAAGAGATCCCAGGTGGTCGATCATGACAAAATTAAATTCTCTAGCAATTTATCACCAATCTGAGTTTCGATTTTAATTACATATTACACTGAAATACATATTACAAGTTACATGATATTGTATATTGGGCTGCGCTATCAGGTATTCAAATTAAACGTCAAAATTGGCGCTCTAGCGCTCCTAGGGAAAGCAATGGCAAACTACCCTAGGTATACTTGCTCAGGATACGTCTCACAAGAAGGTGCTAGGGGCTTCTGGATACTAGCCTACGCACTAATCAGTGTATGGCATTAAAAGAAGAATCGATTTGGTATAAATAAAACGTTCATTTTGTGCTGATTTTCATCCTTTCCGACCTATTTCTGATTAACCGTGGAATTCGCTTAAACGCTCTTGTCACGACACTCAATTCTGCGGATAATCGAGAATTTACTGACTATAATTCTGCAATGTAAATATTTTTAGATATTGTCTCGTGCATAGCATACTAGCACATATTTCCGTTCCAAGATGTCCTGAGTTTCGACTGAGTTTCGACTTCTGTACAAACATGACAAATAATTCAAGTTGTTTTCCAGTTGACCAGATCGAAAGGCAATTGGGCTCTCGTGAAAGACTCGTATCCTACCACCAGTCACGTTTACGATTACTGCTGTCAGGCGAATTCTTGAAAGGACAACACAAACTCAAACAGTATGTTTTTACAAAGCATGGTACCCTGTTTATTGTGCAATCAAGAAATACGAAGTAGATTCCGTAAGTTTCTGGCCTAACTAAATTCAATTTATATGCAAAGAAAAAAATGCACCTTACCACCAATCATCCTTCACTCCAACCCACTTTTCATATCTGTATATTAACATTTCTAGGACTTTGAAAACAATACTCCAAAATTTTGTTCGTAAAATGGTAAAACATTGCCTCTTTTACCTCTCATTCATCTGAAAATTTTCATCCCCGAATATCTTTCTGCAGTATTGATAAGTTAGAGTTCATGCAAAAACAATGGTGCCAATCGGGGGAAAATGACTTAGCATTGTGGTAATACTAATGTCCGCCAGCAGCATTTTGTGTCTTGATGTCAAGGAGCATAAGCAAATATATGCCTAATCATTTTGTTTGTGAACATACGAGGTTCAGGCAATATCCAATACGTCAACATCATTGTCGCAATCAATAAAGAACATGTCCGTGTAACCAATAAGATGCCAACACTAACAATCACGTTACTGCTCATGCCTCATGGTTCATTCAATCTGTAAAGTCTTCAAAACAGTGTCCCATTTAATTTATTAGAAGATTGGGATCTCAAGGTCACAAAAACTTTGAGTATTATGTGCAAGAACATTCCGATCATCAGAAATGTGAAGCGAATCATTATTCAGAAAACAATGAAAGAGAAGATTCATACAGTCAAAGTTACCTCATTGCAATATTTTAGATTTGATGAACTTCCTGCTTTGTCCCTTTGCGAATGTAATTTTTCGTTAGCAAATATAGTACAATTTAGCCATCAGCAGATGTCACTTGAAAGGGGTATACTATTAACTGTTGGCAAAGGGATCTATTGTTACACGTCTATTTACTGAACTTTTAGGAGATAAATGGAGAGAATTCTTCAGGTACTCCTGGCCTGGAATAGTATTCCCTTGTTTTTGATGGAACAATAACTGAAAATCAAACTGTAAGAGATGGAAAAGAACTGAAAGATAATTACAATTGTCCAGAACATGATCATGGCTGGCCCATATATATTTTAATTTCTTTTTAATTCTTTGTAATTTTTTACAGACCAAAAAATGGTTACATTAACTTCAGAAATTGTTGTAGTAGTTTTGTCTCTTTGGTAACATAAAATATTTGCATACAAACTGCAGTGAAGTAGTTTATTCCAATCAAACGTGATGATAATAGTAACTCTATTTTATGCAAAAGCAACAAGTCCTCAATCAAACCACTAATCAATCTATCAAACGAACCCACGACCTCCCAATCACTAGTAGGCCCGAGCCGCAAAGCGTCGTCTTAAGCCTCATTGCTCCCGGTGTTGTTGGTTCGAGTGCTGCAGGCACACAGGCAGATTCTTCCGCTATTGGCTGCAAGCACTTTACCATTGTTATCAATCAACCGGACACACAATTGTCTTTGGATTGTTGTTTAGGTTTGAAGGTTGCCATCGTTGGCGATGAACGTGAACTTGCCCTGTGGTGGTTGCAGCGTGCGACTGCCACCCGATCGGCGCGTCGGGGCGCACGTGCAACCAGACGAGCGGCCAGTGCCCGTGCAAGGACGGCGTGGCGGGCGCCACCTGCGACCGCTGCGCCAAGGGCTTCCAGCAGAGCCGCTCGCACATCGCGCCCTGCGTCCGTGCGTACTCCTCCTTCGCCCCTCCTCGGAGCGCTCGGCTGCACAGGCGCTTCCTCCTTGACCCACAGTAGTGCTCAAAACAACTGCATCATCTTGCGCACAGAAGTACTCTGCAATGTAAACATGAAAATACCCCACTTGATTTGCACAAATCGAGCGAGTTGTGAACGTAATGGGATCACAAACATCATATAATCCACACAAAATATATGATTAGTGATTACCATGTTTTGAGAGCATATTGGATTTGGAAAATACAGAATGCCCATTTTCTTGAGGTAATGCGGTTTCTTTGAGCACTACTGTATGTGTTTGAATAACTCAGAGAAAGTATTATTATTATGGTATACGTATGCCATATGTCAGAATGTAATAATAATAATAATAATAATAATAATAATAATAATAATAATAATAATAATAATAATAATAATAATAATAATAATAATAATAAAGCATTTTGAGGAAGGACATATTGTCAAGATATGTAAAAAATATTCCGCCTATTTTTTCTCCTAAAATACTTTAACTAATTTTAAAATAACATTATTTTAATATTTACAACAATTTACAAATAATTTAATTAATAATAATAGCAGTAATACTAATTTCATTGATTATAAAGATTTACACATTTGTAACTAATTGTACGTTTAAACACAAAGTGTTAATGGATTTCGGTGTTTTCACTTGCTCCTAATGTTTCACATTTTGTAGAATTTACATAGTTTCATACTTCGTCAAACACACCTATAATAAACAAAAGTAAAAAGTATGTACATTTATCCAAAACTAGAAGTCTTATGAATTACAACATTTCGAAATAGTTCTAGTAATGGAGAGGTAAAAGGTGCAAGTCTAAGTTAAGACACTGTTAAGGTGTGTAAACATCCTTTCCATTACTATAGGGCATCAATCATATAAATAAGAAACTCTGTCGACATTCTGGGAACATAGGACGAAGTTATTTAGAGCTTTCAAATCTATTTAAATCATTTTCTTTCAAGTTTAGACTTTATTCAGGACGCCCATTTCTTCTTATTTCCGATAAAACGAATTGAGTTTATACTCGAAGCTATATTTTGATTTCCTATATCTCTAATCTAACATATATATTATACTAACTTATATATTTTTTTAACTCTATTAATGACATTATAAATTCGAGTGATTTTGTTCTTGATGTGTTGACGCAAGTTACGTTAAATGAAATTCAGTAGAATATTTAATACTTTTGTTTGTATTTGTATGAAAATTTGATTTTTAATTTGTAGGTCAATGACATATGTATTGGCGCTTGTGATCTTTGTCACAAGCATTTTATGCCTGAGTTCTGAAAGGAAGATACTTGTTGGGAGCCAGCTGATCGGAACCCTCAGCTAGGACAATATCGGCCGTTATTTTTGTTTCAAGGCGGCTTTAATATTATTTACCACCTCAGTAGTATGTTTTTTTTAAATAATGGAAATAGGTTTCTTAATGTGTTTTTAACAGTTAACACAGTATATTATAACTTAAAACTTAAAGCAATAATTTCATTGTAGTATCTATAAATTAATTTCGTGTAAAGCACAATTACCGTCGTGAGTCCTCGCTCGCTCTCTTCCAGGGGTACCCAAGATGCCGAACGTGATGATGGCGGTGGCTGGCGTCGGGCGCACCGGACACGAGGGTAAGTGAAACGGCGTGGCCCCACACTAATCAATGCCACGCTCTGATTTTTAAAAAAAATCAACTAATTCTTTATTTTTTGTCTCATATATCGACTTGGTAAGTAGACGATGGCAATGTTTACTTATTAATCGATTCTTTTATGCATTTGAATAACATGGAAAATACTTATATATTGATTAAGATGAGCGTGACAATATGTTGACAATTTATTGTGATGAGTATCAATTACTAAAATTTGTGAAAAAATTGTTGATGTGATTATTTTTGATATTTATTTATTAGCTTTAATTTTACAGATTTCTGTATTTGTTTTATCTGAAAAAATTCCCGAAAATGTGCTTTGGGTAATTACTGAATTAATTACTTATATTTTACCTTATTTTGTTATAATATTCTTATATAATATATAAAATACACATATGCGATAGCGCCCGTTTCTTAGAAGTGTTGGATCCCGCTCTACATGCGACCTTGCAGCACTTTTGAACTCTGTAACGAATGTAGAAACATAGAGGTTCCCAAGTAGTTCGCAGATCGCCGCTACCTATGCGCTATTTTATTAAGAGATGTGTCTATGATACTCTTCACTAATTATTTCTGGAATATTCTGCCTTATGAGATAATTTTTTTAAAATCTCAAAACTCTATAAAGATATTATAAACTGTTACAGAAGAATGCCAAACTCATTGTTTGCATTTTAATTGGCCAAAAAGTATTAGCCAATTGTTTTGCATTTCATTCGAAAAATTAATATTTTACCAAATATCCTCCGAGGACGAAACTCGTGGATATATTTGTTCGCTTCATTACACTATTTTTTCAGATTATCGTTTGTATAATAAACTTATTGGGCACGTGTAAAAACTACGCCCTTTATAAGTAATTCTTTTAAAATTGAAAATAGCTTCAATGGCTTAGTGCCGACTTTGAAAGGCCAGTCCCTGAACTGCACGCTACAGCTTTATAGGCCCGGTAGTGTGCGAGAGAAACCATTATGAAAATGCTAAGTTGAGATTATATGGCACAGAAAATCAAAAAGTTCCTTTAATTTGAAAGTTCCATGAAATATTATTTCTTGTTTTTTCCTCCAATTTAACTTTATATAGATTCCGGGTCTCTGTACTTTTTTGACCACTCATACTATGGAATGCGGTCCTCCAAAAGAATTATATCTAAAAAAAATATAATAGAAAGTTGAAAGTTCAAATCCATTTTGTGGAATACTTCTTAAGAAACATTATTCCATCTGTCTTCGCCTGTACTCATCCGTCCTCCTTCATTTCCCCACTTTCCCCCATTTTCCTCCTGTCCCCAACTGTTCCTCATCATTTTCCCTGCCCCTACCTTCCCCTCTGCCCGTCTTCAAAACACCCGTGTCCCTTAAGAAAAACTCGCGTTTAATGGCTTAGGAGTCAGGAGTTTCGAAGTGTCTACCATAAATCGTTTCTGCAAAAATGTGCCGTAATACGTATCTGTTCTGCGGGTTGCCGATGCGGATGATGCAGGCGTCGGAAAGTGTATAGTACTACCACAGCCCGCTAGTATGCCACGGCGCTTCAGCCTGCTTCTTGCTAGAGCTAAAAGTTCCGCTACTTACCGCTGACGCGCTGCTCGCTGACCATTCCTCGCTCTTCTACTAGATGCAAATATACGGAGATCCGCATTACAGGCATATAATTTTTCGACTCAGGGGCTTTGAATTCAAGTACTGATGCCTGTCCATTACTTCATGAGTAAAAGCAGCAATGTTCTTCACAATCACTGGTACAAAATGTTCACAAATGATATCAATGATCGCTATTGAATGTACTGCGCTCTCGTCACACGCAAGGGAACTGCTCCTTTGCAAAGCTGGCTTAATATATTTTGAAGATTTATTTTCACACCAATCCTTGGAAGTTGTGCACAGCTTTCACAATGAATTGCGCTACCATCGATTACCTTCAGGGTTATTTAAAGATGAGATTGATTTAACACGTCAAGAATCTCAATTATCTTCCCATAGTAAATAAATATTAACATATGTTCTTAATGTTTCTCCACGTTTATATATATATATATATATATATATATATATATATATATAACCCTTACCCAGGCTGCCTAACAATTCAGTTTATTCTCGAAATTCGATCCAAAAAGATCACTCACAATTAGAACAAACAACTTCTGTTAACGTTCAATGAGAACACGCAGTATCAAGTACCAAGTACTAGGAATGATCGTCTGATACAGCTTTGGATGTTTCTCGTATTGTAACACTCTGCAATTAAAAGTGTTATATTTCCTCACAAATGTCATTGGAAATCACGAGATGTCGTCTAATTGTTGGTTTTTATTTCTGATATCGGATATATTGCTCTATCATTTTTTGTGGAATTTGGAAGCGGCCTACGCGAAGGATAAGAAATAATTTCTACATTGCACATCAGTTGATCTTATTGAAAATCTCTTTTCGTGTTCGTCCACGAGAGCGAAAATGTGAATTTCGCTACATGTATGTAACTTTCTGGTTCTATCTCCAGGTGAGTTTTTGCCGAGGAAATAGTGATTTTGAGTGCTCTTTGATGAGTGAACTTTCCTGGGTGTTATTTATATCAGAGTCCGTTGTCCGTTTCAGAATTAATTTCTTTAATTTATGTAGTGATTTTCTTTCTTCTACCATAAACACTTCTGTATTGAATTTGTTCTTTTTAAGCGTGTAATATAGTTTAAAGAATCAAAAGAGTTAGGAAATATAAAAATAGATGGTATAAAAACTTACAAAGTAATACTTTGCTATTTTTTATGTTTTCATGTCTTTAAAACGTTTAAAGGCATTATATGCATTATAATTCTCTATAAACACCTCAAAATGCAGTAAATATCAGAAATACTTAAGAAGAAATATTGTATTTTATACGTCAAAAAGAATTATTGCTGGAATGGTTGGCGATCAGCGCTCCAGCGGCCACAATGTAAAACTTCGTTTGCTAGCTCCCATAAGGACCAGGAAAGTGTCGCGGCTATTAGGCATACTATGGTACTATAGTACTGACAGCGTATAAGCGGTGACAGTTCGGTGTTCTTACACACTACTTCGCACATGGCACCTCCTACAAGAGAGGTCAATTATGTCTCAAAACATGATCACTTACTTACACATCTTGATATCATGTTTATAACGTTCGCCACAGCCGAACCTAACGCCTCCGCGACTTGGTACGAGCCACAAGAGCGGCAATGCTGAACTCCTGGCTGCGAGAAGTGAACATATCCTCGCAAGCTCGTTGTATCAGCGCAGGTCATATGACGTACAACAGCACGTGACGAGAGAACTGTCAGAGTCGCTTATAAGCTGCCGATACTGTAATGTTCGATGTTCAGTACGAAGTGTACGATCGGGAAACATTATTTAAATAATTACAATAAAAATAATAATAACAACAATTGATTCGAATGAAGTCGTTATAGTTTGCGTTGTTGTTTTTTTTATTTTCTATAAAATGATGAAATACTTGTGCAGATGTAGGATTTTCAGTGATATATTTTTTAAACCAGGCAGAAGAAACGCACTAAGACATACAATGGTCTTCACTAAGGTGAATATTTATTTCAAATATTTCTTCCCCGATGTAAGCTAGATTGTATTATGTTTGCACAAAAATATATCTTTTCATTTCAAGCATGCTTCTTCTGAATTTTATCAAGAAAGGTTTATACAGTGAATGAATTATTGTTAATTTTTATTGCATATTAAAGTGCAACTTTCAGAATTTATAGATCATAAATGCATACGTCTAATAACATATTTCACGATTTTTTAGGGCATAAAAATCCTCTCCCTAATTATGTTGTTGTTGTTGAAATCTTTCATATTCCAGATGTTCACTCCCTATTGTGTTTTCAGACGAGTGCGGGAAGTGCAGTATCAACACTAGGCGTCTGAACCTCTTGAAGTACTGTCGGCGAGACTACGGTGAGTAACATGTATTTTAGAATTTTCCATCAAAGTCGTCCACAAGTTTGTGTTCTCCTTACAGAGAATAAATCTCATCTTACAATATAGATCGTAAAATACAATATTGAATCAATTATTCGTCGCCAATTAAAATCGGGGTGGCGCTTGGCAAGCATATCTCGACCTGATTCATGAAACAATAAAAATCTTCGTGAATTAGTCGCTGAGGTAACGAGCTGCTTGGTGAACGACTGCGGTACAACTCAGGATTGTTTTCGACTACTGCGGTTCTGTTTCTATTAAAGTTTACCGGCACTTGTTATCCCGCACGCAGACAAGCGCACAATATTATCATCGCTTTTGAAGAAAAATACATGTCAATATATTAATGAAAAACGTGTTGTAGATTTGATTTGAACTAAAATGTTTCTTTTTTCTCCCCGGTTTACCCGCGTCTGCCCAACCTAACCGCTACCCGCTTAGATATCAACGTCATTGAATAAACAAAATCGCAACCCGGTAGCTTATATTTCGCTAAACGCCGGCAAAAATTGTAGGGAGGGTGGACAGAGGACTCGTTCGCTGCGCCTGCGGGTTGAAGCCGTCTGACTACTAAGGCCCCATTGCTCTTCACACGAAGAAGAGTAAACAAACATTGTGCATTGGGATCTTAATATGTTCGTCAATAGTTAATCTTAATTAAGAGAAACATCACTTATTCATGTCAGGCAAGGGTGTGGGCGAGAGCGTGGGCGAGGGCGTGGGTGAGGGCGAGGGCGTGGGTGAGGGCGAGGGCGTGGGCGAAGGCAAGGGCGTGGGGAGAGCGTGGGCGAGGGTGAGGGCGAGGGCGTGGGTGAGGGCGAGGGCGTGGGTGAGGGCGAGGGCGTGGACGAGGGCGTGGGTGAGGACGTGGACGATGGAATGGGGGAGGGTATGTGCGAGAGCGAAGGCGATGGCGAATGCGATGGCGTGGGCTAGAGTGAGGGTGAGAGATGGGGCGAAGGCGTGGGCAACAGCGAAGGAGGGGCCGGGGCGGGGAGAAATGGAGTTTATTGGAGATTATTTTACAAACACGCGAAGCATAAGGATAAACGAAATGCGTGTGGAATGCGTGAATTTAATGAAGTACGAAGTATAGGAGAAATACTATAGTTGGAACATGTTGTCTGTTCTTGTACGAGTATAACAGACGACATTAGGACCATGGTTATAGTTACACGAAGGCAGTGAATCGGCATCGGGAAGGGAAGTGACAGTGGTTAGTTCCGCCGGGGTGGTGCACGCTGTGCGCAAAGTGTAGCTGTGTGCGCAGCGCTGCTGGCGCGCGTGGCGGGGCGCGCGACGGAGCGGAGCGGCGGAGGCGGCGGCGGGGGCGGAGGCGGGCCGTGGGTGCGCGTGGCCGCCAACGTGCAGCGCGTCTTCAAGCGCGGCGCCGACTCTCGACTGCGGCGCGGCGCGCTGCCGCTGTGGGTGCCCGCGCGCGACGTCGCCTGCAAGTGCCCGGCGCTGCGACCCAACAGGTGCGCCCCCACCCGGCCCGACCCCAGCCGACCCGACCTCGCCCGACCCGACCACATCCGACCCTACCCAACCCTACCCGACCCGGCCCGACCCGACCCGGCCCGACCCGGCCCGACCCGGCCCGACCCGGCCCGACCCGGCCCGACCAGCACGAACCCACGCGCGACTTTTGGCGTTTCGATGATTGCATGACTCATTTTTTGTGTCCTGCTAGGGTCGTTAGTCGCGTAAGTGTATTGCATGTTTTATCGCGGGAAGTGAAGGTGTTCTACCCCTGCTGGGCGGTGAGGTCCGGCGTCGGCTGGCGGGCGCCTCTAACCGGGAGGTGCTATGGGTCGAATCCCGGCGGTGGCAGGCGCCCCAATCCCTAATCAGTGGATCAACCCAAACAGGTGTCTCCCATCCCAGCAAGGACAAGCGCTAGTCTCCCGACTGGGGCCCCGGCAAGTGTGGTAGAGGAGTGCACGTAAGTGTATTTGTAAGGGGTGGGGATAAGACAAGGAAGAGGGAAAGATCGCGCGACTTTCGAGACCCGGTTTTTACGGTTGTGCTCCGAGATTCACCTGATGTTGACGGGAGAAACGACGGAAAACTACCGATCAGAGCAGCCGTTCGCAAGAATTCTCCCCCAGGGAGCGAGCGACTGAATTTCGCCTACTGTCTACTAGCTTGTAGCTACCAGCTATCTAGCTGGCGTCGAAAATCCTGCCACCATCGGGACTCGAACTCAGGACCTCCCGGCCGGGGGCTCTGCAGTGCAGAAAGGTGTTGCCTCGGGGGAGCGACGTTCGGACGACGTAGTTTTCGGAGAGGAAAAGCGAATGCGGCACCGGCTGCGGAGGAGGAGGCGATGACGTTACATAACAGCATAAGCCGTCAGAATCGGTCTTCCACTTCAGGTGTGGCTATCAAGTTGCGTAACTAGTATCTTAAATCTCGTAAATAAAAAATACTTTATTGAATACATTAACCGAAGCGATCAAAGACTACTACTTCGGTTACCGGGAACCTCAGTTATTACACAAACTAATCTTTTCACTATTTTTTTTTCACAGCATTTTACTGAAGATTTATATCATTATTCTCTTATGATAACTCACTTCATCCTTCCTTCCTCCAATCGAACTTCATTAACTACACATAACTAATATACAACACTAAACATACCAATTTTGAAAATATTAATGTCGCTTTACAATTTTTTAATCGGGCGCTTACTTCTACACTTATTGAAAATAATGCCTGTATATTTAGGTCTCTTGATATTAAATATATCATAATTTCTATAGAATGTGCCGACGATGTTTTGCTAAATTTCTAGAAGTGAAAAACTCGAGTATGCACCCACGTAGGGTCAAACATAGATCAACATTGTTACGAACGGCATTAATACACTATTTAGTCAAAAACAAATATTTTATTCTAGGGACTTACAGACATGCAACTTGCAACATGCTGCTGAAAAAGTCACAAAATGCTTTCCAAAAACTGACACGCTCACCGCTCAAGAACAAGAAACAAAATACTCTTGCATATATTGCAACAAATTAAATATTTTATCGAAAAATTCTACACAAATACTGCAACAATATTTTATAGTATGTATGAATAAACAATACAAAAGTTCTTTGTTTAACACGAATATAAAAGAATGATCTTTCAGCATCACGAAACAGCAAATATTCAGTGACGTGTGGCCTCTTCCTTAAAGTCGCGTGACGTCATGTCGCAACATCGCGACGCTCGGTGTAAGAGAATTCAGTCGGAATGCGCAACAACCCAATCAAATGTTTGCATTTTCAGTCAAAATAGAAATTGTTTGTTTTTCCCCGATTTCCTGGGTCTCTCACGAAACCATAGACCCTCTCACACCCTCCCTTTTCTTTAGGTTTCTACGCGCTGTGGAAATTAGTAAATATTTAACGTGTAGATTATACCTTAATATAATAAATATTGTTTTTCATGTATCACGTATTGAAATATATATTTTTGGAAGTTGAATTATTTTGGTACTTCAAATTTTGATCCAAAAATTGAGTTGATATATTTTTAATGTAATTAGCAATGTCCCGCTCAAATATTCTCAAGTAGTCTTGTATTTAAAAGAAAGTGCCCGTATCACCTCCACGCTATATTGTAACTAACAATTAATTATCTCTGGTAAGAAATAGAGAAATTCCGATGTTAAGAGTGCTATGTTCCACCCTCACTCTGAACTGAAATGTAGTGTGCTCTTTTTAAGACTGTACCTGATCCTGGGCCGTGAGTTCGAGTCCCAAGAAGCATCGGGAAGCGAGGCTCCCAGACCGCGCCCGGGCCTCACAGTCGGCAGACGCTCAATCGTCATCGAGTGGAAGGACGAGTGGCTGCGGCGAATGCGCCGCTTCCAGCAGAGAGCACGCCACTGCCGCTAGATGATGCCAGCGCTCCTCGTGGCGGGTTGCAGGACTTCCAGCACGATCCGGTGGATTTGAAAACTGCAGCGCGTTACAGCATTTTGATCAAACGCAATGCGGAAAACAATAAAAAGAAAGAGAACGAGAAATAAACATTTTCCTGATAATAACACTTGAAATGCTGACGGACGAAAACATTATTAAGAGGGCTTTATTCGAGTCACGAAGTTGTCATGCGTCGTTAAATATTAAAAAAACTTAGGGAGTGAAAAAGGGTAAAGGGCCTTAATTATGAGAAATCACACGAGCCCATATAAATATTAGTGCATCATTAAAGAACTCGCATTTCATCAATGGAGATTGTATTAAAAATAAAATAAAACTAGCACATTAACTTGTACGTAAATCATCTCATATTAGTATGAAATACATTTTTTCTGAAATTCTCTTTACATTTCACAGTTTATTAAACTTTGAAGAAGTTTAATTAAATGCCTAAAAAGGTTAATGTTTCTATGACAAACTAAGTGAATTTTGATTGCAATCTATGAAAAATTATTGTAAGCAGAGTGTGTCATGTCAATCTTATCCGGCACTCAGCACCAAGTGTTCACTGTACAAATACTCTGTGGTGTTTCTAAGAGTGATAAAGTATTGACCTCACCCCTAATGCTGACACTTAGGACAACATTGGTGACACCATTAAACAGGATTGTTAGGTATCCTGAATTATGTACTCAAAGCACAGAAAAAATATACAGGTTAATAAATATTAACTATGTCATTAAAAACGAAATTAAAAACTGCTAAAATTTTATAAAAGCTCAACAATCCGTATCAGAAAATATCCATGTGAAGATATCTACATAACATTTTCTAGTAGAAGAAAGGAGGCTCTGAGAGTGATAGTCTCATGGTGCCAGAACTAGAGACATCATTAATTATCCTTCCAGTCAATGAAGCAATTTCTCCCACACATAAGTTTTTTTTAAAAAATATAGAAAATTTCATCATAACGTTATTAAAAATTTAATGGAATTCCTATTCAACAATGGTTCCAAGGCAAAGCAGTCTATAAGATGGGTTCCCCAAGGTTTTTTTGAGGTATTCTAAGTTTGGTAAATGTGACAGAAGAAAAAATGCCTTTCAACACCTACAAATATTAGAAAATGATCATTAGTGTTCTAGAATATTGATAAAAAATATAATGCTTATAATAAAACAAAATTTTGGAACTTATTTTAATTTACACTGAATTTAATAAAATTTAATCAGTTCCATGAGAAAAAACCTTATTGAATGCAGAAATTCATTGCAAAATTCCAAAATCCATGAAAATTTTGGGATATTTCTTCAATGAAATAAGAAACATTAATGGTGAAACCTGAAAGACACCCAAGAATGTGAACTTAGGATGTGACTGTTTAGTCAAAACATGTTTCATAAACAGTCTTTACATCATGACAGATTTGGAAAATCCTGAGGCCAAATTGACTGCCATGAGTAAAAATATTTCAATTTTTGAAGTTTAGACACACAATTTTAATTGCTATTTAGAGGAATGAGTAGTCAAAAATTTGGGTTGGGATTCATGGGGATTGTAACCCACAAACCTGTCATTCATTTTACAAATTGAATAAGTATAGCAAATAAATCTTTCGTGTTAAAAATAATGAAACATAATTGTGAACTATACAAGCCTGTTGACTTACTAGACTGATATTGACAAATATTACCTTCTTAAAAGGTAAATTATTAAAAAAAATAATAAAATATTGTAGTTTCACTATCAGACCATTAACCTTTCCCCTGTCCCCAATACTTAGATGTACAGAAATTATTCCTCCTATATCTGCCTCCAGGACTTGGTTGTCTGTTATATAATGATGAGTCAAAGTTCGTTGATCTTGTCTTCAATCAGTGGTATAAAGTTAAACATTAAATGGAGTTCTTAAGGTTAATAGTAGTGGTAGTGTACATTTTTCTAAAATGATATTAAGTAAATTTATATATATATATATATATATATATATATATATATATATATATATATATATATATATATATATATATATATATATATATATATATTTTCTTTTCTTTTCTTTTCACAATTTGGGAATTTTTGAACACTCCCCACTAGGGCCTATGACAAGTGTCTCATTCCCCTGTGCTCAATAAAAACGTTTTTTTAGGTGTAAGTGGGTCTTCAGAGTTTCCTCTGTATCAAAATTATGGAATGAAATATTAATGTTTTATTTAAAACTATTCATTTGAAAATAAAATTATTTTGTATGAAAACAACATTTACATAATAGAATCCATAATTAGTATCCGAAATTTAGGAACTGTGGTAAAATACATAGGGTATAATCCATGAGCAAAATATGGTAATTATCTTCTTTGAAACAATTTGAGAATCAGGAGATTTAAAAAAGCTTATGTGCATCTCAATCATGAACAAATTATGAATAAAGTATACAAAAGCAAAATTGTTTCATCTAAACTAACAATGATTCATTAAAAATATCTGTCAAATGAAGGAGGTAGTGGATCTGAGAGGGAATGTTGCATCTAAAAAAAGTATTTAAAAGGTGTTCCAGCTATGTTCGTCAAAAAGTCTATATGCTTTGCAAGCTGTTTCCACTAATGACTTATTTGGTACTGATTATTAACGATATGAAATTTTCACAGTAAACTCAATAGTACTTAATATTTCTCATTTGTTGTTGAGTATTATCTCCACTGCAGAGAAATACGTACAGAATGAATTTCTTTCATCAGTTTAATTTTCATAATTATTGTGTGAGTAAATTAGCATTGAAGGACAACTGTGTGAAATGAAATTGTAATAATTTGGATTTTATTGTAAGATAAAGTATTTATTCTTTAAGTTTCAAATATTTTTTATTTACCATTGTATTTTAATTTGAAAGTTACTATTAAGACATTAAGCGTAATGACATTAAGACGTGTATCATGCCTTGCACTTGATGAGATTTTGTGAAAATGATCATTATAAGTTATAAAACATAGTTTAAATACAGTAATAACAGATACAATTTGTTAATATAAATCTTATTCAATATTTTCTAATTCTTTCAAAAATCTTTGATTCTTAAAAAAATATACTCTTAAAAAAATATATTTGCTTTTATTTTAAAGAAAATACAATTGATTTTAAGTTTGTTTGTTTTAAAAGGATGTTAAACATTTATACGTATTGGGTGTCATATATTTATTAATATTTGTTTGTAACTGTAAATTATGAAAAAAATGATATGACATTAGCTAGGAAAACATTATCTACATCTACTACCTACAGGGAAAAAAGGAATTATTGGCATTTATCATCATTTTTGCCTAGAAACTGTATAATAACATGTGAAATTTCAATCATTGAGTCATTACCATAAAAGCACATAAGGTTCATATTACATAATTATAAGTAGTACTCAGTTTTCCAATGTAACAAAGAAGACAGTTTTCATTTGCAATTGTGACTACAGGATGTTCAGAACTTAGCTAAAGCAGTGAGTAACTATTTTGGTTTTCAGAAATAATCGGAGAAGTGTTATGACTTCATATCCATGTCAGATCCAGCCATGGCAGCAAAATTATTAGAATGCAATGAAGAGTGACATTAATCTTATTATTTTTTATACTATAATGGCAATTTTCTGAACTTTTCCCACATGTGAATGCCTTTATACTCGTATTTCTTTTGGTTAAGAGTAATGAACATAAGCTAACATTTTTGAAAAATAAGAAATCAATGTAATTGGGACAATTTAATTACCATTGATCTATAAAAGCATACTACTGTGAGCAGAATATCTACAAATCTGACATTTAATAAAGCATTTAAAATGATTGAGTACTTATTTTAACATGACATAAACTGTTGTTTTCATTGAAACACAATTTTCTAAAAAGGCTTGACAAATGTGATATTATGTTGTAGTTCATAATGCTAATTGCTAAGAGTATAGCAAATTAACTGCAATAATTTATGAAAGGCAGCAATGAAACTCATGAATTTCATTACTGCAACAATGCAACATAGATTGCTGTAATGTGTGGTATTTAACAATTTAACAGGTTTCATTGATGAAATGAAACTATAGAGTATTAAAAACATATTGAATAGGTAAATCGTGCTTAAAAAAAAAAAAAAACATGGAAATTTTCATTTGACTGCATATTCTAATAATAATAATAATAATAATAATAATAATAATAATAATAATTAACTTTAAAATGCACAAAAAAGCCCACAAGTGTTTGAAAGATTTGAAATTCATGTAATTGTCATTTTGACAAATTTCTCTCAATTGTTAATTTGGAAGCCCAGCTCTAGAATTTTGGGAAAGGAAGAAAAAAAGTGTACCAATGTTATTCAGTTACTCACAGACATAGAAGCATTCAAATGTAAATATATTTACATTCGCTTCCCATGTTTTAATGTATTTTTAGGGTTAATTAATTATCCATTCTATGTTCTTTCATAAAATACACATATAAGTAAATGGGATATGTGTAATTTTTAAGCATTTAAATTAAATAAAGTGAGATGACAAATGTTTTGCTTTTAATACTTATTGTTAGTTGAAATCCTTGATAGTATGTTTTATAGTCAATATTTTCTTTTAATTTAGGCATAAGACAGAATGTGGTAGGTATTAGATTTAATGAGGAACTTAAAAATTGTTAATGCAATGGCCTCATTTAATTTAATCATCAAAGGGTACTAAAAATTTTTAAAATTGTTCACCATCATAATCATTAAGCCAGTCTGATGGCTGAGATCATTAGGGTAGTACTGCTGTAGCGGTCTTATACCAGAAGACCGTGGGTTCAAGTCCCGCCCGGGGCATGGGTTTTATTTGTGTATGTCTATACAGCCCCTGGCCATATTATTAGACACACTCCAAATTTTTAACAAAATGTTAAGTTTTGAAGTCTCTCACTGCAGTACATTACATCTGGCATTGTTGCGAATCAATCAACAAAAACAAAGCTTCTTTTTCTAATATTTAACACATTATTTGTCATTATGTACCATTGTAGTGACACCTCATTGTTGCTTAGATGCAAGTTACAAAAGTTGAGTAGAACAAGAGGTGACATGAGTAGTGTGTTGTTGCATGAAGATAGTTTATTTTCCTTTTATTAGTTTGTGAAATAGTTATAGCCATGTTTATTTAAAAATTGTCAATTGTTGTATACGAAAAACTGATAGTTTTGAATAAAAATAATGGGAAAGGCAAGTGATTTGTCTCCTCGGAAGATCGCAGCAATGAAAGCTCTTGTCGAGACAGAAAATTATTCAAATCATGAGATATCTCGAAGGTTGAACATATCCGAGACATCTATTCAGCGAATTAAGAAAAAAATTGTCCTTGGTAAAGAATTATCCCCACGAAGGAAGAACACATGTGGACAGAAGAGAATATTTTCACCAAGATCTGAGAGATGTTTGAGGAAGATTTGCCATGAAAACTGTTTTGCTAGTACTAAACAAATTAAATTTAAATTGGAAAGTAGTGGAATCTGTGTATCTGAAAGGACAGTAAGGCATACACTACTACAAATGAATTTTAAAGCTTATAGACCAGCCCACAAACCCAGATTCATAACTGGTATGAAAGAAAACCGTCTTGCATGGTCTAAGAACCTTAAGAATAAAAATTTGGACTTCTGAAAATCGGTAAAAATGTAGTCGAGTGCTTTTTTTATAATTATGAATGGCTACCAAAATTAATTCTAATGTCATTTACTTGTATTTCAGGTTTGTTTTAGCGACGAATGCACTTTTGAAATTCTAGCATCAATTTGTGAGAAGGCGTCCTGGTGAAAAGTATCATTCATATTGTGTCATCCAGACTGTGAAACATCCAGTCAAGGCAATGATTTGGTCAGTGATCAGTGGCAAAGGCACGGGGCATCTGTACTTGGTTAAGGGCATCATGAAACAAGACCAAAACAAGCAAGTATTCGAGAAACGACTGCTGCCTCAACTACAGGAATGGTTCACAAATGAAGAATCATTTGTTTTTATGCAAGAGGGTGCTCCATGTCATACTGCTTGAACAATTCGATCATTTTTGTTGGAGAAAAATGATCCTGTGTTACCATGGCCAGGAAATTCACCAGATATGAACCCAATAGAAAATGTTTGGGAGCTCATGAAGAGGGAAATCGCAAAGGAAGAAATAACAACAAAAATTCACCTCTTTGAGAAAATAATTCAAGTCTGGTACCATCATCCAAAGTTGCAAGAAACAATCCAGGCGTGCATTAATAGCATGCCAAAAAGTCTTAAAGCTCTAATAGCCGCCAAAGGTGGCCTGACAAAGCATTAAAGATAAACATGTGCATGGAGATTTTTTATGAAAATTAGTTTATATATTATACTGACAGTCATAATTTTGCATATGATATCTTGTTTGTATCGTAAGTATTCAATTATTACTTATGTATTTCCTTAGAAATAAAAAAATACATTTTTCGTCACAAAAACGTGATTTTTATTGAAAATTTAGGGTGCATCTAATAATATGGCAAGGGACTGTATGTGTGGGCCATCCTTTCATCCCTCACCATCATCATCGTCTCATTGTCCATACCCCCAGGAGTAACAACCTTGGGGGATAAAAATCGGGTTTCTAAAGCTAAAATGCTGATCCTCCCAGAAAGGTACTTGCACCTTCTGAAGCAAGATGCATGTGTGGTCCAAGTTAGCATTTTTGGATCTTCTCTGATGATTAAATAATCTACGATAGATTTTGTTCCTCTTCCTTCCCAGGAGAAATTACAGCTTTCCTTATGCTTAAACTGTGTATTTGTATTTATTAGTTTATTGTATGTATTTAAGTCTTTCAATATTTTTCCTTTCTGGTTGATGAACAGTTCTCCTTCTGTTTCTATTCATGGTTCAACCTCTAGATTCCCTGTTCTAGCATTGAAGTCTCCAGTCATGATTAGTATTTCATCCTGTTTGGTTGTGTCTATTGTATGTGTAGATATATTTTAAAATTTGACAATGTGGCAAGTGCTAATGTGACAAGTGGATGAGCACATTAGTATATTTGTATATAATAATTAGCATTTATATATACATCATCATCATGACCATCATTATCAACATCAACATCATCATCAATAAATTAGGCTTTAAAATCTGTTTCTATTGGTTTACTACAGTATTCTTAGAAGTGTCTTCCAAGTGTCCTTGCTGTTGCCATATCTTTAGTAGTCTTCCTATATCTTTGTTTTCTCTTGGTTTGTAATTTCACATCAATTTTGACAGTTGTGTTGTTCATTCTCATTATGAGATACATCTGTTTCTTTTGAGGATTCTCTATTTCTTTCTAATAATCTTATTTCTCAGTCTGCCTTATCTTGTGATTGTCTTCTCTTATGTGAAACCTGTAGTTGTGCTCATTCTTCTCCTTTGTTATTCATGTTTCAGAGCCATACACAAACATATAGAGTTATCTCATCTACATATTTGAGCAAATATTTTGCCTTGTAGCTTTGAGATTTAAAATTTTGGTATTTTACTTAGTTGGAAAACTTTGCTGTAATCATTAACACATAAATTCACTAATTTTTAATAATTAAAATTAGTAATGTTTGTTTTCATATATGACAATTTTAATTTCTTGAAAACAATGGTACATATGCACCAATAATTAGACGTTTTGAATGTACTTTATGTTTTCGATTATTTAAATTTTACTTTTGAAACGGTCACTTAAAATTGTATCTGGACACTTGTTACTTGTGAGTACTGAACCAATGAGTTAATATCAGTTCCAAAAAATATGTAATGAAATATGTGAAAAGTTCTTGAATTTTCCAGAAACTATGACAAAATTGGAAATTGTACATTGTGATTTGATGAGTAACCAAATTCAGGGCAAAAATGTGTAGAAACATTTGAATCTACCCTTGAAAGATAGCCAATTTAGACTTAATCCCTTTGCAGAAGCTTAAATGAGAAAGGTAAAAAAATCCAAAATTGGCCATAAGCAGCTAAAACCTTCGTAGCAAACCTTCAAAAGCCTTCATAGCAACTAAGTTTCGGTCAACAAATTGCCCAAAAACCTGTTTCAAAAATTAAAAATTAGATTGAAAATTGTTGATCAAATAAATATCATATGCAATAACAAATGTTAGTGTATAATGATGTCCAGAAATACAGTTGGTTCCCCTCTCTGGTTTTAGCCAATAAACTTACAGTAAAATGAAAGTGAATATTTTGGCATGAATGTTGGTTTAGTTAGAATGAGGTCATCAAATATATGTTAAAATTCCTGACATAGGAGCTATTGGTATGTGTGCTGTCAGAAAATCTTAAATTCAGTTGAACATTTGGCAAACTTCTCATAAAAATGTCCGTCCTTTTATTTAGGGACACTCTTTTATGGAGAACCTTTTTTTTTTAATGAAAAGAAAAAAAGGGGAAAAGAATTCAATACTATAAGCAAACTTCAATTATTTAATATTATTTTTAAAATATCTAATGCACCAAGTATCATAACTTTGCAAGACAGACTTGAGGATTGTGCTGAAAAGTCTTCTGAATGTAAATAAAGTTGTATTATGATTAAAGTGGTAATATGTGATTAAAGTTTGTTCTAAATGAAAATATAAAGTAAATATTTTTTTCACTTTTACAAAGATCAACTTCCATTACTAAAGATCATTTTTCAAATTTCTAATGCAGGCAATCATCACATTTCAAGACAGAAATGAGAATTGTGCCCAAAAATTCTTCTGAATATGATTAATGCGATGTGTTATGTTGAGGTAGTGAATTGTATTTAAATTATAATAGCTACAGTTTTCTGAAATCTGAGTTTAATAAAAAATTATTACTATTCAAAGAAAAACTGATTGCTTAATAATTAATAAAATCCTCTTTTATCACAATTATTGTAGTAAAAGAGGGTTTTAAAATTTAAAAAAATAATTTATACAAAATTTTACTGCAAATTCGAACATTTCTTTTCTTTCTATTTTTATAATATCTTCTTCATATAACCAGTAATATATATATATATATATATATATATATATATATATATATATATATATATATATATATATATATATATATATATATATATATATATATATATATATAAATAAATTTCAAATAGCCCGCTGAAAATTGAGTACGCTTGTTTTACAGCGCTATAGTGCGGCGATGAATAGTATTATTTGCGCTCATATAATGCTTCCGAGTCTTTGGAAGATATGGAATATCATTGGACAGAGATTGGACATCTGATAATGAAGGGCACGAGAGATGATGGGCAAAGAGATCTTTCGTTATCAGAATTTGGGCATGTATTAGGCAGTGTTTTCTGTGTCCCTTATGTGTACATTGGAAAATTGACGGATATGTGCATTTGTCTTAAATTGCATACAGTATGAGTTGTATTTTCACCCGAGTGGCGCAGTTTAATTGCGGTGGCGTTCTTAACCTGTATAGTGAATGTTGTGTGTTTCATCAGTTTAGTTAATTAAATGCCAAATGAAAGGTCGTGCGCCAATATACATACCCAGAAGAAATGTACATAATTGTTCGACATAATAGTATTTAGTTTAATAATTATTTGATGTGAAGTGTCATGGCGGTGGCGGCGATGTTGAAGGTAAGAATGAGAGCCGGCAAAATAACAAGTTCTGTGGTACTGTTTAATTCTACATTGCATGATGCTCCCAGGCCAAATTCTTCATTAAATAATTCTATCTGCAAGTTGCGAGGAGTGTGTTGCTTATTGAAGTGATACACAACTTGTTATAGATTACAAGCTGTTTAGTGAATGCAGTTTATTATCTGATCTATTATAGGATAAAGGGCAGCTTATGTTTGAAGACAAATGGCCTTCTATGAGACCAATTATATTGAAGTTATTACAGCAAGAACCAGTGACTCAAAACGAATGGCAGGATTTATTTTACTCTGTGCATCTTGTATGCTTGTGGGACGAAAAAGGCCCACCAAAAGTGAAAGAAGCATTAAAAGATGATATTATGGACTTTATCAAACAAGCCCAGCAAGTAAGACTGATATTTTGTGAAAGGGAAACCTTTACAACAGTAATGAGTGCTAAACTAAGGATTTTACTGTTAATTTCTTGCTTATCTATGTGCATAAGATTTCTTGGCAAATTTTAATGCGATTTATCTTTCTTAGCGTGTTTTGTCTCATCAAGAGGACCAAGCCTTACTGAAAGCCTACATAGCAGAGTGGCGTAAATTTTTCACTCAATGTAACTACTTGCCTACTCCTTTTCGACAATTAGAGACTTCACTTGCTGGGAAAACATCGTCCTCAGTTCAAAAGAAGGCCCAGAATGATGAAAGTATTGTTCGTAAGGTAAGAATGATTGTATTTAAGTGATGCATTGAGTTAGAGGTTAGATGTCTGATATTTTCTTCAAGAGATTGCAGCCCAGAAATGTGGCAAAAAGCCTTTTTATTATTATTATTTTATTATTATTATTATTATTATTATTATTATTATTATTGTTTCATGACTTTTGACAGTAGAAATCACTAAATTGTGCTTCTGGAGTTGTTTTAGTAGATTTTCATTTTGCCGTTTTGGCTGTTTTTTGGTCTATTTTAGCTTCTGATACCAATTTTTGCCTTTTTCCTTTCTTCTGGTACTGATCTTAATCTATCTGGGTGTATACCTGCAAGCCTGGTCAACATAGTGGCACAGTTGTATTTTGTTTTTCTGTGGAAGTAGAGGCTCTGTCAAAAATCTAAATGAAAAAGGAAGATGATATTAGTAGAGATTTTTTTTTATTGATAGCGGTAGATTTTGTTTGCTTATCAGGAATCCCATCCCACTTGTGAGAATGGCCTCCGATCCCTTCTGAGGGCAGCTCTCTGTGAATGATGTAAAATATTAATTTATAGCCATCATGCCATATGGTCCTGTGAAATGAACATTGTCAAGAAAAGATTGTTTCCGTACATGCTAAGTGCTAATGTTTGAATAAGAATGAGAATCATTTTAATTATTAATTTTTTACAATAATACGGGTAAGAGTCATAAAATGGTTTATCTGTGACAAAGTAGTGCGTAATATCATTTACTGCAATCTATCAGATAATCAGCGAACCTTTTGACTTACCACTGTCTACAGAAAAAATAAGGAAAGAAAATTATCTATCTCTGACTTTCTATATCTATCTTATTTTTCAAAAAATGTGTGAGAACACAGTTAACCTCTCAAAATGTAATGGAGATGTAATGAAAGTTTGTACACTAAATAAATAATGAATAGTTATTACTACAGCTCTCGTATCATTTCATTAAAAATCTCTTCTGTTTTTCAAAATTTATGAGGTTAATGTGGTTGAAAAATTATGTATAAAATATTGCACCTACATTTTTAACATTATCTATACAAAGTTAAAGATAATTATATTGGAAGATTAAAGATCTCATTGAATGGTAATCATAACTAAAGATTGTTTTGACTGATCAAATAAATTATCACGGAAACTATTGAGGGAACTTAAATATATGAATCGTTATCAAAGCTAGATTTTTGTGTAGGAAAAGCTTGACATATTTTCAAGGCTGAAATGATTGGGATGTTTCTTTATGCAGAATGTTGTTAAATTTTCACTTCAATGTGACGCAAGATACAATTTAAATACATAATTTTTTTTAGATTAATAATGTAAAATTTGTTCACGTAACCTTTATACTTTAAGAATATTTGTATTTTTTAAAACTTCAATGTAGCTATAATAATAAAGAAGAATATAAAAGAAAGAGTGAACATTGTGTAATTCTTGCTGAATGTATAAAAATCTCCTTGTTGTATTTAAGTTCCCTTTGCCATTGATATGAACCACAGTCGTGAGCTGGGGATCACAGATTTTTTTTAATTTGTTTCTTTTTTCTTGTAGCTTATGTTGGATAGTTGGAACCAGAGCATTTTCTGTGATATTAAACAGCGGCTTCAGGATTCAGCCATGAAACTTGTGCATGCTGAAAGGAATGGGGAAGCTTTTGATTCTCTACTTGTCATTGGTGTACGCGAATCTTATGGTGAGTGTAATTCTGAACTGAGGTTGCAATTGGAGTAATTTTTCTTTCCTGGTCTACAAACTATTAGACTCTCTTGACTTTGTAGAAATGTACATTTTTTAATGTAGTTATAATAAAATTTCAAAAAAGTTTAGTTCCCAATTGTAAACTAGTGCAAACAATACAAAACAAGATCTTCTGTTTACCAGCTTTGTATGCTAATAATAGAAAGCTGAGACAGTGTCTCATCATAATTATTTAATAGTGTTTAAAGCTTTTTCGACCCCTTTGCAGGGCTATTTTCATGTCAAATTGAAGATAGTCGCAGTGTGTCTGAAAGAGTGTAATATAATATTAAACAATTCAGATGAGACTACTTGGCTTAAATCTAGTTTTCTATTGTTGGACACATCATAAAACCTATGCCACCTATTATTTGTGACAATATAATCTCTAAAACTTTGAGCATTTTTTTTTTTTGACACAATTTCTTTCATCTTCAATTATTTATTATTCTTTTTATTTGCTTCTTTGATGAATGCAATAAAAGTAAGGAAAGGTATCTAGGATGTTTGGGGAGGTACCTCTGGGATACATAATTACTCAACACGATGTACCATATACTATGAGGCAAATATTTACAGAACATTAGACCACTTTTTTCAATGAATTATTATTTCCATTTTTATCTTATTGTGTGTTGAGAGAAAACAAAAGATATGCTACCTAAACTTATTGAAGATTTTAAAGATTTAAATAAATTAGTCATTTTTACGACATACAGAGTAAATAGGATGTAAAGATTATTTTGTTTGACTCTTAATGCTTTGATGTAAGAAGTAGGTTGAGAATTTTCTGGGCTCACGGTCAATATGCATGTGGTATTTGGTTAGTGAGGGGAAGTTACAAGAGTACAAACTGCAGACAAGGGGGTGAAGAATGCTCTCTTTTTCTCAGACATGTTGATACTGAAGTGAATCACCCTTGCCTTTTGCGTCAGCATATCTCCAGGTTTCTTTTTAAAGCTTGTGTGGGGATATGAAAATGGAAGTTACACTGCATTATTCTGAATTTTGAAGTTCATATACCAAACACCACTTGCCACAGAATTTTGAGAAAAACATTTTCATTTCCTGATTCACAGAAGAATATGGTTGGCATCGAGTTGGTATTGCTTACTGGGATGATGGATCAAGTTCAAATCAAAATACTTCTTTAAAGAAAATAAGAGTATTTCAACTGGACATGGCCTATCTGCTCTTAAGCAATATCAATATTAACTACGTATTAGTGAAATTAGAAAAGTAAATATTCATTATTGTTGCATGCCATATTTTCATAGTCTTTAAGAGATTGTGAAAAGCCCCTCGGGAAGACTAATAATTTTTGTAAATTTTAGTGATTTTGTGTTTTAATGAGTATGATTCTGTAAATGTGTTTGAACCAGAATATACAAAAATTACAAATATCTATGATAATGATTAATAAAAGATTTAAAGCAACTTTATTTATTTTCAAGGAACATATTAAGATGCAATAATATTTAATGAAATTTGGGTTGAAATTCTATGAGATTGCTCATTCATTGTGAACATTAAATTGAATGTTTGAGAAATTTGCATAATTGATGATTTTTTGTTTTACTCATCAATGTTCCAGTTAATCTTTGCTCAAACCCAGAAGATAAGCTGCAAATCTATCGAGAGAACTTTGAAAAGGCTTATATTGAAGCAACTGAAGCATTTTATAAAATGAAGGCTCCTCAGTATCTACAAGCAAATGGTGTACAGAACTATATGAAATATGCAGATAGCAAGTTACGTGAAGAGGAGCAAAGAGCGCATAAATATCTGGAGTCCTGCAGTGGCTCTGTCCAGGTGGTAAGTTGCTGTTATATCTGGTAAACTGCATATTTTGATCCTGTGGACATAAAGCATGGTTTATGAAGGAGCATGTTTTAGAAAGATTGTTTGTTTACCAAAAGCAAAAAATATTTTTTAAATTTATTTTGGAATTTGTAAAGTACCATATATACTTGAATAATCTCAGCATATTTGTTTCAAAAATTAGCAGCTGAAAGTGGGGTGCATATGTTATTTGTGTGAAGGGTGGTACCAGGAACTTGATGGGTTTCACATGGTGGCGTGGTTTAGTATAATGCATTCATTGAGGTTCAGTAGATGTCCGCTAACCACACAGTGTTAATCAAGGCTTCTGCAAGTTTGTGCAAGAGATCTTTCACTGCGAATGAAAAATTAGGCCTGAAGCAGAACAAATTGGTAACTGTGCAGCAGGGAAGATGTTTTTATTTTATTGCAGGTACTGGATTGTGTTTCAACATTAACAATGGAATGAATGAATGAAACTATTTTTTTTTTTTCCAATAAAAGTGAAAAAAGTGATTTTCTTTCTTTTTTCTCCTTCTGGGGTTCTTTTCCATAAAATTGGGAACGTGTGTCACTTGAGGGCAGGTATTATTCGAGTATCCATGGTTTTTTATTGTTAAGTCACAGCATATTGTTAAATCACACTATCTTGAGTGTAGTGTATGTTTCTATACTCTCATTTGAGGGAACATTTCTCAAATAATTAACAATTAAATTCTTTATTTCAGCTTACTGACTGCTGTGTTAATGTGTTGGTGTCAACATTTAAGTCAACTATACTCGCAGAATGTGCTGGCATGATCAAAGCCAATGAAACGGAAAGTATGTAAAATTTTTTGGGAACTAAAAGATTTGATTTGTTGTTTGTTGTTGTCTTTTTTGAGAGAGAGAGAGAGTGAGAGAAAATATTGAATTTGCTAATTATTTTCTTCGTTTGAAATGTTTGAAATTTCTTGCATGTAAAGAACTAATTAATTTTTTTTTTTTTTATTTTACTTTTATCTGACCAACTGATATGATAATGAGATTTTGTATGATTTTGGTGAAATAGTGTTAATTCTCTGTAGGACTGCAACTTATGTTCAAATTGATGGATCGAGTACCTGATGGTATTCAGCCAATGTTACATGATTTGGAAGAGCACATAATGAGTGCAGGTCTGGCTGATATGGTGGCTGCCGCTGATGTAATTACTCAGGTAAAAAGTTTCTCCTTTCATATTCTGTATTGAAAAATAAGTGAATGTATTTTATTGTAATTTTTATTAATAATTTATTTCATTTATTATCATTTATTTCTATACTGCTGCCTTCTACAAGTTATTATTTAAATAACACAATTTTACACTTGAATTGTTTTAAAACCACAAAAACACAAAATTTTTAATGATTTAATCCACATGGTCTTATCTTAGAGAGTGTGATTGTGACTTGTAAGATTGTGATCAATAAGATATAAAAAGAAGCAGAAAATTATCCAAAAGAACAAAATAGACTAGCAAATACTTCTGACATCTCTCCATATTTTTGTGTAATGAATAATATTGTCTTTCTCAAAGTTTCTTTTTATTCTTGTGAACAACTTATTCGTATTCACTTCAACAATTGAAAATCAATATTGCAAATGGATTGTTATTTATTTTGTAGGACTCTGAAAAATATGTGGAACGATTATTGGAACTCTTCAAACAATTCAGTGTATTAGTATCAAAAGCTTTTAATGATGATCCACGTTTCTTAACAGCTAGAGACAAAGCTTATCGCCATGTTGTGAATGATACTCAAGTATTTCGTCTTGAACTGCCAGCAAAACAGGTTAGTGTTTTCATTATGATTTTTCTCGTGTGATATGAGGTGTTATACAGAATATAATTATTTTATTCTGTATTTCTGTTTGCAGACTGGAGGTTTGAAGGCTCAACCTGAATCAAAGTGCCCAGAGCTTTTAGCCAATTATTGTGATATGTTGTTGCGAAAGACCCCACTTAGCAAAAAGCTAACTTCAGATGAAATAGAAAGCAAACTTAAGGATGTGGTGAGTACTTATTTAAGTGTTACCGAGTGTAAGAAATAAATCTGTATTTTACATATATTTTGTCTTACTATGTACAGTTCTGAAAATTGTAATCTTGGTGAATTATTTATATGCTAACAATATCCAAATATTTCATTATTTAATTGTACACATTTTGAACTATATGAAGTATTATACAAATTTTGCTAATGTTCTACGTGAATTAAAATCTCTACAAATTTTATTGTGATAGTTTGATTAGTTGATTATTTTTCAAAAATAGTTTTAACTTAAAAATTCAGCATGTTTTTTAAGTACTTTACATGTGAATTGCTTGCTGATGATCTGAGGTCTCCCAAGGTCAGATATAAGAGGTCTTTGTGGGTTAACTTCTGTCTGCACCGCCCTCTTTATCTATGCGCAGTCAAGTGTGCAATAGCCCTGAGAAAATTACCTTTGTGTATAGAAAGTATTAGTGATGTGGTTTTTAAACTTAACTAGCAAGATTCTAGAAATATTGATTACTGACTTTAAAGAGAATGTGACAGTAATTCTCTGCTGGTCTTTAAGTTTCTACTTTGGTACAATTGCGCCCATGACAAAAATGTTCTCTTTAAAAAATAAAACTGTAATCCAGTAAGTTGTGTAAATATTATTTTTGAAATTGGATTAATAAATATTTTGTTTTTGTAATTTTTATTTTTTTTTTATTTAATTTTTTGCTTGAAAATATTTGTGCAGTGTATTAAATACTATTTTTTAGTGAAATTTGATCTTGTACATTACATGTGATTTTACGTATGGTACATATTCTTAGTTTTCTTTACATATCAATGTTGATATATATCTGTGATATTCTATATATTTTTTCTGACTCTTAATTATCATTATCATCATTATTATTATTATTGTTATTATTATTTTGATAATGATTTTTCATAATAATTTCTATTTGTCTTAATTTTTTGAAAGTCACATGATGTAGGGAGGCACTTTAGAATTTAATTTTGAAAACTTATTTATTGTCATTCTTGTTGTTACTTTTACAGTTGTTGGTTCTGAAATATGTGCAAAATAAGGATGTATTTATGAGGTATCACAAGGCACATCTTACACGTCGTCTGATTTTAGATACATCAGCAGATTCTGAAAAAGAAGAGAACATGGTAGAATGGTATGTAGTCAAGGTTTTCTTTATAATTTTTATTGATACTTTTTGTTAGTTGATGTGTTAAAGAATAGTTTTATTTTAATCTTTGAACGTGGGAATCTGTCTTGTTTCTTTCACCCCTGTTGAGAGTATTGATATCTAGACGTCAGGGGATTTACCCTCTGGAACAGGATGCTGTGTGGAGACAGAGTGGCCATAGCGGTGCACAGAGCTGTCGACATTCTGCTGTCATTTACTGCCATTTTTTCTCCAATCACTGCAGAATGCTTCCACACCCAACCTAAACTCGCCATTGAAGGGATAATATGTTACGTTACTTGTGTTTTGTGGAAGAATTTACAACTAAAAGAAGTTTATAAAACAAAGTTTACTGATTGATATTTTCATCCCATTCTGCTTAGTTGTTAGAAAATGTTTTGATGACATTCAGTATTGGCAATTGATCTGTTATAAAACCCTCGACTCTGTTTCTGATATTAAGAGTGTACAAATATGAAACAAGCTCAAATGATCATGTTAGGAATGTGTGGAATATATTGAAATGTTTGGAAATGTTACTAAACTAAACACTCAAAGACTCCAGAAGTAGTATCAAGTCATGGTGCTCAGGGTTGGCTTTGAGTGTGTTGGAGGTGTTCTTTGAGCTCCAGAAGTGAGTAAGTGAGAGGTAGAGAACCACTTTCGACCTAAGAAGTTTGAAAGTTTGAATTGCAAATTGGGGCCAGCTGTGGTGTAGCAATCAGCCTACTCGCATTGTGTTTGACCCTTCTCAATTTAAGAGAAATTTGTCATGGGCTAAGCAGGTTCAAGGCAAGTCTCCTTGAGATTCTCTTATTTCACCATCTTAATGGTCATTTTTGATCAAGATGATAATTCCCACAACTCAAAATGGCTGAGTTAATTTAGAGCCAGAATTGCTACTGCTTCTGCTGTGGCTCTGGCCAGATCCTTGAGTTTGAGTTTCAATGGTGAAGGAATTTTCGACACCGGCATTGTTGTTAGATTGGGCTCAGCCGCTGTCTGGAGTATCATTCTAGTGGCTGGGTGCTGTGAAGGATAATAAAGTAATTTCTTCGATGAATGCTGGGTACTGGAGTTGTATCCTAACAAATGGTGTGCCAGGGACTACAGGCAAACTTCCCTTTCTCTTCTGTGTTCTCTCCGCCATACACACCCTATCCTCTCCTCTGACTCTTGCACTTCCTTGCACTGCATTGCCACATAGATTGGGAGGCCATCTACGAGCTTAGAGCTTGCCCCAGCTGAGGCAATGCCACTGGAGGAGATACCAGTAGACATTAGATCTCCACATCCAACAGGGAGGTAAACTGCCATCTCGGAGAATAAAATAATTTACTACACTAATGGGGACTAATGAAGATGGCACTTGCCGAGCCTAGAAACTATCAATCAAACAAATCCTGTCCCAACACAAACACCTTACCAAGGAATCCTGACAACAGCAAGGTTTAGTTCTCTGGCTTGAGATCTATGATTGCTGTCTCCCTGAAAATTAAAGCCATATAATAAATAAAAAAGTTAACAAAAATTGCAAATTAGTTGTTTGTTTCTCTTAGGTTTAATGTTGTTTGTTTTAGGCTGAGAGAGGTGGGTATGCCAGCAGATTATGTAAACAAGCTAGCTCGAATGTTCCAAGATATCAAAGTTAGTGAAGATCTCAATCAACAATTCAAAGAAACTTATCGAAGCAGTCGAGGTAGTATTGCAGGTCAGTACAGTGTATATGCATTTAAAAAATTAGTCTTATTACTGAATTACTTGTGAATAGAAAGTTCAAATTATATATTATTTTCTCCATTTAGTGAAAAACAGCACTTCTCTTATGGGATTTTGGTGCCTATTTATGTTGTTCTTGTGTGTTTCTGTTTTTGAGGTGCTATTGGGGAATATTGTCTTTTAAATTTAGTTATATAAAATACTGATATTCATCACTTTAACAGTAAAACTTGAAACTGAAATACATTCATTACTGCGTGTTATATACAGTAAAACTTTGCATTACACACAATTACATTGCATAATGTGGAATCTTGTCTAAAGGGTAAAAAATGCTGGTCCACTGCATTGGGCAAGTTTAGCTGTATATGGTGGGGTATAAGTTTTACTCTCTCCCCCCCCACGCACACTCTCTCTCTCTCTCACAAACAAACACACATTTTCAAACTCTCATAATATTACCTGTAACATACATTTTTGTTAATGTTTGTTACAGTAACAAATAGTAACAATACAGTAACAAATGCATAATAGGTAGCATTGTGCAAAAGAAGTTTTGCTTTTTATTGGAAGTTTTATTATCTTTGTGTTGTCTTTGCAAGTGTTTGTTGTGATGAAATGTGATGTCAATAAAAGTTTGGTTCTTTTATTTGAAATAATTTTTTAAAAAACCTTAAAACCTTTAAATGGGTTTATTTTTAAAGGACCCAAGAGTGTTTGTTTGGATTGGAAAAAATTTAGCCTGCCTTGTTGGATATCAACTTGTAAGTATATTAAGTCATTAGTGTTAAAGCAAAACTTCTTCTTAGAACTTGCTTTAGAAATTAATTTCAATTTGTCTGGAAAGATTGCTCTTTGAGCTAAGATGGCTTAAAAAATTGGGCTCTCGTTCTTTATTACACCTCATGTGGAAGAATCTACTTACTATACAAAGAAAATGCAATTGTGTCTTCTCAGCTTATTATGCCTAATTGATGCTTTATTACACCTGTCCAAGTTGGCGATGAGGCCTTTGGCCTTCGGGTTTAACTCGCTTTAACTTTGTGACTGTAACCCCTAATTTACTTTGCATTTTACTCAAATTACTTTGTTCCATTTTGGTTTATCAGTCTTGAGGCATACAGAGTTCACAGGAGAATATTAAGGATAAAACCTAAAATTTATTGGAAGATGTATTGATGATGTTTATGAAAAACTCATTCTGTGCACAGATTCAATCAACATCAAGATACTGAATGCAGGTGCTTGGGCACGGGGTAGCGAGAGGGTCACTGTCTCGTTACCTTTGGAGCTTGAAGACTACATTCCAGAAGTTGAAGACTTTTACAAGAAGAAACACAGTGGTCGCAAATTGCAATGGTACCACCATATGTCAAACGGCACTGTAAGTATGAGATTACAAGTCAAAACCGAATGTCATTCTGATATGAGACAGCACAGAACGGTAATATTCGTATAGTTATGTTGAAAATAAAATGGAGTACTCTAATAAATGGTAGATTATAAATTATGGAGCAAATAACAGACCAATTAGTAAAGTTATTTTATGGCTTGCTGCAATGAACTAATAGAACTTGATTCCAAAAAGGTTTGTCTTGTTATTGTTACAAGATCTTGGCAATAATATAATTGTAGGGCACATTAGTTTTGCATGATTTCAAGAATCAATACCAAAAATGATTCACAGAAGTGGTGCAATCTCTTTTCTTTATTATGGCAATTTCTAGGAGGACAGTTTTGAATACACTAATATTGGAGAAATTTTGTTAATCTTCGTTAAGGCATTAATGCTCTCCAGAGGCAGCTGCCCCTTAAAAATTCTTGGCCTGAGCCTTCCCAGAAAAATCAATGCTGGGAAAAGTAGAAGAACTTACTAAACTCATACTTAAATGTTTAATTTGTCAAAAACTTACACCTCATTTAATTTGCTTGTGTGTATCAGCAGGACTGGTTTTGGGGATTATTTAATTTCATTTGCCCACATGAGCGAATGATCAATGTTTTTAGAATGGGCTGCATTGTGGACTATCACATTTGCTGTCTGTAGCTGGTGCACATTAGGCAATGGTTGCATGAAGATGATTGGGGGTATTGGAAGTTGGGTGGGACAGCATGTCATGATTAGGGTTTCATTTCACAGAGCCTGCACTAATTACCTAAGTTACGAATATCAACCCTTTCATTTGATTTCATAAATTAATGTTTTGTTTGCTGTAAATATTTTTCTCAAAAATTGTTTTCATGAGAACAATTACATCTTCTGATAGCAATGTAAAAGTTGTCTTATGCAAACATTAAATCCAAGTTTGCAAATCGGCTGTATGCTACATGCTTAGTTTGCCTAACATCAAAAAATATTCTGGAGAAGCAAAATGTATGCCTACGTGTGTTGCTTGCTGCCGCTCCTAGTGGCAGCTGCTGATGCCCATGAACAATTATAAACGAACTTGAAAGATACTCCTTGGATTCTAGAGATTCCATCATGATTACAAAGATTTTTCATTAGTAATTTCTCTAAATTCTTCTCCACAGTTCATGTTCTTTCCAAAATTGATTCTATATTGTCCTCTCTAAGTATCGTAATGCAGTCTTCACACCCTTCAATGTCTCTTGCACTGTTGGAATAACGTCCCATCTCTGAAGGCCCTTTTACTTGCCTAATAATATATGAAACGCTTTTGGTAACGGGATGTCGCAAGCAGCTAAAGAAACTGGCCGCTTTACTGTGCGGCACAGTGAATATCACCAAACTGTGGCAGCCACATGCTTCCTGTCACCTGCTTAAAATGTAATATTCTCTGACCCAAGGAATGCCAAGTAACGCCAAGATTGATACTGAAGTAAGCAATCGCGCATTGCCACGGGCAGTTGTAGCCCATGCAAGACAGCCTTTTTTTCTGCAGTGAAACTGAGTGGCATAAGGTCGTCTGTATGATGCCTATTTCTGGTCTCCTACATTCATTCTAGGAGACACTACTTCTATTCTGGCCTTTGGCCAACATATTTTCATGCTGCCAGGTGTAGGAATTGGTGACACTGAGTGTATTTACTATGTTCATTATAGCCGAGGTCAAGTGTTTTACAACAGACTCTTCTTATACTTATTTGTAATGTAAGTGAAACTGGACCAGTGACTTAAGTTCACTATAACTGGAGTTGACTGTATATTAACTGTAAAGCATTTTTGCAGTGTGAGCCTCTCTCAATTCAGTTCTTGGGATTTTTGCAGATCACATTTTCAAATGCTGTGGGCCGTTTTGACGTGGACGTGACAACATTTCAAATGGCAGTTTTATTTGCCTGGAATCAGCGCCCTCTAGAACGAATTCCATATGAAAATTTGCGTCTTGCTACTGAACTTCCAGACCCAGAGCTAAGACGCACATTATGGGTAAGTGCAGAATCAAGTGTTTATGATATATTGAATTTATAAGCTGCATAAATTGGTTTTTGAACATTTTAGTAAAAATATTTATAATAAAATCAAATAATCTGTAACACTCTCTACCCTGTTGCAGTCTCTTGTTGCTTTTCCAAAACTGAAGAGGCAGGTTCTTCAGTACTCTCCAGAAGTGCAGTCACCGAAAGATTTTGAAGAAAACACTATGTTTTGGGTTAATCAAGAATTTGCTCTTGTGTGAGTATGTCTTCAGTACGATTGCATGTTTAAAAAATAGTTTTATAATAATTTGGACTACTTTACCGATACAAGACCCCTAATTTACCGATCCAATCTTAAGTTTTTAGATGGCTCTTACTTTACTTTACTCACACTCCAAGAAAAATCTATGTAACAAAATTGTTGGTTTGACCAATTGCGTTCATGTATGGAAAATCATATCTATACACAATGATTAATAATGTACAATATAAAAAGAGAAACAGAATTAGTGTGTATAAAACTTCTCTCTCCTGTCTTTCTTCATTAGATAACTTTTGGAAATATAAAAGGTCATAAGAATATTAGGGTAGGCTTTGATGGGTAGTGTAGTCTTGCTCTTGCTGTCTGGGCCATTTTTGAAATGTTTGTATCATTCCATTTGAAAAACAGTGACCTCAAATATCTTCTAAAATACAAGGGATAAAATTAGAAATGAATATACGTATCAATTAGCCCCATTCCCTCGTGCACTTCCGTGAAAACTGCATTGCAGTAACTTCCACTGTTCACAAGTTATAGGAGGTGCTAAAGTTACAAGTCTCACCCTGCATTACATGTAGTTGATGTACATACAGAAGTTAACATAGTAAGAAATATTAAAATTAATAACGTTAACAAAAGCAAAGTGCAATTAATGAAGTTACAAATTAGTAATAAATAATTCTACTAGCTAAAATTCAATGTTCTTTGTTTCAAACATCTTAGAAAACTTGCCTCACTCATACCTAATTGTTCTTCTCTCAAATATTCATTGCAATAGCTTCATAAACGAGGAATTGATGAACAATAGTAATTTTGTGTTTTGCAAAACATTTCTTTAAATAAAACATTCCTTCTTTTATTACATGAATTATTGTTGTGAACAAATTAATTTCTTAATTTTGATTTAATATAATTCTTAATTCTGGGCAATGAATTTTAGTCCTTAAAAGGTTGTAGATAAATTTATTGTCCTGTAATACACATGAAGACAGTAAAGGCTGTAATTTAGTTTCCAGGGAAATGTCTGTGTGATCATGAGAATAAATTGACATTGGATTTTTAATCTTGAATGATGCATATATGAAAAATCTGTGTTGAACACACAATAATTTTTTTTATTTCAAAATTTACACTTGGAGACAATACTACTGAGCAGTACATCAATTTTCATTTCACTAATGCATTATAAAAATATACAATTGTATTAAGTTGTTTTAAGTGTGAGATTGTCTTTTTATGAAACCTAATAGTTTTAAAGACTCATTAACTATATAATTAATATGATCATAAAATAGCATTTTTGGATCCATCAGTACTCCTAGATCTTCAATTTGATTAATTTTTTCAGTCATGACATATCCAATCAAATTCAATGTCTGAACTTTTTTATTACGTGTAATACATCTTAAAAATTTACACTAATTATAATTCAATTGGAACGTACTTTTTTCTTTTTTAATTTGTATATGCCATAAGTTCAGTGTCAAAGTCTTTCTGTAGAAGTCTAGAATCTTCATCATCAATCATTCACATGTAATAAACTTACAATCATCTGCATATAATAAAAAGAGGAGTTTTCAAAAACATTTATTATATCATTTACAAAAATAATAAACATAATTGCTCCCAAGTGAGACCTGTGTGGAACTCCTGATGTTACATTAATTTCATGAGATTAAAAATCTTACCAGCTGTGTTCTGTTTCTCAAATAACTTCTTACCATTCCATGGCAAATTCTTCAAAACCCATTTCTTCAAACTTTTTCAATAGAATATCTATATTAACTTTATCAAATGCTTTACTGAAATCCGTGTAAATTAGATCTATTTGTTTACCTCGTCCAAGTACTTTTCACATCATTAGTAAATAGTATATTTGTTGTGATTGATTTACCATTTAGAAAACTGTGTTGTTGTTCTATAATATTTTTTAATTGAGGATTCAGGATATCAAATAGTAATGTGTTTTTTAAAACACTTTGACAATATTATTGAAATACACACATGTCTATAGTTTGTGATATCATTTCTCTTACTGGATTTAAAAATTGGTGTAATGAAACTCTTCCTCCAAACTTTTGGAAAGGAATTGATTGAAAGTGATTTGTTAAATAAAATACTCGGAGGTAATGCAAAACCACTTGCACAATCTTCTAAAAAAGGCCCCTCACATTCTGGAAATATATGACAAGTTGATTGTTCAGTTTTTTCAGGCCTCAAAATTATTCTCTGCCCTTTTTTCTATTATGTCTTTAATGACAGGAAATCCATTTATATATTTTATATACTTTTTACTTTTATTTTCTGCTTTATTTATTTTAAAATTTAATTGATTATAATAATCAATCTGCATTTTAGTGAAATATGCTTGATACTTGACGTCGTTTTTAAATAAATTTCCCTTCTTTAAAATTCTTTGAAGTTTCCACATTTTTAAATGTTACTCTGAGTGGTCTTGGTATATTTACAACTTAAGTGGGTATTCTCACCGCCCTCCCAAATGTGGCTTCAGGTTCACCAAGTTTAAATAGAATTTCATCAATTGACGCTTTGTCATAATTTGTTCTGTTACTCAAAATATCACTATTTGATTCATTAATATCATAAAGTATAATGTCTTTAGATTTTAATTGTCTTTTATGAATTTTATATTGTTGGTGTTTACTAAAGATGTTTCTTGTGTTTTTCTTGCTAAATTACCTTCTTTATCTTTCCAGGCATTCAATTCACTATTAACATTTTCTTTAAATGCATTCATTGATGATGCAAATACGTCCTTTTTTTCCTCCAGTAATAGATGTTGTTGTCAATAAAATAGAAATACTTTTAAAGCCATCACTACAATGCTTACAGAAGTATTTCAATTTTGTATTACTTTTCAATTGAAGACTTTTCTGATCTGTTGGAGATATATCATCACTTGTAGTGTGCTGTGCAATCACAACTATCACTAATTGCATGTTTATTTGTACTTAAATCTATTGATATTTTGTATACATCACACTCAGCCTGAGAATCAGTCTCATGTCTCAGTGGCATTCTGATAATCCCAGTATGTCCATCCACAAGTACAAAGGTCTAGCTAATCAATTCACCAGACATTCAAGGGGCACAACTGGATACCAAGATGTCACCACACAGCTTATTTAAATAAAATCAATTTTAACTTTCTTTCCAATAATTCTAACTGAGTGAACCTACGCAATCACGTGTTGAGGTTAACTTTATGAAAACTCAGTTATCCTTTCAATTTTTTAACAATTTCTGTGCTTTCAAATAAAAAGTAACTTGTATATTAGTAATTAACCTCAGTTCATTTAATAATCACTTTCAAACTGATGGTAATAATACCACACATTCACAATTGTCACCACACGGTATATTATGCACTCACTCATGTTGAAATTAAATCTGCAAAAACACATTTAATGGTTCGAATTTTTTATAAATATTACATATTCAGAGAAAATGTAACTTATTGTATCATAATTAACTTAGTTGAAAAAAACATCACTTTGATATCAATTAAAACAACAATAATTATTATTATTATTATTATTATTATTATTATTATTATTATTATTATTATTATTATTATTATTATTTGGATAATTGATAGTTGATTTCTTGAGCTGTCTTTGCTTCTCTGAGTGCCATTCCTGGACAATTTTGTCTGCCTCAAACTTGAGCATTTTTAAAACCAGCAATTTTTAATTTTTTATTCTTGTTCAGTAATTTTAGTGTAATCTTATCTTAAAAAAGTAATATGTTTGTGTAGTAAAAATGGAAAGCTCCAGCGCAGAGGAAAGATCAATTTGGTTGGTAGACTGCAGTTGAGTACAGAACGTAGCAAAGAAGAAGACAATGAAAGCATTGTGCAGCTGCGTATCTTAAGGGTGCAGGTAAGTTGTGTTGTCAAAGTTTTAAGAGACTTCATTCAATAATAATACCAGTATTGTGTATAGAAAATTATTTTGAATAATTTTTGTTGTCTTCCATTGTTTCTAGTTATTGATCTGGCAATTAATCTGAATGTATTATGTTACCTAAATTTTCAAAAATGTAAATTATATGTATGTATAATTTACATTTTTGATTCTTTTCTCTACAGATAATATGAACGACAATAGTGTAAAGGAAAATGGTTTAGTTGATTATCTCATCTTAAGTAAGTCGCGGAGGGTCACTCGGACAGCCGAGAGCTTTTATGAACATTTTGTGTGTTCTTGGACCTAATATGAACTGTTAGGAGTGGGAATGGGGAAAATGTCTAATTACATGGAACTTGTGAATGCTCATGATTAGTCTTCACGCCAATCAGTAGTATAGCATAACAGAATCCTAGTTTAACCTAGAGCACTGAAACATTTTGATGTATCGCACTGAACCAAAATACGTGTTAATGCCAAAAGTTATCTTACATCTATAAGGAGGGTTTTAGTATTTCTCTGCTGGCTTATTAATCATGCTGTGCAGAAATTTCTTTTAAAAAATTGATCCTAGGAAAACTGATTTGGATCTATCTTTTCTGAGAATACCAACTTGCATTTGTTCATTTCTTAGTGATACAGCATTAGAACTTCTACCTTCCAAACTTATAATTGAAGAACAACTTGATCTCTAAAAATATATATGCTACTTTCTGTTAATCCTTCCTCTTTTTATTACTTCCTCATATACTGCATACGTGGTATAGAAAGTAGTGTAATGCTGAAGAGAAAAACAGCATTCACTTCAACATTCTTTCTGCTGAAATATTGTAGCTCTCTGAACCCAAGAATGTAGATAAATCTTGTTCCTGTATGTTGTAAATAACTTCCTCTAACACATGTAGTTAGAATCTATGTTTTGTGGGTTCTTAACACTGAAAAATTGGTTTAATGCAAAATTTCCCTCTGTGAACAATGCTACTTGCTAAGCCATAAGTAGGATTTTCACCACAATTGATATTCCCCTATCATTCTGGTTGATGTCACAGACCTTTGTATTGGAAATAGATATTTCAAGTTTTGGGAGTAGGTACTTTATGTGAAGCGACAAGGACATTTTTCTAATTTTTCTCAAAGGTGGTTCCAAATTTCTGGATTATATTTTTATGTAGAGCAAAGTACTTGTATAAAAATGATGCAAGTCCAATTTTCATTGGATTCTCTAAAGTCTCGAAAATTGCAACAGTTTGAAATATTTTTGAGCATCTTTATAAACTACAATACTGAAAATGAAGATTTTTTCTTCATGAAATTTGTTCTTCAAAAGCTGCTCTTTAAATAAGGTTGTGTACAATTGTTTCAAAAGGTTTTGTATAATTTTGCATGAAAAGGTAATTTATAAAACAAAAAGTTTCTAAAAAAACTCTTTGTTTTCTGTGAAAACTAGGTCAAATATTTTTCACACACTCAAATGATATTTTCTCGTAAAAATGAAAATTTGCATATAGGATCATGATTTACTCTTCTACAATATTCTTAAAGTCATTTTTTAATTCACTGTTAGGGGTCCACAAAATTGAGAAAATAGAAAAAGTTTCTTTTGTGCTCTGATAGGGATCAACTGAAATGGGGGGGGGGGGAATAGTTCTGAAAAGCTAGGCCAGAGTTAAAGAGATTAGATAAATCAACTAGTGCATGAAAATCTGTACACCGAAAAAAGAAAAACCGTTGGAATATACCAGATCCAGGATACTGTAACAAGTTTCCTTGTTACAGTATCATGGATCTGGCATACTCCAACAGGTGTTGTTGTTTTTTTTTCAGTACACCATTCTGTAGCACCACTAGTTTAATTAGAGGCGATGCCAATATTAATTTTATGGTATTATTTTACTATAACTTTATTCGTGTTTTAAGTATTGACTTATATGTTAGGCTGCAGGAAATAAAAATCTTCAAATTTCTGATGTTAAAACTATCATCCTTGTTCAGTTAGGAAGAAACTTAAAAGATTTCTCATATAAATGGCGACTATACTGAGAATAATTGAAATGCATTGTGGAGATAGTGCATGAAAATCACTAATACATCAAACATATTTTCAAAACATTTAGAATTGCTAATACTCACGATAAATAATTTATTTTACAGGAAGCGATTATTAAGATCTTGAAAATGAGAAAACATATTTCCAATGCACAATTGCAGTCTGAACTGGTTGATATACTGAAGAATATGTTCCTACCAAGTAAGAAGATGATAAAAGAGCAAGTGGAGTGGTTGATTGAACATAAGTACATGCGAAGAGATGAAGATGATATTAATACATTCATCTACATGGCGTGAGAATGTCACGGGCAGGATGATCCACCAGGGCAGGGTTCTCTGGTCGAGTGCTGGCTGGCATCAGTGTGCCAGATGTGTCGTTGCCTTGCCACTGCCTCCCTTTGTGCGTCCCTGCCGCTGCCTAGGCTCTGGTGTGTGTCGTTTGGCAATGTTTATAGGATGGCAGGAGGGTTTATGCATTGCTCATGTCCTCTTGCTTGGTTGTTGTGGCCCCTTGTGTAAAACACCTTGGCTGGAATTTCTAGTCATACTCCTAGAAATACAAAGGGACTGTGTGAATAAAAATGATCTGCTTTGCGACGCCAATTGTTTCAAGTGTTGTCGCATTGTAATATGAAGTTTTGTTTTTCTACCTGAATGAATGATATGAGAGAGATGCTGCAATTGAAAAGACTGCTGGCCTGGACCTTTGAGGGAAAGTAGTTAATTTTTATCTTTGAATCTCCTTCAGCTGAATATTATTTAAGAGAGAAAAATTGTCAGAATGAATAAATTGTTTGAGACATTTTGGTTTGCCAAAAATGTCACAAGGATATTTGACTCTGTGTCAGTAATTTATTTCTGTAATTTCATGATCTCTGACTCTTCTTCACTTCCTATCCTCCCATTTATTTGTTATTCCCTTATTTGGTAAATGATGCTGTTGAAATGTTTCAGAACTTAAAATATTTCTATTTATCAGAGTAATAAAAATTATATCATGTGCCCACTCCCTACACATACACACATTCACACTCTCACACAGCTATATATACAACAGCAGCTGTGTTGAAGAAATTTATGGCTATGACTGAAGGGCATATAACATGTGAACATAAGCTTACCACGCCAGCAGGTGGGTGCATACATGTATCATGATGCATCTTTGTTATGTGAATTACTGAAAATGATTTTCAGGCAAGTGTGTATTTATTCTTTGTTAAGAATAAATTTTTAATGTTATGGTACTTTCATTTACTCATTCATGATCCCTTAATTCCATAATCCTATCAACAATTAAAAATATCAATTTCTTAAGAATAGTGTATAGAGCGATTTTCTTTAGAATGGGATGATTTGACAGCTAGTGCTGGCAACACAACTGACGATTCTGTGGTCGTTGTGTCCTTGAACCTATAAGACTCTCCTTCCTCCATTCGTTCGTTTGCAGTTGGCTAAATTGTAAATGGCTTCGACTTATCTTTTTGTAATGTCCTGAAATTAGGGAGTACAGAGCTATGTGCTCTTATGTTAAAATTATTTTTTTATATAAACACTACATTGAATTTGGTTTTTATGTGATGAGTATTAGTTTGTTATAAAATCAAGTCTTGAATGTGAGATGCGTACTGGTGGCAAAGCACATGTTTCTGGCTGTGTTGAAAGGTGGCAAGCTGTTTTGTGATACCGTGCTTTGCTTCTTATATTTATTTTTTATATAATTGTGACATGATTGTGAACCATGAGAAGCCAGAGCGGGCGCAAAGTGCATTGCCTTGTTCACGCCAGTGACAAGACAGTATATTCTTCATGAGGAAATGGAACGATGAGTGGGGAGATGATTGAGGAATGGAATATGCTTCTTATCACAGTGCACATGTAAGTAACAGTTGAATATCAATTGCATTCTACTCCCGAAGAAACATATAATAGCAATATTGTCATTTCTGTAATTAGAAAATACAAAACGACAAAGATGGTGAGACTTATTTTCCAAAAAGGAAATAATTTTGTATTTTCTATGCTTAGAGTTGGAGAGATTGCCTACAAGAAAGTGGACAAAACCTCAACTGAAACACTTCCTGGAAAACAACAATGTTCCATTAGGGCTGATGCATTTCACCAGGAACTGTTTGCTTTAGCTTCATCAAACAAGCCAGAGAAACAATATGTATTTTCTGTGAATGATTTGCCCACTTATAAATAATCTACAACCACAGATAGTGGTCAGCAAATTTAATTATAAAATTGTTATCGATTTTCTAACCTTTCATATCCGGTTAAAAGCCTACTAATAAAAAGCATGACATTGTTGAGAATGCGCAGAACAGTTATTGTGAAATAGTATATTTTCATGTCAGTAATATATTTATAGGTACCTAAATTATTAATGCTGCTGGCCATAAGGTGTTGCGACTACCACCTTATCACTACTACTACAATCCTATGGAAATGGCCAAGAGTGATTGCAAGCGATATTACAAAACACTTGTTGGAATCAATTTGATCGTGCTCATGTAAAGCAAGTTTGGCACGATGCCCGTCATCAAGTTACAGCTAAGAAGTAAGTGAATGATAATCATATTATATTTTACAGTTTGTCAATATTTCTAAAGAAAATCATTGAACTGTATATTGTGTTAAATGAGATCATTATTACCTGACTCAGATGGGAAAACTATGTGAAATATATGGAGAAAATTGTTTCAGAAGACTGGAATCGAGAAGTGAAATGGGATAACATGAACGTAGAACCCATTATCATCAATTTAGGGAAGGCACTTCAAATGATGAAGAGAATGAAGATACTCTTGCTACCCCATTACCAGGACCATCAGGAGAAGGGTATTGAATCTGGAAAACTGTAAGTATCGATGAAATTTATCTGAATGATTTGTATTGTAATTAACATTTCGTCTTTCCATATTCATATGCATTTTTCCTTTGAACGTTTACAGAAAACAAGAAGTGCACTGTATTTATGGGAAAATTTCCAAAGAACATCCTATTGTTGAATAGTTTAATTATATTTTAATTAATGAAATTGTAAATTTTGCCTGCCATTACTTTTCACTTCTTCTATTGACTACTACACTACTTCTTCTTTTCACTACTACATCTTCAATTGATCCACATTTGGTTGCCTAAGGATGAAGCAGTTGGCTTGGACCATCTTTCAGACTGTACCTACAACACTGGATAAAATATTGCTGATTTTGTAGGGAAGTATATTCTTGAACCCCAATAATGACAAGCCATGGTGCTTTAAGAGAGAAAATATTCAATTAAAAAATAGAATACTAGTAAACATTTAACTAAACAGAACACATGAAATTTTGTCTTTTTGTTCCAGGAAACTTCCGCTGACAGAAGAGAGCAACTAAATTTTATATATTTACCACACTTAATTAAAATAAATTTCCTACCCTTGTTACTTTCTTTCTTTAAATTTGTATATTCTTTAAATGTATGTGGTATTGTAATTTTCTGTATCAAATTATAATTGTAATTTTGTGTATTGTATTTGATAGTTTTCTTTTGATTGTATTAACATATGTTTTGTATAATTTTTTAAAGTGTGATAGGACTTGTTTGTTGTCTTTGTTACTGTTTATAAATTGTGTTGTCTTTGTACCATATCTCAGATTGTTTTCATTACATGCTTGCTTGAACTGGACTCAAGCGAAAGCAATTTCTCGTTCAAGTGCTTTGCAGAATTTGTTAACTTATGTGAAAATAATAAAATGTAATTATTTTTATATTATTATTCATAATGCTGAGATGGATCCCAATTTGCTGCCAGAATGTAATGGAATTAACAATTCCCCCCATTTGTGTAAGTTCTCCATAAATGTGAAGTTATTTATATTTATGTACCTTCACAGGACATTTTTAATACCCATCCCACTTATTCCTTTAGCATCATAGAGGTACGTTTTATTGAGATTTAGTATTTAAAATATTTATTTGAAAAAGTGAATGCTTGTAAAGGAAACAACTCAAGAAAATTTACTTACGCCTTTAGTTATGGATACAAGAATACAAATTAAAGATAGCATTCACTGTTTAGGTGTAATTGGTGAGAGTGAATATAAAGAATGTGCTTATTATTCATCCACGATATAGGTGAAAAAAGACATGCCAGATAAGGGCATGCATTGAAATGCATAACATTAGTGAAATATAAAACATTAAAACTCATTTGAGTTAAGAGAGAAAAGTACCAAGTCTTGATAATCTGGGCGTTGTAATTATAAACTACCCTCTTCACTACCAAACTGCATGAGTCATTCGCTGTAAAACATCTAGAAAGTATTTGAACGTCCCCTGAAAAATCATTTTTTTTCTTTCTATTTATATTCGGGGCAATTTTCTTTTACTGAATGTGAGATGATGTTATGACAAACGTTAAGCGCTCTCTATTGCCAGCTGAGCGGACCCATTAAGTGAGCCGAACGCCGATAAAGTGAACTACATGTCACGCACTCTGGCGGAAATCGCAAGATGCTTTGCAATACCTCTTCGCATCGCATGAAGATCGGATAGCCCAATGTGAATTCAAAAGTTAAAAACGTTCTCGTTATCCGATCTTCATGCGACACCAGAAGGTATCGCAATACCCACCAACTTCAGCGCTCTCTCTTGCCTGCTAAGTGAGCCGAACGCCGATAGAGCGAAGCACATGTCACGCACTCTATGGCGGGAATCGCAGGGTGCTTATCGATACCTCTTCGCGTCGCATGAAGATCGGATACCTCAACACAAATTCTGTAGCCTGAAAATTTTGTTCCGTTATCCGATCTTCATGCGACACAAGGAGGTATCGCAATACCACCAACTTCAGCGCTCTCTCTTGCCTGCTGAGCGAACTGCGTAAGTGAGCCTAACGCCGATAGAGCGAAGCACATGTCATGCACTCTATGGCGGGAATCGCAGGGTGCTTATCGATACCTCTTCACGTCGCATGAAGATCGGATACCCCAACACAAATTTAGCAGCTCGAAAATTTCGTTTTGTTATCCGATCTTCATGCGACACAAGGAGGTATCGCAGAACCCGCCAACATCAGCGCTATCTCTTGCCAGCTGAACGAACTGTGTAAGTGAGCCGAACGCCGATAGAGTGAATCACATTTCACGCACTCTTTGGCGGGAATCGCAGGATGCTTATCGCTACTTCTTCGCATCGCATGAAGATCGGATAGCTGAACGTGAATTTGAAAGTTGAAAAGGTTTCTCGTCATCCGATCGTCATGCAACGCAAAGAGGTATCGCAACTCCCGCCACTTTAGCGCTCTCTCTTGCCAGCTGAGTGAACACTTTGAGTCGAATTCCAATAAATTAAACTACATGTCACCCACTCTGGCGGGAATCGCCGCGGTTTTGAGATATGATTGGCTTGGCAATTGCAGTCTCTAGAGACGCGACACATTTTTTGATATAATTTTTTTTACCTTGGTTTAACAAACTCCTCTGCAGCCCAGAAATATATTTTTTCTGAAAAAAAAATTTACCTTCACACATGGTTCAGAGGCCATCAGTCAGGTCGCTATTAAGACAAGTTTAACACAATGCCATTTATGATTATGATTAAGTGATTACAGGAAAAAATAGTTTACAATTTTATATACATTTTCTTTATTATTAAATATTTACAAATTGCAAATAAACATGGATCATGCATCGTGAAAATGTTTGAAACAATTTCTTTCTGAGGTAAAACAAAGAAAAACATAGCAGTCAGTAAATCTTACAAATGTCAGGCTTGAGCACCCCTCTTTCCTACATCAGGACCTAAATTTTTGATGCTGATTCATCATTTCTGGTAAATGCATGACATTCTTAGTTCTTTTTGATATTGGTGGTAATGCCCATGTAGGTTTACGCTTCTTTTTGTGTGATTGCTGCACCTCACCTTCTTCTTCTGATTCTTCAAGATCCAAATTCTCATCTAATAGATCTTTCCCTGATTTGAAAAACACAAGATTTTCAGAAATATCCAACTTAAACTGAAAATATGCCAGCATTTCTTTTTTCTTGCATCTTGAATCGCAGCTTCTCTGTACTCTATGTAGGATGCTGCAATTACAAAATCAAAAAAACTGTGAAAAATTCTCACTATTTATTTGTTGTTTCTCATAGCATACTTTCTAATAATCCTGTCAAGAAGGTCTACATCGCCCATGTGACTGCTGAACATTTTAACAGTAAATGGTTGATTGAGAGACTTTAATATATTTACCGTCCTTCTTGGCCAACCTCTTAACATTCTGAACTGGTTTTGCTCCATAGTGTGTAATGCCAAATGAATTAAACGATTATCTTAGCATTTAACAATTGCATTTCTTTCACCCATTTTCACAAATTGATTATAACTCCCTCTACCTTCTCGTTTTAGCTCACATTCCCTTTTAAATTGCACAATTTAAGGAATTCTTGATACCATTATTGTGCCACATGCCAAAATTGACCTGTGAGCTAATAATGTATCAAGAAATGCCTCTGACATGAAATAACAGTCCATAAAATTGGTTGAACCAGCATGTAAGGTATCAGATAGCTTCAACACTACTTTTCCACCTAAATCTATCTTCTCTGAGAGTGGAGTTTTTCAGAAACAATTTCTCTTCCACCACCCTCATACAATAAAAAATCCACAAAGGTAATTCACAAGAAGATGCCATTACAAAAGTTTTTATCCCTACAGGTTGAGGCCCCCCACATACTGCATCATACAAACCTGTCCATGAAATGGTATAGTTTGTTCATCAATCACTAAATCACTAAATCACGCAGAGTATGTTGAATGCATGCATTCCTAACCATGTTCAGCATTCGCCTCAGTTACTACATTGTCATCAGCAATTTTCAAGTTAGAGCGAAGGGTGTAGAACCTATCTCTACTAATGTTTTCAGCCACCAAAGGATATCGGGTTCATCGTTCCCAACACATTCTAATTTTTGGAAAACCAAGCAGTGGCACTGCAATGCTAGCTGCCCAATACTTTCTAATCTCATCAGCATCTGTATTTAGTGATGCGCCTGCAGTTAAAACATACTTTCTGTTAGTATTCTCGGCCATATCATTAAAAAATGTTTCACTAAAATATTAAGTAAAGTTGTCCATTGGTTTCTTCACATCTTCCTCTTCAGATAAAGATGAATGAAGATTGTGTAGGATCCCTTGGTGTCTGCACCTTCGGTTGTTGCAGGGTAGCTCTGCTATCTTCATCAGATGAGTCTTCTTCATCTTCTTCTGAATTTTGTTTGGTTGTGGATATCAGCTTCTGGAACATCATCATCAAATGCTATATCCAAAGTGTCGGGATCAAATGGTTGCTCAACAAGATCTATAATCTCCAATTCAGAGTAAGAGCTGAAAATTAAAACATATGATTAGGCCTACATTTACAGCTTAAAATTCAATTAATATATTTAAAGACGATTATGGTGATAATAATAATGATAATAGTAAAAAAATAATAATAATAATTTGGGACAAGAACCTTTTTGTTATATATTTTATTTTTGTTAAAAAAACAACATTTATTTGCATTTTTCTAACAGGAGAATTTTTGGTCAAGTGTAGTCACTAAGACCTGGTGAATCGTTATAATAATAATAATAATAATAATAATAATAATAATAATAATATGCCTTTATTAATATGGCGAGGCTCGATCCATCAGGCCCGCTCTTCCGCCTGACCACATGTCACAAATATACAGAGTAATGTATTAAATAGTAAAATTACTAAAAAGGAATGTTATCTAAAAATTTAAATGTAATATAATCTACAAGTTGTAAGTAGTTAGTGGAAAGCAAACGTTATTTAAAGCAACTTATAAATAGACAACATCAGAGGTTAAATGGATAAAATGTTACAATAATAATTTTGAAATAATTTTAAAATAAAGTCTGAGATTGAAAATACAATTTGAATTAAATAAGATGCTTTAAATATCTGCGCGCTACGCGGCAGCCTGGTATTCACCCCGAGCGACTGTGATCTATTTATACAGAAAGACACCATCACACGTCGCTCGATCCTGGAGGAACACCCGCTAGTCGGGGAAAAACCCACCAGGCAGACTGCGTCCTAATACAATGGAAACTAAGCTAACATGAAGTAACGGGTCTTTGGGATGGTATCCTCAGCTGCGGTCCATGCCGCAAAGGGTGATTTTCTTGTTTAAAACCGCCTCTGCTCCTACGGATGAAAGTACAGTTTCGGCAGTATCAAACAGGTCGCAAGAAAGTAACATTTTTTACAAAAGAAACATTAATTAATAATTAATTTCTAAAACATATTAATCTTAACACTCCTAAGAAATAGTTTTTATTTGACCCGTAATCTACAGTGATTTAAATAGCAAAATGGTGTATTTTACTTTGTAAAAAAGTCATGCAGGTGCTTCTTAAAAGACGTTAATGAAGAGGAGTTTTTAATATTGGGAGGCAATTTATTCCATTCGCGGGCTACAGTAATTGCGAACGATTTATTGTAGTAGCTGGTTTTGCTTTTTGGAATGCAGAGTAACTGGGATTTTTGAAATCTAGATGATTTAAGGTGTACAAAATAATTTGTTAAGTATGTCGGGAACCCATTTTTAGCATCTTAAATAAAAGACAAAGGCTGTGATACAAGCGCCTATCCTTTAGTGTTAATATTTTGTGCTGTTTATAAGCTCCAGAGATGTGATCGTATTTTTTTATGTTATAAATGAAACGAATACAGGAATTTTGAGCCCTCTGTAGAGTTTGAGCGAGTGAATCTTTTAAATTGTTATACACAATATCCCCGTAGTCGAAATGAGGACACAGCAGGGTTTTTACCAACATTTCCTTCGTATTAGTAGGGAGACATTTATCGATATATCTAAGGGATTGCAAAGAAGCATAAACTTTCCGACAGACATTTCGGATCTGATATTCCCAACTTAGATGATCATCAAGAATTAAGCCCAAGTTTTGGACTTGTGTATGACGAGGTACTACAACATTGTCTATAAGCACATCAGGAACATATGAACCTTCAAGTTTCTTATGCATTTGAGAAGAGCCAATTATGGTTTGTGATTTTGTAGGATTTAAATTGAGTCCGTTTCTCATTGACCATTTGACTACAGATGAGAGTTCATTATTTAATTTATTTATTAGCATTTCTACCTGTGATGGTTTCCCGGAGATATAAATTTGCAGGTCATCCGCGTACATATGATGACTACATTCCGTAAGTTCGTTTGATAGGTCATTCATGTAAATTAAGAAGAACAGTGGCCCTAACACGGATCCCTGAGGTACTCCTCGGTGGAGAGGTTTTGGATTGGAGTGCAGATCGTCAACTACTACAATTTGTTGCCTATTGTAGAGATAGCTTGCAATCCAAGAGATGGTGGAATCAGAAAAACTATATACATCTCTTTCAAAACAATGCTCCCACTACAAAATACTTTAATATTAACACCAAAAATTACTTAATTTATGCTTTTACTAAATATTTTCAACAATTACAGTATTTAAACATTAATATTTACGTTACTTACGAGTCCCCGGCATGGTGCTTGCCTCCAAAACGCAATGTTTTGAACGTGTACTGCCATCTAGGAGAGCGACCTAGAAACTGGCAAAAAAATGACAGTCGGAAAGCACGGCGCGGTAGCGAAATGATCGTAACCGGCGCGAACTTCAAAGACCCATTTCAAGCAAGTAAAAATATAATATCCGATTGTATCACCATTGATAACCACGGTCGCTAAAATGTACTAGCACTGACACAAGGAAACAAAAAAATGTAATATATTTACCACACTTAATTAAAATAAATTTCCTACCTTGTTAATTTCTTTCTTTAAATTTGTATATTGTTTAAATGTATGTGATATTGTAATTTTCTGTATCATATTATAATTTTAATTTTGTGTATTGTATTTGATAGTTTTCTTTTCTTTGTATTAACATATGTTTTGTATAATTTTTTAAGCATGATAGGACTTGTTGGTTGTCTTTGTTACTGTTTATAAATTGTGTTTACTGTTACTTGTTTATAAATTGTGTTGTCTTTGTACCATATCTCAGATTTTGTTTTCATCACATGTTTGCTTGAACTGGACTCAAGCGAAAGCAATTTCTCATTCAAGTGCATCTGCAGAATTTGTTAACTTACGTGAAAAAGAATAAAATGTAATAATAATAATAATTATTATTATTATTATTACTATTATTATTATTCATAAATGCTGGGATGGATACCAATTTGTCTTCGAAAATGTCCAGATAGTATTTGAACGTCTCCTGAAAAATCAATTTTCTTTCTATTTACATTCGTGGCCTTTTTCTTTTACTGAATGTGAGATCATGTTAAGACATTTTCCCACATATATAAATAAATTTCAATATTTCCCGGACTCGCGTACGTGCATTTACCTAAGCGAAACTCAGACATCTGTATTGTGATGTCTTCGCGCGAGCCGTAAACAAACGCTACGAAGGGATTAACTACCCAGCTGATGCGGCGGAGGGATACTCTTGTGAATTACAAGTGATGTTCACTTGTTCCGCTGTCACTTTAGCCCATTATTATGAAAATCGCTCTATAGCACAATTCCTACCACAAGTTTAAAGAAAAACTTGTTTATATAACTTTTTTAAAATTGCTCAAATCGCGCTCAATATTGCGCGAAAACTGTTAAAATTTTCAAAAAATGACAATGAAAGAAGTAATTATGGACAAGAAATTTCATTTCAAGGACAAGGATTTCTTTAATTTTGTAGGAAGACCACAAAAAATTCTAACATTTGCAATTTTCAAAATTTCAGCGTCAACCATGAAAATCGGACCTATGCCACCTTTATAAGTGTATTTTACTATAATCATACAAGAAATTCAAAGAAAAAATTTGGAGCTAATTTTGAGAAAATCTTGAAAATTTTGTCCGTGTGCTTCATGTAAAGTACCCCCAAAAACTAATGAATTATTTTCAAAATCGCAAAGCTTCGACTTAGGCCAAATGGACAGGGGTTTCTTTAATTTGGAAAAAATTCTACGCATGGTTTAGACGCTAGTGATGTTACATACACCAGACAAATGGACGGACGGACGGACGTTTTGAAAAAAACAACAATTTTTCATTATCAGAAGACCCCAAAACATATTTTCATTGAAATCTCGAAATCGATTTTCCGCAGCTTTACGTAACTTTCCGTATACTACGTATATAGGTACGCACACGGGAGAGTAAAAATGAAATGTCGTTACGTTATAACATCGTATTTTGGATAGATGTTCGCAAAAAGCGATAAAACATAACTACGTTATGTGCTAGGTGAAAAACGATGTTATGGAAACAATCACAAAATTGTTACATTATTGAGATACTATTTAATAGAAAAGACTGGAGCTTATAAAACAAGAGCTTAAAAATTGCGGAGCCCAGAACAACCCTGAGAATCCAAAATTCCGTTTCAGTATCAATTACTGGTGCATTTATCCTAATTATTTCGCATGAAATCCGTGGAAAGTGTTCCCATTCGGAGACTATTGAAGTTGCGAAATTCGTACGGCCTGTCATTTAAGGCGTACCTGTTGACATTGAACAAATTACTGGCCAGTGGTCTGTCAGAGAGGAAGTACGGAGGTCTGACGACTTCCTCTTAGTTCTCCTTGAGCGATGCAATGGTTTTGTTTAATATCCATTCAGAGGTGGATTTACGCATAGGCACAGTAGGCACGTGCCTACGGCGGCAAATTTTCAAGGGCGGCAAATTTTCAAAGGCGCAAAATTTTCTTGATATTTTCTAAAACAAATTTAGGTTCTCTAAAAACTATAACAGCATAAATCATATTTTTATTTTAAAAATATCATATTAATATTTAATACAAGATATTTATTTGTCTACTTCATTAGAGTATACCTTATGATTTCAGAAGTATATGAATCTGAAACTAAGGCCCGTTGACGAAAGAAAACATGTTGCAATTCTAGTTGTCATGTTTTAGTTTCCTTTTAATGTTAACGTTTCAGTGTTGAAACGTTAATAATGTTGAACGTTACTTGCTAAGAAGATACAGTTTATATCCAAAATTAGCTAATCCAAAAAAAAAATATTTAATTTATGAAAACAATGTGCAAAATATAATGTTATTTTTAAAGTTAAAACGTTTAAATTAATGAGGAATTGTTACTGAAACGTTACAATTTGAAATGTAACATTAATTTTAAACAGGGGGCGGCAAATTTGATGTGCCTACAGGCGGCAAAAATATTAATCCGCCCCTGTATCCATTATGACAAAACGCGATGGGGACGGCGCGGTGCCACAGGAATGGTGCGAATATGTCAAGAAAATTAATATTTTATTGAATTTGTTCCATTGAATTCAGTCTCAAAATCGCTGCACAAGAAATGTAACATTCATATAAGGACGAGTCAAATGAAAACGAGACAGACTGTATAAAGAGCATGGCGCGGATGATAGGAAAGCTGATGTCGTGTGTGTGTGTGTGTGTGTGTGTGTGTGTGCGTGTGTGCGTGTGTGCGCGTGTGCGCGTGTGCGCGTGTGTGCGTGTGTGCGTGTGTGCGTGTGTGTGTGTGTGTCTCTGTCGTTTGTCTGCCAGTCTGCTCGAAGTGAGTCAGCGGGTCTGTGCACGCCCGACATCATTATGGTGACCGAGAAACAGCGAGTAGCATTTTTATTTATTTATTTTTACTTTCTTTCTTTTTTTTCTTTTTTTTTCTTTTTTTTGACAGCGCAAAATTCATGTCAGAATATCTGCTGTGTGTGATGAACACAGTGGAAGCTTTGCAAAATGCGCGACATGAAGCCCAACCGTCAAAGAATGTTGAATGTTGGCAGACGCCATCTTTTTGTTGCACGATAATGCCCACCCACACGCTGTTGTTTCAACTACTCAACGTTCCTCTGGGAAGCTCACACATCCTCCGTGCAATCCAGATTATCCCCACACGATTTTCAAAATTTTGGAGCCTTGAAGAAATTCGTGACCGTTGATTTGCTTCAGGCGAAGAGGTGCACGCCTGGGCACGATCATTGCTTCGTAGGCAACTGCAAATTTGTTTCAATAAAGGCACTGACCATCTCGCAGTGGAATAAATCCATAAATAGGTATTGCTATTCATTTTGGAATAATGAACAGCTTACATATTTTCCCCATCCATCTCGTTTTAATTTGAGTGACTCATAAAATGTCATTTTGTATTTTAGAATTTCATCTCTGGCAAAGCCATTTAATTGTCAGCCTAAGGAAAAGTGTTTTTTATAACCCGGTTCTCTTGTAAAGTATTTTCATGATTTTTCCTAATACAAGCATATGATTTACTCAATATATTACTTAGCTTTATTAAAAAGTGATGGTTCTTTGGGTGTGTCACTTTTCTTGTACACCCACGACATGTGTTATATTGGTCATAAATCATAAATAATTATGGACTAAATTTGATCATTCAATTATTAAAAAAGATCGTAAACCAATATTAAACATTTAGTGGAAAAAGCGTCACTCCCTGGAATGCCTTTCGAGAAAAGTGCCTATTTGGAGATTTAAAGCAAAGAAGCATAGGATACCGTCAAGATCTATTCGAAATAGGTGCCATTTATCGTATTAGCCTCTACTTCGCCTCTGTCAGGCGATCCACCTTGAGCGTTTCTGAGATGAAGGATTATGGACATGATTTTGGAAGACTCAAAGCGTCCCGGAGAAGTTGTTAGTTCGTAATTCGAAATGCAGAGCTTTTTTCTTTTCATTTTTCTTTAGTTCTGCCATGGAGGGAAGGCGAACGAACAGCGACGCCTGTTTGTGCCTCTTCAAGGTTTCGTCTGTTGCAATCAACGAATCTACGACGGGATTCTATTCGGCGACTGAGAAGGAATTTCGGCCAGAGGAGGCGAGCGGGAGGTCCGCGTGGAGGAAATCGCTGGCAACAGGGAAAGCAAGCGCGCGAGAGCCGCCTTGGCCAAGCCATTGTCCGCTGTCACACCCGCCGCTCACATCTGCTTCCGTAGTCCCCTGTGTTACAGCAACTTTGCAGATTTAAAACTCTCCGGCATGGTTCTGAACGCCAGTGAACATCTCAGAAACGAGGAATGTTCCCTGGTACGTCAACTGCTGTGGTCATTAGCCCTTAAGTGTAGTGAAGGTTTTATTCCGGGAGGTTGCAGTGTTCCGCCCCACTGGGTCGTGAGGTCCACTTTGCGGAGGATTTCCCCTCTCTAGGAACTCCCCCAGTGGGAGATCGCTCCAGCCGGGACGAAGCTCGCGACGCATCTCCCGACTTGTGGTCGCGCGGGGCGTGGAAGCGTCAGTGTGTGTGAGCAAGAGGAAGGAAACATATCGCGCGGTTCGTGGCCCTTTTGTTAGGGCACTGCATCGGCAATCACGTGGCATTGAACGGAAACTTTTAATCAGGGCAGCCACCCGCTACAATTTCATCTCCAGACAGTAGCTGAATTGGGCGTAGCTCTGCAGCTAGTATTGAACATCCGCACAGATGAGTCCTCCAGGACAGAGGGGCTGCACAGGCAGCATCGTTGCTAGCTGTCATCCAGACTCAGCCAGTGAAATGAGCCGAGAACCGCCGAACTTCAAAATACCACGGAAGAAGAAAATTAGACAATCATAATAAGGCTTCCTAATTCCAGTAGTACCTAATTTATACGGCATGACCGCATTCCAACTAAAATCTCTTCAAAACGAGACAACCAGCAAAATGTCTCCATTTCGCCACGTCGCGAACGTACCTGAGCGCGTTATTTCGAAAGAACAAACGCAGCGCACCACACATCACCTCAAGGAGTAAACTTTCCGCACAAAGTGGGACAGCCGACTCAAATTAGACACAGCGAAATTTTCCAACCCAAAAAATCTATAAATGCCAAGCATTACGATGTAAGCGTCCCAAACGTTCTCGCGCGAATCATTAGTTAAGAAAAGAAAGAAGAAAAGAGTCGCGAAGAGAAGACGCGTGAGCGAGCGGTTGGGGGCCGGGGGAGCGTTCTCGCCGCCGCACGGCGCGGGCCTCGGGGTCGCACCGCACCGCAGCGCAGCGCCTGTTTGCGTTTTGCAACGGCGACTGGTTCCCGGCTGGCCCCGCCCCGCCCCGCCGCTCCCCCCGCGCCCGCCGCGGTCGGGGCGCGCGCGGCTAAAACGCGCGCAGGGCGGCGCGCGCCTCACTCCCGCGCTGGACGGCGCCCCGAGGATACTCCCTGGCAGGTGAGGCAGCGCATGCGGCGTCGGCCGCCTCCAACGTTAGAGCGCTATCCATCCTCTGCGCATGCGCACTGCACGTTTTGCACCATTTCAGTGCGCATGCGCAGAAGATCGATATTGTTGCACAAACTCCCTAATAATACATTGACTAAAACCCGTCGATATTTTCCAACATCAATATTTTCATGTTTGTTTACTAACCTTTAACTTTATATTCTGTGTAACAAAATTAAAATTGTCAGTTTTCGTGTTTATCAACTCCCCGAATAACGGTTCGAGAAGAAAGGACGGACCCTACAGCCCACAGATAATTTGTTGACCACATCTCAATGTGCGAAAGAATTTAACGAAATAAAAGGACATATAGGTCATATCGGGTGAGAGAGTTTGGTCAATGAAGGTAGTACAATACAACCAGTGGTTTTTTTCTTTTAACACATGAACTAACAATGTTACTATCAGCGTTATTTCATATTTACCTTTTATAGTATTGTGACCAAGGGAAATTTTCATTCAGAGACAAAACAAATTATCGGTGTTAATGCATCGATGTCGCATCCCTACTCCGCAGGTCCACTAATGCAGGGGTGGCCAACATGCAAGGGCCACAACTAAACCCTTTAATGTGGTTGCGCACCGTACTTTCATTACCCGGGCGATCTACACGTGACCTCTCTATTGTTGAACTCGGCAGTGTGCTCGCCTGCTCTCAAACGGGGCTGGTGTGGAACCATGTGTGATACCAGCCACTACCATGCAGAACGCAGTGAAGCACATTGGGATGATTGGTTTTGAATTTCCGAATATACTAGGGAAAAATCCTTTAATCTAAACTTAACCTGTTTTTACTTCAAGGGTGTTGGCCCCAACAGAGCACATGCGATAGGGGCAATGTTCTCGCCCGAGATGGATGCAACTTCCACGTTTGTCTAGTAGCCTTTCGCGGGTCGATAGTTGGACAGCCCTGCCCTAGTCGCTCACTTCTTCCTGATGTTCGGCTTGGATCGTTCACGAATCCGCGTGTTCAACTAGAGGGATATATCTAGTTGTATTGAGCCGGGCAGCGGATAATAAGAAAAAGTGCGAAATTAGTAGAGCTATCTTTACTAAGAAGTCCGCTAATGAGGAGCCGTCTTCACTAAAAAGAGTGCGTTTGAGAAGCGGCCTTCGCAGAAAATTTCCCTCATGGTGAGCCGTCGTCCCTGAAAAGTCCGCTTATGAGGAGCCGTCTTCACAAAGAAGACCGCTCGCGGAGAGTGGCTTTCACTGAGAAGCCCACGGACGCGGTCGCCACGGAGAAGGCCGCTATGAGGACTCGTCTTCGCCGAGAAGTCCGCTATGAAGACTCGTCTTCGCCGAGAAGTCCGCTATGAAGGCTCGTCTTCGCCGAGAAGTCCGCTATGTGGGCTCGTCTTCGCCGAGAAGGCCGGTATGAGGGTTCGTCTTCGCCGAGAAGTCCGCTATGAGGACTCGTCTTCGCCGCGAAGTCCGCTATGAGGGCTCGCCTTCGCCAACAAGTCCGCTATAAGGAACCGTCTTCATCAAGCCTTATGATGTGAGCAATCCTCATTCAGGCGCCCGCGTTTGAGGAACCCTCGGCACCGAGAAGACTGCGTATAAGAAACCTCCTTTGTTTTATCAAAACGTTCGCTAAGACGGCCAAACATTTGATCCGCCGAAGAAGTTATAAGCAGGATAACAAATGATGTATCTGTTAAAACTTCGTAACTGACTTGTGCTTTTCGTTGATGTGTTCACCACCATCAGAAAATCGAAACACTGCTCTTTATTCAAAAGCATTTCTCTAGCATTGTTGTTTTGGTTTTCGCTTACTTTTTGTTTTGATGTTTCGTTACTGACTAGTTACATTTTTATTTGTTTAATCTCAATTGCAACAAAGAAGAGAAGGCAACCGGAAAGGCCATTTCTAGTAACCCATTTGCAAAGTTCTGTCAGTTAACCAAATGTAATAACTGGCTCTTGCAATTGGATTTTGTATTGATGAAAAGCATCTTAGACGCTTTTTGAAATTCAGGTATTGCTTTTGATTTTTTAAAATTCTATTACCACATTAAGGTGGGCAACAACCAAAAATCTATCTTGGATATTAACCATTTTACGGCGCGTTTTCAAAAAACATTTTCCATAAATGTTTTTTAAAATTTTCCATACATTTCTATGAAAAATAGTTAGACGCCACACTCGCCCGGGAAAAGTAACTATGCTTTTCCGAGTCTTAGTGGACCTATTTGCTTGTCGTAAAGGGTTCAGAGAAAGTGGCCAATGGCGTGCCTTCCGGACACAGAATTGCTTTATGAAGCATTATTCACTGGAAATAATTTGCACAGAGCTCTCTCTACTAGAAAGTAAAGAATGAGAATTATCACTGCGCTTTTGCACACTTCCGGAGTTTTATAAATAATCTAATATGAGAAACTATGTCTGTCGAAAAATTTCTCACGAGAAACAAATTATACATTAAGATGAATTTCATTTCAGCAATATCCTAGTAATTAAAGTTGTTTGGACATTTTGTCTATATCCAAGAGTTCTTGGGCCAGAGCACAAACGCTGTTTTGTGAGCCCTGTTTGAGGATTTCTCTCTCATCGCGGACAGCTTGAAACGCAGTTTCACTCCTTTTCCCTAAGATTCTAGCACTCGTAGCTGGCGTATGAAATCTCCACTGTGTGGAATGAGTTGAATATTTTTAAACACACGACATCTTTTCAAAATATTCACATTTTAATAGAAGATATCCAAAATGAACATTACTGTGACTGGAATGTTTCAGTACACTTTCGATGAAATTTCGATTTCAATTTCACGAAATCCAGATTCCCTTTGAAAATTTGAATTAAATTTTATCAATAAATGTAGCAGTACCATTTAAAAATAATTTGTAGATGTGCTAATAGAAAATCGTGTATTTTTGCATTAGCTTATTGAACATTAGTAAATATTGCTTTCAGTCTCGTAGACACAGAATTTGCCGACTGGAGATACATGCTCCACAAAGATCAACTCATTATTCTCTATATCGATACATTTCACGATATACATTATAGTGTTCAATGGTTTTATATATGAAAGGGAAGAGGGTTTAATAAAATTAGTATTAGTACGATTGAGGGGCTGAAAACAATTATTGCTGATCCGTGAATTGCGAGGGGGGGGGGGCTGAGCGAGGTCTGTTCGCGGCGGGCCCCGGCGTCCTCGCAGCCGAGCAGCGGGCAGCGGGTCGCCGCCTCGAGCCGCCCGTCGCTTCCGCTTTCGCCCTCGCAGTCGCTGCCCTTCCAGGAGACTCGATGAACGTGCCACATTTACAGGATCTCATGTATTCATTCAGCAATTGCCAATGAAATGGCCGTAGTTGTTTCGAACACTTCAACTACGGTTTCAAGAAATTCGCACTGGAAACCTAAAGACTGGAGTCTGAAAGATGTGATCAGTCAGCGGGTGTTGGGGGGTAGTTTGAACACACGCTATTAATATCACACATTCTTTTGAGAAGCGTTTCTCAAATGATATCTTCAAAGAAATGGAACATTAATTTCGTATGTGAAGTTGCTAAACTACTATTGCCAACTTTTCATTCTTTGCTGGTTAACACGACTTTCCCAGAAAATAAACCAGTACGCCAATTTTCTCTGTACGAGGTTTCGCACCAGTCCGTCGCCCTTTCAGTAGCGTGATTTTGTATTGAATGAGGAAAGGGAGAGTGCGGCGCAGGCGGCGAATGGGGAGAGGGAAGAGGCGCTGGACGCAGCGGCCGCCGAAAGGCCAGCCCCGCGCAAGCGCCCCTGTCCCACATCGCCCGAAAGTGAAAGGCAGCAGACGGCGGCCCAGCCGACCGGCCGGCCGGCGCTCGCGGCGCCTCGTTCACATTCATTCTGCACCCAGCGCCGCCGCCGCCTGTTTCTTTATTGTTAATACATTTCTATATTTCTGAATTTATTTCAAAAATGTACGAGAGAATGATAGATTTTAATCGTGGTATTAGCAATGTTACTAGCTATTACAATCACTTAGTTCTTAGTACTCGATATTAATATATTGCCCCGAATGATTTTTATTTTGGGAGAACGGCTTGAAATTATAAGACATAGCGCAATTACCGCAGTTTCAAGAAAATACATATGTTATGTCAGACAATATCACTCTTTAGAGGCCAGTGAATGACGATTCTCTCTTAAGGCTAGGGAATTTATTACCATTTTTACCTTTTACGGCTTTCTGAGAATCCTCGGAGTTGGGAGTCCGGAATGTGAATGTGCGTGTCGTTTGTTTTCCTCCATAAAACGCAAAGCGGCCTCGAGGCCTGGGAACGGAAAGCCTCGCAAACGCCCTCTCGTCCGCTGCCCAGACGCCTCCCGAGGCTCCCCACGGCCCCTTGCCACTTCCGGAGCGGCTCTGCCCCCCACTCGCCCCCCCCCCCCCCACGGGTCGAAACAATTGGAGATCAAACGAGCCTTCCCCTATCATCATACATTTTATATACATTGTGCACATCATCCATTCTTTTCGCTCATTTTGGAAAGGGTTTCTTAGCTGATACATGTAGTGTGAAGTGAATTACTATTTCCCCCGGGCGAAGCTTGCCCACTTCAACTCTGCCGTGACAAACGCGCAGATCTCGCGGGCGCAAGTGGTCGTGAGCGTTGAGCGCAGTGTGATGCAGATGACTTGGGGCGATATTACTGTGGAAGGCCACTGGCATTCATTTATTTTACACAGGCCATTTAACAAATGCCCGTTTCACTGTTCCGCAAGTATAAAAGTGTTTCATGAAAAGTTTTTGAAATACATTTGTTTTTCAAAAAATTATAAATGAAACGCAATCTATAGGCTTCACTTACGTAATGGAAGTTTTCAAACCAATTATTTCACAAATGCACATAAGGTCTATTAACGCTGTTAAAGGTGAAAAATATCACAAAAGTTATGTCCCTATGAATTTTGACAGGTGTTCAGTACTAAACTTTCCTTGTGGGTAAATGTCTCCGGTACACATTCCAGTATTTTTTTCGAAAACAATTATATCTTCCCACTACACTATGGGGATTCAGAATACTTGCTCGAGCATACTTCTCGCTAAGTCAGTGTACGAGCAACTGCACGTAAAACAGGAGGCCCGGGGACATTTTTCGGTCGAGAGGTGAGTTACGCTTTACATAATTTACCCATTTCTTTAAATTTGTATTTTGAAACACAGTGTTTAAAAAATGAATTGAGAATAAGATTTTTTTAATGGTTACCTATTATATTTTTATTAGTAGCTTATTCTCTTTCGCAAATTAGAACGTAAAAACACACTTGTCGACATGAAAGAAGGAATAAAGAGGTTAGGGAATTGACAATCAGTTAGAAACATTTTCATTTTCAATCAGAATCATTGTTCAAAACATTTCGCTCGGAGGAAGTTTTTAAAACTTTATCCGGCTATACTCTTTTTCAGGCTTCTCCCTATAACATTGCGACACCAAAATGAGATAAATTAGATACAAAAGTAAACAACAAAAGCGTTAAGAAAGGAGCACAGGACAAAAGAAAGTAAAGGGCGATATTATCGGTGGAAAAATTGTTGCCTAAATTATAGATCAGTCTCTAGGAAACGGGTTGTTTTAAAACGGAAGGAGGGAGGAGAAAATCGGAGGCCCAAAATGTTCGTTTAGTGTTCAGAAGCAAAGCAAGCGACCGTCTGAGAATTTTCTCAATGGTTCTTCTCAAATTTGCTAAATGGATTTGTAATTCCACATCAGGACCTGTTAAAGTCTTGGAATCCCAACATCGCCACTACTGTGTCTGCTGTCCTCTTCTCCAAACCACTGCTGTTCCTCTTTTGCATTTTCAGTTCTTTTTTTACCCACGGCGTTAATCACCTTCCCTAAACCTTTTCCGGAACAGCTCTCGCCAGCACCACTTATCTCACCCTCTGTCTCTTGTCTCATCTCTGAGACCGTGTATTACTAATCTCCTTCTATCGAAATAACTCATTAAAACTGTTTACGTCCCGGAAGTGGCGAATGCAATTAAACCTGTCATCAGAACTGGGGATTTAGTTCTTCGAAGCGAAGTTCTAGCTCTACAACGTACCATTTTACATTTTTCTTACTTTCAGGAGGTAGAACTTGCAAAGTAGCAAACTGCAAGTTAGTTACACTCGTCCAAGCATAGATATTAAATTATTACTACTTTGACCCCAATAAATTTCACGCACAACAGTCAAGACAACTGTAATTGTTTGGAATTACCTGTCGTAATTATATATTCGTATCTCGAAACTTTAGCCTTGCCGTACGAGCAGAGAAGTCCCGGAATATTCTTTAATGAGTTTAATTTGTGAGTAGTAATGTAATCTCTATATTTTGCAGTTTAACGTTAGGCTACTGCTGATGAAAACGGCCATGAGGATCCAAATGCTTTAATCTTCTCGAAATTCTTGGTAGCAGAGTAATCTTTTTTTAAAACCACATAATTACTGAAATATGAGTATCGTTAACGATTTTGCTAGACCATTAGTTTCAAGAACGTGACCTTCGAATAGTATACGAACAATTATCTTAGGTTGTACTACACAAATTCGGTTAAAGTAGTGGGAGACTCCTGAATAAGTCTTTGTATTTTCTCCTGGGATTAAGGGATAATAGAATTTCCGGCCTCTTCCTGATCGGGGAACCGTAAGTGCCGTTCCGTTTTGTTTCCTTTCACCTAACCTCGCTTGGTCATTTTTATGGGCTGTTGCCGTCGAGGCCAGACGGTGGACGTAACGCCTCGTGGCCACTCCAGTCTCTCACGCAGGCACCTCGCCGCTTGCTTCCGCCTGCAGTGACAGCCAGATGCTATCGAAAGGCCATTGGAAGGCAATTCCTATTCGCACATACGGCTCACGAATAAGTACACTTGTGGAAGTGAGTCTTGAAAACGTGTGGGAAACGTGTAAAATACATTATTGGGTAGCTATTATACTTAAAGAATATAACATGGAATTACATCTCTGCACAGTGAGGCGAATCTATACATTTTTTACTACCAAGAATGAAAGTTTCCTAAAAACGTTGACTTTAAATTTTGTACCGATCACACTATCATTTATGGTTATATGCGTGACTCGCTGTGACATGTTGTGCCCCGAATTCTGTGCAACATTTCAAAAGTAGGTATCGAAGAAGAATCGCATTCGATTCTGATACGCTAATGTTTGCATTCCCACCTGCATGGATTTAGAAAATGAAAAAAAAGTGGATAGTTTTTTGTCAGCCCAGGTGAGTTTTAACCGGTCCTCTTCTATCTTACGCAAGGTGTCAACTCTGTCTAAAGGGTTGCCTACCTCACAGGCGCATCGAACTTATTGACACCATTTACTCATTTGTCCCGAACAGGTCGGCCAAACTCAAAAAAGCAGCAGCCGGACTTACGTAACCTGCTACTCGACTAGTTATCACTACTTACGGCGCTTATTCAGGGCACTACGAACGTAACTGCAATGCGTCATTGAGTTTATGTTTCTTGTGCTATTAGTCACTGTCATTACTGCTTATTAACACTTTTTGGCTGAATGTGTATTAGACGCTGTCAGGCGCCTAAAAGACGATACAAGCCGATTGACTGATATTACGATGTAATTAATTTGCCCTTAAGTAATGTACACTATTTTATTAAGTTACGGAGTTTTTATTACAATATTTAATTTCATTTGGGACATATAAACCCATTCATAATACGAAAAGGATAGAAAATTACTTACAAGTTGTGTTGAAACGAAGTATCATTTCTTTGCACTTTGGAACTCTGTACCTATGAAACTCCAGCCAGTTAACAACACGCAAACATTCAAGGAATCAGGCTGATGGATATTCGACATAGTAATTTGAGTACATGAGTGAGTGTTGGCCTGGATTGCATCTGGGTGTCACGAAATCTCGCATTGTATAATTGCTTTCATATGCAGCCATGGCGGTGGGGAACTGCCAAGTTCGTCTTCGGAAAGTATTTTAGGAGGATTTTTTAAAAAACTTCTTCGAGGTCGCTTTTAAACTTCTAAGGTCATATAACGACTGCTGGAAGTAACATTGGGGGTAACGGTATATGGACACACACAAAACATCCCCGCGACGGTTATTTAATTTATATTAGTTTCAATTCGTTTTTATTCAATAAATAATGTGCAAATAAAACATTGAATTATAGTTTTATAAACCTTTCTATTAGTACTTCTTTTAACCTCATTAAAATATTTTAACAGCACGTTAATTGTAGGCACCATTATTGAATATATGAAGAGCCGAATGCCCAATGTTTGGAACCGATTGAGAAGCGCGTGGACCACTTTCAAGAGACAATTGAGGACTCGTTTGAGCGCCGAGACTAAGCTTTGAATTGGGTCCCGCCTCCTTCCTGGTGCCGAGGCTAAATAAAAACACGCATCCTTTGTTATTTGTTATTTTCTATTTTTTCTGCACAGTGTTTGGCTTGGCGGTCTTATTATGAAAAAATGATGTAAAGACGTACTTGATATAAAAAGTACGACATAACAAAATATTCGCTGGCATGGGATTTGAATTTGGTACAAATGAAGTTTCGCGAGCTCTACATTATATGTAAAGGGCTAACCGCATATTGTTTGATCCTGCTAGTGGAGCCCTCCGTTGGTGGAGAAGAAGAAAGAAGAAAGCTCGGGGAGAGGCGTCGTTTTCTCGCAGAATATCCACCTTTTTAAACTAGTTATAGAATTGAATTGATGTCTTATTTTACGCGGCGAGACTAAGGCCATGAGGCCTGCTCTTCCGTCTGACCTCGCAAATTTCGCTCCTTTCGCCAACTAGCGGAGAAAGGGGGTATTTCTTGGGCGAGAATTTGAAACAGTGGATTTGAATTTAGCTCAGAGGCGTCATTTAGGCTTGATGATCTTTTACATACAGTAAATCTACATCAAGGGACATCCAGCTTTACTTCCCTTCCGAAGGAAGGCGTACGAAGGATTTGTGCGCCCGTAAAAGCCTACGTGATCGGTGAAGTCTCGAATACAAAGTCCTTCACTCCTTTTTGCAACTGTTGGAAAGTCTCCCTTGGGGGGCAGGGCGGCCAGCCCCGCCGTCGCAGTCGGCGTGTCGCCGCCCAGCCGTGCGGCTGCGCAACGCAGGGGGGCCGTCGCGTGTCCGCGCGGGGTCCGCAGGCGCGGTTGGCCAACGGCGAGTCGGGAGGGGGGGAGGGTCAACTCGCACGGTGTCGCCACCCGCCAAGACACGGCCCCGAGCCGCGTTAATTGCTGGCGGAACCTCGCCGCCACCGCCCGCCGATGGCGATCTGCGGGGAAGCAGCGTCCGGTGGGGAGGCGAACGTTGCGCAACAGGCGCCGCGCTTTCGCATTCAAGACGTCCCACGCCCTTCGGGAGGATCTCAGCGATAAGCGACGGCCTTCGTGGCTCATATGCTGCGCTTTAAAACGCTGAATTGTGGATGAATGAGGGAGGCGAAATCGTCCGACTTTTTATTTGCATTCATTGTTCTAAGCAGCCGTATTATTACCGGCATATTTCCTGTTTCCGTAGGCTTCCCTAGCTGTGATTGTAATGACGAGTGAGAACCACATATGCATTCCCTATAATTACCTATTGTATTTATACGTGTATACTATTCAAAAAAATGAACACCGTCTATTGCCTCAAAATTGTGTGTTATTTTCTCGTCTTCCTAACAAGATTCGAGGATAGAAGACCTTTTCCAACATAGCTTCAACATCTCTCTTGTGCATAAAATTGAAAAAAACACCACGAAGCACCACACATTTTTACTTTCTAGCTCTTACAAATGTAGAAGAGGAAATATTGTTGTTAAAGGCCGGAAAACGGCGAATTTTCGACAAAAAAACTCTGATTGCCGGGCCCTAACGACGAAAAAGTGGAAATGTACGGTGTAGCCAGAATCCATGTTTTGTGCATTCTTGATACCGAAAAATCGATTCACGGCAAAACGTCTGCCTGTCGATTTGTCTGTCTGTCCGTTCTTCCGTCCGTCATTCTTGTGTCAACGTTAGCACTAAAACCGTTCAGCCTAAATTAATATTTCCCGATGGATATAAACGAACTGGACGTGCTGACAATTTCAAGCGGATATTTATATGGTTTCAATTTTGTCCTCGCATAGCGTCACGGACCCTTAAAAGAGTACTATAGGTTATCATGTTCGTTAAAATCGCCAATTTTTCGAAAATTGCAAAAGTGCAATATTTTGAGGCGGGTGTCTTTCTACTACTGCAATATTGAAGATTGAGATTTTTCCCTCAATGAAATCTGTTCTCAAGACAGATCTTCAAATAAGGACATGTACAATTTCGAAAATATGAGTATGTTTCGCGTAATTTGGCGCGAAATACAGGTAATATTAATTTTTTTAAAACAATTTTTTGTCTCAAAAACCTGAAGAAAGGACGCATAAAAGTTTGGCACGAGTCTAATTTTCGTTGAACTCTCCAAGTTTTCGAAAATGGCAAATTTAGAAATAATGCGAGAAAGTATGAGTGATGTAGCACCACTAGTTTCTGCAAGTCAAGCTGACGTGAACTCACTTGTACGCTCCATTTTGTTCTGGCATTGGGATATTTTGTTAGCATTTTCAGGTTCTTGACAGCACCGCTTCACGATAGTAGACAAGTTCCCCTTCCACGGAATTAAGTAATAGCTTGCTCCAGCCGCTGCTATACGCTTTTTATCTCGCGGCACGTGAGCTCGGATTATGATTTTTCCTTATTCGCCTTTCCGCGAGGGTCTCAGGCAACGCTTTCTCCTGAGCAAGCCCCATTCCCTCCAAGCGAGAGCCGAGGGGCTCTGACCAAAGGCGGGGCCGACCACGCTGCGCGGCGAGACTGCGCGACGAGACTGCGCGACGAGATGCACTCGTGTGAAATAAAATTGACGCCCTTTTTTATTACATAACGTTCAATGATTTATTATTACGTGTTTCCGGGCACGTCAACTGCTACGGCCATTAGTCCTGTTAGAACAGTGAATGCTCTTTCGCGGAAGGTGGTGGCATTCGGGATTTTCTCCATCCAGGTATCTCCCAGCCGCGAGGCGCCGCCACATGCGGAACACGCTCTAAGCCCCCGACCAGTCTCCCAACATTTGCGGAAGTGCCGTGCATGTACATGTGCATGTGTGTGTGTGAGGAGGTGAGGCAGAGCGCGCGCGGGTCGTGGTCTGTTTGTTGGGATACTGCTCCGACATTCGCCTGATATTGATCAGAGAAACCACGAAGACTCTCCATCAGAGCAACCGACCTACAGAATTCGATTTAGACAACGTCGAAAGCCCTACCCCGTCGGGGCTCGAACTTTCCGTTTACGACTTCCAAGGCGGGAAACACTGCAGTGACAGTTGTCCAGAACCACTTATGTCTATTAAATATTGTCCAGACATCACTACGCCGGTATGCAAGAAAACTGACCCATGCATTTTGTGTGAATTGATTCGTCGAAAATTATGAGAGAATATTAATCGAATTCCTTTATGTAGAAATAAAAAATGAGGCCATGCACGACTAAATGTAAACGGACAGCTCACAATCGCCGAATATAAAAGAGCCCATGCGGTTTACTTTCAACAAAATTCGCAATGTACCGACTCTTGAAGAAAGAATATCCCGTGTTTTTCACTTGACGGAATGACTTACCGAAGCTCAGCACGAGTGAGTCAATCTTTGTGAAAAGTGAATAATTTCTAGATGTTACTCGTCAATTTCGTGCCCCTGTATGATTTGGCGCAAATGAGTAAAAAATAATAGCTCTACTGATTGAACAGAGAAACTTAATTTATTCGCGCGGCCGAGAAACTAAAACTAATTTCACTTCCTCGCATGGGGTAAGTGTTGTAACGCTGCGCAAAAAGGATGTTTTATATACAATCATGACATTATTAGTGGCAAATAGCATACACGTTTAATTTCATTCCCAGAAGGGGCTTTAGTGCAATTTTTCCCCGATGCACAGTACTTTCCCTGATAACACGAGCTTCGGGTACGCCTCGATAGACTACGTATAATTTGGACATAACACTAGTATTTTTTCATTCCTTGGTGATACTTAAATCTAATGAATTTAGTTAGTTATGTGTTGTTTTTCATTGCATATAGATTTTTATACGGATTTCTCGTATATGGTTGTCAGCAATAATCGCAGTAGCAAATCTATCATTTAAGGTCGGGTTTTACACTGATCTCGGGTGCGCCAATAGTGTGATCTCTGCGCCTGTAGTGTGTTATTTCACATAAAGAAACAGTAACTAATACAATAGCAGATGTTTCAAATGGGTTCCATTATAATAAATTAATAGTAAAAGAAGAAAAATGTTTCAATACAGTTTTCAATTTCAAATAAATAATTGTCGACTCCACTGACTTTTAACGATGCGCCATTGACTGATGCTAAGGCAACAAAACGTTTGGCGTATCTCTATTCAATCAAACCTCAAATGGAACATCTATTTCAGTGAATTGAACACGAAATTTAGTTAATTATGCTACGCATTCATAATTCTTTCAAATTCAGTCAGCCTCCATGTTGCTAGTTGTGTATAATTCGCGAATGTTCATTCCCACCTGAGTGTTAGATACGATATAATATTCTTGGGAAACACAGCACATAGCTCCCAGGCACTTAGGTTACAGACAAGAATTGTACGAATAATAAGTAAATCCCACCCACGAGATTCTTGTAAGCTTCTCTTTACTAAGCTAGGAATTGCAGTGTCTCTTGACATATGAATCAATGATCTTTGTAAAACAAGATTACTTACTCAAGGGCGAGAACATATTTTAACCAATACAGATGTCAATAACTGCAACACTCAACGTAGAAATCACATACATCAGGTGTCAGGATCAACAGCTCACTCCTAAAAATGCACATACAATACATGTTCATTATTTTACAACTCACTGCCAGAAGTCATTAAACAATTAAAATCGATACTAAAGATTAAGTGCCAAGTAAAATTTTTTCTACAGCATAACTGTTTTTATACAATTAGAGGCTAGTTACCGTGTAGACTGTATAATTCTGAAAGACTAAATAAGACAGTAGCAAGTATTGTATCTTAGTTTCTGGGTCAATGACCCCATTACGATTAAGATTTCCGTCCAGTTTCCCTGATCCTTGAGCAAATGCGGCATGTATTCATAATTCATACAGCATTCTTAATTCTGCATGAAATCATAATAGCTTAATATGTATGTGAGTTATAATAGACATCCCCAGAGGTCAATAAACCATGCATATGTTGCACTTCTCCTCAAAGTATGTTACACAGTTTTTCACTGTTTTTTGTCGTGAAATAAACTAAATGATTAAATGCCTTCTCGGAATTTGCTGGAATCTTTTGGGGGACCATTCCCAATTCCCATTTTTGACAAAATGAGTGGTCTGAACTATCCTATTCGTCCACGCTTAAACGCTAAAGCATCAATGCTTAAGTTATTTTTGTTCTTTTTGCCGAAAATCTCATTCTAGAAGAGGTTTCTAAATGAATAACCCTTTATCATTCCTTTCCGACCCATTATGGGTAGGATGCCCCGTTCATATGGCCACTTCAATTTAGAAATGTATGGTACTACAAGAACGGAAAATCAAAGACGCTGGCGTTGCAGTATTTAGGCAAGACAAAAAGCAGACGGCAATTGCTCTTCCACTCTGATCTTTTGACTATTCCACTTACTAAATTACCACAAATGGATTTTAACAGTACACACGGAATGATCCAATCAAGAAAGCCTCCAACAACTTATCGTCATTTCTATCCTGTTTTTTTATACCACTTGTCTGCACTGGCCAATTGTAAGCTGCGATACATAAAAACATAAGAAATTTTCAATTCACTGTGGTATTAACTACAACACAATCAATTTATTTTCAAATAACTTCTTATTGTTTTAATAAGTTGTAACCCGCTTTGAAATTAAGCATTCTTTTAAAAAAATAATCGATGTTATTCCTGATGGATTTAACAATTGTCTCTACATTACCACTCAAACAATAAAATTTAAGATTTTTTAGAAAGCTAGTAAAACTGGACAAATCACAAAGTCTATTGAAACATAACAATGAATTCAACATTATTTTTAAACTTCGAAATAAGAGCTTGAATTAAATCTCGCAAACATCATGTCAATCGAGGAACAATGCATTAGCAATAGTGGAGCCTTGCTCTTATTGAACATCCATGGACATCACGACAGAAGCGAAACACTTTGACCTCTAAACCCCGGGAAATAAAAGTTGAGCAACATTTCCGAATATATTCAAGAATGTTTGTAATTTCCAGGCCCTTTATGACGGGCTCGGTAACCCTTATCTCACCCTGTTTAATTGGTATTTCAGAAGAGTTTCACACGATTATCACCTTATGAGGAGAAAAGGTAAAATAGAAATTCCCAATTCAACGCGGCACAACAGGGATTACGCAGCGGGCTAGAACACACTACGTAGCGTGGCTGAAGCGCCTCCATCTTTGCAGCAAATTGAAGCCATGTTTTTGCAGTCAAAGCATCGCCCTCCGGAGGAACAGAGTATTGTAGAATTTCGTTCGGCGCTGGCTAAGGCCGAGTGGGCGTGCGCCACGCGTTATGTGAATCCTCACACTCCGTGTTCTCGCGAACAAACACGGAATGGCAATATGTTAGGAGAACGAAATGAGAAACTAAGTATACTTCGCTTCCTGCCTCCGTTATTGTCATACGAATGGAAGCTGTTGAAATGTTATTGTAGTTAGCATAAACATGAAAGTGAATGTTATTGCAATAAGAATCAAACAAACGGCTAGCAAATAAGGCGGCCAACTCGAAAAATGATGTATTTTTGGTTTGACGACTTCTATTTTTACAGTTACATTCCGGACATACTAAAGGCATTGAGAATATTATTATTCTAACCACTAATACAATTTAAATACAGATAAACGGAAAGACAACAATATAGAAATAATATCTGATACAAACAACACGCCGCATGAGGCACTTTTGATGTTTTTACTAAAAAAAATGGCGGCGTCGAGCGTCGACCAAGGGCGCCGAAACCAATGGTCAACCGCTCTACGTAGAGTATTGTGGCTCGATGGGATTACGGGACGTGCTTACCGTTACCGTTTCCTTTTCTTCTTAGATCGCAGTGGCGGCAGCAGCAGACAGCAGCATGAGGCAGCTGGCGTTGGCGTGCGCGGCGGCGGCGGCCTGCGCGCTGCTCTTGGCCTGCCAGGTGCAGGGCTACGCCAAGGGCGCGCCCGAAGGCTCCTGCGGCGACATGGTCCCGCAGCACGGCGTCGACCCGCAGAAGTCCCCCGCGCCCTACACGCTCACTCCCGTCAAGGCCAAGGACGGCTCCGTCTCCCTCACGCTCAAGGGCGGGAAGACCTTCAAGGGATTCTTGGTGCAAGGCCGCGACGCTTCCGGCAAGGCCGTGGGCAGCTTCAAGGTCACCCCCGGCGCCCGCACCGTCGACTGTACTGGCCCCAACGTAAGTGTTTCTTATCCCAACTCCCAACTCCATGAGTGACTGTGCAAGGTCTTCTCGAAAGATTGAGTTCATGATTTCATACACAGAACTAAAACGAGGTGCCAGAAAGAAAGTCCTGAAGAAATGTTCGCAGATGTGAAATACATATTGGTACTTCCCCCGAGCGGCGATATCATTTTCATATTGAGCGCCGGTCATATTTGAAACAATTAAATATACTATAAAAATATCTAAATCTCTCCTACTTCCAAAATAACAAGTTGACAAATACATTTCTTGAAAATTTTGTGGAACTACTTTTACTTCTAAAGCAGCTTTTAGTTATGAAAACATTCGAATTTAGAAATGTTTTGAATTTCTTAATGAAAACTTCGGACGAGTGATTTTAGCTCCAAACATAATCAATTTTTGTACGTTAATACATAACGGTGTTTTTCCTTAAATAATGACGGTCATCCATAACTTCCCTAAGAGGCAGGAGAGTTCACATATTGTTACGCTGCTTAACATAAGGGGAGGGGTAGTTATTGTTATGCAAAACTGATATTTTTTCAATGTTTACAAAAATAATTTTATCTATTTGTTAACTAAGGCAATGAACCAAATTAAAATATCTAAATAAAAAAAGGTATTATAAATAAATTATTATAAAAAAATTGAAATATTTTTTCGACAATGGTATATACTTTGAATCTGTTAGGTTGTAAAGATAATATTCAAAACTGAATTATAGACAATACCGACAGGTGCCCCAACAGACTGGAGGTTGCACCCCCATTCATTGACGGAAATGTAATTTCAAAAATTCAAAATACGTATATATTTGATTTATTTAGTCAAAAAACAATAAAACTGTATGTGACGTGTGGAGGAGAAAATCAACTGCGCACGTTTGCTTGAGTTCCAGAACCCCTTCCCAACAAATAAACTGCAAATAGTTGAAAAATAAATAAAAGTTAAAAAAATTATATAAATATATATAATAATAATTATTATATTTTAAAAAGCACGAGATTAGCAACCCTTGTTGCCATCTGCGTATATTTGCTGGAATATTTGTATTACACATTTGTTGCATATACGAATGGGTGAAAACCAGAACGGTGTAAGTAACATTTTATGCATTCCGAGAAATCTGTTTAAGTCAATATTAGTGTAAAGTCGTGGTGCATTGTTTCATCATTAAAACCACAAAAATACATATCCACTAAAATATAACCTAAATAAACACGTTTTCTCAGAGTTTATAAAATGTCACTTATACCGTTCTGATTTTCAACCATTCATGTAATAAAAATGTAAGCAATTCAAGTAAATTAATTAAAACTACTAAATAAAAGTTTATATTGAACCACGACTTACATAATCTTATGCGTCGTGTTCGTGTACGGTATATACACCTCCAGGGCACGTGGTTATTGCTTTGATTTCTTCCATTGGGCATGAAAGTTCGACATAAACATTAACATGCGCGATAGTCTGAAGTATTCACAATGCCTAACATAAACGTAAGTAAAATAAGTTTCTATTGGCTGTGAGAATAGATTTCAAGATATCGACTGAGTCTATGTCCCATATGGCGTTGGTTCTATCGACTTCGCTCTAATTTCGATTTTGACTTACCGTTCTGTGATTGGTTCATTTCTTATGTCTTAGCGTAAGCACAGAAGCTTGCAAGCTTTTTGAAGTTGTCTTACGTGTTATGCTTATGCGAACGCATTGTGAATGCGTCCGCTTATGGACGTAGTCCTAACTTTTATGTTAAGGCCCACAAAATGGCGTTAAATGCTTATGTTTATGTTTGCATTGTGAATGGGCCTTTACAGAGAAATCGGTCGAGTAGTTTTTGTATCCATATGCGGCAGACATAAGCACAATCCCTTTATTTATATATGGATGGATAAATATTAATAACACCAATAAAATTAATGCACATAGTTTTTACCGTGTTTTAACTTTTATAGATATTGGGAGGGTTCAAGTTCGCAATACTCAAGCGTTTCAGGGAGAGGGGGTTTCCAAAATCCTTATAATTTACGACGGACGCCCCAAAAAGACAGGATATTGAACATGCCTCTCAATTTCAATGTGAAAGTGTAATTATAACTACGAGGCAGATAATTCAAGCAGCGTGGCTAAATACCATTAACATGGCAGTTCTAAACATTTTTAAAATGTAAATGTAAATTATGACCCTACATTAATTGTTATAAGAGAATGGTGCACTTTGAAATATCTAATTATATTACATACAACGTTGAGAGAATATTTTGAAATATAATTCAATGTATAACTTCAAAAAGAAAAGAAACAACTCTCCAAAGTTAAATCTAAAGTGGGATAACATTAGACCCTGTGGCTTTCAGTGGATGTCAATTAATTTGGCCAATGTCACACTCTGGACCAAAATTATCCTGCTTTAAAGTACACCAAAACCAATAACAAAATATTTAAAATAATATTTTTCTCCATGCTATGGATCTGAGGCTATTGAATATGATAGTATCGCTACAGAATTCTAGGATCATGCATTTTTAAATTTCTTTTTTAAGTAATTAATAAATTGCATCTTCAACAGAGTGCTTCCGGTGCCACACATAGCGGGCCTGAAGAGAAATCTTCTGTGTCCCTCACTTGGGAGCCTAAAGGTGTAAGTGGACCTATTACATTCTGGTGAGTAACATTACATTGCACAAATTACAATTGCTTCTGTTAGTTTATAAGAATCAATTAACTTTTGCTGTGTTTTTGATGTACGAGAGAAAAAGAAAGACAACCTTTTTCAGGGGCGAGGGAGAGGAGAGTTTTACAATGAGGAGGAGGTTAGATTCATTGGCTTCCAAAAAGTAAATATAAGTTTTAGGGTGGCACAACGAATTTCCCCGACATTTCCCAATTTTTCTAATATTTTTCCTCATAAAGTTTGTAATTTAACACTACGAAAAGTAAATATTATACTATCCTGACACTAATTGGTCAGCTCTCTTATTTCACTGTGACAAAGTACCAATTAACAAATATTTCCCCCACAAATAAAACTTGAGCAAAAATAATTAACTTCTACAAATTCACTGGCCACCCTGAAGCTTTTAAACTTTTTTTTTTATGCAACACTGCCAAACTGCTCTCTATAATGTTCTTGAAACTTGGGTTTTGAGTTCTTTATTAGGGCAAATACTAAAATGTTTTTCTGTAAACCTGTACAAATTGGAACCTGGAACCACGGAAAAATCTAACTTATGCCACAGTAAATCTCAATTCCACAATATATTAATTAATCGAAAAACTATACAACTTTGCGGAGAAAAAAATTAAGAAAACTTTCAAAAGAACTTTAAAACTTCTAGTCATAAATTATGTTTGGCCCCCACTGTTTGGTGTGATCAAACTTCAATGTATTCATCATGAAAGCATGAGTCCAAATGTTGTTTTGTATCTCCTGAAAATCTTGTTAATGCATAATCGTTGGAATTTCTCTGAACAGTACTTCTGTTACATAATGAGGTATGTAGTGTGGTTGGAAATGTGAAGACATCACATTCTGAGATAGAATAAATTATATTATTTGGATGTAAATGTTACATTTAATATACAAAATTCATTTTATTTTATACAGACTACAGTAAAACCCCGTTTTCATATTTTCTACCCTTTTACGTAATTTTTCTTTGGTCCAATTGTTAAGCCTATATATACAAAGAATTCTCGTTCCGCAATTTACAACTTGATAAGAAGCACTTCCCACCGTTACCACTACATACATTTTTCTATTTATTTTTTACTTTTTCATATACGTACGTATTTGTGGAGTAACATACGTAGTGCAGAGAAAGTAATGTAATGCTGCAGAAAAACTGTGATTTTTCAACAGAAAAACTCATAGCAAAACAGAAAAAATGGATAAATCCAATTTCAATATGTAGTAAATTAATTCACATGTACCAGTAGGGAAACGAAATGAGTGCACGCCCACCCACAAAACTTGCATCCAGGCTCCCTTTACAAAAGTGTATCAACACAAATAGTTGTAATAACATACATTATATAATAAAAATATCCCCTACAAACAGGCCCCCTTTTACCTGGGCCCGCCCGTATTGCAGGCCTGAACATTATGCCACTGATATGTGTGTAACAAAATCACAAAGCTTCAAGTTTGTTCAGATCAATCTGAAGATTGATTTTGAAGAAAATCAGCTGAACAGTCTAGGCACTAGCGTTGACCACAGACCGACAGTCATTTTGCCGTCAATCAATTTTTCGATTTCAAAGACCTACAAAACATGGATTCTGGTTACACTAAGTGTGAGGAAGTAATTTACCATTTATAGGAACATGATTTATCCACTTTTCGTTACCAGGGCCAGTCAATAAGAGTGTTTCTGTCAAAAGTTTGCAGTTTTTCCGCACTCGACTATTGTACTTTGTCATATGAGAGGCGAGAAAAAACAGCCGCCATTGCAGTAAATAATGTAAGAACTCACCTAGCCGACCGTTTTTAAAACTTCTCTGCATTTTACACTTTTTTCCATTGGTCCCATGAAAAGTTCAAAAATGAGGTTTTACTGAACTTCTTTCAGTTAAAATGATAGTCTGAAAAGTAAACTACATTTATTTATTCCATTGCAACAATAATTTATGTCCTGTATGCCAATTCTAATATAAAACAATTTTTAGATATTGTAGGTTTTATTTCATCTTAGATGATGAACATTACTAATGTTGACAAAACACAAATACAATTGTGGTATTTACAAAAATGTGGTTGGTATTTGTGATATACTACAAAAAGATTAGGACTGAAATTGCTGAACACACTTAGCATTAATAAATTAAAATCAATGTGCCACACAAAATCACAAATTTTGTCTGATTTGCAGGTACACTGTTGCACATAACGGAGGAGAATTCTGGGTCGCTCAGAAGACGCAGTCTGTTGCACTATAAGAGATGCAACTATCTTCTATCAGCAAGAAATAGATCACTATCTCCGCAAGAGAAGTCAAAACACTTTCTCATTATTTCAGGTCTCGTCAAACAATTCCTCAAAAGTAATTATAAATTGTCTTCTCCAAAAGGATCAATGACAATAAGAGTAAAACCTAAAGTCACCAAACAGATGGAGAAAGTAATTTATTTAATCACCTTCATTTACAAAGCACTCGTACAAATGTTATACATTAACAACATTCAACAGCCCAATTAAGAAATTGTTGTAGAGAACATTAAAACTCATTTTCAAATGTATTTTAGCATTTGGAGAGTCCAGTCATTGACTGACCTTACATTTTGAGTTCGGATTTCAAAATAAATATTCTATCAAAAAGGTTTGTTTGTAAATAAAAAACTGTCAAAAACATAATGGTCAGTCCACCTTGAATCGTAATTTAAATCAGATATAAGTCATCGAAAGACCAAGGACATAAACAAATGAAGAGAAACATTTTGAAGTTATGACTTCACATTTTGTGTCAGATGGCATCACAAATTACTGTAGATAAAAGTACTATTTATTTTCTTACAACACTGCACATACAAAAATGTATGCAAGGGACATCTAACAAAATTGAATTTCACAGCAACTACACTGTTACATTACATTTGATTCATACAATCTTCAAAAGCATCAAGCCTCTCTCCTAATGCCACTTTTATTAAAAGGGAATTCAGCATCTCAGATACCACTACATGAACGAAACGCTGAAAACTATTTACACCTTGAAGTTCAATACATGAGTCCAACAGGTATTCCAACATCAATATGAAATGACTGATCACGATCATCTAAGTTTTAAAAGCATTTTTCATGCTCTTGAAATTCATGATTTGATTCTAATAAGTTCCAACTGAGATACAAAGTAACGTATTGCACAACACCTTCACAACATGGCAAATCCAGAACATTCTAACAAATTCAATCGCTGATCTGAAAACATAATTGAGTAACGTGCAATGACTTTTGACATATCCCCTTCCATTTCTCCCTGGAGTATCCTCTTTTGAATGCATTGGCCTGAAAATGGGAACAAAATGGAGAGGGAGCGGAGTCATTAGTGCAAGTTGCAACTGGTGGGAGGCAGGTACAAGAGCTGCTCAGGCAGTGCTGACTAACAGAACTTCCAGCGATTCCCACATTCATTGCACATGACAAACGTCGTCATAGGTTCATCAGCACTCCTTGTTTGCACCTGAAGGCAGGAATCACCAAATGAACAAGTGATAAAAAAAGGCAAAATTTAAAACATGATTTAAGAACTTTGCAAAAGGTCACGAGTAAATGATTTACTAAAGATAAGACACTGATACATAAAAATGAAAAAAGGACAAAACTCTGAAGTACTTTTAATTTTATCACTGAACTTTCTGACAAATACGTAAGTATTCTGTAAGTAATGGCAAATATATTAGCCAATACAGTGACAATAATAGAAATTGACGACATGTGATTGAAGGTGGCAACTTGCAATCTTTGGTCAATATATATTGCAAATTTGTTCTTGAAGCAGGAGCCAACATGTAGGGGAAATTGAAAGATTGGTAAATAGAAATCATTATTTGATTATGCATAAAGGAAACTGCAATCAATGTATATTACAGTACTCAGAGACAAAATCCTTCAAAATAATCTCAAGATTTCCACAAATCCCTCCCAAAGCTGACATATGCATTGACTGCCCCTAACTATATGTACCATTTGTGCACTGCACAGGTCAGCAACAGTGACCTATGTCACTGAAGGCCTCCACCCAACAAACTGCCATCCAATGCTTCTCAAAGCAATGACTTTGCCAACAAACAGACATTTCTATTATTTTAGAAAATATAACACAGTTGCCTTGATTAACAAGATGACCATTATTATAATGAACTCTCATGTTTAAATTTTTTGAAATAGGAAAACATAGCTATAAATAAAGCATGGAAGAACTACAATGCAATGCTCACCTGATTGTAAGTGCAATTACGCTTCTTACACTTGCCACATTTAAGCAGGTCTGTTTTAGTGCCCTGTACCTGAGCTAATTGTGCATCATTAATAGCTTCCTTCATGAATTTGGAACGTAATGACTTCATTTCATCACTGGCCATTTCCTGGAAATTAAAACAAGTTCCTTCCTAATGTGAGCATATTAGAGCTTTAAGCCCAATGTTAAGAACTTGAGCAGAAATACAATAGAACTTGCTCAATGCAGAAACTGTGTAAAGCGGTCTAATGTGAACATAAATTGCAGTCCTGGCAAACATAAATTTTACAGAATTATAATCTGCAATCTTGTCTAATACGGAAAAAATACTGGTTCCTTGAGATTCTGCATTGAGCAAGTTTTACTCTATGATGTGTGTAGTGTTACTATTATGAAAGTTTTCAGAGGGTACAACATTTTAAATCTACATCCTTTTTCAAAAGAAGAAAGGAAACAGGGTAGCAATTCTCCTCATATGATCTAATATTGACTATGGTAACTTGTTGGAGAAATGCTTTGTTTCTGCATAGCCATTTCTTGACATTTTCTCTTCTATAACATCCATAAGATTATGCTTATAGCGAGTTGATAATCTGGGGGTATACGACATGTATCATGCACGATATTGTGTTTGCGGCCAATTTGAGGCTGTCAGGACTTTAGTATCTCAGCAGGTTATCAGAACTAAAGTACACTCAAAGTTCACAAATTATGATAACGACCTCCCAAGTTAACTGATAGCACTTCCAAAAGCGTCTTGGAAAAATACAAGAAGTTCCAGTGATAAACAGGCAGCAATGAAATTGAAAATTACAAAGAACATTTTCTCCAAAAATCTACGCTTCTGATGCTAAAATGGCAAAGGAATTATTTATTACTAACATTATGAGGAACAAGCAGGTAGGATTTTTATCAGCTGAAGAAACTCACCCTGAGCATCACATGAACTGAACTGAATTGAATTGATGCTTTATTTTACATGGCGAGACTCAGGTCATGAGGACTGCTCTACCGCCTGACCATGTAAATTTCACTACGCTCCTTTCACCAACTAGCAGAGAAAGGAGGTATTTCTTGGGATAAGAAAGTTTGATCCTGCTTGTGGATCCCTAAGGTGGTGGAGGAGAAGAAGAAAGAACAAAGCTTGGAGAGCAGCGTTGTTTTCTCACAGAATATCTACCTTTTCAAACTAGTTATTGAATTCAATTGAAGCCTTAATATACGTGGCGAGATTCAGATCATGCGGCCTGCTCTTCCGTCTGACCACGCAAATTTTGCAACGCTCCTTTCACCAACTAGCGGATAAAGAAGTTACTTCTTGGGCGAGGATTTGAAACAGACAATTTGAATTTAGCTCAGAGGCTTCATTTATCCTGAAGATCTTTTACATGCAATAAATCTATGAACATGGGACAGCCATCTGTACTTTCCCTCCCAAGGATTATTTTACTCTAAAAATCCACAGATTCGAATGGGTTTGAACCCGCGAACTTGAGTATAACAATCTGATACACTAACCGCCACAAGCACATATACAAACTTTTTTTTTTTTTTTTTGTTTGAGAATAAATGGTCCTTGACAATATTAAACATACCTCTGCTGTCATAGTAGCCAAACGACCCGCTGTAATAACCCCAGCAAGGAAATTACTACGTAATGTGGGATTCTTTGCATCTTTCAAGTTTGCAACTCTACTGCGAACTCTGTTTTTATATCGCATGTCTGTGTTGCGGAACTCTTGAAATATTGCCTCTTCTAGCTCTTCAGCGAGCTCTTCTGGAGTTGCACAGCCTTCTGATATATCTACACATTATGAAAATAAACACATTCCATAATAACATTGAGAAAAAAAAATCCCTAGTTTGCAACTAACCTTATTTATACATGTGGGTAGTAGATATATTGAACAATGTAGCACAATGAAAATTTCCAACAGTGTATCAAAATTTGCCAACATGAAGATTGGCTTTTATGTTACAGAAAAATCCATAATAGCCAAGTCAAATTACGCCCAAAAACTGCTTCATATTTTTTAAATAAAATTTGAGCACATAGTACCATAAGTCAAATTTCAATTCTACCATTATGGGACCAAAAAGCAACAATTTTGACGTTAATTGATGGCAGCTGGAAAGAGGTCACGGCAAAACTAAATATCTAACCTTGATTAAATCTAACCAAAGATTAGGAAACTAACTAGTAAGAGAAAGTCTCTGCCATTCGAGAGTACCATTAGCTTCTTAACACAATCTTTTCCACATTTTTCCTTCCACACGTCTTTTGCTCAAGCACAGTTTGCTTATTAGCTTGCCATAGGTTTAATTTTCATTGAATCCTCCCAATAATTGCAAAACTTTAAACTAGTTTTTGACACACTCCTATAACTACATTTATAACAAGAGATTTCTCTCTTAGTGTGATCTATTCCTCAATATTAGATGTATAAATCATTCCATGTACACTTATTAGTTGTTTTGCAGATTCTTAAGTTAATATTGTGACTACTTGGTACAATCACTGCAATATTGAAGAGTTCATTATGGCAAATGAAATTCACTCAATGCAATGCAAGAATCCACAGCACAGAGGAACTCTTGCCTTGGGAACCTAATATCCAGTTTAAATTTGACCCCAGACAAATATTATTCTTCACTGTAAACACTTTTACAGTTTCAACAAGTATTATAATATTATGTAAGCGTAACCAATAATATGAGAAAGTAGGTCCCATTTTAGCACCATAAATTTTCCATTGTTATATACAAGCGCATTGATTTTTTTCTCATAAACCCATTGAAGCTACTGGTCGATTAATCAGGGTGTGTGACATTCCTTCTCAATGCTCTGAGAGAAAAAATAAAAATAAAAATATGTCATTTTAATATGAATACATCTTTTTCTCAACGCAGAAACTAATTAAAAAACAATTCCATTTTGCTAATTGTTCAATATTATCTAACATAATGTTTTTATAATTCAATCCATTTAAATGGAAACCCAACTTCTAGTACTATCCCAGTACTTTAACAAAGAAACAACACTTTGTGGAATTTTACATTTTCTTAAAAAAAATGTAAGACATACAAGGAGCAAAAATTTCAGAACAATGAATTTTCTTAAACTTTAAGGTGAAATAAAATCTGTCTAAAGCAGGACCTGTGCAAACAGAAAACATGCCTGAACCGGAAAATTTATCTGGCCCGTGAAGTTATTTTGAGCCTGTGAGGGCATTTTAAACAGCATAAAGTAGAACCTGTTTAACATGGAAACGGAATGGTTTTTCATGTCCTACAGGCAAAAAGAAAGAAAGAAAAAAAATGGTTTAAATTCTCTATCCCTGTGACACATCATTTAGACAAGGCAGACACACCTTGGGGTCGCTTGTCATTCAAGGTGTAGGCTGTAGGGGAATTTCCTCCCTTCCGACTCTCTTAGATTGGAAAAGTGTAAGGGCATGGCTTCTTTTCGCATGCCTCCCCGCCCAACGTCGACAATCATAACAGATTGGCCACAGGCGCATGGCTCAAGGCCATGTGAGGGTAACAAAATATCATAGTACTCTGAGCTGTGAAGCACTGTGCATTGAAAGAGTCAGCAAGCAGTCCAACTGCAGCCACTACGAAGTGAGGTAGGGTGTATTTTCATCAGTTTCACAACAAGTTTAACAATGATTGGGGGGGAAAAGAGAGAGAGGGGGGAAGGGAGGGAGGGAAAGAAAGAACATAAAAGAACTAAACGATAAACTGAAAAGATAAAACTTACAGAAGCAAGAGAAACTCTGAAGCTGTTAACGAAGAATGTTGAATGTTCATTTGCTGGTGATATCTTCCATACATACGTTATATGTAAATATAATTTAATAATCATAATAAAATTGTGTATGGTAATTTTGACTTTCTGTTAATTACTACTTTACTTATTTTAATTTACTAGTTTCCAGACAGAAATATCACAATCACAAGTCATAAAATAGATTCTAGCTTAGACAGATTTTATTGCATAAAAGAAAATATAATGCTTTCTTTTATATCATGTTTCTAGTCATTCACATTATTTGCTAAAATTGAGCACTTTTCACTTGGTTCTCTTTCATTCAGTTAACTACAAAATGTCTCTTGAAATCAAACAGATTTGTGAAAATAAAAGATTCTAAATGAAGGTAAAATAGTTGTCTAATTCCATCCATTTATCACCTCCTTTATCAATATACAATTATATTACATTCTTTTAAAAAAAACATAACATCTATTTATCCATTATTCCACACAAATTATTAGAATAAATATTATATCAATCTAATGTTGCTTTGTCAACAATGTAGACCATTGATCACACCATTTCCTTCATGCTTTGAAGTTCCCATCACCTGGTCCAACTTTTAATATTGATATTAATGTAGCAGAATTGAAAGAAATCATGTTTCATTGTAACGTATGTCGATAAGAAGCTTCTTCAGCTAATCAATTTTACAGCTGATGACAAACAATTTGAAAGAAATCTGTTTTCCTGCAATGGTGTACCGACAATAATAATTACTAACCTTTGAAACATGTTAGTTCAATCATATAATAACACCAGATAATATTCTAAATCCATTAACCCTAGGATGCATGACCTACTTAAAAATCACTTTTAGACTTGAGTGAAAAAACACACACTGAAATAAGATGGGTAAAGTTATTTAGGTTTTTTATTAACATGATTCACTCCTTTTTAGAAAGCCTTATTTAACAATGTAAGTGATTAAAATCAAGTGATGAAATTAAAATTGGTGTCGACTTTCAATGCATGTTCGTTCATATCTTAGTTCTAGTTGAAGGGTATATATGACAGTATTTACATGGTGCACTTAGCTTTCATTCATATAATTTGTTTTTCTAATTAATTACACAATAAGAGGAAAAAAATCCTAGGCCATCTTTACTTGTTAAGAAAGTTTTCTTTGTTCCCTGCACACTAGTTACCTGCTCACCTAAATCTGTCATCCGTGTTGTTTCCTAATTTCTCTGCTTCAAATCATCGCAGCCCAGTAAGATTGCAAGAACGGGACTCTTAGCAAGACAGTAAACCCATTAGAATAAAGATTTTAAAATAAGAATTTTTCAACTCGTTTTCAATTAGAAATCCCCTCCCAGTTTTTTCTACATGCACAAAAAATTGCAGTTTAATACAATTTAATTTTTTGAAGACTTTATACTTCAAAGTTTTTCAAATAAAAATTATTTGAAGCTTAAAATTACAATTTCTTTATAATATAATGTTGAAAAACATTTTTAGACAAATACTTTCAAAACAAATTAGAATATTTAAAATTTACTGCCATTTGGTTAGTGGTGGAATTGGTCCAAAAGTTAATAGATTATCATCTAATCATATTTCTAATCATATTTTATCACAGGGGTAGAATTTACTGAATATAATACAGTGAAACCTCTAAGCTGACCAAGTGTTTAATACCTTAAAATTGGTCTGTTAGAGAGGTTAGAAAGGGTACATCACACTACTGTCCTCACCGCTGCTGCTGCTGCAACTACTATGATATGCTTCATAACACTATTCTGATTTCAAATGAAAGCTTTACTGTATTACATCAATGTTGCACTTTTTGATCAACTGTATTTATTAATTATAAAGAGTTTAAAAATGAATAGTAGTGTACTTTAAGAATTGTCCTTCTTCAGGTAGTGTGCTAATGACTAAGTGTTGATTATTGTAATTCAGGGGTATTATTTTGCTTCTACGAAATTATCTTGCAACTTGATAACATGACAGTTTCTCTACTTTTTCTGCAAGATCTCCCCTTCAAAGTTTTGGTAAAATCTCATGTACCCAATCTCTATTGCTTATCTGAAAGACACAGGATATGGCTCTGCTCCAGAAGTAGGCAAACTCTCGAGTTCATTATTTCAGTGCAAGGTTTTCAGGTCTCTTACAGGGAATGCGATGTTTCATTACGACAAAAATTCATGGTCGTTGGTAATGAAAAGAGGTGGTCACCTTTAAGGGGGTAAAAATAAATCGTTTTATGGAATAATTATTCTGTTCCTTAGGAAACTGATCTCAAAAAGGAGTGGTGTTCTTGATGAGAGGTTTAACAGTATTCTGAAATGTCATTTGGTTTCTGACACCTGATTTGAAGTAAAAGTCTGAATATAATGTGGGTTCCAATGGCAATGCTGGAACAGCAAAGAGATGCTAAGACAAGAGCTTTTAAGTACACAGAGAAATATATATGATAGTGATGTCCTACATACGTCCCCCTAGAATATGAATGTGGTAATGAAAGATTACTTTACTGTTTTATGTTACAAATATCTTTCATTATTAACCATTACATGGATGGAAATTTCAGCCAATAATATGAAGAATTCTGACCCTAAAAACAGGAGACAATTATCTAAAAAAACTTTCTTCATGATTACCTCTACATATGTGGTAATTATTGCTGCATGTTATGTTCACAAAGACCTTATATAATTTTTCTAATAACTACACAAGACATTATAAAGGACCACCATTTAATGTTACAACTATTCAGTGTCACATCAATTCATCATTCGTTCATTCATTCATTCATTCATTCATTCATTCATTCATTCTGCCCGGAGTCAGGCTACTGTAAAATGCTCTTTTTTTGACATGACCAGCCATTTCCCTGTTTGATAGAAATGTTATCCATATGAGAAATTTAAAAAACAAAAGTCTTTTTGACATTTCCTTCCATTTGGTGGCTCTTATTTTTAAAGTTAAAAATGAACACATTGAATAGATCACTTGATACCGAGGCAGAATAGTTGCGTCACTCCAAACATCAACTCAATATCCGACTCGTGTCCTTGTATATTTCCTTCACATCGATACATATATATTGTAATAACATGTACAGAGAGTAAATTTATTGCACTAAGTATAGAAATAATTACAGTAAGTATAAAAATTTTAAAACATAGATGATATCAAGTAATTCAGTAAGAAACAAGTACTAATGTTTACTGAGGTCATCAGGCTAGATGTAATGAATTCTTTCTCATACATTGGCATAGCCTCAGAAAAAGTACAAGCACATTAGTCTATAGTGCATGTATTAAGTATGTATTCATACTAAGAATTTCTTTTTGACCAAATCGTATCTTACACTCAATGTACCTTACACAGAAAAACTAACAAATGGAATCAGTTACAAGGAAATTCCTCTGGTCATGTAAAAATTTGATATTCTTGCCTTTCTAAATGCAAATTTGATGAGATCAATTGTAGGCATAAATATCATTAATGAAAGAACACAAGAAAACACGGTACAGCCATATAATCCTAGAAACCAATGCAGTGGGAGCTGAGAACACATGTCATGCATTCTAGGGTTCATTTTACATGTAAGAAACTCTGAAGAGTGTATCTGTAAACAACTGACAGTTAAAATACTCTGATCCAAAACTGACTTGATGCAATCATAAATCACATTTATCTCAAAAGAAAATGAAATATGCATTTCAATTAATTTAATTTGTCAGATTACAAATAATATCTTCAAAGTTAATAATGTTATATATGTACTATGAAATGAAAAAAACATTAACAGTTTCACAAATAAGTTTTTGGAGTATGCAAATTTTAAAAGATGTTCCAGTCTGTGAATCTAAGACAAATCAAAACTAGGGAGCACCAACTGAAGAAGAAGACAAAGAAGAAACAAAAATTAATAATAAAATTATTTAGTAATAAAAAATATTTATTAATAAAATTATTTATTTAACATTATTCTATTTATTTTTCCTTTGATAACTTTTGAAGCACAAATCGAGCCAAACCAACCTAAGAATTATTTAAGAATTTGGTTGATATGCCACACATTAATGCATATACGAAATACTGAGTCTCTAGCTTAACTCGCAACCCATGTCTGGAAACATCACCACTTGTTTTGGCAATTTGGCTACCCACGAAATATCTTTGGCATCCCTTTCACCTTAAACGACCCACGGCTGCATGCCTTCAGATTTCTGAGTAATAGACTGTGGCTAATTTTAGTTGGAAGACACAGAAAGCACTTATCCTGTCTTTGTTAGTCTTTCAACGCACTACAGCCACTACACTGAAAAGTCACCACTCTATAAGCAAATAGTGGCTTCGAGCATTTAATGGCATTTAAAGCATTTACTGGACGGCCAGTTTTTGTCATTTTAAGGAAATTATATTTTATTAATTATTTTCAATAATTAATTTATTATAGATTTGATTTATTGGTACTTTTAATAATTTTATTAAGGCTTTCTTTTATTAAAGCTTTATTTGCTTGATAATCAGATTCAATAATAATAATAATAATAATAAATTATTGTTAAAAGTAATGAAGAGTAATGTTACACAAGATATCTTTCTGATTTCTCTCTGAGCAGACTTTCTTTAAGTAATAATTATTGTAATGTTGGTGTTAATAAATTGATAAACAGTCATAACTTCCCTCCACATCTTCAGTATTACAGTTTTGTATAGTGAATGTCTTATGTATACTGAACAGATTCGCCTAAAGAGACATTTTGTTTGTGCTCATGTCTCTGCTCACCCCTCCCATCGCATCAGCTCTGTGCAGTGAGAAAAGTGTCCAGCATGTGAGCCCGCCTAAGCTCTTGAATGGGAAAAACACAGAAAAAGGAGCAGCTTATGACCTGACTGTTGCCTTCTCTGCAGTCTCCATGTGCAAGACACGGCTGTCTTGAAAGGTGGCAAAAACTCACGGTTGCCAAATTGCCAAAACGAGAACAAATGACATGGGTTGAGAGTTAAGCTGAAGACTCTGTATATACACAGATATAAGTAACCTTAAAAATCTGAAAATTTATACCATTAATCTTTAGAGCCCACCACATGCCGCACCGGGAAGATTTTTTTATTTGATGGTGGCAACACAACTTGTCTATGTGGAACACATACTCAGCATTGTATCATGCTTTTAAAGAAGAAATATGGCGTTGGTGAAGCACAATGACAGCCCCTAACTAACCCTGCTGGTGACTTACAGGCATTATGTCAGATGGAGTGCATTGTTTTCAAATGTAATTTTTATTTTCATTATAATTATTATTTAAAAATTTAATGTTCCTACTACTTAACAGACGTGATGGTCCAAAAATGTTATTTTTGTTTTTATTTTCTGTTTCACAAAATTGATTTGTGGAAAGGGTAGTTGAAAAAGGGTCCCTTTATATGATGTTTTGTGAGATGGAATGTAATAATTTAGATTTAAATCAGGAAGTGTCAGATTATTATTACACATGTGCATAGAATGTCCAATTATTCAAAAATATTCAAAATTTTAATATTTTAAGAGAGAGAGAAATATTCTAATTTTACAACACAAATGCTATGCAAGTTCCTATTTTTTCTTTAAAATTTTTAAGATGGTTCAATGTTACTTAGTTTGTACACATTCTTTTTGGTTTTTTATTTCTAAATGCATATAATTATTTTGATGACAAGAAAAGTACAAGTCAGCTGTTTTTAATAATTGTGTAACAAAATCTGTCTTTTTACAGACAAACAACTTTAACAATTTAAACCATTCAGGTTATGAAAACAATATGAAATGACATTGACAAAACTGGTGCCTCAACAACAGCACTCCAAAAAATGGGGGAACAGACAAAAAGGGAACATTGAGTACTTAGGGTTAAGGACATTAGTCCCTCTACTTAAGACAGAGATGCATTGAAAAGGATCATTTGAAAACAATTATAATTTCTCTGAATAAGGGATTTCAAATGGAAAGCCACAGTACAATTTTTCTATATAATTGAGACAACCAGATATAATTTTCATCAAAAGAGTGACATCTGAAACTTACACAAACTTGTAGGAAAAACATTACAAAAGGATGGAAAGGGATAAAAATACACAATTGAAAAATGTGTATCTGAAATAAATCAGTGCAAAAGTACAAGAGTATTTGTAAAATATATATTTTATATGTTGTTCATGATGTCGACACCTGCATATACATTAACGAACAATATTGATTAAAATTTTGTTTTCTGCTCAGAAGCTGCAAACTGAAAACTATTTGCTGCAGAAATGTGAGCAATTCACTGGGAGTGAAGCCGATAAGATTTCGTGACCTTGACACAATAAAAGTTACATGTCACTGCATCATTGTACGATGAACCATCTGTGTAAAGAATATATGATCCAGACAGGCTTCCCTCATTTCTCAAAAAAGTATCTGGTAAACAAAGGGAAAAGTAATTTGTTTGGGAAGATCGACAAGTGAGTTCAATATTGGGGCGGAGGAGTTTCCAATGAGGAATAAGGTTTCTAGAGGGTTTCTCAGGGGAGGGAAGACCGACCTTAAGATCCTGCAAAAGATTTTGCAATTGAATACCTGAGAGCTGAGGTAGCCATGTTTGAAGAATATATATGGTCTCATAATCAGGATGGATAATTATTTGGAGACAGGAATGATTAAAGTGCCCTGACAGTTTAGCACCATAAGACGCCAATAGAATATCCTGCCTTCTTTTTAAGGATGGCTCCCCAGCATCAGCTACAAGGCACTCAATTCGGCTGGTGCAACACGCACCTGTTGAGAGGCAGACACCAGCGTGGTGTATGCCGTTAATGGGTTGGAGAGTGGAGGGAGCTGCAGATCCATAAACCTCACTGTCGTAATCCTAAACTGAGCGGACGAGTGCTCTATATAACCGCAATCAGGTAATGCAGTCGGCTCCCTATGACGTGTGAAAACGCATTAAGGGGGGGAAACATCTGGTTAGTAGTCTACAGATATGAGCATGCCACATGAGAGGTTTGTCTAACATTATCCCCTAGTACTTGGCAAATTCTGCATATGGAAGCTGATTTCCTCTCAAGTAAAGGACTGGATACAAGTAGTAAATCCTGCAGAAATGCACACCAGTAGATTTAGTAGGAGAGAAGTTAAAACCTGAGGTCATGCTCCATTCGTGGAGATTCCTGAGCACCAGTTGAAGTTGGCTCTGGATGCCACTGATGCTGCTGTATGAACAAAAGATGGCAAAATCATCCACAAACAGCTAAGCCTTAACAGGTTCTCACACAGTCAACACTATACCATTTATGGCGGTGGCAAACAGAGTGGTACTCAGAACCGATCATTGCGGGGGACCATTTTCTAGAGGGTGACTGCCAGAAAGCCCAGGAGTGCAGGGTCTGCAGAACGCCATACCTCCAAGTACTGCCGTAGACCTTTTCTGTGACAAATAATATGGCCACAAGATGTTGCTTCAAGTCAAACAATGAACAGATTGCTGTTGCCAATACAACAAGGTGGTCCAAGGTTGACTAGTTTCTTCTAAAACCGGTTTCGATTGGTGTCAACAGATTTCTAGGCTCCAGGGTCCAAGCGAACCACTGATTCACCATGTGTTCCAGCACTTTGCACACACAGCTTCCGAGAGAAATAGGTCGATAGCTTGATAGCAATGATCGATCTTTTCCTCTTTTGGGACCCGGGATGATGATGGCTTCTTGCCATAGAGCAGGGATGGAGTACTCTCCCTAGATATGATTGTAGAGTCGTAGGATAAATTGCTTGCCCATTTCGGGAAGATGATGTAGCATTAGATTAATGATTTTATCTGAACCCAGTGCAATTCTTTTCGCAAGCACCAAAGCAGAGGGCATTTCACACTTGGAGAATGGGGTATTGTAATCCTCAACTGCTCTGCTTGAAATATCCAAATTTGTTTCCATTCTTTCTTTGAGCAAAAGGTAAAGATAATGAGCAGTAAGTGCCTCTACAATTGTGTCATGGGATGTAATCATCTCACCATTCTTACAAAGACTCTACACGGAATTGGAATATGAATATCCCTTGACGCACCTTCCTCCATACCACACATAATGGCACATGGCAATTGAAAGAGGAGGCATATGCTCTCCACAATGAATTTTTTCTTTCTAGAACAGTTTTCCACAACTTTGCTCTGCACCACTTGTAATCAATTAGATTATTCATAGTGGGGATAGTTCTTCGGGCACACCAATGCCTTTTTTCATGCACTGACCACTCTTGAGCAGTTCGGGTTCCACCATGTGTCCTAGGGGTGTTGCAGTTTACGGGTCGACTTGGGAATTGCAATATCCACAGTTGGTACTACAACACACTTAAAACCTGCTGCCATTTCGTCCACAGAGTCAAAGTCACCCTCTGACAGACTGACATTCAGTTAAAATTTCGATCAGTCAGCACATTGTACACACGGAGGGGTCAAGCTAACCCACAGACAAGACTATCAATGTACACGATAGTGGGGTAATGGTCGCTTCCATACAGGCCGTCTAGAACAGACTATTGCAGAACGGATGCAAGTGATGGGATGGAGAGAGCCAGATCAATATACGTGCTTGTGTTTGTGGCGAAATGAGTGGGTTCACCTGAGTTCAGAGTGACCAAATTCAAATGTGTCTATTACTGATTACAATATGCCGTCTCTCAGACAAGTGTGGGATGAACCCCTAAGTGGACTGTGGGCATTTACATCACTGACTATCAAGAATGGAGAGGGCAGTTGGTATATCAAGCCCAAAAGTTTATCAGCGAATACACTATGTACTGGAGGGATGTGGACTTTACAGACGGTGAGCGTGAGGGATGGGAGGTGCACCTGCACACACACACACACACACACACACACACTGTTTGGAGCTAGGTGTTTAACTGGAACGTCTGTAGACGTGAGTCATGGATCAAAGTAGCAACTCCACCATGTGCGCTGATGAGGCCATCATCAACATCAGTCCAATATGGGGTAAAACCGCAAAACGATAGGGGGCATGGTGCAACAAGATGTGACTCCTGTAAACAGAATATTGAAGATATTTAACAGGACAACAACAGTTTCAAATCATCCCACCACGAGGAGACACCATTCGTATTCCATGATAATATACGTTATTTCTTTTTTCTTCTTTCAGCGTTGTGTCCCGAAAGGCCAAAGTTCCTCCGAGGTAGAATTCTCCTGGGAACTGCCTGGAGGATAGATGTGGAGCGAGTATTCGCAGGTGCAGTTTTTCGCTTTTACGTTGATACAATTCAGTGTTCTGCTCTTCGTTGTGTAGTTCAGCAAGTTCCACAATATATTCAAATTACTTTAAGAAGCCAAAGTGCACCTACTCGAATAATTCTAAAGAAATATTTTGTTCGTAATCTAATAACAAATCAAATAGTGAAGGGTTTTTGCCAGTGAAATCCAGTAAAATTCCATTATGAGAGTCATTTGGGAAGATTGATTTTTAAATTAACATAATACGCACATTCTTAAATTTTTATCTACACTTTCTTAAACTTATACTTCTCAATTTGACGTACGATAAGCATTTCTAGTACTGACAAAACATGTTAAGGAAATTAAGCATGAATAAGGTCTCAATAGAGAATGCATGCCTTAGTACAATTCTCAAGAAAAAAATTTGCAGGTAAGCAGCAGGAGATTCTAACCTTTCACAAAGGAGGCGGGTTATTTCTGGAAGGGCATTTCTACAGACATGAATCTCTTCTTATACGAACTCGTCAAATGCGTTTATCAGTAAAACCAATATACTACATCTTTAACCACATGGGAAAATTTGTCATTTCAATATTTGAACCAATATTCTGACTCCTCATATGGGCAACTTATATGCAGATCTCTTACACGTGGAAAGAAAAGGCCTATAATTCATATACTGAATTTAAGATACTGACTCTCAAATGGAGTTCTTGAGATAATTGGTTTCACTGTATTTAAAAACTTGAAATTCACTCCCATTACAACTGTAAATGAAATTAATATCTCCAACTAGTCAATAACATAATTGCATTCACCATGGATGAGATAAATATACTTTCCAATATCATGAACCTTTCGGAAGTTATTGTTGGTGTTTGAGAGGGGGAGGGGCGATACGTGGATACGACAGCTGTATACATAATTGTACTGAACAGTGAATCAATGCACTCCTTAAAAATAGTACACAGCGTTTGCAAGAGGAAATAGTTATTTGGTGTTCCACCACCAAATTTATGAATTTTTCATTTTTAATTTGTTTGAAGAAAACTCAGTGGACAACACTTCGAGAAACTCAGCGTTATTAAAATTTTGCGTACGATAGCTCCTGTTCTAACGTTCCAAAAATAATGCCTGCATACTGACACTGCAGAATTAGTTTTGGGCATATATACAGTACATTGCTTTTACATCAAGGCACATAATTCATGTTCCAGAGATGTCTAATTTGCATATTCTTTATAAACCAAATTTGTTATTCACACAAATTTATTTCACTTCACTTGAAAGAAATAAGGTAAAAAATTCATCAAAAGTTGACTACTTATAAGGTACAAAAATTTGACAATCTTCGTTCATTTTTAACATCAACTCAACAAATAGTGACAGATAAATCAATATTGAAACATTCAAGATCTTTCATTTTAAGCAAGTGATCACATTTTATAATTTTTGAAGATTTCAGTTCTTTCCGTATTTACTTTGGATGAAACAAAATAACAAAGAAGAAAGCCTTCCAGTAACATAACAAAAGTGAGAAATGGTGCGGAGAAAAGGTTTTGTTTATATCTCTAAATGAACAGTGCAAAGCAATTAACAAATCCAAACAATGAAAGGTTATGATGTAATATTTTAAAGTCAATAGGAAAAAATATTGCTCCAAATACAAGCAGATTACTGTTTATTACTACAAAATTTATGAACAAAAAAGCATATCTCCATCAACTACTTGTACAGAAATTCTCATTACTAAAATATACTTAAAAAACTATTAATAATAAATAATATGAAAACGAACGCACCTTCAGACATTTGATATTTACCTCCATCTGCACGAATGGCGTTACACAACAGTTCTCTACATTTTAGACGAACTGCATCTGTTGTGTTAGTAGAAGATGGAGGGAAGGATGTTTGCATTTTCTTGCTTTCTTTTTCTCGTTCTTTTGAATCTGAATCTCTCATGGGTTTTTCCTCTTTCTTGACTTTAGAACTCCCCGGTGTCTCTTTGCTACTAGGTGCATTTGGACCTGCAAAGAAAACAAGAATTTGAACTTCTAAACATATAAATACCTATAACAATAATGCAGAAATTAATTTTACCTGGAAGAAACTTTTTCCAGTTTCGAATTATAGTTTTTGAAAGGCTGATTACTTCTTCATCCGAGCTTGACTTACGAAGTGCATTAACAGTCATCCCAATTCTTGTTTTTGTCAAGATATCAAGATTAACAGGTAAGTTTTGAAGGGTTTTAAGTAAGTCTAATGCTTGTTCTTGACCCTGAAGTGAACAAATTCATAAATCAGATACTAAACAATGAATTATGCTTTAAACTCTGCCCAGTATCTACACATGAACTGATATAACAAGAGATGCCAAAACGCTTTGTACGAAGGCAAAAATAATATCACAATTCAATTACAAATAAGAACTTCACACAAAATTATTCCCTAATATAAATACACCGATATGTAAGGAAAGCGTGCTTTCTATCATGCAATGAACTATGCATTTTAAACAGAAATATTTCTAAAATCGCACAGCTACCAAAAATAAATTTTCGTCACAAACGAAACAATATAACATGCTTTAAACAAATAAATAAACACACAGATCCATCAGCTGATGTCATTTTATTGAGCTTCTTTTGAATTTTCATAACTTCTTCCTCAACACTCATGATCGGGAAGCGTGGATAAGAGTCGGTTACAACGAAAGATATGGCCTCCACCACAGGCACGTCCCAACAGAAAACTGAAGTTAAGAAGACAACATCACAGGACCCCACTCCAACATGCCGATTTACGCGAACAATTGACGATACATACATGCATGCCAACTTTCGAGATTGTACACATTAATTTTACTTTGCTCTTATGACCACTGGGGTGAAGAACATTATACATCCGTGATCAAATCATGCAATAAAATTTATTTATTTTCAATTTTTTGGAGAGAAACGCTCCGTATGTTTGAATTAAAAATACCTTTTATCACGCCACGGTGTATGTTGGCTACATTGAGGACGCCCCGGCGAAGAAGGCTGAAGGACGATGTGGGGGTGGACACGTCCGATTGCGGATTCGAATCTAAATAGCTTATAAAAAATGCCGGCATTATTCAACCAGAATTTATAGTTTGCAATTACACTAACTTGCTAATATTACATTGTCTAACTCTCGCAAAGATTAAATAAGAACTTCATTTTGAGAAATTTGATTCCTCAGCTTTAGTCCACGTTAAATATACGTTCTTTGTTGTATGTAAATATGAAACTGCGTCTTCTCAGCATGAAATTACGTTTCACATCACTCCGGACTTTTCACATCGACAATTAAGCTGGGGCAAAACCTCTAAAAAGTGTTAAATTTAAATTCTACAAGACATTGCTGTTTAAATAAAGTTTTGTTTCAAGACCACCAATGTGAAGTCCTTTCTAATCGAGATAAATGACAGTTCAAAGTTGGGGTAAATAACGCTAGATTCGACCTTCATTTAAAATGTAGATAAACTTCAATTGCCTATCTTAAAACAGTCACGATTAATGTGTTCTATTTGATATCTAAAGATATATCCTGACTACACAACTGATTAAGGGTGAATATAGAAGCCAAACATAAGTCCTTCTCCTATGACTGATGACTTCCATGACCAATGAATTCATTGTTGCTTCTCACATTTACAACTCCCATGAATAAACTTTGAAAATAAAAATATGTCTGTAACTAATATCTTGAATTTCTTTCTTCTCATTTTCAAGAAATCCACTTTCAATACTTAAAATCTACAAGGGAAATGGTTATTTCCCATACACAGCAAAAGAAGTATTCCAAGACAAAAATATTTATCATGATACCAATTACATTGGTCTAATTATTTTGTAGGGTAGGCATCACAAGGGAAATCATCTGGATTCAGACCTCTTAGGATGTGGGGTGTGAACATGCACTTCTTCAATGCTATTAATATTGAAGAGAAAAAATATATCCATTATAATGGCAGGTAAAAAATAAAAAATGCATTTCAAACATGCATGACAAGCTATTTTGGTTACTACAAGAAATAATGAATAAGAGAAATATGTGTAAAGTTATTTATAAAATACTGATGCAACAGCAGAATCTAGACCCTATATAAACAGTATGTACACTGATATATCTATTTTCAACATAATTAACTTTGACAATGCACATGGACAATATAAAACACTGTAAATAATGAATTTCAAGATGTAAAAAGAGATTAACAAAAAGAAAATAATTGAGGGGCATGCAGCATACTCATCTTTTCATAAGAAAGCACTTTTACATCTTAAAAGCAGAAAAATATAAAATAGTTTTCATTTTGTAAAAATTGCATTGATTTAACAGCAATCTATGCAAAATATTCACTTACCAGAAATTTACCTGCCTTGGGAGCACTAACTCCAAAATGAATAAGTTATTGGTTTTAAATATCAGTAATAAATTAAGTCTTTTTTTTCAATACATTTTACCTTTATATTAAAAATTACCAGTACAAAGGGCTCCAAAGCAAAATAGCTACTAATATCCAATCAATGTCAGTGCAATAAGGTCCAACCATTGTGTTGCACCTTGTTAGCCATGGCTAAAAGGCATCAGTAAAGCTGATCATACATTTCAGACATAATTGCACCAACACCATAAGGAATTTCAAGAAGGCTATCCATTTTCCATTCTTGTATCACTAAATGCAAAACAAAGTCTTGAAAAATCTCAAGTCGGTTCCACGTATTTTACATAAAATGTTAAATGCAATTGTCATATTACATTCATTTTACATGCTGAGTGTATTCACATAAGTTTGAAAATTTGTCACACATGCTGAAAACCACATCTACACATTTCCCAGAGTATCCTGTCATTTATATCACTAAACGTGATTTACATATTAGCTTAACATACAATAATAAGCAATATTACACCTGCATGAAATAATTATGTACAAGTTCTATACACCAAGATACTGATGACAGTACAGAAATGAGATTCAAGCCTACGTAAATGCTGAGCCCTCGCTGCATCTTTTCACATAGTTCAGTAGTTCATTCGGATCACTGACGTTACAGAGAATCAAAAGGATCGATTTCTGAGGTAGATTGCATCTGAGGCAGTTCATACGCAAATGTCAGAGGCCACACGCGATAAATACGACAAAAGGGAAATGTAAGTTTTACTGCAGCTTTCCAGAGTACAAAATGCCTGATATACATATTCCTGCAAATCAGCCCAAATATTCAAAAGTGATCTTGTATTGGTCAAGATAATAATGCGTTGACAATGCTCATACTAATTACATAAAAACAAATTATGAATTCCACAATAAAAATACTGCTCATTTCCAAAAAGAAATAATTTACATTCACATATGTATTTACAGAATACAATGTGCCTTCTCTGACTTATCATCATAGTACCCTTTTAGCATAACAAAATTATGTAAAATATCACACTTAAATATAGCTATTCAGCAGTACAGAATAACAGGCTGATCATTCATACTCTGTGTGATCTCTCATTCGCACAAAATCTACCATAAGCTGAATGGATCTATATTAGTATAGACATTTTCACTATTTGTCCTGATAAAAGAATGATACATGCATATGAGGTTGGGAAATGCCTTTATTCAAGTACAAACTGGAGAGTTTTCACAACCCTAACTTCAGGGCAGATTATCAAAGGATCTACCTCTAAAGTCATGCTAAGAGGCACGTTAGAGACTATCGCTATTGAGAAACAAAGTATTTGTGACAACATGAGCTATGGCATGTCTGTCTCAATTGAGAAAAGCTACAGAAAAACAAGATCAGCTGCAATGCAGGAGGCAATGAATTCAGCATTCATCCAGATCTGTACTCGAGTAAAGAAACAACCAGAAATGATCTGGACTAAAGGAAGCAACAGGGGTGTGAGCCTCCTCAAACAAGCACAGGACATTGAGCAAGGAGTAGGAAGGAGGTGGAAGACAACACAACGTCCAGTCTTGCCATTCTCACACACATTACAGAAGGCATCTGCAACAAGTATAGATACACTTGCAGTTCCAGGAGGCCCTGCTGTTGCACATATAAGTACTGTACTGTACACAAGAGTCATGACATACAAGTGTCTAAGAGAAGGGCACACTGTTCACCGGATCAAACAGGTGACACACAGGCGCGATGGACCTATGCAATCATCATGACAAAAAGCACCACATTTCTTGCACATTATCATTGCTTTTAAATTACAAGCACAGTCAGAACGTGCAGTTGCAGCCACATGATTAGGAGCAGTAGCCCGCATGTTTGCAGGTGCTTCTGAACCTTGCTGCTCCACATCTGCACTCGCAGGCCGGCCTCGGCCTCGGCCCAAGCCTGCTGCCGTCATCAATGTATTGTTGGCAGGTGGCGCACTTGAAGCTCGTGGTGGAGCACCCGTTCGTCGTCCTGCACCATTCACATTAACAACAGCTTGAACTGTGGGATCCCCAGGCACATCACCAACACCAGTGCGTTGCACAAGGATGTACTGTCCTACATGACCTATCTGCGCACTTTGCTGTTCCAAGACCTGGGTATAAATGAAGCAAGCACATATCAATTAGGATTTGAAAGTAATACACACCTAACACTACTGACAAATCCAACTGGTGGAACTACACAAAAACATGTCTTGAATAACTATGAAAAAAGAAATACATAATCAATTTCTGATCCTACAGGATCATTCCAGTCCACAATTAGCATAAACAATTAGTGACAACACAAAATACGGAACATTAATCAGTCTTGAATCTTATGTTTAATGAAAATGTAGAACAATGTAACTATAGTACAGAGAGAAAAAGAAAAATCTTAATTTTGCTCTAATGCATTGTTTCACATACCTGTGCTTAGGGTATCAGAAAAGTAGTCATGCAATATAAAAAGTGCCTTGGTTAATAACCATTTGTATTTATTTGGTAATTATTTACTTTTGTTACATTGGTACTTTCAGAACCAAATTTTGTCTTCTTCACATTCTACCAAATTGTACAAAAATACATTATTTCTATTGAAAAGTAGTTTGTTGTCTACATCTAGTCTTATGTAATTCTTACAAATCACTAACAGTACTTAGTAATAGTTGATGAGTTAAGATGATCAATGTCAAAGGAATGAAAAGGTTTGCTAATACGAAACAAAGAGACTTTATAATTCCAGAGTACGGTGAGATAAAAGTCACTCAATTTTTTGAATATATACCAAAGATGTTTTTATGTTTATTGCATATTTTGCTTTGATTAAGTTCAAATGTTTGTCTAAGTAATTATCACATGAAAATACTGTCTATTAGGACCACTTGATCCTAAACTCCATTTAGGCCCACTAGGATCACTTGGTCAAAACTCAATTTCTAAGGTAACTTTCTAAACTTAAAAATAAGAACTTCCTTATTGTTAGAAATGGTAACTTTTCAAAAACATAATCAGTATTATTTTCTTTTATTAGTTTAGGATTTAAATTAAGAACTGAATTTCAATCAATTCCTTATTGGCCTTCTTTTTAATACCAAATATTTATTTTGGAAGTTCCAGTTCTAAAAAATATATTACATTCTGCTGAAATGGACTTCCCTTTCTACCCCTCCCTGGACAATTGAAAATAATGTTCCACACTGTGATACTAGGATATTTGTGATGTAAAAGACTAATTTACTTTCACTTTTTCACTTTTTCACAATTATTTTCACTTTTGTACAATGCTTTGTACCACTTTTGTACAAGGGTTCAACAATTATTTTCAAATGTCCAACAAAGAGAATGGAAAAACGAACGAAATGCGATACATGTTTCTTGTTTCTCCACAATATGTATTCATGTTGTTCACACAAAATGTAATAAGTGAATGGGAAACCATTTTAGAGATGTCATCATTCTATCTATAAAATACATTAAGAAAAACTAGTGGTGTGAAGACAGCATGTACTTTGTTGCATTCTTGTGATGGTTACATAATATTAAGATACTACTTTTTTTAAACCATAAAGGTAAATTCTTCCTCTCAAAAATCAGGTGTTAGTAAAAGTAAATGTGTATCTGCACTTGCATTTATATATACTTTACACATTTATGCATGCATGAATCTTTATCCTGCTGCAATCTCGCAAGGTCTTTAAATAAAGAAAAATGAGAAAGATGATTAAGTCAAAAATCTCTGATTTAAAGTGATATATGAAGAATAATTAGAAAAATCATTGATAACAATTTTTTAAAAATGTCTACTGTTCTACAGATTATGACAAATTTTGTAGCGGTCAATGAACAATCTACATAATAATTAGAAGTTGAGGGCATTTGCTGTTTAATATTATTTTCAATAGAAATAGCTTAAAGATGGTAGTTATATTCTATTATTTCATTCAACTGGAGTTCTTCAAACAACATCAAGACAAAATTTGGTGCAGAAAGAATTGGTGTAACAAAAATAAATTACTACCAAATTTACTTACCTGGTTATTTACCGAGGTGAGTACATGAAAACCTCATTTGTTACATTTTCAGCAATAATGCGGGTACTCTCTCATTACACAGATGCTGGTAACAAAAGACAGCAGCACCTAACGTGACATGGAAAAGACTGCTGAAGAAGTTGTTTAAGGACCTTCAATGACATTTGTACTCTCATTAAAAATCTCTCTTTGTATGATCAAGTGGTTCTTGTACATCTTTTATTACAAAATATTTGCAATGTGAATACGCAATAAAACAAGCACAGATTATTAAATCAGAATGGCAACTTGAAAATCAGATAAAAAAATTAAAAAATAATTGTAAAGGGAATATATTATTTGCAATAAACATATACATTTCCTTTTCATCTCAATGTTCCTGTAGAATAAGAAGTCGAACAATAAAACTGTAAAAACTGAGGGGTCAGGGCATGCTCTAGACTGGTAAACTATCTCTTGTTTTCTTTTGAAGGCTGAAAGCTGGCACACCAAAAATATAACTTTTCTTCCTACAAAAATGTTTACATGGTTATAAAAAATAAAATACATGAATGAAACATATTTTAATAAAAATGTTACACTTTATGATATTCATATATTCCAGGCCCTTGCAAGAAGATTGTTCCTAAAAGTACTATTGGAACATTTTTAGAGTGTACTTATAGGAAATCAGAGAGGCAAGAATTAATAATGAATTTCAAGAACCTAAATTACAAATAAGAGACAAGTTTGCAAACAAGAAAAGGGAATATGATATAGTGCAACCAGGGAAAAGTTTACAAAGCTGCATCCAAGAATTATTGTAATCACAATTTGAAAAATTACCATTTTTAGTTGTTTTGTCCAGGTTTTGAGATTTGATTGTCTGACTGGCTGCGATGTCTTGACAATATTTTGAACTGATAATAATTTGAAGGTGATGACCAGCCAATTATAAAACAAAGGGTGGTCCAAAATTTCCTATTTTTATTTTAACTGATATTTTAAGTTTACAAAAAATGGAGATAGCAGACAACAATCATTTTTAAAATTAAATGTTTCAAGATAACTAGGGAATTTTAAGTAATGCTCGCTTTTGAAGCCAGAGGACACTTGTCCAGGTAGGGTTTTTATTTTCACATGCAACTCTCAATTAGAAATCAAGTCTAAGAAATGGTGACTAAGCAACTGCTTGTTGCTCCTTTGTCACCCCTTTGACTTTCAGCATCACTCCAACATTGTGTTTCGCGAGCCTTCAGGTGGGATTTCAGTTATTTCAGTTGGAGGAGGAAGAAAGAGCATATTCAGTTTTTCAGCAGAAATTAATTCTCATTTAATACATGATCATGAGAACTCAGGTACAATAAAGTAGAATTCCTTTGATGATGTGGATGAAGGATCAACACATCACCTTGATAGTAGTTCACTTTGGCACTAAATCTTATTTAAAGCGTCAGTTTAAATTTATTTTTATTTTTATTACTTTCAATAATTAATAATTAACTATTTATTAATATTCTACAAATCTACGAATTCATTTTATTTAAATTTTCTTATTTCTTTTTTTATTTCCAGGTTTTAATAAATCCATTCAATCAATAACTTTGCTGGAATTGAATGAACCTAACAAAAACTATATAGTAATAGTAGTAGTAGTAATAATAATAATAATAATAATAATAATAATAGTAATAATAATAATAATAATAGTAATAATAATAGTAATAATAATAATAACAACAATAATACATAATACACAAATATCTTGGTATCATTTTAAATGTTCTTACTGGTAACACTCAATCCCCAAAACCAATTTCTCTCAGTTTTTCTTTTAAGAATCCTCTTTGATAATACAAAGAGAGGAACTGAACACACAGTAATAAAGTTTTTCAAATACTGTACAAAGATTAAACTTGGCAAAAAAATTACCTATAGAACAATGTTTAAAAAAACATAAGTAACAATAAGTAACAGCAAACAAAATTCAAATACGGTTTCTCAACTGGAAGGTAACCTTAAAAGAATCGGCTCACAATTAAAATGTCCATGAAGAGTGAAAATGTCTGAACACTTTTCTATCAGTAATGATTAATAACAGAAAAACTTTAATTCAATATATAAAGTTATACTAAATTGAATAAAAATAAAAGCGTAATCTATAAAGGTTTCATAATGTTAAAAGATATGAGAAACTAACTTCTTCCAAAGGGGCAACTATGAACTGGTTCAGTCAATTGTAATTTTAGATTACATAAACTGAAAGTTGTATTGGTTCTAGTCATTGTCCTTTTATTTAAATTCCACAACACCTTATCTCTAATTGTTCTTTCAAGTTCTTATAATTTTATTAGCAAGAACAAGCAACTAGTACGAAAATATTAAATATGCTGAATATTCTTAAGTCAAAAAATTATTCAAGTTGGCTTAAAGGAGCTCAGACCACACTTGAAATTTAATCAACACACTAAATGAACATGACCAGGAATACATACCTCTGGTAATGCTGATGTCTGAGGAGCAGGTTGAGATTGAGGCAAAACCGCCATTGTAACTGGAATGCCCTGTGAAGATGTAAAGACATGTCGCACTACTACAGGAGGGGATTGCTGTCTTTGCGGCGGGTACACATTGCTAAGGCGAGCACCAGTTTTGTTTGCAGTTCCCACACTTTGTTTCACGTGGCCACTAGTACTAAAGCCTGCTGTCTGAGTAGCTGATGTCAGAGGCGGAGTAAAAGGTTTGCGAGATGAAGACACAGCACCATGTTGGGTAGCTGAATTATGAGTTGACTTGTTCTCCGACTTCTTGCTGGAAGTTGAGCTAGCAGTTGCACCTGCTGCCGCAAGTAAAGAAGGTGGTGGTTTCAACTGACAACGCAGCTGATCACGGTTGGGGCTGTTCTGGATCACAGCCTGGCAAATCTGATAGCTTCGTTCCAAATTAACGGCACCAGGTGGTGGTTTGTTTGAACCTCTGCCGCTTCGCCCAGATCCGGCCTGCACACAAAAATTTTTTTTTCATTTACAATGGTACTTAAAAAAGATACAGCATGTTGCAAGACCTTTTATTCGAAACTAACTACATTAGTTTAACAATGGCATTGTATATTTGTTTCATTCTCTACAATGACATTAAAAACAAATTGAAAACAAGTAATTGTAAATTGTTCCAGTAACACCAAGATTTCTATATACTATTTTTTTTTTTTAATTAAATAATTTTAGAGATCCTTGTACAAGTTGCAATGTCCTTACAACATACTTAATACCATATAATATATGATAATGATGTTTTTGTCCTAAAAACAATGAAAATAAGCATGAAATTACGACCGAAAATCGGTGAGAAAATGACCGAAAATCGGTGAGAATATGACCAAAAATCGGTGAGAATATGTCCAAAAATTCATAAAGAATATGACCAAAAATCGGTGAGAATATGTCCAAAAATTCATAAAGAATATGACCAAAAATTCATAAATATGATCTAACAGAATATTTATCTACAGTATTTTTCAGGTAATATCAAGGAAATGCAATTTCTTTCAGAATAATAAAAATGTATGTAAATGATGATTTGTGAAAAATATTACAAAATACTTATAATTTTTTTCGTTTAGTTAACTAAATATGATCATTAATTCCATGAAAAACTGTTCAGCTATGTTAATAGCATGTGTGCAATTAAAATTCCGTTGTGCAATTAAAACTCCCCACCTACCAATCAGAAAAGAAGCCAAATAGTTTAATTTACATCACAAATATGTACCTACAACAACTACAAATAAACAATGAATAAATAAGACTAAATTGGGGAAGTAAACAATAAGGTAGCTGAGCACTGAGCTGAATTGCAAATGGTTTCAAATTGAAATATATTTTTTTGAAAAAATTGATTATTATATTTTATTAAATTTATTTTATGTCAAAATAATTAGAAACTGTGTGTTATGTGCTATGAGAAGAAGTGTATTTAACAAGTTTTCTTAATTCTGGGATCCCTACCCTAAGCCATTTACAAGTTGAATTGTCAATAGGGAAGAAATCAGCACTTTTGGCAAGAATTGTTAACAAAATATTTGCTCCAATGTAATAAAATCTACTTTCTAGGTGAAATCAGCTATAGATTTGGGCTTTTGTCCCTCATCATGTCCTTCATGAAGGAATATTCTTCCTGCCATGACAATATGGAGAATGATAATTTGAATAAGTATATTTCCCACTAAACTCTGATATTCACTCATATTTTGGTATTTCATAATAAAATATGAAATGCCAAAATAAAGCGTTCATGTGGTCAATAAAAGGGATCAGTAGACTAAAACATCCGATTTTCAAGTTTGAAACAAAAATTTAAACTAGTGGTGCTACAGAATGGCATACTCTTTCTCAAATTGGTTAGTTTCTTAATTTCGGGTCTAGCTTTTCGGTTGTGCCCCATCCTTTTGCCAGCTACCATCTATCATCAAACATCATTTTTTCACATTTGCTAAATTTTTCGGTCTTTTAATGTAAGAAATTTTTGTCAAAAAATTTGGAGCAGATTTTACGAAAAAGGCATTTAAGCGTTACTGTAAATGTGAAATTTGAAGATCTATTTCAAGGAACTTTTTTGAGTTTTTGAAAAAATTCATTAGAAATCATCTGAAACATTTTAACTACAAATGCAATTGTGTTTACAAATTGCAGAAACAGTGCTTATTAATGGAAACAGTGCTTATTAATGGCGTGAGGGATATTAAAAAAAAAAAACACACATTTGCGTTTTTCTTGAAAAAAAAAAAAGGGGGGGGGGAAAAAAACCACACACACACACACAAGAATATTACAAAATGATCTTTATATGTAGAAGTGGGAACACTTGGATTTTGAGGTGAAGAACTTAACTCCAGTATTCAAGTCCCATTCATTCAGCCTATTAAGGACATGTTGTAGTTGCCTTTGAATAACGTTGATACTCTTGGATGAGCAAAATCATCAACAAAAAGCAATGACTTTGCAGACTCTCATGTAACTGACCCTAAGTCATTGATTGCAAAGGCAAACAGAGTGGCACTCAAAATTGACCCTTGGAGAACTCCATTTTCCAAAGGGAGACTGAAAGATAATTTTCCGCCAATATGGACTAGAAAATAAGTTAGCAAGGAACAATGAGAGCCGACTCTTGAGTCCCCAAGTGATGTATGCCGTGCCACCAGGTCACCTCTTCTCTATATTAAAGAAGATGGCTACGATGCTGTCGTACTACGGACGAAGTGAATATCTGGACGTGAGTGACCAGGTGCTGCAAAGTAGATCTATGCTTCCTGAAGCCACGCTGGAAAGTTTCTTTGTGCCAGGAGCCAGACCAGATGACGGTTTACCATTCACTCTAAAAGCTTACAAACTCAGCTAGTGAGCGAAATCGGTCGATAACTCGAAGGAATCATTTGGTCCTTTCCTTCCTTAAGGATAGGCATTACTTTAGCCTTGTGCCACATTTCAGGAATGGAGTGTTCCTCCCAAATGTGATAAAAGAGGCAAAAAAGGAACAATTGTGCATTTTTGGGTAGGTGTTCTAACATTACTAAATCTTTGATCCCAGTGAATAAGCTGATAAGTCATCAAAGAACAAAAAATAACTTTCAACTGATGCTGTAATCCAGGAATTAATGATACTCAAATGAAGGTGATATTGAAACTAAACTATTTGTGTGTAGGTTTTGTTTGACTATCATTAACCCTTGATTTACAGCATCAGTTGAAAGCTGTTTTTTCCTCTCCTGTAAAACTAAGTGTTTTCATGACTTATCAGCTTATTCACCGGGGTCAAAGAAATCTCATAATAAGAAATCTATTTGTCATAACTGCACAATCATGAGCATCTGGCGTTTGAATTAAATGGCCTCAATCATGTGTCTGTCACACAAGTATTAGGCATAATCCCCCTCCTAACTGTCAAACACTTACAAATTTTAATCAGATTGTAGTAGCCATGTTCAGGGTCAGGCCTAGCTCTACAGCATCTAGTAGAGAACAAAGTTATTGCACGTTGAATGAACTGTTTTAGAATGTTGCTCTCAGGAGCTTCTTTTACATCCTTCAAATCACAGATAGGGATTTTAAACTTAATTTCTTGAAATCTCTCAGTTAATGGTGTTTATAAAATTTGACCTTATTAAGAAAGCCCTTGCTATTGTCCTTACCTGAGAATCCCTCCCTTTACTCTTGCTAGAAGACTTGTTGGATTGTGAAGAGGGAACTGTTGATGGTTGTGTGGCAGGAGCTGCAGTCAAGGCACGCACAGGTGTGGTGCTTGTCAGGGCCAAGTACGGTACAGCACTGCTGCTGGCAACGGCAGTGCCAGTCTTCAGTGGAGGAGGTGGAGTGGCCACCATACTAGACGTGACAACTGGAGGGCATAATTGTTGCCCTATAGACACAGGTGTCTGTGGATGGTTTAGAGTCGATGCCACAGATGGTAAACACACTATGGTGGTGGGAGGAATTACTGTGGTAACACTGGTCTTAGTAACAACAGGAGCTGCACTGCCAGGATTCGAGGATGTGCTGGTGATTCCACTTCCAACAGTGCTGGTCACAAGGCTGTCAGCGCTGGTCACTGCCTCAGGAGTTAGTGTAACTGGAAATAAATCACAAAAAAATTTGAATTGAAACAGTTTAAACACAATGAATTAAATTTATAATTTTCTGAAGCAGTTACAAAAAAAGGATTACCTCAGTTTTGAAGTATTACTTGCAAACAGTTTAATAATTTTGTAATATTTTCATGCATGTAATAATTTACACCTCCATAAAGAGAGAAAAAAATATGAATTGAAATATTTCTGTGTACCTTCCAATTCGAGTTTGACGGCCTGACTGCTAGGGAATTCCTGGAAGGATGCAGCAACCCCCTTATTTGCATTAGATTGCTCTCCATCTCCTCCTCCCACCGCCCCCGCTGCAACTCCCACCCCTGCGGAATATGGCCAGTCCGCAGAGGAAGCCAACGCTGCCAGAGCATCACTTGTGGGTGGTGCCAAGAAATTCCCTTCCTCTAATCGCACCTCCAGCTCTTCCTGCATCGGAATCACTTCAACTGCTGGCTCATCCACCCCAGACGAAGCTGGCTCAGGTTCCACCATTGTTAATGTAACTGGTACGGCCACTGGCACAGCCTCCAAGGCAACGTGCAGGGGTACCTAAAACATAACAACTTCTATAGAAACCATAAAATGACTAAATGGTAATATCACTAAAGAATTCAAACATTAATTTAACCGGACAACCATTTTTGGTAACCAAAATGATCAACAGTTAATTAATAATTAATATTATGGATTTTACTGGTTATTCAAAACCTGTTTTTAATAGCATGAACTTGTTTTCTTTCTCAATTCTTCATTCAAATATTTACAATGTTCAAGTGGTTTATCTCGTTAAATAAAATGAGTAAGACTTTCTGCAACCACATTAATATGAAATAAACATGACCAATGTCTGATAACTTTATTGTGAATATCAGGAGAGAGAACGCACAATTTTTTCAGTTAAACAAAATAAACTACAAAAAAAGAGAGACAGACAGACAAAGCGAATAATAACAGTAGTTATGTCATCAGAGTAATAGTGCAAAAAATAAACTAGAACAAGAAGCAAATAAAAATAATACAAAGATAAAATTATACTTTTGGTCAAGACACCAAGAATATAGAAGTTCAAATATAGAACATTGACTCAGCTGTTATTTTATACATATATTATAATTGATGTAAGTACCTCCACAAATAGAAAAGTGAGGAATATAAAATACATTTCTGAAAATTATCTTCAGGTTTGCCATAACTATTTGATACTTAAAATTCAAATGTAATGCACCTTTTTTTCAATAAATAAACATTTCCATTTCAAAAGAGAAGGGGCGTCCAGAAGGGTGGGGAAACTTGCCCCAAGCCTTAACTTAATTGGGGCTCTGAATTTTTTTTATTCAAAAAGATGATATATCTCTAATCCAAATTTAACAATTTTTAGGTTATTTTTGATGTGTGGAGAAATGAATTCTGGTTATAAATTGAGCGAGGAGGGAGTATTTTTTTAAAATAAGGGCCCCCATGGATCAACAGCCCCAAGCCCCAAGTTTTCTTTGTGTGGCCCTGGAAGTGTCAAAAACATGAAAATATGCCCCTCACACCTCAGTATTTAAGGAAAGAGAGACTTGTCATGAAATTAGTGGGGAAAATCAAGAAGGGGATCTAAGCAACAAAAATCTGAGAAGATGCAACAAACTCTTACCTACCTAACAACAAGGCTTTGTATTATGTTTTCTTTACCCCCACCACAAATAAGCTAATAAAACAATTAGATAATTGATTAAAATTAGATGACAGTTAACCAATTGCTTTGACATATCTCACCTAACCACTTCACCCTCACCTGACCAAGCCTTTATCAGAGTACCTTATGAAAGATTACTCCTTAATATCACTAGATTGGAATAAGAGGAAAGCTACATTCGTGGATAAGAAGCCATCTTCACCAGCGAAGTTTCATAGTCAGAATCAGTGATGGTGTCTCAACACCTCATTCAGTTATAATGAGCATCCCACAAAGATCAATTCTTTTCATTCTTTATATCCCAGATTTGGGAGACAACATTAGGTGAGCATGGAATAATTCTGGTGACAACAAAAAAAATCTTTAATAATAATTTATAATCTTTAATTTAATAAAGATTAGGATGGTCTTCAACATGATCTGCAGATAATGTGCAAAAGTACAAAGAATGCGGAGACAATGGTAACTTTCAGTCCCTTTTCGTATCCCAAATTCCAAATCCACTTACTCGTACATCACTGAGAACATTATTATGAAACAGAAAACTAGGCAAAACCACATAGCAGTGTTGATCTCACTAAGTATCAATTAGGAAGGAAATGTAGTTGCTGTGATTAGGCGAGTTAACAGAGTTTTGTATCTCATGAAAGTTCTTTCTTATGCTGTTCTTACTATGTACGAGAAAAATACATATGACATATATTAAACTTCTTTTAATATTCCAATGCTACATAGGTCCCCTACTTCCAAAAAAGTTTTGAGCTTATTAGACAGATTCAAAGGTAGACCACACGGTTACACACTGAACTCTGTTCAAGCCGGAAACCTACCTAAACTGGAAAACGTCTCCGGCCTGTAATGTTCAATGGCATTTAATGCAGCATAAAAAGGAACCTGTCTGATGCTAAAACAGACAGGTTTGTTCTGCAGCAAAAGAGAATCTTTTAAAATAGAATTTCTGTGAATTAATTACAATTGGCGGAGAGATATGCTTTTTCGTCATGGCAGCTTGCCACTGAAGATGAGCTTCAGCTGTCAGTATAGAATTTGACCTTGGGGTGGCTTGATCCTAAAGGTGTATGTGGTAGGGGAATTTTCTACCTCCCGGCTCTCCGAGTATGAGAATTTGTACAGGTATGACTTGTTCACACTACTCTCAGTCCTGCAATGAGAATCATAACATCTCGGCCAAAGCCGCATTGCCATATTCTTTCAATTGTCAGAAATATGTTTAATTTTAATTTATTGGTGATTTCTTCCAAAAATACAATTTATGTAAAGATCTTTTTATAATTACAATAAAGTCATGTACTTTACAAGTTTCAGGATGGCGATATCAATATAAAGAGTGTCATAAAATAGACAACCCTGCATAAAACTGTACCCTTCTAAAATGGAATATTTTTTGTCCCAATCGATTCTGGCTTACGACAGATTTTACTGTATTATATTTATATTATATATGACCCCAAAACAAACACACTGCTCACAGCTAAACACTAAAAGAAAGGTATTGAAAAGAATTATGCAAACAAAAGTATTATGTAATTAACATTAGGGTTTATCCACAAATTACAAAACGCAAAAGAGGGGAGAATTAGGGCAGTGGTATGCTGCATTACACAAGGGTTGAGGGTGTTAGTTTAGTGTTACGCAATGCTAGAATACAATTAAATGAATGCAGTAGACATTTGCCAATGCATCTATGATGGCAAGTGCACAGCTTGTTGTCAGCAATTTTCTGGTTATGCACTCTTCCTTCGCTCAAAGATGTCCCCAAACTTATTGTTAGGCGCAGTCCCAAATACAACTTAATTTGAATTAAAATTACCATACATTTTAACATAAATAAAATTAATATAATTGTTTTCACTGCTTTATAATACATTTTTACTTACTGAAAATTGGTGATGGGTTATCACAAATGTTACATAACTATTTAGGAGAGGTTTCTGTTTGCATTAATGGTAATTGCAGGCGGAGAAAAGGTACATAAAATATCCCAAATTTGCATTTTCTAATTTAGGGATGGGCCCTTAGAGCATATGATATATTAAGTTATAATTTGAAGAATTCAAACTTTTAAGATACCTAAAAATAACAAACTGTCTCAGCATATGGATAGCATCAATAATACCAATATCCCTTACCTTTTCATTTGAAGCAGAAGTTTAGTATAAACCTATAGTTTCATTTTCATAAATTTAAAATAATTATTTTCAATTCGTACATTTTGTTCATCAGTGTTTGGAAAAATAACTAATTCTTGAAAAAACAAAAGAATACACCAAAATGCCTTTTGTGTCTCCTCAAACAGTGCAATTAGCACTATCCATAAAGTTTAAAGAAAAAATTTGGAGCCGTTCTTGAAAAAATGGCAATTGAGCGTTTTTGAAAATGCGGAAATTGGGGCTCACTTTCACAGAAAACTTGACTTTTCGAGAAACTTTATTCAACATCATTTACTGCACATGTACTCAGAAATACAATTATCTAAGCTAATCACCACTAATGAAAATATTAGATAGACAAGACAAAAAATTACATTAGTGCAATTTTTGATAAAAAAGAAAAGAAACAGAAATAGCAATATGGGGTTTGTCATCTTGTGCAGTACATTTAGCACTATCCCAACAAATTTTAAAGAAAAAAATTCTTAAATCAACTGTTTTTTGTTCTTTTTTAAAATCTAAGTTAATTCATGAATACCATCATATAGCAGCTAATCTGCATATAAGCTCACTGTAGTCTTATAGGGAGTATTATGATCTTTCTATTTGTATAAATTAGTAAATAAGTTAATATATTCTCCAACATTGTTTTCTAAACTTCCTTGGGAGAAATTCATGAATAAACAGCTTTCCACCAAAACTGTAATATTTAGTGTTCTATTTGCGAGAACAAACTCTTATTATTATGTCTCATTATGGAGGATGTGTCATAGAGTATACAATGATGTGATTGATCTGTATTGCTCATTTTATAAATTTAAAAGTAACATTAAAAAACTAATTTTGAAGGATCTTAATTGATGTTTTTTCTTTATTAATGTCGTACTTATTGGGCCGTACTGTATTGTATGTAAATAAATAAATAAAATTACACATATTTCACGCAACACAGGGTGAATACTAAACATTACAAGAAAACACATATGACCTTAATGAAAGAACTAATTACAGAGAACAAATTTCATTTAAAGGAAAAATCTCTATCTTCAATTTTGTAGTTGTAGGAAGATGCCGAAAAAATGAGACACTTTTGCAATTTTTGAAAATTTAGAGTTAACGGTGAAAAGTCAGACCTATGACACCTTTATAAGTATTCCATTCTTACCAGAAATTTGAAGAAAAAATTTGGAGCCATATTTGAGAAAATTCTGAAAACGTTCCAAGCGCTTCACGTAAAGTACCGCCAAAATTTAAAGGTTCTTTTCCCTTCAAAATTGCAGAGGTTCAAGTGTAGCAGATTGATAGGGGAAGTATTCATTTTGTAAATAATTGTATGGATAGTTTAGAGCGCTAGTGGTGTTCACTGACAGACAGACAAACAGATGAAAGTTTTGAAAAAAAACTTTGAAATTTTTAACTTTTTTGGTATTAGGGGACCCCTATGTATTTCTGCTGAAATTTCAAAGCTGATTTTCTGTAGCATTACATACCTTTCTCTATATTACTCCGTATATACATACACATGGGAGAAAGTAAACATATACATTCCAAAGCATGAATTTGTCTCCACATCTTATAAACTAAATTAGAAATAAACCTAAGTTGCTCACCTCATCAAGCAGCTTTTCAGTGCTGGAATCAGCAACGGCATCCCAGACACAATCATCAAATAAAGTATCTGTGGCTTGTGTCTCTTCTTCATCCTCTTCCTCTTCTTCATCCTCTTCTTCCTCTTCATCTTCCTCTTCTCCTTGCTTAGAATCCTCAGTAATACTTGCCCTTTGACTTTCAGATTTACTTTCATTCTCTAAGCAAGTTTCAGATGAAGCACTATATGACGAGTGTTCTTCTGATACATAGTCCGATGTAGCTAAGACGACACTTATCTCACGAACAAGTCCTATTTCACCTTCTTCAACATCCATTGCCGTCTCCTCAGGTTCACACGCTTCAGACTTGAGAGCTACATTCTCTGAGCCTGATACAAGATCTTCCTGGGTAGTTTGTGCTTCACACTGTACACCTACAATTTCTGTTTCCCTACTCACAGAGGAACCACCAGCATCCGAGTCAACAGAACACATACCATTGTCAATATCCGAACACTGATTCTGCACAATAGCAGAAGAATGGTCCACTGTCACAGTTGACTCGATTTCTTCCTCTTTCACTCTATCATTCCCTAACACATTTTGATCACTTCCTACATTAGTGTGTACTGTTTCAGTCCCTGTTTCTGGAAGGTTTTCAGCGGAACTACAAGTTTCTTCTAATAAATGTTGTTCACAATCAGTTACAAGCTCAGGACTGTCAGACCTTGTATCTGTCAAACTATTTTCTCGTTCAGATAAAACTTCACACTCTGCAACAACTCTAAGCACTGAAGGTTCTGTTCCACGACTTCCCTCCTCCAAGTCTGTTTCATCACAAGGATTCACTAATTCATTTTCTTCGTTCACTTGCTGCATCTCAGTTTCATCACAGGTGGTTTCACACACAAGCTCATGCTTGGGCTGATCTTGTTCATTTGCTATGGACGCTGGTTCAAATTCCAGCTTTGCATCCGATGCAGATTCGGGTGTTTCGTCAGGCACGTGAACAAACTCGAACTCATCCAGCTTTGCCTCCAACACAGGTTCAGGCTTTCCCTCAGGCACATGAACAAACTCAAACTCAGGTTCAACTTTGAGTTGTAGCTCAAGTTCCGGCTCGAGCTGGTGCGGGGGCTGGGGCTGGGGCTGGGACTGGGACTGGGGCTGGGACTGGGGCTGGGACTGGGGCTGGGACTGGGGCTGGGACTGGGGCTGGGACTGGGGCTGGGACAGGGGCTGGGACTGGGGCTGGGACTCGGGCTGGGGCTCGGGCTGGGGCTCGTGCTTGGGCTCGCACTTGGACTGGCTCTCGACCTCTGGCTCCGGCTTGGCCTCGGGTTCTGGATCAGTCTCAGATTTGAACTCAGGTTGAAATGTAGGCTGTAACTCTGGTTGCAGTAATGAGTTCGGCAATTGCAGCTCAAGATCTGGTTGGCTTTTGCATTCTTGCTCGTCTTCAGACTCGCTTTCTGCTTCAAGTTCAGGTTCGGGTTTAGGTTCAATCTTTGATTCTGACTCCACCTCAAGGACATCATCGAGTTCTGTCCCAAGTTCTTCATCAAGTTCAGCTTCTGAGTCTGCTTCAACTCCAGGTTCCAGTTCCAGTTCCAAATGAAGTTCGTGTTTGGACAGATGTTCAAACTCTTCCTCCTGAAGTTCGAGATCAGGTTCAGTATCAGCTTGGTCCAGTTCAGTCTCCGGTTCTGGTTCCAGTTCTGATTCATCTGCTTGGAGATCATGTCCTATGGTAAGCTCCAAAGTAGCACCATCTGGTAGTTCTTCACCTGAAAATAATTAGATCAGTATTAGTGATTTACTTTATTGCAGAACATATGATATTTTTGTTACATGACATTTTATTTATCTACGAATCATTGATGTATTGATATTAAAAATTCACTTAATACATTATATTCTCATTGTAATCACAAAAATCATATCTGCAACTCTAAAAACTAGAATAAATGACAGCGGGTATTTTCATGAAATTTACTTTGAATAACATTAATCTCATGTGTCCTGACTGAACTAAGTAGAGAGAGAAAATTTAAGCAATTCAGTCATTAAGCATTTTACTCCCTTATTTTTAAAAGTGAAGTGTGTCATTTTTTATCATTTTTTCCCCCATTCAAGTTTTTCTAATGAAAATATTAAATTAAATCTTTCCATCTCTTATGGTGCATTCGTCAAAATTGTGAACGAGTTGTCTCATACATAGGATTTGAAACATATTGTCCACTGTATTAAAAATGATTGATCTAAAAACCAATCACAGACTTATCATGCATAAACAAAACAAACACATGTGAAAGCATGTTGGTAATATTACAGGACAAAAATCAGTGCAAAATTCATTAAGATTTTTGGCGGAAATTAAGCTTTGGAATTAAAATCACTATAGATCAGAAGAGTTAACATACATTATTAGAATTATTTGGTAAGTATCTTGTAAATAAAGATATTTTATTTCAGACAGATTATTACATGCAAAAAAAGGTATAAAAAATATGAGCTCTTAAAGTTCAAAATTGGATGCCAATAATATATTATAGATTTTCTTACAGAATTATCCAAATTTTCATACAATTTATTTAACTAATATTAATAGTGCTGAGTTTTGAAAAATCAAATACAACTTCACAGCGTACTATCTTTAATGTTTTTTTGTTTTTTTTTTTGGAACCTTGCTATTGTTACTAGCAAGAGAGATATGGAGATATGGAGAGAGAGGGAGTATGAAGCTAATCTGAACACTTCTTTCAGCATTAAACTATGTAATTAGAGAATCATAGGCTCAATCAGTCATTTTAAACTTTAATAAAAGAAAGGTATGGAATTTTTCCTCAGATATGTTTAAGCAATTTCAGAAATACCATAAAAAAGGTAATTCATCATCAATAAAATTTAGTTTACTCTCTGAATTTTTTTAAGAACTCAAATATTGATCTAGAATATTCATTTCTATATCTCTAAACAACATAAAATAACTCCCTAAGGTTTTACAATTTTTACTATTTATGATCATTAATTTGGTACACCATGATCTTCACCCAACTGGACCGGAGTAAGACAGTGAAAATAGGCCTCCCTCAAATGAAAATGAAATGAAAACATATCTATTTTAAAACTTTTACTTTAATTTTTTTTTAAATTTTAATTTTATTATACAAATATTAGTGTTTGGTGACAATTTGTTATTTTGCCTTTCAGATTCATGCTCAGGCATGGGCTTCGTGAAATTATATAATTATTATTCTAGACAAGTTTTAAACATACTAATATTTTCTTCTTTCCCTATCACAATGAAATACATAACAACATTCTTGATAGTTAGTTTTTAGCAACAAGATAGATGATTTTACTTTAACTTCCTTTTCCTCTTAGACATATTGAATAGTTTGATACAGAATTGCTAAAACTACAATAAGATTAGTGGTCCACAATGCCACAAATACTCCATATGCTGTTTTCAACAAGACAGAGAGCAGTTTGTCACTGAAATCTTCCACAGGAAAGCAAGAATCAAATTGTTTGAATTGTTTTCAAGTCCTCTTTAGTGTGCTCTTGGGACACAAGACTTTGCACTTCAAAATCCAGTGTGTTTTTATTACTCTTTAAAATAAATTTCAGCATACATTGAAGTGTCCTTTTAGTTATTTATGAATGATATAAAGACTTTGGAGTTTTCATAACTGATTTTGATTTAGGTTACGGAGGAAAATTTAAACAAGCAAAAAAATAATTAACTGAAACAAACTTTTATCCCACTCACCAATTTGCTTCAGCTTCTTCAGAGCAGGATCATCCTCAAGGGTTTCTTCAGCAGCACGTTTTTCAGCTCCGCATGACTCTTCGAGATCCCCACCCCCTCCTGCAGCTGCTTCCCGCTCTCGGAAACTGGCAACTGCTCGGGTCACAGCGCCCACAGTCCGGGGCCTTCGAGCAAAGTTCGGCACACTTACAGTAGACTTGTTATGACGTCGCAATTTAATTGTAGTCTTGAGCGATGGCCTTGCAGGACCAGGCAGGAGGAGAGGGGTTGCTTCCACAACAGGCTCCGGCTTTTCACCCCAGATCGGTTCAAAGTGCTTCAGCTACACAAAGATGGACATTTATCCAGTTAACTTATTTTATGCACATAAATATTACAAAATTGCAAAGTTTACAAATAAAAACAGGCTCTCTAAATGAGCCAAATAAATTAATAGAAACAAAAAACAAAGCATTACCACATTTACCTCAATAGAAGACTAGTTTTTTTCATAAATATCACAGGTGAAAAATTTGGGTCATCTTATATTCACACATTAAGCTTGGACGGTGGTTAGGTTCAAAGTTTCTACATGGCCATTTCATTTCACGAAACTCATATGTAGGCATAACAATAAACTGCAAAGATGGTAACAATATCGCACGTTTATACTCGCGGTTGTATTTTCAACATCCACCGTGAATTTGCCGGGCCTTTCAGACCGATATTTTAGAATAGGCCGGTAAAGAGGTAATCTCACATGAATGATTGAATCAAATGAAATGTAACGTGGAAACGAATGCCGAGATATGTCACGTACTGAGGATTCGACACACCGAGTGCAAATCCACACTTGCATGGCCGCCTACTCCCAAACCAAATCTGTAATATTTCTTACCTTCCTTCTTCTCTTCCTCTCTTGATAAATGAATTAAATTTACTTGTTCTGCCTAGCCACATTAAATCTATTAAGCATACAGCAAATGATTCCAAAAGAGGTTCATTCGAAAATATTTTATCTTCACTACATAAGTGGATTAAAAACAAAGTACTTGATTTAAAATGAATTACATTTCGATTGAGCATACAATTCTATTTAGTCATGCTATTGCACAAATCTATTTTGTAACATGTAATGAGTCTGCTAGTTAAAATAAACAAGAGTCTGCTAGTTAAAATAAACAAACTAAATAAATAATTTTAATTAAAACAGTCTTCACATACTTTCCAAGGGTCTAAACGGCTCATTTCCTTCTCTGCTTCAGCCTTTAACCTTTGTTGGTTCTCTGGTGTAAATTCACCTTCCGCTAATCTTTCTGTCCATTCTAGACACGCTCTTGCAAAGAATTCATTATTAAGTCCAGAAGTATTGAGTCTGAGAAAACAAAACATAGTTTTAAGAGAAAATGCATTTTATTGCAGAACAAAAACAAGTTTTTTCAGGTTAACAAATATGCAATGAAAAACCAAATTCATTTAACAAACCTTATGGAGTTGTCAGGTTGCTGTGCAACAGCATTTCGATCAACATCAGGCAGCAGTTGAACTAGCTTATGTTGATACAAAGGAGGCAAGCTTTGAAATGTATGTTTATTGAGGAGTGCACGCAGGTTTGTATTCACCAATATTGAGTCAGGGGTTTCCAAATCAATGCGACCAGCTTTTGTTTGTTCCAACTGAGCAGCTGCACTTAATCGCTTAGCTGATCGCTTTCTCACTGGCTGCTGTTTCAGAGAGAACCCAGGAATGGAAGCCAGTACTTCCCGCATAGTTGAAGGTTTAGTTCCCGCTGCAGCTTCAGCACTGCTCCCAGATGTAATCCCAGAATCATGATCTACAAAAAGATACGAATTTTACAACAAAAGAACATTTCTGTAACAAGCTCATTCCACAGAAAATAACTTCAAAATTTAAAAACTGCATGCCTTTTAAAATTTTAATAAAATGAAGCCATAAAAGAAAAAACAAAACAACAACAATTTTGAAAACATCTTTCAATCATCAGTGAAAGGAGAAAATGCAATTACAAAGAGAAATAATGTGGAAAATAGATAATGGAGAATCAAGGTAATTGTAAAAGTCACCGGAGCAAAACAATTAATAAACAAACTATAAAAGGGGAAACAAATTCACGCCCACATAGGTAATGCATCATGTAGAGAATAATGTTATCAGTAAAGGACAAAAGAGAATACACTGAAAAACAAAACAAGGGAATAACACAATCTGAAAATGAAAAAGACAGACAACTGACAGAAGAAGAATACAGGAGAGCTTAAGAAAGTTGACCAGGGAGAAAGTACTACTAAAAGAAAACTACAACAAAGGATATTTCAAACAGCATTTGAGAAACATTTTGCTGATGCATCAAAAGACAAAATTAATTCTTGGGCATTGCTTAAATCATCAAAATTTATTTTTAGATGCTTAACTGCATATTCTAAAACATACCAAAAATCGCAAATAATACTAAAATGAAAAGCTGTAGTTCAGAAAATACTTGCATTAATTTCCACAATTAAAACACAAATAAACCAACAAACAAACTAAAGGTCAATACAATTTGCAGTCTGTAGACCATTCCTCAACAATTTTAATGCAATAATTTTAAGATCCATTATAAATCTAACAATAAAAATTAAAAATTTTTAGCTACACACAAGTATTGACTACTGATGCACACAGTGAATCAGTGTTATTACTGACAGTGATTACTGATATCACCTAGTGTATCGAAATTTTTTAAAATTTCTTATTTTTCATGCTTCCAGAAAAAAACTAATAAATATTCGACCCATAATTACACAACAGTAACCGACAAAGAGAAAATATATTTAAGATTCTGCTTCATTTAAGCTATAACACTGACACAGCAATTAAAATAATTTTCAGTTTCCTTATGAAAAATTAGCCTTACCAGCCCCAGAGCAAATAAAGAAATGAATTCCTCCTCGCGAATTCTTAATTGAAACAATTATAAGATGCTACAAAGTAAAAAATGCAATATGAAAATCAATAAAAACAAAATTCAAAATCATGCATTCAAGAGATGATGCACAAAAAACAAGGTAATCTCTCACAAGTTGATATCCTACAAATCCAAGCTGCATCACATCAGTCAGAATAAATTACTTAAAAAGCAGAATAGCTGAAGCAAAGGAGGCATTTATAAAAAATAACTTATTGCTCAAATATAGGGATGTCACACTCAGAAGACAAAAGAGATTTAATGAACCACTTTTGTCGTCTATCTGTTTGGATTGTAGGCAAGTGCACATCGGCAATATGAACATTAAGATAACCAAAAAATACAAATGCAAAAGCTTTCGCAGAAATGTAGGGTAGGAGGAGGAAGATATATATGGGAAGTGAAAACAATGAATGAAGTATTAATGCAAATAGATGGAAAAAGATCTTTACTAAAGAATGTAGAAAAGAAGCAACAACTGCAGCATTTAAAAAGATTCACAATTTAGCTTACAGCTGAGCAAGGAGAAAGACCAAGGCCAACATTAATGGATTCCATATTGTTTTAACTAGAGGTGATACAGAAAGGCATATAGTTTCTCGTAATAATTAGTTTTCCAAATCCTTTCAACTGGACCAGCTTTTTGGTTTTGACCCACCCTCTTCCTAGCAGCCTTCTATTTCTGCCTTAAGCAAGTTTTTTCACATTTCCTCAATTTTTTGGCTCCCTAATGGCAGAACTGAAATATGACTAAGAAAATAATAGAAGAGTAAAGCCTGGTCCCATGCAAATTTTCATTGAAAAATTTGGAGCCACTTCTGAGTTTTCAAGAAACTTTATTGGAAATTACTTCATGCACTTCTAATCACTAATGCAATACCATATAAAAAAACGTTAGTAATGTAAATATTAATGATGACATTAGAGGCATTTAAAAAAAACAGTATTTGTGTAATTTTTGAAAAACAAAACAATAAGACAAAATGGGCTCTTATGCAATCTTAGAGAGTGAATTTAGCATGCTCCATGGATTAAAAAAAAAAAGAAAAAAAAATTGGAGCAATTTTTGAGAAAATTTTGTTCTAGTATTTCAGAAAATGCGCAATTCTGAGCTCATTTTCATAGAAAACTTTTGAGTCTTCAAGAAACTAGACAATACATTTAATGAACATGTACTCACAAATGCAACAAAGTATACAACATGGAGAAAATATTAACCTGTGAGTGTGTGTGTGAGTGTGAGAAAATTTACATTTGTGTAATATTTGAAAAAACAAATATGACATTTATGTCATTTTATATACCATTTATCACAATGCCTACAAAAAAAATTTAAAGAAAAAATTTGGAGCAGGTTTTGTGAAAATCTTGTTACTAATATTTTTTAACAATGTCCATATTTCACTCAAAATTGTTCAAAAAATACTAATTTCTTTTTAATGTACATGACATTCATTAATGAAGTATGTTGAGAAGAACAAATTTCATTTGAAGCAAAAACATATATCTTCAATTTGGCTGTTTTAAGAAGACAACAAAAACATTTGTAATTTTCAAAAATTTATAGTTAACAGTGAAAATCGAACTTTTGCCAAAATCACAGGCAGAATTGTCATAAACAGCATCATAATTAAAAGTGCATAATAACAACAAAGGACTGTTCCTTTCTCAATTTTCAAATGGCAGATTTTAATGAATATTTGTAACAATATCCAATAACACTATTTCTAACTACATTTGCAAATTTATCCAAATTTTTTTTCTGATCCTTCATTTTAATGGGCACGTTGCCAAAAAATACTGAGTGTCTCAAAATTGAGTATGCATTATCTGATGATATGATGAAATAAAATTATAGATACCAACATTAAGTAGTTCAAACTTGAACTGAAGGTTTTAAACCCTGCTTAATCCTAGGATATTGTCTCAAATTAAATCCCATCAAAATTATAACCAGCCTATCTGAAACACCAACACTTTGATACAAATTGCAGTCTTCATCAACGTCCATAAAATCTTCAGCTTTAACTCCATTTCAACCACTGTTCAGGTTTTTCTCTCTCAGACCTTACTGTTTACAATGCCCCATCAAAAGAAATCCATTGGTGTAAGATCAGGTGAACATAACGGCAAGTCAATGAAGTTACTTCCATTCTGCCTACACCCAATGAGGAGAGGTACCATCTCTCAGGACATAAATAATTGAAGTTCGCCTTAGGTTTAAGTTGAGGTATACTGAAGAATTTTTGTAGGCCACCCAGAGTTAACAGGCAAGTGAATTTGTTGAACAGCAAGTGAAAGCTTCAATTCTCAACTTTTTGCTTTTTGAACTTGACATCAAAATTACTAATAAATACACAATACTTCTCATGGACAAGTAAACCAAATTTTCAAATACCAAAACCATCATGTTCAGAAGAATATAAGCTTTTCTTAGACATATTCCAAGCAACTTTTCTTTCTATCAATAATGAAATAAGAGATTTCCAGTTACATAACAAAACTATGGCTAGGATACTCACCTTCGTTGGTCACAGTGGAAGCGGCAACATGCTGCTGCGACGGCCCTAGGTGGCTCTGCGCTGCTGGTGGCGAAAGCGACTTCACGACAATGCGCGGCAGTGGTGCTGAGTTTCCCGCGGCAATGGTGGTATTCTTGCGACGGCGGCGAGCCTGCTGGCGAAGAGCGTGTTTTATCACCTTCTTGCTGTGTGAGATGCGCTGGTGACTCAGCGCCTCAGCAGATGAATCGGCGACTGCCTCCATGCCAGATGCTACGCTACATGGGGCTGACAGCGTGGGTCCCCCCTGTTTGCGGCTACCCACAGCCAGCCCTTGCAGATTCTCATGCTTGCGGAATAGAGCAATGGTCTGCTGCTGTGAGTGGTAGGCAGAACAAGAGGCTCATAGTGGGAAAAATCTGAGATATGCTAGGTGTATCAATAGTGTTGAGGCCAATAGGAGCAACCCGAAAACACGACTTTTTTGGAAAGGCAAAAGCAACATTTCATAAAGCATGTTCAGAAATACAGTGTTTCTATTGCATTCATTTCAAACAATAGCCGAAAAGACATTTGCAACTCGGAAATTTGGTTTGACATGTTCTATAATAGAATGTATAATAAAGGCTTATGTATATTCATTTCCTAATTTATAGCCCTAGATGGAGAAATTACAATTTAACATCACTAAGACATTGCAAACATTTTTTCATCCTTCACTATAAAGAAATGTTTCTTTGAAATATAAAATACTGTGCAAATCCACAAAATCTTAACACAAATTGTTCTAGAATCCATAATACACTTAAATAGGGGAAATTTTATTCAACTTTACTCCGTTTTCCAAATCTGAAATCAGTTGGCCCCTGAAAAGTGTCTTGGTATTAAATTGTAAATTCTATATTAAGTTATGGGCAGTTGTGCATAACTGAAGTGCCTGTAATGAAATTAATTTTTATCTCTTACACGGTCAAATATCTTTTAGATATCAAAAACAACTCTAGCTTAAGTTACCCTCCGAAATATTGCAAATTTTTAATATCCACACGTTATGAGCTTCTTGAGTGGGTGTTTCATTTATTTATTAATTACTCACTTTTTGTGATGTCCTTGACAACCATATATCATTTCTCATACACGGATCCCATAAATCAATAAACTAAAACACTAATTTTATAGAGCTTGAAATTAAACTCATCCTCAGTAATACACAATTTCCATGATAGGTGTACACAGCCTCAAACAACCGGGGAGGGGCTACATTTCTAGGTCCCCTTTGTCATTGAATTCTTTATATTTCCATAAATCATATTTTACTTGTACATAAAACTTATTACAAAGAGAATTAAAATATATAATTTATAGCCACTATTAATCAGCGCTTGATTTAAATGTTGATACTTAAATTTTAAAATGTTGTTTCTTATCCACAACAATAGTGATAGCTGTTTCTAAAGCAACCTAAATTAGATAAAACTCAAAAAATCCCTAATTGTCACGTAAAAAAGGGAAAATTAGGGGTAGAAAATATTTACAGAAATAAAATGTTATATCATGTTCAGCTGTGGGGCTCTGTTAAAAATGTTCAAGGGGTCCACAGTCCTACCCTTGCACACACCTATGGTTTCCATAAATTATCATCGTTGTTTGGATGTACTTAAAGGTCAATTTGCAACAAATGAGATATACAAACAATAAGCTCTTCTTGTTCTATTTTAGATAAATTACATAAATCACATAATTTTATTATTGACAATAAAGTCTTCTCTACGGATTTTTCTGCAAATTGTGTAATTATTTCTGATAAGGCTGGTTTGGATCTTGTTGTGACATCATCTTCATGCGTAACATTTAGGTATAATGGGAGGAAATATCTCTAATATTTAACAACATAAGAATCTTATTAATCATTAGTGTGAAGAAAGTGGCTGTAGCACGGTCTTTCAGCTTCATAGACAGCACCTCAAATTCCTCACTAATGTGCATTTGGGATAGATGCATAAGTCATTGGTTATTAATGCCCATTGGACGACTACAAGTCTTTGGTTTAATTATATACTTCCGATTACAATTAGTTTATCCCTAGAATGAACTTGAATGCTAAAATAAAATCACCATGAACATCAAATAGTTATGTGTTGTATTTGTGTCATTTAATAAAACAAGAAATAAATATGTGAATGGCAAAATAGTTGGCTGTAAACTTATGAACTTTTCTAGCTGGCCTTCAATTACTTTACCTTGCTTGTTTACATGCATTTTTTTGTAGTTAGGAACCTGAAGTTACCAATAAGATATATTTTAGAATATAAAGCATTACATTACTTCAAAGTTTATTTTTTACGCTTTAGAAGTAATATTAACCTGCATTATGTTCTGCCAGCTTCTGAACAATAGCAATGGTAGACATCTGTTCTTTATTCATGACTAACAAAAATGTTTGTGAATAATTGCTCAGACCTGAACATTTTAGTGATGTCAATATCCAAGTCAGTGCTTGAACTAACAGTCCATAATTTAATAAATTATAAAAATTTTGGTAATTCCTGAAATAATTAATGATTTAACCAACCATGTAGTAAATCAATAAATTGTGATACAGAGATTAAGAATTTACATACAAAAATGATTAAGAAATCATAACATTAGGTTCAAAGACACTATAATTTTAATTCTATTTGTTCATGACATTAATTCAAAATAAAGAGCTCTAAAGTATTTTCAAGCATTTCCTTTGCAATAATCTTGTTAGATAAATAACATGTCACTCACAAAATTAGGTAGGTTAATTTTCTCAAATATTTTTCTTTGCAAACGAAAAAGACTCCAAGAGTTCACTGATTAATTATTAGAGGAAACTCGATAGATTTTTGCTGGTATGCACAGAAAAGTCGCATTCATGGAAAATGGTGGTTGCACCAACCAGTCTCTACACCACAGATATGAATAGCTGAGCGGATTTACGGAAATCACAAGAAAATAATTAAGTTTTGTAATTATTTCTCATCTTAAAACTGCAAAAAATTAAAAAGAATACTAATGGAATAAATGAAAAACCATAATTACATTCTAGAATACTTTTCTGTAAAATAATAAAATCAATTTCCATTATTAAATATCTGCACAAATCCAGCAGGCTCAAGGGACCTTAAAAGATCTCAGGATTGTATCTGAAGAAATTTTGCATTATTCTTAAAGTCCTACCTCAAAGAGAATTCGCATTTCATTTTTGAAAGTCGAATAACAGCTTATTTAAGTAGGGAAGTGAATTGAAGGATATAGTTCAATGTTTATTTTGCCACAAAGCATTTCTTGCAATTGTTAGTTAAAACCTCAGTTACCTACCTTTGAGCTTATGTGTCTCATGGATGTCTATATATGACTGTATCTTGTCTTCCACGTCCATCACCATCACTGATGCTGGAATGGTGTAGCTACTCCACCACCTCCTCCTCCTCCTCCTCCACCAGTTAGGGAAATGCCCTAAATAAAATTACTTGATTTGACACTTCTTAAATGACACTGTAATATTAAGTCAGTAACTATAACTATAAGAATTTGGTAATAAGTCAAAGTGATAAAGCGAATAAGTTAAGTCAGAAGTTTTCAACTTTTTGATGGAGAAAAAAAACCAACTTTTCTGAAGAAACCCAAAAATCAGTAAAGAACATTCATGTTCATGGGGCACTTTTTGTTTTCTTTCAGTATTATGTTAAGAATATCATTTTTCTGACAGTACAACATTTTCATGCGAATATGTAATTTATAGAGAGCTTAATTTAAATATTGTTTTTCTTGTCTTAAAAGGGCATCTTAGCAAAAAATAGAAATAATTTGAAGTGAATTTTGTTTGCCCGTTAAAAAGACGGAAACGTTGACTGCCCGAAATTACGCTGCATGTAGTCTAGAGCAAATTACTACGACAAGCTCTTAGAGAACTTGGAAATAAAAAAGTTTTCGCTTGGTATGACATTTATAAGTCTTAGTGCCGCCAAACATTTATATAGATTAATCAAATATTGTCCTTACGTCGGGCCCATCGTCACCTTCAGCCCATATTGATCTTTGCTTTCTGATTAGGATCCAATTTCCCGAGTATTTTTTGGAAACACAAATGTCCCGCTGCACAACACGAAACTGATGTGTTTCAGTTAATAATCCCTTCTCGTAACCAAAATCAACACAAAAGATTTGCACCGATCCACCATATTTGCTTCCAACTTGGGCCACTTGATTGGCGCTGCTGTCTGTCAGGAAGACAACAAAATTTCGTTTCGAGTTGACAATCATCAAATATGCCGCAAAATTACTAATTTTGCTTGTTAGTTTCTCGTAATAATTAAAAAGCTGCAAAATACTGCCATTTCCATCACACTTACCTTCTTTGTCCCTCCGTTGGTAGTATTATATTTTTTTTTCGAACAAGTGGCAGAAGCGTGTTCGTTTCGATTACATGAAATGGGCAAAAGCAGCGTGTCTGGAAGAAAGGGCATTTTTCTTTCATCCGCACTCATTATAATCAAAATTACCTGTCCTGTTGTAATTAATTGTAGCTTACAATCCTCAGCGCAAATTCATTTGTTCCCGACTTGTGCTAATACTATCTTTCGATTTAATATTTACCCTCGAAATTCTTTCACTTTTATCATGTATTAATTCTCTTTCAAATGTATTTTAAAATGTGTAATTTCCAGGCGACAATTCTACTTCGGAAATTTCTGGGATTTTGGAAGTTAGTAGACTACATAAGGATTAGAGGGTGGAAAAAAAAATATTACACAGTGGTTAACAGTTACCTGTATTTCTTACTGGTAGGCTTGTGTAAAGTTGTCTGTACCTGTACAGACCACAAATGACAAACTTGTTTTTAACAATACATTGCTTCCCCACATCATGTAAAATCCCACAAAATATATTTTATCATGATTGAATAAAATACTCCTCACAGGAAGCCGTGAATTTGAAATCACTCATGCTTGCTGAAATGTATGGTACAAAGCTAACCCTCAGCAATATATCCACAAAATAAATGCAGGTACAGTTTAATAGCAGCAATTACCAAATTTAATTCAAATTTTACTGTCAATAGCAAAACTAATTTAAAAATAAATTTCAATGTCACTAAGTCATACATTCCTTGCACAAAATTGTTCCCACGTGTCAATATCTTAGCGTGATTGCAGCAGTTGACATCAATATACATTTAATGCACAGAATAAAAAATAAATAAATTCTTGCCAACTGGCAAGTGCCCACATCCACACACAAGCTGCACTGTGTTAATTATAGTGATTGTAAGTATAAAACAGTCATTTATCTAGAAGCCATTTCCAGTGAAATATAAAAATGGACAGATTGTTTCCACACTAGCACTCTGGAATATACTGTAAATCATGTCATTTTAAAGGTAAGTCACAACCAGAATAAACTATTACAAAATGGGGGAGGGGAAAATTGACATACATTTTTTATCTTTTCAGTATGAGGCAACCAATACAACTGGAGGCCAGCAGTCTTCCAGAGGCATTATTAGTGTGCTCCAGACTGAAGAATAAACACAAGCTAGCACCTCAACACTAAAGCCACTTGTTTTCTACAAGCGCACATGTGTATGATTTCAGACAATAAAAAGGTATGACTTATGGCATGATATTAAACTACAATGAACTTTGGATAAAGCTTCTAAACAATTCCACATATATAAATATACAAGCAATGTACATCATATAAAAAAACTCACTTCATGCAATACACATCAGTTTGCTGAACAGCTATCTTTCAAATAAAAATACCATGTATTCATAAGTGTAGCTTCTCTGAGCATGAGCCCATGTCTTTATAAGGAAAGTGAGCAGTCTGCCAGCTTTCTGACATACTAGCAAGAGCACTTATGCTGCTCATAGATAGGACCATAAAAATTCCAGGTAATATGAAATGTATATAAAAAGCTCAAGATTGTACGTACATTCCTGTCTCCTCAATTGAGAAAACTATAGCATTTCTTTGTAAATCCTTAAGCAAGCAACACTCTACCTGAATTCCATAAGCACCATAGCAAAAGTGAACCTGACATCTAGCACAGATGCTTTTCCATGCATGTATAACATTTTCCATTCAATTCACCCTTTGGTCCCTGAAAGTGAAAACTAGAAATACATCCCTCTCAATTCCATCACTGCATACAAGGTAACATTAAATTTATCTACATAATGGCAACATGCTCAATCCATCTGACTAGATACAACTAATAATTTCTTCCAATTCAATAAAATCCATACAATATGGAGGTTGGCAGAACTATCTTCTTTCATTGATCTTGCTTAACAGTTTAACTGGTAACATTCAGGGAAAAAAGGGTTGGCAAGCCCAATCACTCAGTCTGGGACAGGATACTGATTCTCTTTAAGCACTTGAGCACATCTCATGAGCGTTTCTGTGCCCACTTCAAATCATCAGCACGTGGTTTGCAGCCAGTCAGTCTTTCAATCACCCATTCAAGTCCTTGCCAAAAATGCAATTTTTCTAATGGCCAATTAAGCCATCCTGTAGTAATGCAGAAGTATGTTTCATGAGGTGCTACATGATGAATACGATGATGACGCCGAGGAAGGATCACATGACGTTCTTGTAAGAACACAACCCACGCTGGGAGTCCAAAGTATGTGTGGGACCACTTGTGAATCTGCAAAAAAGACACAATTATTTATTATCTTATTAACTGAAGTAGTAGCCATTTACTCTAAAATTAAGACTTCAAAGAATAGGAAATTTGTCTTTCAACTTCTAACATGCTACCTTAAAGTTCACAATTTTGTTGGAATTCATAAGAGTTCCAACAACATATATGTTGGAAAACTATATAAATATTAATTGATAACAACAAACTGTGAACAGATGCTAGAAGATATTGAATTATAGAAGTAAAGAATATCAAAGGAATTAATACTGCACATGTTTCAAGAAATCAAAATCAGTGTAAGCATACTTAATTTCTGCAAATAACTTCATAAAATAACTAGTATTTGTTCACATAAACATTATTGTAGCAAAATGGAGCCAATTAACTGAATAAGGAGCAAAAATAGGCAGGAAGACTTTTGAACTAATAGGTATTTAAGAATATTTCGCTCTATTATGCACTTTCAATCTTACATAACTAGCTGCTACAAGAAACAACATTTAGTACACCACAAAGCAATACAAATGTACCTGATTTGTCATTGCCACGAAAATAGCAAGGAGAAATAGATAACAGCTCCGTGAAAAGTTACGTTGCACCTCCTCCTCAGCCAAAGTGAGGAAATCCCAGGTCATCCAAGCAAGGAATGGGATTGTGAGCATGAAGTTATCCCCATTGGTTTCGATGAAGTCGTGACGCGTGATGGATGTAGGATCGATGTGATGTTCACGAAACGGCCGCAGGAAATTCTGCAAGCAACACCTAATCCGTACTCCTCTAGTCTGAAATACCTACTATACACTGATAAGAGCAGAACAGCACTACCATGCATTTACAATAGTGGAAAAAATAAAACAAAACTGATAAGAGATTAAATTTTACTCCTTTAGGTACCAAACATTGCTATACAAGGACCAAATAGGCAGCGATGCTCTCACCTTATCATGCCAGAATATACAATACCCTATTTCTCTTCTTCATAGGTTTCATGCAACACATGCAAATTAGATACCGATGCTCTCCATAAGCATTCCAGCATGCTAATTATCACTTGTATGATTTGAGTTACCTTGCCAATAATTGGTAAATCCACTGAGCCCCAGGTGTCAGCACCCCAATGCACAATGCCAGAGCTAAGATCAGCTGTAATGATACCACTCAGAGCTGCAACTACTATTGTGCTCAAATTTTCCAATCGAAAATGAACAGTGATGAAATAGAGGTTGACAACCATAAGGGTTATGCAAATTCCCACACAAATGCATTCTTGGGTGCGCTTTCCTGGAGAATAAAAATATGTTAATACTCAACAGTTAATGGAAAACACTCAATATTATTTCACAAAATTACTGATGCTACACATTTATAACGTTGATCATTATAACTAACCGCTATCAAAAAAAGAATTAGAAACACGCGTGACAAAGCATTTTTTCCCGATTACTTTTATCGTGGTAGGTGGGCGTGAGCACTTAGACCACAAAACCGGCGAAGGTGAAAGAGTAGCAAATCCTTTGAGTTCAAGATGCAAAATGGCAATGTGAGAACTCCCAAATGTAATACTTACTAATTTTAACAATGTCAAGATGTGAAATACAGATAACAATGTCTGTTTTACGAGAAAACTGGATTTCAATAAATGTAATATCACCTACCTCGGCTGTAAAGATTGGCGAGTTCTTGAGCTCCTTTGTGATGTGGCCCCCATCGAGGTTTAATTTTTTCTTCGTGAGTCACCGCTGAATTAGCATTTGGGTCATCTTCAAGCATAGAATTTTCATATATTTGTTTTTCTGTCTTTACAGGGGCTAAGAAATTCGTCGCCATACTACTTTCCATCACTGCTCTAGTCAAACCATCCCCAGCAAGCTGCATGAGGAATTCCACTTCCAATTTCCACAAAACACGCAAAGCTTATGTTCACAGCATGCACTCGGCCAACACGACATCGTGTGGGTAGAACATCTCGTGGAGAAGCAAGTGTCTTCGGACTTCATTGAACACCATACAAACGAGAACCGCCCCTCTTCCCGCAACATTCACACGGATCACGCAAGACCACAGACAGCCGCCCACAATGCACGATAACAATCTGCCCCCTCTCCTGTCAGTAGCAAACGTCATCGTGTCACGCCTATTTTAACTGATCTAGTCTTATATAATTTGTATCATGTATTAGAAAATATATAATTATTTTCGTCCTGGAGATATTCATTAAAAAACAGCTTCTTTGACTTTCATCCGCCTTGTTTGCCTATCGTTTCGCTTCCCTTTTCCTTGCGGTACCAAAACATCATTTCATTATTTTCAACATGTTTGACGCTTGAGGCTTCTTTCCCATCAATACCATTAAAGTAGTGAGCTGTAATCTTGAAACTAAGTAATTGCCAACATGTGCACCTCCAATTACAAAAAAATTACATTGCCACATCATTTGTATTTTTTTCTGGGCCTTCAGAAAGATCGCCAAAATAAGTCCATATCGCTCGTGAAGGCCATGACATTCATGAAGCATTCATCAGCTCTGAAATTATTAATTCTTAAACTTCGGAAATGTATTGATCGTTGAGACCCACATTCCTCTCATAAAATATAATTCACCTTTGAACCAATCGAACAGGTTTTTCTAATGTGAGAAAGTAAAGTAAGTCAAACTTTAAACGATAAAATTATAACCATATTCATTGTACTTTTGTTTTAAAATATTTGTTAGAACCTGTTTTTTTGTTTGTTGTTTTATATCACTCGAAGACCGTATATTGCATTAATGTTGGCATTCAGCATTCTCAACGATTTGAAATAGGACGCTAGATTAATTCATGCGTATATAAATTCTATAATAATTCGTCGTACACATGCTAGATAAATTTAGTGGCATTTCATTAACAAATAATGTAGTATAATGCGTAAGGTTTTTTTTCCTTCCCAGTATCAATATTTCGTCAATCCTTGATGCTTTCATGTTCAGAGTGCTTGTTAACATCTCCCGGCGAAAACATTTCTCAAGCTCGAAGTGTGACTCCTTGGCATAAAAGCTTGCGAAATAAGTTATATGAAACTGAACCTAACATTATTGAAGCTATGTATGTCTTATGATATGTTCCTAATCCTACATTACAATATAAAATTATACAATATTAATGACAGCGTAGTTGGAAGAATGTTAGGAAAATTTCAATATTTTCTCAACAAAAATATCAATACAATTAATCAAAGCAATGTGTAAAACTTCTTGCCGTCCACACTAATAGCAGGATGCTCAGTCATATTATGCATTGGGCAACGCATGTCCAAAATATGAGCGTTTTATGCCGTATGCCAACGCTAGCATGGTCTTGAGGTCAATAACCTTTCCACACACCAAAGTAAACGACTTCCAAATAAATCGATAGATTCCAACGATATAAATTCTTTCCTGATGGCCTAGTAAGTGAAGAATGAATTAACAAGGATGCGTTAAAGAAAGAAATAACACACCAAAGTGCGTCCAAGCATTTGATTACAGTGCAGCGCTTATGGAGGACAGCATTGCCACTACAAGCACAGTATACTGTGTTACAAGCGACACTCGCCGTGCTGGATATTCGGATTGACATGAAATTTTACCGACTTGTACAGCATCTTTCAAAATCCTTAACCATTGATTTTTATATGCTATGAAGCATTACAAGTAGTGGTTTTCCGACTATTCATGACCTTTCATGACCGGCTGCCTGTCGAAGCGCGGAAATCGCCCTGTGCCGCCGCTATCTGTCTGTATGTCGTCAGGGTATCAGTTGCCTCTGAGGGCATCCAGCAGAGTGTTAAAAACGGGTGTTTATATGGCAGGTTCGAAAAGACGACAAGGCCGAACACATGCATAAATAAGCCAAATACAATTATTGCAAAGATAAGAGTCATTGGAAATGTTATCTCGATATGAGGCAAATAAATAAATAAATACATTTCACTTGTGCTTAGACTTGACACGTTTTTCTGTGTATTTCGACGTTCTGAATCCGAATCTAAAGCCAGAATTGCGCCACCGCCATTCATTTTTTTTAATCTCGAAAAAACACCGCGAGTTGAACTTATCTTTTGTTTTCGGGGGTCGTTGTCAGGAACAAAGCTTTGACACGTGTTTATCAATGTATGTCGATGCGCTGAATCCGAAGCCAGAATTACGTCCCCACCCTCCAGTTTTGCGCTAAAAAACACCGTGAAATGGTAGATTGTAGATTTCACGTTTGTTTGTTTCTTTCTTTCCTTCCTCGATTTAAAGGAAACTGAAGGGTGGTAGCACAATTCTGGTTCCGATTAGGATTCAGCACCTCGACAAACAACTTTTTGTGTGTGTGCCTGTGTAATCATTAAAACGAATAAAATCGTTTCGCAGCATGAACGTAGTTTAACATGCTTCATTCTACATAATCTAAAATATGACACATTCGACCAAAACCTTTTGAATAAAAAACAATCTTAATTTACCGATCTCACTCGACTCACAGTCGGGCATTTATTTATAGTTGGAGCTCCATTTATGCGTAGATTTTCGCTGACACCCCAGACGTGTGACGCGCAACGACGTAGGCTGCGACACTCTCTGCTTTTTTCAATTTCCCCCTCTCCATTTACCCTGGAGAGGCGGGAATTCATTCAGTGTTAGGGATACAATTTTGCTTCGGCCGACTAGGCTTTTGTAGCTGGGAGAGTGTTTTAACTTAAATAAGCCTCCTTGGGCCCTTATTAGTTTAACATAATAGTTAATTAAAAAGTGAAAATGTAGAATTCTTCGAACTGCTCATGTTTCTTTTATTTTCATTCACTCCCTCATTTTTTTTCCGTTAATCGGCCGACTAGGACCACGCATGCAAGCATCCTGCATTTACCGTGGCTCAGTTTTTATTTATTATCGCGGTGGCAGGTGCAACAACTTTTTTTGGGGGGACCAGCATTTTAGCCGGATCCGATTTTTATCCCCCACGGTTGTTAGCCCTGGGGGTATGGAAGATGAAATGATGATATGATGATAATGGGGGTGAAAGGACAACATATACAGACATACGCAAATACACCCATGACCGAGGCGGGACTCGAACCCGCGATCTTCTGGTCCGAAACCACTCCGGCACTACTGCCTTAGCGATCTCGGCCATCTGATCGGCTCATTTATTCTTTATTAATATTGACAAACGCATTCATCACACATCTATACAACACTTCAATTCACTGCCTCTGCTAGACGAAGTCGCTGGATAGAAAGGTGCCGTCAGCCAATGGGGAGGCCGGATGGCGACATGGCTGGTGAGGCAGCCAGGTTGTGTGGACAAATTTGGTATTGTAGTTGGCCTTGCTTCGACACAGGACGACAATGCTGTGCCCTGTCGACCGTTGCGCGAATTGCTGTCGCGCGCGTTTTGGATGTTGGGACCATGTATTTGCGTAATTTACGCGATCTGCATGAAGGCTGACTGAATTTGAAAAAGTTCTCAATGCGTAACATACTAAACTTTGTGTTCGATTCATTTATTAGTGGATAATTAAATGGATATTAAAATACTATGGCTATTATTTAACAAAAATATAAGCCCCTCCCCCAATGATCGGCTAGTTCCACCCCCTGATGATGTCATAGGACACTTCACTCATATTCTATTATGAACTCATTAATGTATATAACATATTGCAAATATGTAGTATGCAGTGGTGGTAGCAGAAATCTCGTGGTAGTTCATATTAATAGAATGTGAATTATGACTTTCTCATTATAATATTAATAAAGAGTTCATTAAAAAAATATTTTTTAACATTTATACGGTGAGCACATGTGAAATTATTAAAATTTATTATTAAACTGTTGTTATTCATTTTCTTTATGACGATCAAAGTTTTTGTAAACTCGTAAATAGAATAAATGTTTACGAATAATTTCAATTTTTGTCATTTGTTATTCAGGTTTTACTATTGTGTATCCCTAGATATAGTTTTTGTCAGTGAAATATGGTTAACATGAAGGTTATATTTTGTAAGTTCTCTTCACAGTCTTGTGAAACGGAGAGCGGGATCGATTTTCTGACCTTCAGTTTCAAAAGGTTCAATACTGATAACTATTTTATGTTTTATCTCATTAAATTAACAGTAACCACTTTGAAATCAGTCGATGGTGGTGTTAGTAGGTTGGATAGGGTATTTGATTATCACTTACCCCAGAGTTGGGCAGTATTGAAAATACTTGTATTTAAAAATAGTATTTTATGCAATTAGTGTATAATATTAAACTTTATTGCATGAGTACATGTTTTGAAAACGAGCGAATTTAGGAGCGAGTTTTCAAATTTATACGCATGTAATAAATCAACATTATAAACGAGTTGCATAATATATATATATATATATATATATATATATATATATATATATATATATATATATATATATAATAACAGCATTATACATTTATAAGAGAATCAAACTTAATTATGCGAAACAACTTCCCTGTGACGACTCGGGTATTTGACATCGTGCGAGTAAACAGTGGTGGGCTGTTCCGTTTAGCTCTACCTCCCCCGATTCTCTCTCTACGATTGGCTGGATATATGATGACGCTATCATTTGTGACATAAAATCAAATACGTCATCATTTGGGCCGTAAAATACCCGATTATGAATGATTTCTTGCAACAGAAAAGGTTATTTTATATTGCTGAAATACAAAAAACGTATTTTCGGCACTTTTATAATTTGTATTTTGTTTCGAAAATCATATTTGAACATGTATTTTGTATTTGTATCGAAAAATACTTTCTGGTAGTATTTGTATTTGCAAAATACAAATATACTTTTTATTGATACACCGTTGAAAATTTGAATTTAAACATAGACAAACCTGGAAAACACAAAAGTCGATAACACGATTTTTTTTATTCGAAGTAATTTTTCATTCACTGCAGCAGTATTTAAAATAACGTTTTTGATATAACTCAAAATTTTGGTAAATCGAAGAAAATTTATTTGCGAAAGCATTTTGAGATGGCGATTAGCAGATTTTGAAGGCCACTTCACAGAAATCGTGTCTCATTATGCATCACCACCTCTCTGGAGGGTGGTTGTGCGTACTGGTACTTGCGCTATGTAGAGCCAATCTCACGATATGATTGTGGAAATTGATAAATCATCAAATGTGTTCTTCTAGATGGAACATATTTCAGTGTTATTGAAGAGTTAGACGCACTTGAAGCAAAAAATAATAAGCAGTAATATTATACATTTTAAAATGCACATAATGGTGTACGATATTCAATGAATTTCACTCGTTATTCTTTTTATAAGGGAACTGATAATTTCTTTACACATTTTAGAGGGTTCCTCTTGGTGTGATGAGTGAATTTGAGAACTACAATTAGTGGTGCTACAAAATGACACAGACTTTCTTGTACTAGGTAGTTTTCATATTCATTTGATCTTGGTTCCGGGCCTTTTCGATCTTGCTACATACTTTTGCCAGTTGCCATCAATCGCCGCCCAAAGTATTTTTTCAATTTTTTAGTTTACTTATACTAGAATTGAAATATTACTTCAAGAATATTAAAGGAGAATAAAACCTCGCCCTATATGGAAATTTTCGTTGAAACCTTTGAGGCCGTTTTTAAGACTATATTGTTGTAAATAATGTAAATGCGAAATTTGAAGCTATTTTTCAAAGAAATATATTGAGTTTTCGAAAAACTTTATTGGAAGTCATTTTAAGAATTTCTACTCACAAATGCAGTAATGTATTCAAACCGCTGAGAATTGTGCATATTAAAAGCATAAGAGACATTTAAAAAATATATATTTGTGTGAGTTTTGAGAGAAAAAACACTAATGAAAACAGGAAAATGAAAAAACTCAAGAACGGCTGGACCAATTTTAATTATCTATGATTTGTTGGATTCATCTCCACCCCGAATAGCAGAATAACTATTAAAATATCGGAAAATTTCACAAAAAAACTAAATATTCATGCTAATCGCAACCTGCAACACACTGTAAGTTTATTTACTATATCGTTAAATAAATCCTAAACGAAGCGTTCTAGAACATTTAAAACTAACTTTTAGAGGTCAAAAACATTTCTCATACCGTAATCTACAGAATGAGATATTTTTGAACATCCTATTACATTTTTGCTGGCCCGGCGCTTCTCGATATTACCCCACCTGCTCAGAGATGTGCAGAATCTACAACTAAATGTGTGTGAGAGGGACAGAGAGAGAGAGAGGAACAGAGAGAGGAGCAAAGATTGGAACAGAGAGAGTGGGCAGAAAGAAAGACAGACAGAGAGATACAAACATCGAGAATGAGAGGGAGAGCGAGAGACGAAGAGGGAGGGAAAGACGGAGAGACAAGGACGGAGAGACGGGGAGAGGGAGGAAGCGAGAGAGGGAGAGAAGAAGAGAAAGAGGCGAAGAGAGAGGAAGAGAGAGACGGAGAGAAAGGGAGAAAGAGACGGAGAGAGAGGGAGAAAGAGATGGAGAGAGATGAAAATAGAGACAGAGAGGAGGGATGGTGAGAGAAAGAGAGAGACAAGGTGAGCGAGAGAGAGATAGAGAGAGACAAGAGGGAGAGGGAGGGAGTGACGGAGAGAGGCGAAGAGAGAGGGAGAGACAGAGAGTCACGGCTATGGAGACAGAGAGAGGGAGAGAGGCGAAGAGACAGAAAGACGTAGAGAGAGGGGGATGAACGGCAGAGCAACCGGGTTCCGCTAGTGTACTAATAAATACAATACTCTAATCACTACCAATGAAAATATTAACGACGTAAGAGGTAAGTACAAAACTAAATTTTTGAAAAAACAAAAGAATGCAGCAGAATGGCATTAATGTCATCTTAAGAGTACATTTAGCACTATCCTGTTCAAATATTAAAGAAAAAAACTGGGAGCCGTTTTCGAGAAAATTTAGTTTTTGTTATTTTTAAATACTGCACTTATTGCGTGCAATCTTGTGCGAAAACTAATATTTTTTTCAAAAGATATTCATGACCTTAATGAACTAATTATTGAGAAAAATATCTTACTTGAAGTAAAAATCTCGATCTTCAATTTCGTAGTAGTAGAAATAAGCCGAAAAAGTTTCAAACTTGAATTTTTTCAAAAAAACAAGGTTAACAGTGAAAAACGAACATATGTCATATTTATAAGTGAGTTTTACTCGATTCTTACAAAAAATTAAAGAAAGCAATTGGAACATTTTTGAGAAAATGTTGAGAATGTCCGCGGGTCTTCATGTAAAGTACCCCCAAATTTTAAAGCTCTTTAAAATCGCAAATCTTCGAATCTAGCCACATCGTCTGGGAAATATCCATCTTGCAAAAAATCGTATGTATGGTTTTGGCGCTAGAGGTTTTCACAGGCGTCTTTGGCCGTCAAACAATTTTTCGGTATCAAGGACCCACAAAACATGGATTCCGGCTACATCACGTGTTATTGATTTATTCTAAGTTTAGCAACTGGATTTATCCCTTATTTCTTTTCCAGGGCCCGGCAATAAGTGCTTTTCTGCCGTAATTTCGCTGTTTTTTGCGCACCTTTACGTAACCTTCTCTCTACTGCGTAAGCGGTTGGGAGAAAGTAAAAGGGAACGGTCAAACAAAATTTGATGATCTTGTTTCAAAATTCGATGTTAATGGAATGTACCGTCCTCTATTACCATTACAAGAAGAAACATTAGTAATTCTATGTTTAAAAGATTAATAGTGTTGAAGTGAATGTGTCCATTTGCATACAATTGTAAACCACAATTAAGTTTTGAGAAATAAATTGTGAAAATAGATAATTATTGATTTATTTTGTATTTTCAAGTGTATTTCAAAATACTATTTTGTATCTAAAATGCTTTTATGGAAGTATTTTGTATTTGGTAATTAAAGTACTTTCGACGAATTTTGAATCTGAAATTTGAAAAAAGAATTTTGAATCTGAAATACTTTTTACAAGTATTTTGCCCAACTCTGCTTCTTTCTTAATAATGTGTAATTCGAGAATCGTCGAGTACGGATAAATCGCAAAGCAGAACAAAAATCCATATTCCTGATGCCGAATCGGATGCGATCCTCGAATTTTACGTCCTGACAGCAGCCCGATTTCGATCCATGGAACATACCACCCATTTTGGAAAACAATCGCGAGTTACCCTTGGGGGCTCTCGGTAACACATTAAATACAGATGACCCCGACAGATAAGAAGTTAATGTTGAAAATCTCAATTGCTTTCAAATCAAAAAGAGAGACGTTCTGTATTTATCACTGGAAACAGAAATATACGGCACCATCACGGCACAGGCCTACGTTGATGATTTAAACACTTTCTTGCTTCCCACAGTTGAAGAGCAATTCGGGGATGGCGATTGCATCTTTCAACACGATCGAGCATCTGTTCATACTGCACGGCATGTGGCGAAGTGGTTACACGACAATAAAATCCCCGTAATGGACTGGTCTGCACAGAGTCCTATCGAACACCTTTGGTATGTTTCGGAACGCCGACTTCGTACGAGGGCTCACCGACCTCCATCCATACCTCTCCTCAGTGCAGCACTCCGTAGAGAATGGGCTACCATTTCCCAAGAACCTTCTAGCACTTGATTGAAGGTATGCGTACGACAATGGAAGCTGTCTTCAAGGCTAAGGGCGCGCCAACACCTATTGAATTCCAGCATTGCCGATGGAGGGCGCCACGAACTGGTAAGTCATTTTCAGTGACCGGAAACGTGACCGGATTATTTTGATCACAAGCTGTACATTCGTGCTCACGGATATAAGAGATTTGCAACAAACAAAACAGTTATTCATAAAATCAAATAAGAAGGTCGATATTCTTTGCTCTCTTGCGAAAGGCGGACACCCACCTCTTTACCAATTCGCTGCCCCAACCCCAGTTACGAGTATACTCTTTGCAAAAGCAAAGTGTGGCACTTTTGCGTGGCCATCGCTCGATTTGCTCAATTTCTCTGTCTATCTGTCTAAAGTGAGGGGGAGTGAAGTCGCAATATCGTTAAAGTATCTCACTTTTCTTTTCTTCTTCTTTTTAATTATTCTAGTCTTTACGGCAATATAGAGAAGTGCAGGACACGTGACTTTTAGTAGTTCGAAGGGCTACACCGTCGCCTCTGGGAAGCAAGCGGCAGCCTTCCACAAGACGTGAGCTTATGGATAAAACGTGACATGAGTGTCGATTTTCTCTTAAAACGTCGTGATCATTCTTTGTTTTTGAAGAGGTTTTTTTCTGTGTGTAATTGTTTAAAAGCGTTTTTGTTTTGTTTAGGTACACTCTCTCGCACTGAGATGTTCTTTTTTCTCTAAAATAAAGTTGTATTTTCACGATAAACAAGTTGTGTCCGATAGTGGTCTGGGGCAAAAGAGGTCAGGAGGGACAGCGTAAGGTTTTTTAGATGCTCTGCTGCTCCCAAAAATCAGGAAAGTAAAATTATAGCACTCTCGGAACAAAAAGGACTAAAGTAGATTTCTGCTTTGAAGCAAGAAAAGTTGAATGGTTATTTCAAGTCAATAGTACCAGTTACAGGTTCTGATCATCTTCGTAATTTGCCATTCACACGTCTAAACATTTTCCTGACATTCTCACATGTTTGAAGTGAAAACGTATGTAGATTTTCCACATTTTTGCATTAATATAAGCAGCCATTAAAGGGCATGGCTCTCAATAAGTAATTTGTCATTTGCTTCCATTGCCTGAATGTGTTGTGGAAACACATCATAATATGTATGAAGCACTACAATTTTGTGAATCTTGAAGACTTTATTTGTGTAAAAGCTACGTCATCTTCTTCATGACTATTTGTGTAAAAGCCCTAAACAACAGAGGTCGCCAAATTAACTGTTTTCTTCTGCCACCACGGCTATCAAGTCGTGCCCCAATTGTATTGCAATAAATGGCATCAAATATTCATTAAAACTTTCTAAGCAAAAGACTTTGAAAGTACGTTTCATAAAAAATGTTAACATTAAAATCATTGGAGATGAATAATATTTTAAGCGCGTGACTTGAATATTGAAAATCAACCATCAAAATTTCAATTCAGCAAAGGAAACTGCACATATTTTTAATATGATAAAAAAGTGTAATATTTATTTATATTTTAAAATTACCATGTATTTATTACAATTAATGCATTGAAAAATTAATAGTTAAATTAAAATAAATTCTGGTTCACTTACAGTTGAATGTTCATCCATTCCGTGAAAAATTACAAATATTTTTGGGTCTGTGTGTATGAATATTCTATATTTTTACAAATAATAATTAATACAAACTTCGAAAATAAATATTTGAAAAACAGACAGTTTATAAAAATATACGGAAGGAGCCACTTGTACGCTAATAGCACGGAGGCTCGATTCGTTGGAACTTTTCATAACCGATGAAAGGGTGCGTGGAACCAAATGTTTCATGACCTTCAATTTATTATAAAGCAGCACCATAGCATCATCGCTAAAATCATGATATTTACTTTAAATAATTTTCAAAAAGAAAAGGCTGACTGTAACTTGGCGACGTATGTCGATCAAATAGTGCTTTTTTAAATCAAACGAAATTTGCAGCCAGAACCTAAATAAACTGAAAGGAAGCAAATATCATTGTAAATAGCAAATGTGATAAGACAAATGCACCTTGGTAACCACATATTACAGCCCAAAACTTGGTGATCCTGTAGGAATCGCTTACGCTCAAAGCAGGAGTTGCCATCCAACACTTTCCTGTCAAACGTTATAACGTCATTCTGGACATCTCTATTGAAAAGCTTTAGAAATCTCGGTCATATGGCGAAACTTCACAAGTTCATTTCATCCAACAAATGTGAAATAAAATAATTATTTTAAAAATGGTATTTGGACGCTATTCATTATGATCAATGCTTGTTTTGCAAGTAAGTGCACCCCTTCCGCGTAAATAATTCCAAATGGGCTTACAGTCGACTGAGTGGCTGCCATTTCAGTATTCTAGATTTATTTAGTTAAAAAAAAAGTAAGAACTGTATGTGGGGGAGAAGATCATCTGCGCGTTTTCTTGAGTTCCAGAATCCCTTCTCATCATTTTAACTTTAAATAGTTGAAAGACGAGTAAAAGTTTAACATAAAAAATAAATTTTAAAAATCGCAAGATTAGCAATATTTGAAAAATAGTCATTTTCGTTTCCGAGTTACAGAAAACTTATTGACATGGGTAAATGAATTACAGGTATGATTTTTTTGCATTGCTAACAAAATAGTAACACGCCCTTACCTCTACCCCTACCATTACAAGCTAAAAGAGAGTTCAACAAAACGTGCGCAGAGTGAAGCTACTTTTCGGTCCAGAAGCAAAACAAGGGGCCATCTCAGCATTCGCTCAATGGGTCAGGGAAACTGGACAAAACCTGATCGAGATAATCCACGCATCGAAAGGCTGTTCCAAACCATCACGAGCCGATCTCGCCGCTCGAGTTGAGACGCTGTGTAAAAACAGGCCGAATGTCACACGACTGCACGTGCTGCAGCTGGGTTGCACTCATTCTCAGGGCTGGGATTCTGATGATCTAAAAAATCTTTGAAAATGACCTATAAAATGCCTTAAAATAAGGGAAGAATGTTCTAATTTTTTTAAAATACTCAAACATTTGTACGATAATGTTTACATATTCAATGGATTTTATAATTTTAAATAAACGGTATTTTAAGAGAAAATGTAATTCTTACGTCTGATCGTCTGGAAAAGAGGAAAGATACCATTTGATGGCAGAAGAACGTACCATTTAACTGGTTATTTAAAGAAAATAAACAAGTAATAAGTATTATGTATTAGGAGAATTGTTCTTACCTCATTCAGCATGAGCATTACAATAGATGACTGTGATCACGCGCACATTGTCGAATGAGAATGAATGCTGCTTTGTTCGCCATTAAGTTTTTGTGTACGAAAAAGTTTTTTTCTACATCAACTGACGAAACAGAGGCATACTTGAAGTGTGATAAATCGCTGGATATTAATTCCTTTTGGATGGTATTCGTTGCGAAATCTCCCCCAACACTCGAGCAATGAAGCACAATAGATGATATCCAGAATTTTTACCAAAAACTTGAATTTCTTCTGACTCTGCCTTACCAACATCTACACCCCCTATTTGCAATACGTCTTCAGCTGTTAATACTAAATCTATCATGTTTTCTAAAAGCTCATCTCCCTCCTGTAGACGAGTAATTGTTGACGACAAAACTAGATTTGATGTAAGCTAGCTTTCCTTCCATTTTACTTTCTCCTTTACGTACGTATATACGGTCGTCGGTACGTATATGCGTAGCGTCTCACAAAACTATTCGAACACGGGAAATTTAGCAGAATAATCATGGATTACGTATAGTAAAATAAGAAAATAAAGTATGTAATATGATCACTTTCATAAGCAGGTATAAGGGAATTACAAAAGTTTCTGTAAACTCACAATAACCAACTGATATTTTTAAATCCGAATTTTTTATGTTAAAATAACATACAAAACTATCCGGACACTTGATTGGAAATAGAAACAAATATGCACAGTAAATATTATTCAAAAAGAAAAACACGTAAAAAATGACACACTAAGAAAGTTCAATATCTTCTAGCAATCCCCTTTCGCTGTAGCACTTCCTTCAGTTTATTTGGCATACTTTGTACCATGGTTAGGGTATAAGAAGGAGTTTTTCTTCATTCTTATTGCATTATGTGTTTTAGTTCTTGTTAGGAATGAGTTGGATATTTTCTTATCTCCTTTTCCAATATTTCCCAAGGATGTTCTTCAACTGTAAGTCTGGTGACAGGGATGGATGAAGTACCTGTGGGCAGTTATACAGCAGCCAAAGTTGAACAACCTGCGACTTGTGCAGGGCATCATTACCTTGATCAAAATAAAATCTGTCAAGAACAACAATATTTTCAGCACTTTGTTTTAAATTTTGTTTAAGAATGTCAAGAGAGTTGAACCTGGTTATCGTTTGATCTACGAACAGAAGTTCACTGACACCACTGGTAGGCATGCAGCCCCACATCGTTGTATTTCCTCCTCTGTGCTTCCCGGTTGCTTTCATGTTTTCTCCTTTCAGCTCCTAAGTTGGTCTCCTTGACACCCGAATTCTTCCATCGGAACCACAGATATTCATTTTCGATTTGTCAACGAAGATTACCCTCTTCCACCTATCTTCATCTTCTTCTGAGTGTTATTTAGCAAAAACCCTGCCTTTTTCTTCGGTTCTCTTTACTTATAAATGGCTTCCTTCTGGCAACGAGGCTATGGAAATTGGACCTCCTCAGTACGTTTCATGCAGTTCCTGGATTTACTTTCTTGCCAATGTCAATTCAGAACTGTGCAGGAATTTTTGGTGAAGTAATACGAGGATCCTTTTTTATTATTCTCACAATGATATTATCTTCTCGAACAGAAAATGTCTTCGGGCGTCCTCCGGGTTGCAATTCAGTCATCTCTTCGCTGACACACTCTGAGATTATGTCACTCAATGTGCTTTCTTCGTTAATCGAATTTTGCAAATTTTTCGGAATAATTTGCCCTTTGCGTGATGGTAAATAACCAGCTGACGCTGCTCAAAAAGAAAAACTGCGGCGCTGCTCAAAAGTCTGCGGCTCATTTCGCTTAAATGTAAAGGTTCCCACGAATCTGATTCATCGGTGACCTTGAATGTGCAGCAAGAATTGCAGGTTTCCGTTATGGCGTTGTCACAACGGCTGCCCGAATAGTTTTGTTGAAGGGAAGTCTCTTCATTGGCAACTAATTTTTTTTAATCAAGGGAATATGCCATTAATGCAAAATATGCGATATTAAAAAAGTATCAATAATGCTTCCAAATTATTTCTTTAAATTTTTTGTGCAGATAGTGCTAAATGCACTGTAAAAAATGACATACTCTCCATTTCATTCTATTGTTTTGTTTTTAAAAAATTTCACAAATTTAGTTGCACTGAATAACAAGACCTCGACACCACTATTATGAATTACTTTGTAATTTTCAAAAATTACATAAATGTAATTTTATAATATCTCTCAAATCCTGTCAATGTTTTAAGTTTATTTTTTTACATACTGATTTAATATGATAGTAACGAGATCACAGGTTTAGTGTCTCCAAAATTAAAATATTGTACTTATTCCCAGAGCAGCAAAACTAACTTGTACCTGACCTTTTACCATGTTTTATATAAAATACATTTAATTTGACAGAGTTATGCATTTCCCATTCATTCACCATCCATTCATCTATCTCAATTTTCATGTACAAAATTCTGTGTTTCTGCTTGTCACCTGCACCAATCTTAACCATCTTTAGAACACTACTAGATCTTAATCTTGACATGTGTACAAAATTCAAAAAGTATCTTCAACACAGATTCTATGACTGAAAATTTATGTTGGTATTGTTGAGGTGAATCCAACACACAAAAAGTATCAGGAATGTATAATTCGCAATATACATAATTTTATGGATTAAAAAATCAGAAAGATAAAAATAATTAAGGATTATGGGATGTTTATTAACAAAGTAGTGCATGGCAGAAGAAGGGAGAGAGAGAAAAAAAAAAAGGAATTGTACAAAGTGTGAAGCATAAAGACTTTATTTACATTCAATTTTTTTTATCCCAAATTGAAGTGTTCAATATAAAAATATTTTTTAAATTCAAAATAGTGTAAAACAGCACAATTGACTATATTCATTTCTAACATCAAAATGGTCTCAGTTTATTTACCTGAGATTTAAATCTAATTTATTACATAAAACTTGGATAAAACATTAAAGTCAATAATCTCTCAATCTAACAGATGCCCTGTATTTCCCTATGGTGACAATGGAGTTTTGAGGAACTGTTCAATAATTTCTAACATGTATATTCACTATTAAATTAAAGATTGTTTACTCTTAATCAAAAGACGATAAATTAAAGATATTTTTGTCATTGTGCAGTTCATTCATACTCTCATTCTCATTCACATGAAACACAGTTAATGGCACCAATCTAGTTGCTCATCTGTCTTCTAAAACATTCAACAAGTGACCAAAAATTGAACGTTATAAGAAACTTGCTTGGTCTTAAATATGAAAGTTGGACTTTGTACACAAACTCAGCCTTGTTTTTATCAGTTCATATATTATTAACTAAACTTTTAAAGAAGACACTTAAAGCTATGTATGAATCAGTTGTACTCATACTGCACGTTTTTTACAATGTAACAGTACATTAAAGGATATAAGTACAAAAGAGAGCTGAAAGTATGATTTTGCAGTTTACCAAGAGCCTTTTTCTCATTTTTGAATTATGAATGTTTTGAATAATAGATTTAGGTTTAAGTTGACCTAATATCACTGAAAATGAGATGAATTAGCAAGAGAATGTCATTTGAAATATCGTTTCATATACTAGTAATGCAATTAATTATTAGAATGATTATTTTTACTCCTTTGATCTGACTAAAACTAAATATTTCACTGGGTTTCAAAAATTGGTAACATTAAGAAGATGCTAAAGAAAGTTCAGAGTAAGTCTCACCTGATAATAAAAAATAAACATAATAATACAAATTCCATTGTTCAGAAAAATCTATTAGGAAATATTTTATAGTTTTGACAAAACTAAGGAATCCTTTAAAGATCTGCTAAAATTCTGAACATTAAAAGTCTTATTCACACAATTCAACTTTTAAAAAATCCATCTTATACATTTCTCTAGTATTTTAATCATTTTACTATTCTCAATAGTTCATCAATCTAAATTTAATGGAAAGAAACAGTCATACATTATTAAAAGAATAAAATTTTGTAATAAAAATAACTTGTATTTAAAGAAAGTTTTAAGTAATTTGCCGTGATATAACAATCTTTTCCTTTCAGGTAATTTTCATTTCTTCAGTTTTAAAATTAAACATTCCAAGAAATATGAAGACAAATGAAAAGAAAAAAGAAAGAAAAAAAAGAAAAAAGAAAAAAAAAAAGAAGAAAAAAAAAGTAAATCTTGTAAAGGAAGCTTTCAAGTGCTTGCTTAAAATATTTCGTCTGTTATGTTTGTATCAAAAAAAGTTATGTAATTTCCTTGTACATTGATGATTAAATAAAACATTAAAACTTAGTTCTTCATTCACATTCCCATCCATTAATTACATTTAATGAAAACTGTTTTGCCCAGTGATGTATAGTATATCCAATGAGTATGTACTTCAGTAAGAAGATTCTTGATTTCCTTCTTTCCAAATTTCTTGTGTTACAACAATTGCAAGGGCTTTGTGTGTTTTTGGAATGGAATGAAAAGTGGAAACAAGAAAAGGCCCACTTCTGGACTTGCTGGAGGAAAGAGATAAATGAAACTTGAAATAAAGAGCACAATATAGAGAAATAGCATTCACAATATGTGATGCATGTTTCACATTGTGAAGATTTTGACAGTGGTCTTATTCCTTTCATAAAACATAATTATCCATTGGAGGATTATTTTTGGGGAGTCTTAATGTTAAATACTATCTCTTTTTAATTGAGTAACAATGGAATGTTTCTAACGTTTGTAGCAAAAATCTTTATTACTTACCTTGAAATCAATTCGTAATTAGTCACTCAAATTGTCCAGATATTCATAATGCAGCTGGTCAGTACAAATTTCAATATCAATGGAATAAAAGAGAATATTCTACACCATTATATAATTTTTGTTCAACCAAATCAAAGTATTAAAGAAAACTTAATTAATACACTTGTTCTGAGGAACAAATATAAGTAGATTGCAACTGAAGGCTCTTTATGCCAATAACATGTGGTATTTGACATTTTATTCATTAGAAATTTTGATAAAATATAAACTCATAACAACTATAGCTCTCCTATTAATTAAATGGCATACTTCAATTTACACATAAAATTCCAAAAACAATTTAACAATATTAGCACCATTGAAAGACTGGCTAGTCTATAAGTAACTCATTCAGACATTCCATTCATCTTGGCATACTGAATGCCATGAAACACACTTCAAGACATAGCATACATGTAAATTACATATAAAAATGTCTTTTGCCTCCTGATAAAGAACTACACTGGGTATAAAAATACAAAATATTCGAGCAGCAATCTGAAACACACTGTAGAGTTCACACTTGCACTTCGATAATGTTTTGTGCTCCATTTTCTCTTATAACTAGTGTAACAGAATAATCAATTGGATAATGAAGATTCTAATGTCTCATTGACATTCATATCAGACTGGTCAGCATCATTTTGAATTGTAATCATCATTTTCTCCTCATCACCAGAATCACTGCATTCTGATGAAACAGACTGAGTAGATGTTGCTGCTTCCTGAAAATGAAAATTGGGAGTTCAGTATATATTCTCTTACAATTTGCAAAGAGAGTAATAATTATAGAATAAAATAAAAATAGGAGTTGTGAGGCTCAAGACCTATCATTATTAATTCAGGAGAACATATTGTTACTTTTAATATTGAAATAACACATGTGTTCAAATCTTAAATCATAGGAAAATAATTGCCTTTACATTCAACATTTAATTTGGAAAAATAATCAAGATTCTTGCTACAAAGGAAGGAAATTTGAACGCTTTTAATTAAAAATCCATAATACCTGTGAAAATTGGCTTTGTTTCAAAGCATATATCTCATCTGACATCCACATTTCCTTATCACTGCCATCAGCTTCATCATCAAAACCCTCAAAAATAAAACAAAAAGAACAAGTTTTAGTACACATATTTTCTAAATGATAATTATGATTTAACAATTACTACACTACACACAGAGTGTGAAAGCAGTGTCATAACCTGATGAATTTCAAAATATACATATAGAGAAGGAAACCCATCATGCATGAAACCACATTCTGTGAAAGGAAATTGTGTAATAGCAAATATAAATTTCTTTTCATAATAAATGATGTTACAATATATCAATAAAAATATTAATGCTTAATTTACATGCTTGAAAGTAAAGAACTTTGATCTCTGAGGTATAAAATGTTTCAGAAAGGTGGTAGTAGATTTAGATTTTAGATTTATTTAGCCAAAAACTAGTAAAAACTGTACATGGCGTATGGGGAAGAAGATAATCTGCACTCATTTTCTTGAGTTCCAGAATCCCTTCCCATCATTTTAACTATAAATAGTTGAAAGATGAGTAAAAGTTAAAGATAAATAAATAAATAAAAATAAAATTTAAAAAAGCACAAGATTAGCAACATTTGAAAACCAGACATTTTCGTTCCCGAGTAATAGAAAACTTATTTGCAACAGTAAAAGGAACTCCAGATCTGATTTCTCTGCATTGCTAACAAAATAGCAACTTGCCCTTATGTCTACTCCTTCCACTACTAAAGGAAAGTTCAACAAAACATGCACAAAGTAAAACTACATTTACAGAGAAGAATATACTGATGTGAGATTATTGTTAGTTGTTGTATATATCAATTAAGAAGTCATTTAGCTCTATTAACTAAACACACAGGACTGTGAATTCCAAATGTGTAAGTGCAGTAGTTTTTAGAGAATGCTTCAAAAACTAAATTAATTGAATACTGTAACTGAATTACACTTATTTTATCTTCTAAAAGCAAAGCTATGTTACGTGTTATTTTCAAAAAAATTAAACTAAATAGTATACAGAAATGAGCCGTTTGAAACAATTTTCATGCATCTTCATTAGTTGAATTTATTACAGTATTTAGATGATGTTTTCTATTTCAGATAAAATGTATATAGATCCAATGCATTTTCCTTTATTTAGATAAAAGTGATGAAAAATCAAATAGTTTTTGCAGAGATGACACGATATAGTTGAAATCTATGAAAGGCTGACTTCTAAAAAAAAATAAAGCATAATAATAAGATACTACTATACATTGATAATTATACCTACATAAGAAATGAATTAAACAATGGCAAATGAACACCTAAACACCTTAGACAGTCTACACACACACAGAACAATTTCAAAATGTGGAATTTTTGAATCGTGCATTATTATGCCATACATAATACTATCCACAATAGTGAAAATGTAATAAGTTTGTTTTCAAAAAGCTTACAGTGATACGTCCTTTAGCGTGAGTTTTGATGTGTTTGGACAAGTGGTCACTTCTCATGAACTTTTTATTGCACTCGGGGCACGCAAATCTTTTCTCCCCTGTGTGAGTCCGCCGATGCCTCTGGAAAGGTAAATATTGTTAATAATGTTAAAAATACTGTAAAAAGAATTAGAAAATTCCCACTCATTATGCTGGAAGGGTATATTACTGTTTCCAGACAAGCTTGGAAGATCCTCAGTTTTTCACTTTGAATAACTGAGGAATTAGACACAAAACTGCATGAAGATCAGATTCTCCAAAAACTCCCACAACACATTTAATTTCTGCATTTCCTAACTACATTTGACATCACTAGTAGGAAGAGATGGGAGAAAGTATCACAATTACCAAGCCGGAGATGATTTAAAATGCTTAGGCAGTTCAAACATGTTTGGACAAACAGTTGCAGTGGAAATTAAAAATGAGTGGAAAAAACTAAACAAGCTAATCAAGAAAACTTCTTACTAAGAATTTTGATAAAAAGCATGGTGAATGACATTGATTTGCATTAAAGCAGATTAATAAAATCAGTAATCAACAAGCTTAAAATGAACTCAAAATGTTCTCAGTTGTCTGTGTAAAATGTGCCCAAAATGTGCTCAGCCCAAAAATACTCACTTGAAGCTCATCAGATCGAGTGAAGCGCTTTCCACAGAAAACCCAACTGCAAATGAAAGGTCTCTCACCAGTGTGCCACCTGAGGTGTGCCCGCAGATGAGAAGTCTTTCCATATACTTTATTACATCCAGGTATGTGGCAGATATGCTGTTTTTTACGATCCCCACTTCGAAACCTGTTACAACATCTTATTTATTACACAAGAAATGGAAAATATAAACAGATTTGACACTTAATTCTTCTTATGTGCAAACTTGTGCACAAGGAAGAGATGGTAATAAAACATATTCATCTTTTTTACGGCAAATACTATGTCATTATGTTGATCACTACGACGTCATTATCACATTTATTATCTCCATTATGTCATTAGAAGAAAGAATAATTTTCTCTAATTGTACCTCTCTCCATCTTTACAGTTGGGGCATGTACATGCCACGCGTCGCACACGGGATTTCTGCGCAGGACGCGAGGGTTCCACGCCGCTGTCCACCTCAGAAGGCGCGGGAGCAGGGGCCAAAGCAGGGGGACCTGGCCCCGGAGCTGCAGCGATCACTTGCCACTTGGGGCCAGAGTCAGACACATCGTGAGCCACGGCCTGAGCGCTTGGAGCAGGGGCTGTAGTAATAATGTGGGCTCCAGGAGGAAGACCGGTGGTGCCTGCTCCAGCTAAACTTAGCTGTTGCAGAGCTGAAGCAGGAATAAGTTGAACATTTCCTAGGCCTGGCACATTCTGGATTGGAATAGCTTGAAGACTAGGCATCTAGAGATAAAATAATTTAATTAGTCTTTTTTCCTCTCAGAAACAAGGTCAACATAAACATAAAACAGAAATTATGACAAGTGAGAAAATTGAAAATATCAGTTGGCTTTATTCCCACATTATTATTAATTTTCTTTCAAAACTAAAAACAACCCTTTCTGAAAATGTTCTTTGATTCACATAAAATATTTTTAAATCACTTATTTTAATACAACAAAGCATTAGAACACTATTTTCCATGTGATTCTTTGAGTAGGTAACAAAGTAACAAAACATTTTCAGCGAAACACATAAATTGTTGAATGAAAAATATAACATGTTTTTAAGGCCTAGCAAAACATAAATGACCATGCCTGATGTTGAAATGTTTCATATTGAATATATGTTCATAACATTCCACCAGCTTTGTTACATAGCTGCACATTAAAAGATGTCAACTAGGAGAAAAATATTAGTACCTGAATAATGTTGCTAGTTGTCCTCACTCCACCTGCACTAGTTAAACTAGGCAATCCAGGAGCAGGAATCACAGTAAGTTGCTGGCCTTGAGCATTAGTAATAGTAATCTGCTGGGGCTGCGCAGAGGATTGCGGGTGTTGGGGTTGCGCTTGCTGCACAGTAACAGTGTGGTGACTGCCATCATGTGCTGAGGCACCTGTCATCAGGCTGGGTGCCATTACAGTCTAAAGCATACACATAAAATTGATCATAATCTGTTTTAATTAAACATTGATTGATTATTATTTTAATTAAATACATTATAAGTATACATTATTTCTTTTGTGCCTCCTGTGAAAATACTTAGTTCATGTTAATTGCTTTAAGGTCTTGAACTTCATGACAGTTTCTTCATGAAAGCTCAGCACTAAAATGTGGTTCATATTTACCTGCATGTTCATGGAAGGAGAGCTGACTGCCCCGGCACTCCATGTGCTCACTGTGACACTTGCGGAGTTGGCCACAGCTTGGGCTAGCATGTTTTGTGCAACTTGCACTTGAGCCTGAGATTGCGCCTGAGCATGAACATGTGTTTGGGTTTGCACTTGAACTTGATGTGCTTGGGCAGCTTGAGCTTGAGCTTGAACTTGGGCTTGGTGAGCCTGAGCCTGAGCCTGTGCTTGAGCTTGGGCTTGGGCCTGCGCTTGAGCTTGCGCTTGCGCTTGGGCTTGGGCTTGCGCTTGGGCTTGGGCTTGCGCTTGGGCTTGGGCCTGGGCCTGAGCCTGGGCTTGAGCTTGGGCTTGAGCTTGGGCTTGGGCTTGGGCCTGAGCCTGGGCCTGGGCCTGAACCTGAGCTTGAGCAAGACTGCTGATCTGAGTAACAGATGCAAGTTGAACCTGCTGTATTTGCCCAGATGGTGTAATTATCTGAGCCATTTGAGGTTGAGCCACCTAAACACATAGATATGTTCTATAACTATCATGTATCTTTTAAGGTATTTTAATTAATTAATTAATTAATTTATGTAACATAAAAAATAGTTACAAACTGTATGTGACATAATACAGGGAGAAGTATATTCCGTGCGCAGTTTCTTAAATTCCGGGATCCCTATCCTAACCAATTTACAAGTTGAATTCTGAATATAGATGGAAAGGAATAATTTTGTCACGAATTGATAAAAATATTTGTGCCCAAGAAATAAAAAGTCATCTATTTGCAAAGGTAAATCTGCTACAGATTTAGGCTATTATTCCTCATTATGCTCTTTATGAACGAATCGACTTACTGCAATGAGAACATGGAGAGCTTTCATTTACATGACTATATTCCCCACTGAACTCTAGAAAATGTGAACAGATAGTGAAGTTACATTTATGTCTAGAAGCAAAACAAAGGGCCATCTCTGCATTGCTCCAAGGATCAAGGGAAACTGAACGAAAAACCTGATCAAGAAGGGGATGACTGGCAGAGAAGTTGAGGTACACTACTTTTTAGCTGAATTTGAAAGAATTTTGAAAGTATTGAATAATGAATTTAATTTTGTATTTTCAATTCACATAAATGGGCAATCCATTTGAGGCTGAGGGTGCAAAAATGTTGAATGATGTTACCTTAACATCAGTCTAAAGCACATCGTTAATTTTCATTGGAGTATAGACTTATTTGAAATGGAAAACTGTTTTGAAACTGTTTTCCCTTCGTTTACTATTAATGTGTTATCACAAAACTAGTTTGAAAATCTGATATTGCACTATTTACTGTTTCCTTATTGCAAAGAATATTCTATTATCTGCAAAGAGCACTGTTCTCTTATTTTGAATCGTAGGTGGCATATTATTTACATGTAGTAGGAAGAGAATAGGGTCTAAAATCAAACCCTGCGGGACCCCATGTGCATCTGACAATAAATCAGAAAGGTGAGTAAAATAAAGTCCCACTACTCCAGTACAATGTACTCTGAGATTGTTGTTGAAGATACAATCATTACCAATGTAGAGCAATATCACACATCTCATAAGGAGGTAATTTTGAAAGTAAAAAGTTATGATCAATGACATCAAAAACTTTTGAAATATATAAAATTCTAATTCTAATCTATTTTATATCTTCTATTTTTCATGACTTCAAAATATAATATCACAGCAATATTATTACTTACTTGACTTATTTGAGGAAGCATTTGAACTTGATTAATGGATGGCAGTGATGTAATAGCTTGGACTGGAAAATGGATGGTTTGATATATGGTCTGACCACTTGCTGTAGATACTGGCACTTGGACAGGAATTGTTTGCTGCACTGGAAACTGAAGTACTTGGGGCACTGCAGAGCGTACCGCAACACTCTGACCTGAATAAAACATAGAAATTCATAAAATATTGTAAAATTTATAACTTAAAATTCATTTGATTAAGTTTTGATGAAAACATTAAAATCAATTTAAACAGAATAACATGTTAGTTATTGTTTCTATTTAGTAAGGGAAGTTCCGGAAATTAAAATTACAAACAAATAATAATGATTGAAACATTCATTTTTAACATTTTATAAACTAAATGAAAAAAAAAAGATTTTCTCTCCTTTTTTACTTTCTCGCTACGCAGTAGAGATAAAGTTATGTAACGCAGCTTAAAAAAAAAGAGAGAGAGAAATTTCGGCAGAAAATCTCTTATTACAGGACCCTGGTAATGAACATGAGGATAAATCCAGATACTAAATTTGGAGAAAAAATCCTTCATCACGTGATGTAGCAGAATCCATGTTTTGTGGGTCTTTGATACCGAAAAGTCATTTGTCGGAAAACGTCTGTCTGTCCGTGTGTGAAGAACGCTAGCGACTAAACCGTTAAGATGATTTTCTCCAAAATTGATTTTCCCCAATCGATCAGGATGATTTCATGGGTCACTGAATTTGAAACCTATATTTTAATTTTGGGGGGTACTTTACATGAAGCCCCTGGGACATTTTCAAAATTGTTCAAAAAATTGCTCCAACGTTTTTGATTAAACTTTGTTATTGGAAAGTGTGAAAGACTTAAAAGAATGGTTCAGGTCTGGTATGTAGCTGTATGAAAAGCAGTTATAATTGTCAAATTGGTGTTGATATTTACTTGAAAATATTTAGTTGATTCACTAAATGTTATACAATTTGTAATGAGTTTTACAAAAAAAATGATGACTGAGATGTGTTAATTCGGGTATTTATGGTATAAATAGTATTACATTACTATTACTAAAGGCGAGAAAGTTTATGCTGTTTTAGCTCCGCTAGTTTATTCCGGATACCCTTCTAAGAGCCAGAAGTGCCACAGGAGAATCACAGAATATACATTATTTCGGGTCTCCGACGTTCGTCCAATATTCTCCGGATCGCTGGGAGGCGCATAGGAGGACGAATGACGGGCGCTATGTGAGTACTGGGGATGTGTTTGAGGAGAGTGAGGGAGCGTGGAAAGGTCGCGCGCGGCCAGTGGCCGCATTCCAGTTGCTCTTCCGGGATTCGCATGGAAGTGACAGGGCAAACCACAGAAATCTCTTCACAGTGCAATGGCCGTAATATCGCGATTCTGGATGGCGCCACAAACAGGCGATGTCAAACAAATCAGAAAAAAATTCCGGAACCTGGAGGGAATCGATCTCACGTCCCCTAATCACTGGTGCGCACGAGCATAAGGCGTCGCCGGAGTTTTCACTCCGTTGCGTCAACACCATTCCCTTTCTCCACCACAGGATTAACTAATCAAAAATTTCGATATTTTTCATTTAATTTTCTCAATCCCTTCCTTAAAATTTTCATTAAGCCTTTTCTAGGACCATGAGCCGAAGGTGATAAGCTCGAGCGGGGAGAACGGCTAACAAATTGTTACCTTACGACGAGGAACTGGGTATTCCTCCCCACTCTCTCATTTACTCCCCCACTCTCGCTCCCTCTCTCCAATTTTTCTCTCCCACCGCTCTCGCTCTTTCCCTCTCATCGCTCTCGATCTCTCTTTCCCTCCCACCGCTCTCGCTCTCTCTTTCCCTCCCACCGCTCTCGCTCTCTCTTTCCCTCCCACCGCTCTCGCTCTCTCTTTCCCTCCCACCGCTCTCGCTCTCTCTTTCCCTCCCACCGCTCTCGCTCTCTCTTTCCCTCCCACCGCTCTCGCTCTCTCTTTCCCTCCCACCGCTCTCGCTTTCCCTCCCACCGCTCTCGCTTTCCCTCCCACCGCTCTCGCTTTCCCTCCCACCGCTCTCGCTTTCCCTCCCACCGCTCTCGCTTTCCCTCCCACCGCTCTCGCTTTCCCTCCCACCGCTCTCGCTTTCCCTCCCACCGCTCTCGCTTTCCCTCCCACCGCTCTCGCTTTCCCTCCCACCGCTCTCGCTTTCCCTCCCACCGCTCTCGCTTTCCCTCCCACCGCTCTCGCTTTCCCTCCCACCGCTCTCGCTTTCCCTCCCACCGCTCTCTCTTTCCCTCTCATCTCTCTTTCCCTCCCACCGCTCTCGCTCTCGCTTTCCCTCCCACCGCTCTCGCTCTCTTTCCCTCCCACCGCTCTCGCTCTCTTTCCCTCCCACCGCTCTCGCTCTCTTTCCCTCCCACCGCTCTCGCTCTCTCTTTCCCTCCCACCGCTCTCGCTCTCTCTTTCCCTCCCACCGCTCTCGCTCTCTCTTTCTCTCCCACCGCTCTCGCTCTCTCTTTCCCTCCCACCGCTCTCGCTCTCTCTTTCCCTCCCACCGCTCTCGCTCTCTCTTTCCCTCCCACCGCTCTCGCTCTCTCTTTCCCTCCCACCGCTCTCGCTTTCCCTCCCACCGCTCTCGCTTTCCCTCCCACCGCTCTCGCTTTCCCTCCCACCGCTCTCGCTTTCCCTCCCACCGCTCTCGCTTTTCCTCCCACCGCTCTCGCTTTCCCTCCCACCGCTCTCGCTTTCCCTCCCACCGCTCTCGCTTTCCCTCCCACCGCTCTCGCTTTCCCTCCCACCGCTCTCGCTTTCCCTCCCACCGCTCTCGCTTTCCCTCCCACCGCTCTCGCTTTCCCTCCCACCGCTCTCTCTTTCCCTCTCATCTCTCTTTCCCTCCCACCGCTCTCGCTCTCTTTCCCTCCCACCGCTCTCGCTCTCTTTCCCTCCCACCGCTCTCGCTCTCTTTCCCTCCCACCGCTCTCGCTCTCTCTTTCCCTCCCACCGCTCTCGCTCTCTCTTTCCCTCCCACCGCTCTCGCTCTCTCTTTCCCTCTCACTGCTCTCGCTCTCTCTTTCCCTCTCACTGCTCTCGCTCTCTCTTTCCCTCCCACCGCCCTTTCTTCTCATTTAAATACCGAATTTTGAAGTACAGATTTAAATAAGAAAAAATCTATCTTCAATATTGTAGATGCATGATATCAATTAATCACTTTTCAAAAATTATGAGACTTCAACGAAAATGAAACATGAACCATTTTTTTAAGTATTTCCTGTATGCGATTAAAAAATAGACCAAAAATTTGATGCTGTCTTTTAAGAAAAAAGTGAGAATGTGATTGAGGCTTCATGACAGTCCCCAAAATCACCCCCAAAATTAAAATATCCGTTTCAGATTGAAGCGATATCAGTCAGATCGATTGGTGAATATCCATTTTGGTGAGAATCCGAATTACGGTTCAGCCGCTTGCGTTTCTCAGAGGCAGACAAGCCGTATTCATGCTTCGGATCTGCAATGACCTGGCAGAAAATGCATACGTTTTTAATTTTTTTTAATATTCGATGAAGCGTTGGCAGGTAGATAAATGTTTTTTCTTTTTAAGTTTTGATTTCATTATTGAAATAATAAAGTTTAGATTTTTTGGCATTGGAATTTCTGTTTTTTCATTCCATATGTTCTATCTAGAATAGTTTTTATTTTATTTTAATTTTTGCATTTGCATATATTGTTAAAGCAAGTTTTGGATTTATCTACCTATAATTTGGTCAACAAGGTTATAAATTAATTAAGAATCCCTCATGATATAATTATTGTTTAAATGTTCAGCTCATTTTAAGCACGAATGAAATGAAATTTAGTACATTGGCATACGAGAGTGGCTGCTTGATAAGCGCATTGGAAAGAGCTCATGAGGAGCGAGGACAGGCTCTCGGGGGAACGCAGCAGAGGACACAGCAGTCTCGTTACGACCAAGATAGTAGCTACAAGTCTTTGCGTTGTCATTTACTTGATATTCCCAATATAAGGTGTCAGGAATGCTAATTTCGTAAAATAATGATGAGTTATTAGTTGTAGACAATAACAAACATAAAAGGGTATCCCAAGGCTACGTATGAAGCGCGTAACAGCAATTTTGCTTGTGGTGGACAATATTATAAGAAAAAAATGGCGGACGGCGATTGCGGGGCAAACCACCGAGTTTACCACCCAAACCGCCGAGTTCTTTCAGTTTTAACTATCCACGCGAATGACCGACCTGGATCGAAAGATTCAATAGGTTCATGTCAATTTCAAATGAAACACAAAAACCAGACAAAGAAAAACCGATCAAAGAAAAAAAAATATTTTGCAGGGGAAAAGTCGACAGAAATTCTAAAGCAAGTCGTACCGAACATTGATACAGAAAAATATAATTTTTGAAAGATTCAAATTTAACTCGAAAGTGCAAGCGGCGGGCGAACCGGTGGACGATTTCATACCCTCCTTGAACATAATACAGAAAACGCCGATCGTTGTGAGTATGCAACGCTGAAGGATCAGCGATTCGAGACACTCGTGATTGGTGTTAAAGAAATCAAAGTTGCTGAAATATTGCAATTAATTAGCGATCTGAGCTTGACGAAGCCGTGGAAATGGTGCGGGAAGTTGAGTCGTTGGCAAAGCAAAGTGAAATTTTACCATATTTGAACCATAGAATTGTTTTTGAGAAGCAAATGCATCAACCTGGTGTTACTGTTCGGGTGGGATCGCATACCATAGTTATTGGGCTTTGTTTTTTTTATGGCATCGTCATTCGATAGAAATATCTGAAATATCTAGCTACCTATGTCAACCCCGGGCTACACATAAATTATGGCAATTTCAATTAACTTTTTACTCTCAAATTGATGGTCTCCATCACAAAATGCAAAAGATGAGCGAAACTTTATTAATGATTATTTTCGTGGTAATATTGTTGGAAAGCGGGAATCAATAGAAATACCGCCTAGATCTCCAGACCCTATACCAAAGGAGTTTTGTCTTTTGGGGCTACGTTAAAGATAAGAGTATATGGAATAAAACCAGAAACATTTGAGGACTTAAAAGAAGCTATGTAAAATGCTTTCGAGGAAATTAAATAATACACATTTGCAAATATGCATTTGTGCAATAAAGTATGCGTAAGCTTTCGGTCTTCGTGATTGACATAAAACATCCTTGAGTCTGTGCCACACACAATTTCTTTCTTTTCGCGTGTTAGACCCTTTCACGAAGAGCTTTGCGCATGTAGTAGACAGAATGAAGGTTTCTAAAGCTCCTCTTCCCGGATTTTTTCGTCGTATCGGACCACGCGTGTATCCTGCTTCAGCAGGAGCAAGTATCTTTCGGGGTGGAGGGGGGGAGGAGGGGATCAGCATTTTAGCTTAAACCCGATCCTTATCCCCCAAAGTCTGGGGGTAAGGATGATATGATGATGATTGTGGTGAGGGATGAAAGGACGGCACACACGTATAGACACACTAACACACCTATCCCCGAGGCGAGACTCCATATTGCGGTCTCGAGGTCCGAGACCGCTACTGCTCTACTGCCGTAACGATCTCGGCCATCTGACCGGCCCCTCCCCGGAGAAGAGAAGACCACACGACAAATGTTCCCTGACGGAGCCGGATGGCTCATTGCTTTTACTCTCGAGCACCCTTGTCGATGGTTGCGTAAGAGATTTCCATCCGAGGAAATACCTGCCCGAAATAACGCAGCTCATCTGTGAAAGGTGAAAATTTTCTCCCACTTTCTCTGGGTTTAGTTAGTGGAAGATAGAATGTAGGTACCACACTGAGGCAGAAAACTACGCAATTTTCTGCATCGTAACTCCATTTCACTCTGTTTACGATGTTTTAGGAAACGACGCATTGATTGCGTCACAAGCGTAAATGAAAAATTGTCTAATGAAACTAGAGACGCACGAGGAGAAATAACCTCCTAAAGTAAGCAATTGCACAATGGCTCACATGGTTTGTGTTGTTTCTTAAAAAAGTTCGACATCAATCATCATGAAACATTTTGTTGGTAAAAAATTACTTCATTTCAAAATAATCAAGAGGGGGATAGGAGAGGCCCGAGCTAAGTTTCTTATGCAGTTTTCTATTAAATCTACTAACACCTTTACGAACCTACCAAGATCTTCATAAACCTCCTGCAACATTTTTGGAGACATAGTAGCTCTGCTGAGGTCCCCTAGTATTCCCGTAACATGGATGATCAGATTCGAGCAGTATCTTGAAATTAAGCTAATTAAATTGAAGGAACGGACACACAAATAATATTATACCATAAAATAAAGTGACTATTTCATTTTCAGTAATATTTTATCTCAAGGCTCATCCAAATTTTTTTACTCATGCACAATATCTGGCTTATAATCCTGTCCCGCACTGTTCAGGGGCTGGTCGTTCGATGTTAGTCTCCTGCATGAATCTGTTTTCACTAATAAAACAGTTATTTGATTTACAAAACGCGAATTGTTGGCACGAATCCAGTGCAGCCCACTTCTCGGCGAACGATTGCTACTTTTCCATTCAAAGTCACACTGTGTGAATACTTCCACGCTTAGAAATTAAGAGTGCAAAAGTTCAAAAGGTCGTATCGGGGACGATCCCTGCTACTCACACACAACAGAAATATTCTAGAATCTTCATAGGCAATATCTTCTCCCGTTCTTAGAGCTGTTACTTGAATATATCTTGGGGACTGTCTCAGAACTCCGAACATTGTGAGTGACTCGGAATTTAGAAAGGATATTTTCTGTGTAATCTGTAACTTCGGGACTTTAATTTACCCAAATGTGGTGTTCAAAAATTACAATTCAATAATAATTTTTATTTATACAAGAATGTCAAAGGGAGTGGAGTTTTCTAGCAATAAAATCAAAGTAGAATTACGGGAAGTCAAATAACGTGTGCCTCTCAAATCGCAGTGTACGAGTGTTCATGTTTTGTGACCCCAGATAGATCGCAGCCACCTGCCGGTGGAAAGTAGTAGGGATGCGATATTTTCAAAACATCGATGTATTAACACCGAGGTTTTTTTAACATCGATGTTTCTTTTCTTTTCCAATGTTTAGTTTCTGAATGGAAATAAAATTCATGATCACAATTCTGTAAAAGCTAAAATATGAAATAATAGCTGATAGTCACACTGTTATTCTTGTGTTGTAACCATAGGAATGCTGTTTACAGTGCCTTCATTGACCATTCTCTCACCCGGGATAACGTCCATTCCCTTGCATTTTCTCTTTCTTCATTTTTTAATGCACACGAATTATCACTCTTTCATTTCAAATTTACACTTTCATATTAATTTTTAATGCACACGAATTTAATGTTCGAGGTTAGTAATGCAATCTAAAACATTAATGTTGAAAATCAGCGATGGTTTTTAGTCGATGTATTCTAGCATCGATGTCGCTTCACTGGAAGGTAGCCTCGCGCTGTCGGGCGGTGGCTCATCAAAGTTCCGTGGCCTTGGCGCGGCGCGGCGCCCCGGAAGCACGTCTTCCGGCCGCCTCGACTTCCTTCCCCGGCGAAGGCGCCCTCCGCCACCCTACACGCGTCTTTCCCTCTTCTTTGCCAAGAATATAAAACAACGGACTTATTACCCTGCTAAATACCACACGTTTACTTTACATTTGCGACGAGACGGAGCGCTGCGATCTGTTTGCATGAGGTCACCCCCGCGCCGATTGAACGAGATCGCACGTCTACAGTAGATAATGGTCCATTAGATAAGATCGGCGGTAGAAGGCGGTGAACGGGGAATTTTTTTAAATTTTGTTTTTATTTGCAATTTGCTACAACCCAACAGTAGGCAAATATTTTGACAAGCAACGGCATGTGATCGAACTGGGTATTCACAGTCCTTCGTGGTTTCATTTTCTATTTAACAGATCTGCCTCATCTTCTTAAGTATTGGCTAATGCCGAGTAAGTTTAATGCTGGGCAATTAGGGTGATTTTCTACGCGGGATTGAGGCCCGCTCATTGCAGGAAATGGCAGAGCAGAAGCAGGCAAGAACGTAACTACTGTAAAACATATGTGGAAAGGAGTAATAACAACATTTTCCGTGCCTTTTATGAGTATCGTGTATCGTCGATGACATAGTGTATTGAACTGCAGCACTGTCCATAGGTATTTCTAATGGTATTAATCACTACTTTGGCAATAGTTCACTACATTACTTATGATTAATTTACTGCCAGGACACACTCTCGCATACGGGAGTGGATTTGCTTTTTTCGCAGACTTGACAGCAACTACTAAAACAAAACGAGCACTTTTCCCCGGACTGTCTCGGCTGGCGTCAGAATTATTGGCTCGATGCTCTTAGACATCGGCGCTTTTCGTGCATTCTCAGATATGTGTTCGGGCGCTCACTTTCAAATCAACAGTAGTTTCTTATTCTGCCTTCTCAAATGCATAATGAACGAGTAATACAATTAAATAAATTGCTACAAGAGGAAACGACTATAACGATCGTATTGTGATCGATATAATACCAGAAACTTAGAACGCTCTCGTATTTGACATCAAATCAGTCAATGTCACGGGCAAAATACACGTTTTTTTGGAGTTTGAGGGCATTGCGATCAAAGCAACTGCTGCGAGATTTTAAAGTAAGGGCTGTACACATTTCTCCGGGGCCACGGCGCGTCACTGGATACCTGACCGTTGACAGTTATTGCTTCAAAAACGATATTAATTTCTATTGTATCTACTCAAGTAAATAAATGATTCTTTCAAATGACATAGTATATCACCCACATTTCAAATTGTCAATTGCGAATAACATTAAACAGATCGAATCTACAGAATCACGATTTTCTTTACGCGTGCAATAATTGCATTTGGTTCCTACGTTTTATTTAAAAGGTTTAATAGTCCAGAAGTCACCTTCCCGCCCTTTTCGCCTTCCGGAAAACCGACGCGGAACACAACGAAAGGGCTCTAGTGCCCCTGATGAGCAGCGCTAGGCAACCGGCCGCACGTTCGCGTATTAAGCGCGTGTCCGGCTTCATATTCTGTACCTGTGATTGTAAAATATCGGCCGGAATTCTAATAGTCGATATTTCTTGAACGTTATCTCTGACAAGTAAATCTAAGTTCTCCAAGGCAGCGACATAGCAAAGGCAAGTCCACACTTCAGGGAGAACGTTTTGACAATGGGATACTTGTCACCCACATCCAAACCAGGACACAGAACAAACCTATATTTGCGAGTCTTTCATCTATTATCATTTTTGCAGGACGTAGCGTAAAACTTGATTGAGAATCGTGCCCAGTAACGCGAGAAGTGTAATACACTGCAATAGCGAATCATTGCAGGGACCACTAATTTTGCTACAAAAGGGGGTGGGGGAGATTTTCAGTCTCCGTGCCCCATCTTTTGTTTCTCGTTTCGTTTCTCAAAAGTATTCAACCCAGGAAATAATTATACGCACGCTATTTTACTTATCTAGATATAATGCTAATGACGGCAGTAAATTATTCACACGGAAAAGGACTAAAAAACACAAATTTAAATAAATGAAGAGCCCTGGCGATAGATATTGATCCACGAAAATCTGATTTTTTGCTTCAATTTTATTCATGTCACTGCATCCACAGCGCGAATCCTACCTATCACGGTTGCAGCGCGCCGCCTTTGCTCCAAGTTCCTCAATAATTAGTGTACGTACGGACAGCTGCGAGCGAGGACAGCTGCGAGGCGAAGGCGGAACAACACACAACTCCTTCCTATTTCCTGTCTTTTTCTAGTAACGTTTCTCACAGTGTAACGACATGCATTTGAATTGGCGAGTGTTAAAACGAACCTAAGTCATCCTTTGAGAGTTTTGAAGGGGGTTTTGAAGGGTTTTTCCCTATCACAGCCTCTGGATTTTGTACCAAACAAGTCGAGTTACTTTGATGAAATAGTTAACTGTTGGCTAAGTGGATTGTTCCAGGACTATTGTAATGGGCTTCGAACAGAAAAAAATATTATTAGACGATTTGGGTATCTTTTAACAATCAAGTCATAATGTAATACTTCTGTGTCACGTTAAGCTAGTATATATTCTAATAATGGACCTTACACCGACAATTCTTGTAGTGACATTATATCATCATGAACAGTCATACGAATCATGTTATTCACCAGACATCGTGCACCACTGCAAAATGTCTTCATAGAAGTCAGAGTTGTTTTGTGGTAGACGCGGTACACCTACCGTACGTCATAGAGCTTGGCTTTCTTAATTAGTACTTTACCACGTGAGTATTTAACCTCGGATAATGGATCATTTACTGGGAGTATTTTTGGAAAGTACGAACGAGTGACATGAGTTCTGAACATTGAATGTTTCTGTGCGTTTCTCAATACCTTTCACTTAGCTACGATACTAAAAAAATGGAACCCGGATAAGTTGAAATGTGCTCTCTAAACGAGGAGCATTCTTTGTCTTATGTAAGTTCAGTGGTCGCAAGTTTTTAAAAACAAGAATCTTTTGCCTCTCTCAGCCATTGTTACAGTTTGTCGAGACATCTTGAACCCCTTACAGATGAGACAGCACTACACGGTCTGTGTTCCGTGTCGAGTGACCTCGGAGGGAAAACTTGCTCGACTGTCTTCTATTAGCCAGCGTCTGTGAGGGTTAAGCCAAAGCGTCCGATTGCGCATCATTTTTGACTTAGTCAAACAAAACGGATGCGATCTCATTCGGCCCGTACCGGGCTTCTCCATCATGAAGTACGTAATAATTGGCTAGACTAGAGTTCATGTTGTAGACATAGAACGCATTTACTCTTTGTCTAACATTAAAAATCCTGGAAAGAAATTCTGAGAGGTAGACGATGATGCATGTAATCACAAACAAGACCGAGTACGTCATTAAAAATATTTCGCAAACTCTTATTACCAATACAGCGTGTTAAAAGGTATCTGAATCAATGTCTATGGCAACTTCTTACAATCAAATCTAAATCCTCATGGGCTGGAACACCAACATAGAGGGGCGGCAAGTTTTATCACTAAAATGTGTCTAGCAATCGCCCATTCATTTGTTATCACATTTTTGTTTTAATCAATAGGCACGTTAGGCCCTGCCAAGTTCCCGAGTCACATTTATATTAAACTAAAATTGGCGATAGGGACGTTCCTTGTCACGTGGACCAGGGTTCCCCACGCGACCATCTCGGATTTCCACGAAAATTTTGTATGCCCAGCCCCCACGTGTCGAGGGAATTTGTACCGTTGTAGCTTCAAAGATGAAAAGTTTTAAAAATATTGCGATATTTGGCCCCGTGCGCCATTGGGGTACATTTCCTTTTCCGTCACTGATAAACATATGAAACTTCTGATAAATTACTAAAGATATTGTCTGGTATCAATACAAGTATTGATACCAGACAATATCTTTAGTAATTTATCATAATAAAAAGGTATCTACATCACCAGCAATCCAATTAAATATGAAACTTCATTTACTTGTACATCATTTCTCGATCTTTTCAATGGAAATAATATCAATTTTATGTTTATGAGCTCACAGTGAGTACATTTACCAAAGTCACCGAACAAATTAGTGTTAAAAATTCCAGATTGAAACTCTGAATAGCTTCCTTAATATTTTAGTAAGAAACGTGAAACTTCGCTCGTGACACATCAACACCACATTTTATCTTACAGCGCAATTTCAATTTCCTAGCTCTTACAATTACATTATAAAGTAAGGTTAAAACAAAGTTAAGATAAAGTAAGGAAACATGCTCACAGACAGAGAAAACACGCCCACATGCAGAAACACGCCCACATACAAACATACACACGCCCACATACAAACATACACACGGCCACAAGCACACGCGCGCCTCCCCTCTCACTCACCGTGCGGCAGCGGCTGCACCTGGCCGGCGGCGGCGGCCGCGGCGGCGGCCACGCTCTGCAGGAAGGAGGCGGGCAGCAGCCCCGCGGGCCGCAGCAGCGCCGGGGCGGCCTGGTGCTGCGGCTGCGGCGGCGGCGGGGGCGGCGGCGGGGGCGGGGCGGCCTGGGGCTGCGCCTGCCCGCCGGCCGCGCCCGCCGGGATGAACAGCGCCTCCTGCCCATCCACCGTCACCTGCACGGGCTGCAGCACATTGTAGCCCACCTGCTGCTGGCAACACACGCGCATGCGCGCGCCGCGCGGCGGTTAGCTCGGCCCGACGCCTGCTGCTAACGCGCTTTGCTGGACGCATTTTGCCTCATCGGGGGTGCGGATTCACGATTTTATCCAGAGGGGCGTCAGAACTCAGACAATCTTCGCTGCAAAAAAATCTCACTCTTGGGAAAGTTTTCTTTTCCCAACTTTTTAAGTATCCTTTGTTTTATCCGTGGCAAAATTTAAAGAAAAAAATTGAAAATGTTATTGAATGATTTTATAAAGTGAATTAAACTCAAGATGAAATGACACAAACTACTAGTTGATTTTTTTAATGTGCATGACTTTATTTCAAGATGCCTTTGTACAACACATTTCATTAATAAAAACAATCCATCATCAATATTGTAGATCTAGGAAGACGCGAAAAAAACTGAACACGCAATTTTCGAAAAATCAGGTTTTCTATCAAAAATGAGACCTGATGCATTGTTTTAAGAGTCTTTACACTATTCGCGAACAAAGTTTAATTCAAAAAATGAGATCTATTTTTGAGAAAAAATTGAAAATACATGTAGTTCAAGCTACATGTAAAGTGATCCCATAAATCAAAACTTCGGTTTCAAGCTCGCAGGGCTTTGGGTTCGTTTAAACCGATCGGGGAACACCAATTTTGGAAACACGTGTGAGAACTGTTTAGGAGCTAGCGTTGATCACGGACAGAAGGGCGGAGGGACCGAGGGATACACAGACTCACGGTCGTTTCGCCGTCAATCGATTTTTCGGTATTCAGGGCCAACAAAAGAGGAACTCTGACTACACAGCGTGTTAGAAGAAGTAATTTATTATACATAGGTACATGATTAATCCATTTTTTTCGTTACCAATGCCATGCAATATGCGTTTTTTGTCGAAAAATCGCTGATATCCGGCACACGATAAAAATACTTTCTATTCTTACAAAGTAAAATTGCGCGAAAGTAAAATTAGTCGTGTCTTTCAAATTCAATTTTCTAAATGTTTCAATACATGTTAGTCATATGAAACGCCACGTCGTAATGATGAAATCAAACAGACAGGATAGCAATTACATCAAACAAATCATTCGGTATATAACATTTCCATTTTTCCACTGACACCCTATCTCTCTTATCTCAATCGTAATCATTGAAATACATACAATTTACCACAAGAAATATCAAATTTGTAGTAACTAAAAAGCTGTAAAAATTTGTTATATCTATTTTGTTATATGTTATTCTATTTTCACTCCCGAGGATTTCACGCTGTCTCGCAGAAAGAACGAATACTTTTACCCATCATAAACTGGACACAGCAGTTAATATAGTTAATATCGGACCCGACACGCGAATAGGTTAAGAGAGGCATGTTTTTCAAACAATTGGAATTTCATGTTCACTCCTCCTCAGGATTGCAATGCACCGCCTCCCGAATTTTGGGCATCTTATTCAAGTATCCAGCAACCTGATTTGCTGCGTACACAACGATTCCTTACAAACCAGTCATCATTAACGCGAACAAACCAGAAGATTCCTAACAAGGTATGGGGTGATGCTACGTTAATAATGCTACAGATTCAACCAACAGAGAAGAATACACTTAGAGGAAGGGAAAATCTGCAACGCTATTCTATGTACAGATACCATCTTATGAAGAAAAATCACTCTAAATTATTCTATTTCGTAAATCGATAAATATTTTTCCAGTCACATAAAATGAAAATTACTTATATATAAACTTGTCAGTCGCTAACGACATTGATATTACCGCGGCTCAAAATAAAATCTAAGGAAGTCAAATTAACTAATTGCACATGGTCATCTACGTGTAATAATAACTGTCACAATCGAACTGACGTAGGCGTTTTCCCTGAATTCCAATGTAATTCGAAAAGCTTCAAAACATACCAATTGTAGACTAGTACTTTTCAGTGTATTGCAACCTTCCAGTAATATTGGCCCAATATCACTTCCATTTGTATACTTATTAGTTTTACAAAGCATGAATGCTTATTATACTCAATCGGCTCCCAGGAACAATTGGAGGAGGAAACAGCTTGTCGACCACAATGTCGACGGGGATCGGCCGGGATTTGAACCCCTGTCAAAGGGGTGGAAAGCTTGCGCGCGCTGACAGCTGTGCAGCGGGTGTCTTTGTCCAAAATGGGAACAAGTAAACCATTCTGCGATCTCCGTCAGGGCGAAATGCCCTTTCGCCCTACGAAAGTCCGACAGTGGCGGCTGAAACGCGCGCACCGGTGCCTAGCAGGCGGTGTCTCCCGGACAGACAAGTAAATACAACTACATCGCCTCTTACATGAACCCAGACACTTCTATCTTTCTTTAAACATTAGTGCATTTCTCTCAGATTCATCTTCACACTTCGCTGACGAGAACTAGATACGGAAGATAACCTTTTTAGTAGATTTTTTTTCTTTCTTCTTTCGTTAATCGGCCAACTAGGACCACGCAGGCAAGCATCCTGCCTTTACCGTGGCTCAGTTTTTATTTATTATCACGGTGGCAGGTGCTTGCGACAATTCTTTGGGGGGACCAGTATTTTAGCTGGATCCGATTTTTATCCCCCACGGTTGTTAGCCCTGGGGGTATGGAAGATGAAATGATGATATGATGATAATGGGGGTGAAAGGACAACACATACAGACATACACAAATACATCCATGCCCGAGGCGGGACTCGAACCCGCGATCTTCTGGTCCGAAACCACTCCGGCACTACTGCCTTAGCGATCTAGGCCATCTGATCGGCTTTAGTAGATTATGACACTATGTATAACATTATAGAGAGTGACAACGTACTATACGTATAGAAGTTTCCTTTTTCGACGACCGCGGCGCTATATTGTCTAATTACAGAGCATGCCATTGCGTTCTTTACATTTTGCATTTCAGATTTGCACTTTTATCAGACACGAAAATAACATTTTCAAGTCCAAGAGTAAGTATTTCAAGATAATTGTTGGCGATCAGGCATCAAATTTGACAATCTTTACAGGATGCTTCAAAGAAACTACCAGAACCATAATTTTAAGCAGTGTCATCAGAGGGTATTATGTTCCTTTCTTCCAATTTGTTAGTTGTCAGAGCGTCTTTTTTTCAATGGTGGTCAGTAAATTCATATAAAATTGTCAATTTTATTCATGTTAACGAGAAAAAAATTTGCCACGAAAAGATGACTAGCAGTTCGGGCACCGACTTCCTGTGGCCACCGCGCAAGCGGGCGCTCCGACCTTGAAGTAGCAGATCAAGTTGTAATTGGTTCCATGAATGTTAAATTCAAAAACAGCGAAGAGCTTTGATGATGTGTTCAGATTCGGAAAAGACACATGCGAGCCTAAAAGAGAAATCGTGGGTGTCTCCCCGACCCGGCAATGGTTCGTTATTGAAATGTATTAGTAAATGCAATTTAAGGTCAAAATCAATTTATCCAATGAAAATTAACTACGTTTTAACCACAGTTTACTGTATTTCACTATACTTTAAAAATAAAATATTCGAATAATGTTCTGCACCGCAAGCTTTTCGTTCACACTTACCGCTTTCTAGGCAGCATCTTCGATGTTATTCGATATTTTGAGTCGATACAAGGCGTGTAATTCAAAAATATATTCATAGATCGCACTTCAAGCAATGTCCTCTGGGAACAGCGTAGAGCCCATCTCGCCGATTAAGTTTGCAAAAACAACGCCCGCTCATGAGCGATTTACGTCAAACCAATCTTACATACTCCCGATATTAATGAGAACAAAGAATGAAAGCCGACTCGGGCGGCAGAGATCGTTAAGGCAGTAGTGCCGTAGCGATCTCGGGCCGAAGGATGGCGGGGCCGATCCCGCCTCGGACATGGTTGTATTGTGTTCCTCCTTTCACCCCTCAACATCACCATATCACTTCATATAGTATACAAATACTCGTAACTTTAAATCAAAAATGGTCGCTAATGATCTCTTAATTAATGCGAAATGACATAAACAAAAAACAAAGGGTGAAACTTTCAGCGATATCAAAGTAGTATTTGCGTATATATGCGACAGATAGACGCACATTCCCTTTTATTTATACAGAGGTGGCACTAAATCCCCATTCGAGCCAGGATCTGACATCATCTCATTGCAGAATCGCCGGAGAGTGGTTGACGCGCGCGCCCGAACGCAAACGGCGACGACAGATTTGCCCGCGGGGCAAAGAAGCGCCCACACGAGGGAAGCGACATCGATAACAAAACAAGCACGTTAATCGACTAAAAACCATTCATGATTTTCAATATCGATGTTTTCAAGCTGGTTTAATAAAACATTTAAGTCGTGTGCAACAAAATTTAATTCGACAGTGTTCTTGTTTGTAAATTCACCAAACAAGGATACGAGAAGAAGGGGCAGACCCTACACCAACCATATTTGTTGGGAGAGAGCGTTTGGTCGATGATGGTAGTGCAAACAGCAATGCTTTGGTTTCAACACATGAACTACAGTGTTGCCATCAGTTATAAATCATATCGAAACTTTTACAGCATTGAGATTGTGGGAATTTTTCTTTTCAGAAACAAAACATCGGAAAAGAAAGAAGAGAAAACATCAATCAGAAAATATCGCTGTTACGAAAAATAGGCGTTAATACGTCGATGTTTCTACAAAACCATCAACATCGGTCGCCTTCCTGGCCCAGACTCGGCGGCGCGCCTGGCAGCGCCTTCCTCACAGAGACTCAGGGCGGCGGGGCGCACAGTGGCCGATTTTGGCTGCGACGCTGGGCAAAAATGAAAAACCAAATCCGGCCCACGCTCTTAAAATCTGCCCAAATGGACTCCCAGTAAACCCAGCCAAGAGAAATTGGCCAAGGGAGCTCGACTCAGCCCATGAAAGAATGGGTTAGGTCGATTTTTGACCCATCAGGGAAGGGCCGCAGGGGACGACCGCACCCCTTTCACGAAGTGCAAAAAGAGAGGGCTGTTTAGAAGCCTCCGCAATGCTGCGAAGTTCGATGTCCACAGTGAAAATGATTCCTGGGAGTACGTATATTAGCATAATATAAAGATTTCAAATATATTTTTTTTTAAATTTCGTTGTTCATTAACTGATAATTACCAAGCCGGTTAGAGTAAACAAACCTTGAAATTCAAACTGACCTACAAACTAGAAAGCATCTTGGAATAAGGAAAATGTTTCTCCAAACATTACTTAGGGCTTCTGCTTTGATACTTTATGTGGTTTATGTGGCAGTTTGCGCCTACACGTTCTTTCGTTTAGTTTCCTGGTTCGTTTTGCGAAGAGAGTTCTTTCATTTATTTTATCAGAATGTTTGCGGTCAAAAAGCAAAATGTCAGTCGACAATAAAACACACTATCCAAAACAGTCGTTTATGGATACATATATTCAGAATATTTAAAAAAGACTCTTTGCTATTCAGTGACTATTTTCCAAAGGATTTGTTTGGTGGTGGAATAGAAGACACCGAAACGCTGCCAGATTCCAAAATAGAAACAAGAAACAGGCGGAAGGATTTGTAAGTAAAGTAAATTAAATTTCAAAGGATAGGATCATATTTTTACTTCTTTTACATTGAAGGATTTCTGCACATTTTTATAAGGCCTAACTATAGAGCTCGTTAATGGTAATCTTGAAAGAACAGACAAATATTGTATAATTTCGGAGAAATAATATTCATGGGAGATCTTCGAGAGACTGGGTTGTATTGTAGAAATCCATCGACTAGGATCAGTGGCCAGTGGTGAATTGTTTTTCTAGGGAAGCAATTACATTTAAAATGGAAGATTTTTAATTTTCTAACATAGATATAACAACTAATGGAAACTACCGCAGAAGACCGGTAATCCGAACTAATTGGGGTGTGGCCTGTTCGGATTATCCGAAAAAAATGTACCGTACATATACAACTACAACTGCAGCATTACCTGACAATGCAACGTAGCGTGCGATGTGAGAAAATTGCAACGTAGCGAAGCGATCGCATCACCATATTGCATCAAAAAGCAGATTCAGCTCCTTACGGCAAAAGAAAATTACCTTTGTTGCAAGTCCCTCTAACGTCGTGTAGGAACGTATATACCGTTACAGATTACTGTTAAATTTGAAGTTAGAGGTGGGAACGCTTATTATTTGCTTCAAAATTTCAACGAAGCCTTGACAGATTTGCAGCACAAGAAAATAAAAACTCGAAGAAAAAATAAATTAATTCCCCTGAACCGACAAGCGCATGAGCAGTCCACCACATCGTCCAGTAACGCCTTGTTGGCCGACAGCTTCCGAAGGAGAGCTCGACTGAATGAGCCCGCGCGCGCTCACCACGCGCCAGCGCATCTGCTGATCACAGCCTTCCCTACGAGACTGGACGCAGTCAGCCCAGTGCTTCCAAAGAGCTCTACAGGCGAACTCTGCCCTATCTATTGGTGTCAATAAGAATTACGTGCTCCGTTTGGAAAAATAAGTGCGGACGTGCCTGACTTCAAATGTTTTTACTTGGAATAAATGTAAATGGTTGTAAAGTACCAGACAAGTGGTATTTAAATGTAAGATGTCATTGGTAATGATATGGGAAGCAAGACTTCCCTTGCTTCTATGGAATAAATGCCCCTGACTAGGATATGACACAAATAATGATGGCGAGGCATCCCGAAACGCTTCTTCAAATTGTAAAAAATAGAGATAACAGGAAAAGATGGCCATCGTATTAAGATGGGTGAAGCTTGGTTGTTGAAGCTTTTCGTTTTATGCCTAAGAATATAGACTGGGGATGCGACGTCGATGACGATGTTTTCAAAACATCGACGTTTTCTGATCGATGTTTTTTCTTTCCCGATGTTTTGTCTCTGAATGACAAATTCCCTTGGTCACAATACTGTGAAAGGTAAATATGAAATATCACTGATGGTAAGATTGTTCGTTCATGTGTTGGAAGCAAAGCAACGCTGATTGTATTGTCCTACCGTCATCGACCAAACTCTCTCGCCCGAGGCGACCTCTGCGCCCTTGCATTTCGCCTTTCTTCGTATTCATTTCGCACATTGAGATGTGGTCCACAAATCAGCTGCGGGCTGGACGGTCTGCCCCTTCTTCTCGTATCCGTATTCGGTGAATTGATAAACACGAAAACTGTCAAATTTAATTTTGTTATACACGAATATAATGTTAGAGGTTAGCTTGAAAACATGGATGTTGAAAAACTTCGATGGTGTTAGTCGATGTATTAACATCGGTGTTTGCTAACATTGATGTCGCATCTCTAATCTAGAACTTAAAATGTCACCAGGTATTTGACAGATGTGACCGGCCAATTCTCTCAAGACGAGCAGGAAGTTAAAGTGTGGTGCGATTTGCGAGAAGAGCAAACAAAGTATTCGAGAGTAAAAACAAATGAGACAAATTTCGAGAGGAAGTGTGGCCGCCATTTTCAAATTCAAAGGCGATTAGTAAGGAATAATTCGCTTGTCGAGGCACTTGGCACTTGGCATTTGTCTTTTGTATGAATTATTCATCCTTAGGCGCCCCGAAACAGGAACTTTTGGTTAAGACTATGTATGTTCATTTGCAACACCGCAAACGAGTTCTCGAAAGTGTTTCACAAACTATGTTATTTATTTTAATGACTTCTAAAACCTGTTCACACTACTATCACTAATTCGTATTGTGACAAGACGCTACACGAAACGCTTGTTTCATTCGACTCTCCGAGGATGACACCTACAGCACGAACGGCGGTGGCGGTAGCAGCAGCAGTTGCAATGCAGCTCGGTGGGGACGGTGAGCCGCTAATTACATGACCTCGTCTCCCCTCATCCCTCGTTTGTCTCTCTCTCTCTCTCTCTTTCCCTCCTTTTCTCTCTCTCACCTCTAGAAATTTTCTTTTTCAGTCTCCCCCTCTAAGCACTTCTTCGAATATATAACTCTTTGCTTTAATTTGGTTTATCATTATTAACCCACGACATCCCGACATACTTCCGAGTGTAAACGCGCCCAAAAAGGTGACAGATGGTGACGAGTATGCAAATATCAAGTCACCCAGCACCCCCAAGGGTGCGGCGCCCTCGCCGAGGTCAGTCTGCTTCCGATAGACGCATCTCACAATATCGTATTCGCTTTAATTGGATCGCTGATGAGGTAGATACCTTATATTATTATAATAAATAAAAGATGAAGTCTGGTATCAACAATTTATTAGGCTGATGGTTGTTTCGATCGCGTAGTGATCATCCTTAGAACTTGCAGCTTACGGGCCGAAAACAAAGTTCTGCCTAGCAGAACAGAGGCCTAGCAGTTTGCAGAACTTTGTTTTCGGCCCGTAAGCCGCAAGCTCTGAGGATGATCGCTACGCGATCGAAACGATCATCAGCCAAATAAATTGTTGATGTCAGACATCTTTTATTTATTATAATCGTATTCACTGTTTTCGAGCCACTGTATATGACCCACTGAGCGAATTACAGTTAGAAGGGTACAATGAGCGATACGCAAGCATAACAGCTATCTCAAAATGGGAAGAAGGAAAGTATAATTTGTATGTTAATATCAAAAATTCTTATCATTCATATCAGAAACAGTCAATTACGATTCTTCATTGTTTTTTTAAATGTCTTTCTTAAGAATAGAATCTCTTTTTCAAGATTCTCAGTTGAAATAGCTGCAATTGTCATAAACCATGTTCCGAACCACATACATTTGAGAATTTTGGTTTTCTTCCTCGAACGAAAAAAAAAAACTACGGAAAAGGTGTAGGTAATCCGAATTTGAAATATTTTATTCTTCTCAATACTACTCAAACTACAGTTCCAAATAACGATAAACATGTAATTAATATGCCATAAATAAAACTTGCTCGTGTCGTACATTTTCATTACGAATTTGTGTATATTTTCTTCAAGAAAAACTTTTAATAACTTATTTTCCTATGTGTTTAAGCTATACTGTAACTATTGTGCATTAATTAAAACAGTTTGAAGAAACAATTCTCGTGCAATATGTCTCTCGTCGCCCACTTCTTGATCTATTAGTGACAATTCCGGTACGAAATTACCTCGCCCACCCACCGCAGCTGGAATTTTGAGAGGCCGTGCCCGCTTGGACAAAAGCAGGAATACTAGCACCCGCCCGAGCGAAAGCGGGCCTGCCCGTGCACTTTTGGATGACGGGAGTGGGTCCCATGGGAACGGAGAGACCGGCTAATCTGCTCCCAACGATGGGGCGGGGCGAAAGATCTGAAGCGAAGGATCGGTCGCTGCGACGCAAAAGTCCTGCGCTGGCATTCGCCTGGAAATCACTGGCGACGTCCCCCGCACGAGCTGATGCCGAGAAGCCGCCTCCCAACTTCCAGGTGCACGAAGCGCATGTTGAGGACACAATTTTACCCCCCCCACACACACACACATAAAAAATGCTTGATTTATACAATTTTAGGTCCCGGAGCGCGCCCCAAGTTAATTATATTAAATACAAATAGTCATATTTATAATATAAATTAATAATTATAAATCACATTTAATAACACTTTGTAACAGATGCACCGGCTTATTACTATTACTATTATTATTATTATTATTATTATTATTATTATTATTATTATTATTATTATTCCTCTCCATCACGACTAAAGATGTTATGAGTCAGCTGAATATAAAATCTACTTCAGGTTGCAACCAGCTACCAAGGCGCAGATCTAGGGGCTGTCAGCAATACTTTGCGCAAGATGTGGGCTGTTCCAAATGCAGCAATTTCTTGCACTTCCCAGTTTTTTTGAAAGACCTGGGAGTTTATCTAAGTTCTTGCACAAATTTTGTGAAACAAAAATGCAAGTGCTCCGATGACTATCGGTCCGACCTGTGCTTGATGACCTGGTCTCGATTTCCAAACTCTTGTATTTTAAGACGTTTCTCTGCCTCCTTGGCTTCGAGGTTTTGATCGCAAGGCACAGCAACATCAACAAGTAGACAATTTTTTCTCCACATCCCAGATAACAATATCCGGTTTGTTTGCTGCTATCATGCGATCTACGATTATTATTTATTACAATGATAGGAAATAAAAAAAATTGTTTATAATAATTAATCGTTTACAATATTTTATCGTTTTTTACTAATATTTTATTACTTTCTAAGAACTGATACAGTGAAGTTGAAAATTATTTAACTTTGGGTTACGAAAGTTGGTTGATCTAAAAATCGTTATGTTTAAGCTGTCGTATGTTTGTTTGTTTGTTTGTTCTTTTTTCTTTTTGCCGTTCCGTCGCGTTCCGTCAGAAATCACGCCCTGTACATACATACACGCACGCGCGCACGCTAAAGGGCCATGCAGAATAAAAACGTTTATGTAGACGCGAAAACCAACACATGTACTTTTAACACAAATATGGACGTATCATTCACAATGACCGAGAACGTAAAAACAGCGACTCGTCGATATCGACACAAGTAAATTTTCTGGGCATAAATTCCACATGTCAACGAACGACCAAGTACAATGGATGATAATTATTTCGTTTATCACGGGCGCCACGAACTGAGCGTTACATCGTTATTTTCTGTCTCACGAAAATACAAGAAGTTCTTTGGTTCTTGCTGCTGTACACAATAGTGTATTGGTCACATGGCGATAACGTGAACGTAAAGGTTACGTAAAGGTTAAAGCTGCAGTCTGTGAACTTCGTTACGCCTTACGTTTATTTTCACGTTTACGTTCGCCGATGTAAAGGGTCCCATTCAATAACCTAAGCCAGGAGTTTGCATTTACGCCACGATTGCGTGTTATTGGCTTCGGTAGTACAACAGCTCACCGGGAACGAGTTCGAACCCAAGTTTGCGGTTTTAAATTCGATCGAAGCTGTGGGTTTTTAAGGCCGAAAAAAATCCTTCGTACGCCATCCTTGGAGGGGAAGTAAAGTCCTGATGCGTGACCTAGCCCCGTTATCGAGGACTCCGAAAAAGAAAGTCCAAATGGGGTCTGTCATTGCCATTGTCTTTTCATTTAGGGTCATTGGGTGTGCTAATTGGGCTAGGCTGGGCCCTTGACTTCCGGGACCCAGCCTAGCTGCCCCGTGTAGATTTACTGCAAAGATCAAGCCCAAAAGAAGTCTTTGAACAGAATTCAAATCACCTGATACGTCGCCCCAGTGATGCCTTCCTTTCAGCCTTCGCGTTTGTGTGAAGAGCCTGAGCCTGAGTATTTGCCTGAGCCTCGATACGTGAACAAGGCGTTATTTAATTGAATTGACTTTCGTTGTCCTTGACGCTCCCGGATACATGTTTTTTTTTGTTTTTTTATTTTATAAAGAGCGCGTACACAGTTAATGCCAGAGCTAGACAAGTTTGGGCTCGGGCGATGCTGAAATGTAGCTCTCCCCACCGCGAACTAATTAAAATGTGAAATTTGTATAAAGAATCTATATGAGATATTTTATGTCAACAAAAAAAATTATGTTTAAGCTGGAAAAAGGTTTTGGAAATATATTTTAAATACTAGTTTCAAGTAAACGTATTTAGTGATCAAATAATATAATTTCCATAGTAAAACGCTATAAAATTCTGTTTAGTTAGTGTTAAAAGAAATCACTTCTTGAACACGTGAAATAATAATATGAATTTCAATGGAACCTATTTTAATGTTAACGTTATGTAATTCATTTCATAGAGTCCTGCCTTATAAGTAATGACTATAATTAAATATTTAAGGTAAAAAATTAATTGAAAATTTTATGAAATATCAGATTACTGTACCGCAACTTATAAAATTACGATAACGAATTTTTTAAATTTCATTTGTATTGGTTCGCTGTGCAACTGCATAACGACTCTCTCGAGTTCTAATTTATTTTTCATTTTTTCCTAATTTTTCCCCATCAGTCCCATCGCCGGGCCCCGGGCCATCGTCCGGTCTGTCCATGCCTCGCGCCGGCGCTGCACATAGAGAGCGATTTTTATAAGAATGGGCCGTTTTGACAGCTAGTGCTGGCAACATAAATGAAGGTACTGTGATCGTTGTGTCCTTGAGCCTATTGAACTCTCCTTCCTTCATTCGTTCGTTTGCAGTTGGCTGACTTGTAAATGACTTCGACGCTTCCTTTTGTCATGTCCTCGTCCGACGGAAATATAGTTACCCGCGAGAAATAATAGAAATTACGAAGTGCAGTGCTATGTGCTCTTCTGTAAAACATATATTTTTTTATAAATACTACATTGAATTCACGTTTTGTGTAATAAGTGCTATGTTTATTTTAAAACCGAGATTCATACTGGTGCACGGGTTTCGGGTCCTGTGCTGTAAAATGGCAAGCTGTGATTCAGAGCGTTTCGTGCTTCCGTGCTTTGCGTTATATATTAATTTTTTAAAATATAATCATACAGTTGTGAACCATGAGAAGACATGATGTACAAACAAACACTGAAAAGCTGTCGTGGCGGAGGGATACTTCTCTGAAGTACATGTGATGTTCATTTGTTTAGCGACCTGTCACTTTGGCTCATTCTTATGCGAATTGTTCTATAGTAAACCACCGGCTCACGTCGAAACGGCATCAAGGAGCGGGAGGACATGCACCTCACCTTGGTTGATCGATCGATCGATCGATCGATCGATCGATTGGCGTTTCCGGACGCATCAACTGAGGTAATTAGCCTCGTACATGTAGTGACGTGAGGTGGCGGTGATCACCCCCTCTGGACGGGGAGGTTCAGCGCCGACCTACACGTAGGTTAGCGGGATTTTCCCCAACAGGTATCTCCCACCGGCGGGGCATCGCCCCTGTCGGGGCAAGGTGTAAGTCCCCGCCTGGTCTCTCAGTGTAAGGTACGTAAGTATTCGTCCGTAAAGGATAAGGGTAGGACAAGCACGGGGGAGGAAATCCGTTCGATAGGGCGCTGCTCCGGCATGCGCGAGCGTCGAACGTCCTCCCGCCCAGAGGCCCTGCGCCGCCGGGCCGCGGAGAGGAGGGGCTGATGCCTGCGCGCTCGGAGCTCCTTTTGCTCCTCTCCGCCGAAGCGCCACTCGACCGCGAGTCCAGCGCCCTCTAGGAGGTTGCACGACACGAGAATCACATTCGCTTCACGGAATACGAAAGTGCATCTCTTGTAATATCCACAAGGCACTTGATGTGCTACAGTATTTTTAAATCACGGTTTCATATGATAGCCGAAAGTCACATCTTTATGGCGATTATAAAATGTTTTGCAACGAAAATGGTAAAAATGTGCTAATGTAATTTTGCAAACTTGCAGAAACATTAGAGGAAACTGCAAACATGGTCAAACCAAATCAAATTGAAACAGAACCGTTAAATCATCCGGATGGGGCGAGATCGCTAAATCAGTAGTGCCGTAGCGATCTCGGACGGAAGGATCGCGGGTTCAAGTCCAGCCTCGGGCCTGGGTGTATGCGTTCGTCCTTTCTACCTGCTATCATTACCATATCACGTCATACTGTTAACCCTATCGTTAATATATAGTGGTCGCAAATGACCTCGCTGTTACTGCAACATTAAAAAATATAAGAAGTGTTAAATAACCAAAAGGCAATTGTAAGACAGGCACTCAACAGCAGCATTTCATTATTTCCACTTCCCAGCAACGCCTAATGTATGCGCGGGTGCAGCGGCGGTGCAGCGCGGCGACGCGGGCGGAGGGAGAGCGCCGGGGCGGCCGAATCGACCGCTCTCGAAAGCGCGACAAGCCGCCGCTTCGCGCCGCCCTTCCCCGTTTGCCTAATGCGTGCGAAAATAAATTCTAATACCAAAAACAATACCACATAATTATACTAGTTCATTGCTCACTGATTAGCTTTGGGAATAAACGCTTTTTAATCAATTTGATGACTTTGTTCAATTTGTTATTAATATTATTATTTAAAGACCTTATTAAGATTAATAATTTATTTTAATACACCATATAATCGAAAAACAATCGCATTTGCCATCCTAATTTTTCAACACACATGTCAAATATCGCAAGTAGACAGTTTTCGCTGTTATTTATAAAGTATTAATGCACTGTTCATTCTCTAGTCGTAAACAATCGCTTGAATTAAATGTCAGGAACAGTTTTGAATGATGGTCCTCGACATTTTCTTCAGTGAAAACTCGGAACACTCGAAAATGTGCGGAAGATTAATCTTACAGGGAATTCAACATTTATCCGATCCATTCGATTAGCAGATGTCATTAGACCAGTTGTGCCACGGAAACGTTCTTGAAGCGCAATAGAGGATAAATAACCAGCGAAAGGAAATATCTCGTTTCCAATGAAAAAGAGAGCACAACAGCACCGCACCTCTGTCAAAGCAACACGAGCAACGCTGGAAGAATCATCGGCCGGTCCGGAGGCCCGAGATCCTTAAGGCAGTGGTGCCGCGGGGATCTCGCACCGGAGGGTCGAGGGTTCGTGGCCCACCTCGGGAATGGTTGTATTTCTATTCGTCCTTTCATCCCCTATGATGACCATCATCATCTTCATATGTCATCTTCACAGTTACCGTACCATTAAATGCAATAGTGGACGCTAATGATCTAATGTTGATGAGACCTTAAATAACAAAAATCTATGCGCACCTCAAAACTCAGACCTAAACACGCCGGCCTTCTTATTAGGGAACGGAGCATTAAATTTCGGTGATGATATTGATGCAAGAAGTTCGAGAGTAGGGAAAGAACTCCGTACTATTTGGAACCCTTCCCGCGAATATGCATAAAAAGAAAATCGTTTGAAGGAGGGAATGGTTGTTCTTTGCAGAGGTCTACACTGTTCACCGCATCCACCACTAAACCGACTGTGTGTAGTAGTAAAATAACCTTTAAATTATTTTCCCTCAAAATAATTCAACCATTAATACTATCTACAAATAATTTATACGAAGAAAATTCGTAATCTCTTAAACTACAAAGTTCTCATGGAACAGAGATTCGAGAGTTACAGTTGCTTTTTTCGATGAATTTTTCAAAGTTATCAACCGATTCCATTCGGCACATTCCATTCGCTTGGGATCGTCATTTTCCAAGCGGAAGTTCCCTATTCCATTTTAAATGATTCTTTGGGGCGGGAGCGGCGGGGGGGGGGGCTCGTTTACCCACGTGGATGCACCGCGTCCACTTCTCCCGGAAACGTCGAGCGTCGGACATGTTTGCACAAAAAATAAAGCGTCTTCATAAGGTTTTTGACTAAAAAAAAGTAAAATCGGAATGTGACGTAAAGGAAAAAGTAGAATCCTCGCACGTCGTCTTGAATTCCAGCGAAGATCCAGGGCAGTAGCGACTTTAGCTGGTAGTTCCCGAGAAACATAATGCAATTAAGCTTCGCTCGCTCCGAGAACTCCCATGCAATCAAGTTACAGCACCTGTTATGAACACGAATGCTTAGCAGATTGTAGGAAGAGAAACATCGGAAGAGGGCCCTCCTCAGGTAACGACGGACGCCACCTGGACCAACCTCGCTGACGTTGCGCACAAGTGGGCAGACGTGACTTACTGTGTCGACTCTTGTGATTCAGGCAGAGTGGCAACTAACGCGCGTTTCCGTCTTAGGCCAAGCTCTCGTCGGAACACTTTGCCCACATGTTCAAACACGTACTCGCAATTTTCCTTTATTAGCTTTCCCTTCAATCTGAACGACTTTTTTTAATTAATAAAAAATTAGGGATGCCACATCATTCTTTATCGTTGCTCGTACAATAGTTGAAAAAAAACAATATTATTGCAACATCTTTTATTGAAATATACTTACTGTCTTGTGTAAATCAACCTCTGTCTGTCTCTTTTATCAATTATATCAAATTGCTTGAAAGTCATTCGGAAATAAATTATTTTAAACATCTTTCATTTCGCGTTTTATAAATAAATACATTTTTTAGACAGCGGCATTAGCGGTTCTAAAAGTGGGATGATGCTCGTTTTCAGATAAATTTGTGAATGCAATAAAGAAAACAAAATACTTTCGTCTGACCACATCACCTACTACTTATCTTAATGTATCATCCAGTGATTTATATACTTGGACCTGTCACAAATCGCGGGAATGATATGAATAAATGCACAGCTCCAGCAATAAATTTAAAGTATGACATCCATCAAGGTGACATTTTTTCTCAGAAAGATGCTGGATTCTCCCAATTTACCAGTCAGACACACCTTTAATAAGTGACAACCCTTTTACGTCAGGACCAATGGTCCATTTATTATTAACAGAGGGGTTAGAACAGGATTGTATTCCTTTGAAGAATTCATCTGGAAGCATGTAACTGTTCTAAGTGATCTTCGTCATTTCGTCACGAAGTCAATGGCTGACATCGGCAGATGTGAAAAGCTCATAGCTGCACGTCACAAACTTAAAGCAACATTTTCCCAGGAAGGAAGACTATCAAAATTTATTACATGGAAAATCACGCTAATCTGTATACAAGGAAACCGAGATCGGAAAGTTTTCCTACTGAACGACTAATTTTCAAATCTGCACATTTCCACATCAAATTAAATAATTTTCGCGGCCTCTAAATGAAAGTTTCTGACATTTTAGAAGAAAACTATTTTGCCATGTTCGAAGTCTGTTGAAAAATTTATGACATATTAAAACAGTTTTCAAATGAGACAGAAAACCTATGAACAAAATTATATAGCATTTTGCTTATTTTTAGATCTCCAATCTTTCAAAATGTTCTACTGTAAAATTCCAGAGTCGAATAGAACCTTATCATTTCGAGTTCTGCATTCTACATTAATAAAACTAAGTATATTGAAGAAAACATCCCATGTACAACTGTAAAATCTACAAATTGCCTTGATTTTGCCTCAACCAGGAAACAAACGAAGATAGTTCAGATTCCATTCACTTCTACTATTACAAAGAGACTAGATTCCGATTGCAGTACCACAACACTAAGAAAGAAGATTTATTTTGACAGATACTTCTAATGTTTTCGCTATTAAAAGCGTTTCATGCAACACAAAAAGAATATTAAATTTTAAATGAATTATTTCTATTTTCCTGTTTTGTTTTGCACCAAGTGGATTTGAATTCATTCCTTGTTTTATATTCGAATTGATTTTAAACTCACACCCGCCCCTTTTGAGACTTATTTGAACAACTCCTTTATCCATTTCACCATGACTTTATAGGTTCAAGAAGTGCACTTCGCAGAATACTGGCCTATCGCATTATGCCTGTTGAAAACCAATGCGTTCAATCATTAGCGTCTTAAATAAAACATGACGTTTGAAATGCATATTGCATACGCCACGTGACTTAATACCTTCTTGACTATTCCGCAATGGTGACAAGACCACTCTGTGGTTTACGACGTTGCCAATACCGCAGAAGTGAGGATCATTAAAATGCCCACTGGACAACGTTGTCGTGCGATTCTAAGGCACTTGAATAATATTTTTTTGTGTGTTGTGCGAGTGTGTGGCGGGGGGTGGGGCGTTACGGATGAACTACAAAGGGTTGGGGACGGCTTTTCTGCAGTGGGTATTGCTTCAATTGTCACAAAATCACATTTCTGAAATAATTAACAAACAATAGGAGACATCATTGAACGTCTTAAAATTCCATCCTACTTTGAATTGACTTTCCAAAGGTCGTTCACCTAGTACATTGAATCTTCTAAAATTATATATTAGGCAGGCTCGAATCCAAGGGGGAGAAATGAGGAATACCCCCCTAAAATTTTTCAATAACTATTAATTCTAACTTGTCCCGAAACTTTCAGGCAAACATTTTTGGATTATCATTAAAACAAATAAAATCCTATCGCAGCATGAGCTGAGTGTAGCCTGCAACGTTTTAAAAAATCTGTAATATACACATTTGACGAAAACATTTTGAATTTTCCCTCCCAAAATTTGTCTCTGGATCCGCTCCTATATAAGGAGATATTTCTCAAACACCATACAATCCGTACCCATTGAGTCAGTGTAGGTGAAGGACCAATATTGAGGCTAGATACTAAATTAATGATTCTACAGTTGAGTGTGATTCTTCACGCGAAATACTCGTAGGTACTTAAATACGAAAAGACCGAATAAGTAAAGTAGACATTCCACGAAGAAAACAAAATAACAAAAATTACAAACATTGGCCTCAAAATGTATGTCTTTGCGAATACGTCTCCCGATAAATTTCATAAAATCATTCTTCCAGCGAAAATTAAATAGTTTAAAGGAAGTGACAGTCGAGATTTGGATATCTCAAAGGCGAGTTAGGTTTCATCAAAGTTCCAATACTTTTGACAGACGCGTTTGAATCAGGCAAATATATTCCCTAACATCTCCATTATTTTATCAAAACGGCCAAAGACAAAACGTATGCAGCTATTGCAAGAACGCCAGCGTACGAACCCAGAAAATAGAACAAAGGACTGCCGAATACACAGACATTAATAGTTACAAAATTTACAAATAATTGTTTATCGAATTCTTTTCCCTTTCCAGGACCAGTAATTACTGTAATTTCGCATACAGCATTTTATTGTCAAACTGTATTATCGTATCGGATTTGTCAAATAAAACGTAACGTCAAGTTGAATATTTATCATGAACTGAATAAGGTTTAACAAGCTCGCAAAATACTTTCAAGAAGAGATGCGACATCGTCAACAAAACACAGATTTTCCCAAACATCGATGTTGATAACACATCGTCCCAAAACCATCGATGATTTTTAAACTGTTTTAATGATCTCCAACATTAATTATCGTGCGGGGGCGGTCGTTATTTGATATTGAGCTTGTTTATTATTTACAATCGAAAGTTCAGTCAAAAAAAAAAGTAAAAAACAAAATTATCAGAAGCAATTACTAAAACTTATCTGACTGGATAAAACAAAAAGAACAGACGATTTATCGACGGAACCTAACCTAACTTTTTTATTCTCTCACGTTGGTCTGTAATAATTTCAAAATGTCAATGAATAGAACAATATGTTTTCTTATTTTCTTGTAGCTTTTCATTCAAAAACATAATATCGATCACGTACAAACATTGAGCTCAAAACATCCATGTTAAAAAAACAACAACATCGGCTTCAGTAACTCGATGTGAAGTACATACAAAGCCTATGTTTTCGAAACATGGAATGCAACAAGGCATGTTGTGAAACACATCAGGTTATCAAGGTATGAGAACAAAGCCTTTGTGTTCGAAGCCCACCATTCATCGTAGGCGACGACTGTCGTAAATTGTGAATTATGACAGTGTGTGTGTGGGAGGGGGGGAGTGAGTGAAGTTTGACGTTTTCGCTCGAGTGAAACGTGGGGACCCTTCGCTCTGTCTAGCAGCGTCCGTCTGCCCTTCGCCACGCACGTGCGAGGTGCGTCGCGTCGGTCATCGCTTGTCACCGAGGGCGCGATCGATTGGCGCGGCGGGCGGGCGATTCGCGCGGGCTGGCGCGCGCGAGGGACCTACCTGCAGCAGCGGGCCGGGGACGCCCTGCACCGACACTACGTTGGCCGGCAGGAAGCCCTTGTGCTGCTGCTGCTGCGGCGGCGGCGGCGGCTGCGCGTCCGCACACTCCGCGGCCTGCTGCTGCGCCTGATGCTGCTGCGCTTGCTGTTGCTGCTGCTGTTGCAGCTGCAGCTGAAACTGCTGCTGGAGCTGCTGCTGTTGCAGCTGCTGCAGAACCGCAGCCGGGAAGATGCGCACCGAGTGCGCCTGCGGAGCCACGGGCTGCGGCGCGATCTGTTGCAGTTGCGGCTGCTGCTGCTGTTGTTGTTGCTGCTGCTGTTGTTGTTGCTGCTGTTGTTGAAGCTGCTGTTGCTGTTGCTGCGCCTGCTCCGCCAGGGCCTCGGGCTGCGCGCCGCTGCCGATGCGGCTGCAAGTCGCCGCGAGCAGCGCGAGCGGGGACGGCTGCGCGTCCTGCGGAGGGGGAGAAGGCGGCGGCGTGAGGGGAGGGGGCCTTGGCCAGCCCTGGCTCCGTCGCCGCGCGCGCGCGCAGCCCGTCGTCGACACCCACTTTGCTACCCCGCCCCTCGAGCGAGGCCGGCCGCCCGCCCGCGCGGGGCGGGCCCACTCACCTGCGGGTTGCTGTGAGGCGCAACGAAGTCCGGGTTCTGGTCAGAGGCCGCCGAGCTCATCCTTCGGACGCTCCGCCGCCGAAAACACCGCTTTGCAAACTTTTACGCGCACACATAATACCGCTTCACCTCATGGCCGAAACGCACTGCACGACGCCTCGCCGAGCACATGCCGGCGCCGTATCCTTCCGCGGATCGATGTCATCGCGTAGGGCTCTCCGTTTTGCGCTCGCACTTTCTTCTCAACTACCTTACGTACGCGGCCGAGGGTCGGTTTCGGTTCGCGATGTTCCTGTGAGAAACCACGCGGCGGGCCCACGCGCGATCCGCGGCGCACTATTTGGGGCGGGGACGGCGGACGGATACGTGCGCGCGGCGGCCCGCTGGCGCGGCCTGCCGGCCCCACGGAAATAGCTGATTGGCAGGCGCTCACAATGCCCTACCCAGGGCCGCCCCGCGACCGGCCTCCTCCCACCGGCCGCCGGCCGTCGCCAACCGCCGCCGCATGACAAAGGCGCGAGGGGAGCGGGGACCGGGCGGGCGCCACGCGCCCGGGGCGCCTGGGCCTTATCGACCGGCGGCGGTGGGCGGGGCGGGCGGCGGGCGTGGTCGGGGGCGGGCCGAGCGAGCGAGCGCGGACGGCCCCACGGCCTCGCGGCCGCGGCCGCGGCCGCAGCCGCGCTCGCAGCCGCGCTCGCCCCGCCGCCGGGCGGGCGGCGGGTTCAAGGCTCCTCGCCGACCGTCCGTCCGCCCGCCCGCTCCCGTCCCGCTTCCGCCCACGCGCGCCGTCCGCGGCGTCTTTGCAGTTTCCGTCCCGCCGTGCACGAGGTCCGCACGTGGCGAGGTTCGACGCCCACCGGGGGCGGGGCTGAGGACCCGGCTGCGAGGGGGCGGGGCGGGGGTGCCATGTTTCGGCCTCCTCGGCGCCGCCGACTCCGCCCCCGGCCCGCCCTCGCGCGCCGCGGCGCCGCCCGCCCCGCAGGGGTGTGCACTGCGCCACGCGCGGCCTCGCTCGTTGCACGCTGTCTTCTTGCAAGGCCTGCGGTGCTATGCATGTGGGCTTCCGTCTGAATGCGCAAACGGTGTTCCAGATTTTGTGAGCAATAAACGCATTTAGTAGGTATTGCAAACGTTCAAGTCGAGAAAAAATTCTTTAAAAGGGGGAGGGATTTTTGTTTTGTTTTACGCATAAATTTTATTCGTTTCTTTTATTTTATTTTTGTTCCTGAACTTCATGCATCAGTATGACACATATCATGTAAGTTTCATTTGGTAGAGAAACGAATCTACGTTAAATTCTTCTTTTTCCCGCCTTACGCGCAATCATCAGAAAATACGGTAGTGTACTATATCTTCGTAGTATGCTTTATTTCTATTGCACATTTTCATCAATATTTTTACTCTCTCGTATACGTACATAAATACGGACTATATTCATTATATAGAAGAAGTTATGAAATGCTGCAGAAAATCGATTTCAATATTTCAACGGAAAGAGATGTTTTGGAGGCTCCTGATAACGAAAAATGTATTGATTGTTTTTTATTGTTATTTTTTTTATTTAAGAAGTCTGTCTGTCCGCCTGTCTGTCTGCCCGTATGTCTCTCTGTCTCTCTCTCTCCGTCTGTCTGTCGACCTGTCCGTTTGTGAACACCAATAGTGCCTAAACCATACGTAGAATTTTTTCTAAAACGGATATTCCCCAGTCCACTCCAGGCGGTGAGATTTTAATAAACTTCTTCACAATTTGGGAGTACTATACATGCAGCCCCCCGGACATTTTCTCAAAAACTGTTCAAATTTTTTTCTTTAAATATCTTGTAAGAATAGAGGAAAATACACCTATGAAAGTGGCATAAGTTTGGTTTTCACAGTTAATTCAGAAAATTCTTCAAAACTTGTAAAATTTTTAAAGTTTGAATTTTTTGTCTTCTTCCTCCAACTACAAAATTGAAGATAGGTTTTTCTTTCGAATTAAATTTGTTGTCCATAATTTGTTCCTTCGTTGAGATCAGGTACATATTTTGAAAATTTTAGTAATTTTCGCACAATATTGCGTGCAATATTTGTAATTTAAAAAAAATAACAAAAACAACATTTTCTCAAAAAGGCTCCAATTTTTTCCATAGACTTTTCGTCGGGATAATGTTAATTGTACTGTATAAGATAGCATAAATGTCATATTCTGCTTTTTCAAAAATTATAAACAATTTAATATTTTTGACTTGTCTCTCACCGTTAATATTAACATCAGCAGCGATTTGTTCACATTATTGCATTTATGACTATGTGCGCTTTACATAATGTCATATCAAGGTTCTCGAAAACTCAAAAGTTTTCTGTAAAAACGAACTCAAAATTCAGCACTTTCAGAAACGGTCAATCGCCATATTTTTTTCAAAAATCGCTCCAATTTTTTTTCTTCAAACATTTCGGGAATATAATGCTAATTGTACTCTTCTAGATGACATAAGATTGATTTTGCTGTATAATTTTTTTTCAAAAATTACACATATGTATTTTTTTTAAATATGTCTCACGCGATTAATTTGTACATTTTCAGCGATTTGTAAACACTATTGCATTTGTGAGCGAAAGTGCTTCAAATGACTTCCAATCAAGTTTTTCGAAAACTCAAAAATTGTCTGTGAAAAAGAGCTTCAAATTTCGCATTTACAGTTACCCTTAAACGCCAATCCTAAAAACTAATCCAAAAAATGAGAATTGTCATTTTGGACGAGGTTTTACTCTTTTTTAATATTCTTAAAGTAATATTTCGGTTCTACTATTAATAAATTAAAATATTGAGATTTAAAAAAATGTACTTTAGGCGGCGATAAATGGCAGCTGGCAAATGTAGGTGGCAAGGCAGAAAAGCTAAACGAGACGAAAGGATTTAGAAAACTAACTAGTACAAAAAATTCTGTGCCATTCTCGTGATCCACTGGTTATGTTTAGTAAAGGTGTTTGCACAGCGTGAAGCATCTTAGCGTATACCTCTTCAGGTCTCTGCGTACGGCGAGTGCGCAGAAGCTCAAAAGATAAATGCTAGAAGGTATACGCTAAGATGCTTCGCAATATGCGAAAAGTAGAAGTTTTTGCCCAACGTGAAGCAATAATAATGCACACGTTCAGAGGTTCTTTAGAGGCACAAGTTTAGAGACTTTTGCATAACGTGAAGCACCTCAACGTATCCAATTTTTTAGCTTCCGCGCATTCGCTGTATTATTATTCAACTACTTCTATTAAATAGTAAATTGGGGCGACTTCCGAATCCTAAAATTTTAAAAATCAAGCACTATTGTTCTCCATTTTTTTATATAAACTTTTTAAAATTTTTATACAAAAAAGTGTTTACTGTTAAAAATAAATATCACATACAATTAATATTTGATTGATCTTTACATATTGGGGGTAGCGGATTTCGTTCTTCATGTGTCACTGTAGGTTTGCCAACAAAACAAATGTATATATTCTTAGCACGTACTGCCAACCTTCCTTATCTAAATAGGTATTCATAGTATTCAGTGTTGTTCCAACATGAATTGGATGACTTTCTCAAATATTGTGGGGAAATAAGGAAATCCGTATACAGTGGTGTTGAGAACATCGACTCATTTCCACTTAATGCCATTTGCGGATTGTGGGGCTTGTGTTGCGCTTACAGAGAGTTTTGTACACTGTAATATTTTCCTTCCTTGCTTTAGGTTAGGGAAGATAACGTAATACTACAATGTCATATTCATCCATGGTTAGGTCATGGATAACCAAACTTATCTACGTTAATCTATGATTAGGTTCTTTTCACATGAATACAAATATATGCAAGTTTCCATAACTTGGTAGTTGCCATGTTACAGAACAGCATGATTTGTTCGCAGGTTGGTATCGAGACAAAAGACGGGTGCAATGCACTGCGTCCCCGAACATGTAAAGAATATCCTAATATTTTTCGTATCTCTTTAATTTCCATCCCTCTCCATATATTTTAAGACAAATTAATTACTTGAATTTGGTGTTTTTTGTCATTATGGTGGTTTTCTCACCGCTATCTGGGAAATGTGTGGGGGATGTTTAAGACCGCCTGGCAACACTGCTGTGACGTTTCGTATGTTTGGCTCCCGCGGACAGCTGCAGTGGTGTGGTCAGGCCGTGGTGGAAACATCTGTTTTGATATTTATTTTTGTTAACATAAGTCGTGATAATGGAAAGCAGTGTAAATGGCAGTCTGGGAGCGTATATTTCTTCGGATTCCCAGAATTTTATCATTCACGGAGAAGAAATAGATGGTAAGTGAAACATCCAAGACTGGTAATTTGACTCTCACGGGCTAGCAGGTGGTTGTCGAAATTTAAATGAAATTGTTGGAATACTTTTTGTTTAGACGATGCTGAATGTTCAATGGCAGCTGAAAATACCGATGATTCCAATCACGGAGTTGGAGATAAAAGCAGCTGTGTTATCAGAGAACAAGATAGATTTCTTCCAATCGCCAATGTGGCAAAAATAATGAAAAAAGCCATTCCTGAATCTGGAAAGGTTTGTAGTTTTCCGCAAATGTTAATGAAGATTTACACAAGATTCCCCCATTTAACCAATTATTAGATTTCAAAATGTATACTGCACATTCAATCATGTTGTCATGTCCATATCCAATGTGTTCCACTAATGACATTCTAATTATATACAGTATGGAATATTAATTTGTTTTTCAGATTGCCAAAGATGCCAGAGAATGTGTGCAAGAATGTGTGTCAGAGTTCATAAGTTTTATAACAAGTGAAGCTAGTGATCGTTGTCATATGGAAAAAAGAAAAACTATTAATGGAGAAGATATTCTATTTGCCATGACAAATCTAGGCTTTGATAATTACGTAGAACCTCTCAAGTTATACCTCCAAAAATATCGTGAGGTAAAAATGTATAATAATACCAACATGGTTTTTAATAAGAGATTCTATTGAAAAAGTTTACTAACTATTCTGGGAAATTTACAAAATGTTTAAAAACACTGCAAATCAAAATGTCACAATTCAAATGTCAAGTATAACAATTATAAAATAAAAGCTGAATTAATAATATTTTTTTATCTTTTAGGCTACAAAAGGTGACAAAACATTAACAGGTGGCGAAATGTATGATGAAATACCTGAAGATTTTGGTGAGTACTGAGTCAATGATTGAATCAAACCAACAACTTGACTAAAATAGAGAATGTCAAGTTTTTATGCCTAATAAAAATGTGAGGATAGACAGTACACTTCATATTTATTTCGTGTTGAAAAGAGATTTCAAAAACATCTCTTTGTATTAAGAATAATATAAGAGAAGTTGAGTGAAGTAATGTTTCAGAAGATGGTAGCTTCTAAATTCGTAAAGAACTTTCATTTTTCATTTATATGAAGTATAGTCTTAGAATAAGTATCTCACAACAGAAAGTTTTATCTTGAAAGCTGTAGTCAATTGCATAATTTGATATGGGGATTTTTATGTTTTTTACATGTTTAAAATACTGTAACATGGAAAAGTTTAAAAAATTGTTTTTTTCCCGCAGCTCACACACTCAATGGGAACATCTTGACAGCAGAAGGTGATGAACATGAAACTGTGATATACTACCCGGACCATACAACATTACAGCCATTCTAGTTGCATTGACATATGTTGTACAAAAAATCAAGTTGCCTTTTCAATTATTCACAAATGTGATTCTTTTGTGAAAAGGTTTCATCCTGTGCCTTATTGTACCTGCTACGTTTCTGTTGCAAATATGCAAAACTTGAATGGGTATATATTTTTGTAAAGTACTTTTGTACAATATTTTGTCTATTGAATTATATTTCATGTATTTCACAAAAGTGTATTTTTCATACTCATGATTGTTGACTAGAGTTGTTCTGTATGAAAATACATTGTGTATTTGCAAACAGTAAGTGTGTATTGAGAAGATGTTTAGAGAGGTGTGCATTTTTAAACTCTATATTAATAAAAGAGTTTGCAAGAGATTACTGTGCAGTTGATCTGTTAAAATGTGATTATATGACAAATATTTAACACTCTTGGAATGTACAGATATCTCGTGCGAACTCTGAGTACTAGTGGCCTCCAATCTCATTTGCGTATGTTCCATTTACCATGGTACACACTTTGTGTTAATTTCTTCGAATTAATTTTAATTTTTGTAAAAATTTAATTTATTTATTTTTTCATAAAATAATGATTCTACTTGTGAATAACCTATCTATAAATATTAATCATTACTACAGTATTAATCAGACGTATTAATTATTGCTGATTAAGCACTGATATAACTGCTTTTGATTTATTGTCAGAACACACTTGCTTTGACATGTATGAAATATGTGTCAATTTAACACTGAACAGACCAGTGTTGATTGAAACTGTACCTTACTTTTCCTGGCAAATTATGATATTGAGAATATAAATTATTATTTCAATTCTTTTTAATTATAGTTTTATTTTCTGGGTAAATTTCTTCCAGTGTTTTTGGACAATACTAAATTAAGACAACAATATACTTAGCCTTTCTGTGCTAATAACACTGAAAATCACAATATTGAAAGCATTTCAATGGAGTTGGGCAAGACCATTTGTCAGGGTGTGTGTGGGGGGTGTGGGGGGGTGTGAGAGGTTTGAATGTACGAATATATTACTGACGGCAAGTGCATTTCACATGTGTGCCAAATTATATGCATAATATTTGATGATATTTTACGTATAAAATCTGTGATTTATTGCCTCGGAGATTCTATTGCAGATCTGGTTATGAGTGGAGCACAATGTTCATTGTTCTGTGACATCAACTTGAGATCTACTTGCACCCAGGAACAATCTTAGCACCAAAAATATGAAACTTAAGATTGATATATTCTCCTTGTTAACACATTTTCCCTTATCACAACGAAGAAATAGTCTGTCTTCCATCAGAATGTGGCGAATGACAACACACTCTCGCAATAGCAATTGCCTCGTTTATAACCATAAACTTTTAAAAATAATTGACCTTTACTACATGTATCCAATTTCATGACAAGGCTTTGGTCTCCGGGATTAACATCCTTGAGTCTGTCCTACGCATCATTTCCAATTCATTTTATTTTAAAGTTCTTTTTCCTGTGTAATTCCAAGTTATGCCTCATGTTTCGAAGTTAATAAGGTGTTGCCCATAAATTACATAATGCGTAAGAGGGAGGAAGGAGTTTGTGGCAGTATTACATAGAGGCTGGGGATAGTTTATGCTGATATTTCTTATTAAAAAAATTGTGAGCAGCAATAATTCCTTTTGTCAATCTTCTGCTAATGCATGAAAATATCAACAAACAAAATTTGCAAAAATCTATTTGTAAATTAAAAAGTTACAAGATATAAATTGTTACAACAAACAAAAAATATTTTTACAGCAGTGGTATATTGATTGAATTAGGTCGATTATAAAAAAAATATTCAAATCTGATCTAGAGCATATTCTAAAATCCAATTAAACTGGCATAGTAGATTCTTGCACATGCATCATCTACAACAATGTGTACCTGTCTTCCCAGAAATTTTCGTGCTCAAATGTCCTTCCTGGACACAAAAATTGTCCCCAATCTAATTGTTAGACAATGTAGTCATCATAATTCTGACTAATTATCATAGACTTTAATGTAATACACATAGAATTAATACAAATTAGTTTTACTGTTATATAATTTAGTGTTGCGTATTGTAAATGGAGAGTGGTGGTCACAAGTGTTACGCAATCATTAATGAGGGGAGAAGATGGGATATATTCAAAATACTCAAAATTTGCCAGCTCATATTAAGAAATAACATGACTTTAAGGCAAAATTTATGGGAAAACAATATTTTAATGTGTTTGAATATGCTACTTTACAAAGAAAGATCTCAGAAAAATTTACAATTTTCATTTAAAGCTTATTTATGGAGTTTATTCACTTAGGAGGAATAGATTAGATATTGAGGAAAACCGACTGAAAGCCAGTGTGTTTGTGTTTTTTTAAACATAAAAGTGTTGAGACTTGCAGCACATGTTTAGCTCTTTTTGCATGCAAATTTTTCAGCTTTCTGAAAGGTTCAGAACCTGCATGGAAAAAATTTTAAAATGCATGCAGGTAGTAGTGTTAAATTTCTTTCAAAGAAAAAAAAAAAGTTAACTTAAACTGAGGGCATGAAGTTTGTATATTTCAAGAGTAAATGAATTTTAGGAGACAAGTGTAATTTTTGCTTGGAGTCAGCATAGACAATACCTAACAATAAGGTCAAATTGCTACCTAAAATGGTTTTAAATTATTTTTGGTGATTTCTTCACTTTCATTAATTTGGGTTTGTAATTCCATGAAATAAGACACTAAATTGTTCATTGAAATGTTCATGTTCAAGAAAACTGGACAGTCACTGGAGCTCACACAGTAAATACAATATGTATAAAGCCACTTTTCCACTACACCTTTTCAATCTCCAGAATTTTAACGGTTTCAATAACTTAATAGTGATCCAATAAATTAATATATGCAGAGGTGCCCTGAGAAAACAAAAGGCTTGCTTATTTATTTTCAATTTAACGAACAATTTGTCCAAATGACAGTAACAAAAATTACAGGTTTGTTATAATTATTTGTATCCTTAAATGCTTTCTCATGGTCAAGCCATTGTAGGTACTTATTTTTAGAAATAAATGGACTGAAAGATTAATTTTGTGTATGACTGCAAAAGATGTGTTAGTGTTACTAAAGTTGGTACATTGCAAATATTTTGTAATAAAAGTTGGAAATATATACAAATGAATACTGAATATATTTAATAGTTCTTTTGTACAGGGGCACCCAGAGAAAGCTAGAGGTCTGGAGCAGTAGGTTAACGGGGGTCCCTTATTTCAAATAAAAGTTTCCACCCAAAACCTGAATAGAATTCAGCTCTTCATGCAACAGAAATAACACATTTGTTAATCTGAATTAGAAGTAAATACATTTTTTATGTTTTGAATGAGGAAAACAAAAATTGGAGTCTCAGTTAAACTGAGGCCTGAAGAAAGCTGCCTCAGTTCTCTGGGAACTCCAACCTTTGTATAATATTGATTCGAAATAAATCATGTTTTAAATATATCCATGAGTGTTTGATTGACTGACTGACAAATGTAATGTCTCTCTCCATGACCTCTGTCAATGATTCTAATTTCCATAATGCGCAGAGAAGAATACTTTATTTTCACATAATTTTTATAGAATTTCATTTAGACATTATTCTTGCAAACTGCCAATAACTTAGTATTACCAAGCATATCCTACAAACCATTGTGTTATATTTCACGGGTTTAAATTTTCTAAAATAAAAATACCCAGACACATTTAGCATTAAATACACCTATTCCTAAAATCTTGTATCTTGAGAACAAAATGTACATTCTAAATTACACAATATAATGTTCCTTTTTTTGGAAAAATGAAATGTGACAGGCTACAATAAACATTTTTATAATATATTTAAATTAGATAGCTTGTTCACTTGCAATTTCTGATACAAATAACAATGGTTTATTCAGAACTTTTATTTCATATTGTTATAATAAGTCACACATTTTTAAATGATTATTAACAATTAGGACCTGGCTCTAGGTCTGTTTTTTTATCACTTTTTTATTTCGAAATTGCAGTCCATTACAAAATATTACTCAAAGTGATGTCATCATTCAATTCAGGATGACAAAGACAAAAATTTTAAATAAATTTAAGTGGATGTGATCTCAAAGAAATCTTGTTTCTTCGAGATCATCCCAATACAATTTTGTTCAATATTATGCGTAAAATAATACAGAAATATGTCACAACTTCTAAAAAATAAGTATTTATGATTATTAGTCTTTTTTAAAAAATTAATCAGAATGCATCTTTATATTATCAAATGTCATTGGTAACAAATTGAATTGGCAAGCAAATCATCACAGTCACACTGTAATCATTATAGCCAATTCAATAGCATGACCAAAACTGTTGTTTATAGTAATGTACATTGCTGGAATCATAACCACATGAAAAGGTTTCAGTTTTTTAAAGTTCTTCCTAATTTCTTACAACTTTGCTAAGCCCAGGTTTTGAGGAGGGACTCAGTCTAAATTTATTTACATTGGGTTCTCCTTCCATTTTTTAAAATTAAATGTATTAAATTGTAAAATGATGGTGGTCATATGCAAGTTATAGACGGACTACATGATATGTATTTTAATAAAAAGATAGGATAACGGTTTAAAAAACAGAACAGAAACTTTTTATTTTCAAAAACAGATTTCAAAATATTTTACTAACCATTACCAGAAGGTTATATTAAACTGTTTGTTTTCCACATATCTCTCAGACACACGGAATACAAACGCATACAGTTGTCCATGCTATGCTTACAGCGAAAGTGCAGTTTTTTCAGTGTGCAAGATGTTCATTTCTTAGTAGGGCCTACTGTATTTATTTGTACAGAAATTTCCCTTTAATTAATAGTCGAGTCGGTAGTCAAATAAAAAAAAAATACAACAATGTAGTCATAAAATAGCATTACTATGTTGCAAACACCAAGTTAATCTCAGCTAGCAATGCTCAGGGGTTGTAGGACTGTAAATCATCTGGCCCTTATTTTCATAAATTAATCTGCTTTGAAAATTATACATAGAAATGCAGGACTGGCATTACGACCATGTGCAATGAGCAAAGTACATCACTTTTAGAATTAAAAAAATCAATGTAAGAGCTATTTATTTGCAGTAAAAATACAACCTGAAATAAGTGGAAGTAAAACAGCAAATTCTTTCTCGCAATATTTATAACTTTCACAATTTTCGAAAATTTATTGTTTAACGAAAATAAGACCTGCTCTATTATTTAATCGTCATTTGGTCTATCCAAGGAAGAAAATAATAAACAGTTGAGCCATTTTCGAGAAAATTTTGAAAATCGTGTGAAGGCTTCATGTAAATAACTCCAAAAATCAAAATATCCGTTTCAAATTTGCAAGTCTTTGAGTTCGGCCACATCGATTCGGGGAAGGTGAAGTTTGGAGAAAATCGTCTGAAAGGTTTAGGAGCTAGTGTTGTCCACAGTCAAACAGTTGTACGGGTGATCAGACTGCCGTTTTGACGTAAACCAATTTTTCAGTATCAAGGACCAAAAAACATGGACTGACTACACGTGTTAAAGGAATTACTAATTTACTACATACTAGAATTAGGAACAAGATTTATCCTAATATCCACAGATTTTAGAGGGCCCCCAAATTATTTTTCTGACAAAAAATAGCTTTTTCCGCTGCAGCATTACAATATCTTCCCTTATCTACGTAAGTACGTAGTAAGCGAGAAAGAAAAAAATATGCAAGAGTTTTCATAATTGATGCGCCTGGCCTGAGAGGCCGTATGCAACCAGCCGTACTCTCCAGTGTGGATGTGTGACGTTGAACTGTTTATCAGGCGTAGGCATTCAACTACACAAATGCTTTGTTATAATACACAATTTTTAAAGAATCATTGTCTTTAAAAGACCTTTTGAAGTTACTAATTGTCGAAAAATGTCTTGCATAAAGTCAATTAAGATAATTGCAATGAACTGAACGAACAGATTTCACTAACTGCTACATTGAATGAATTGATCAGCAATACGAAAGTCGGGTTTATCAATGGATATTTGAGAAAAGGGAACAATACGAAGCCGTGAAAAAAACCCAAAACACACGCAATCTTAATATCACAATAAATAAGGAAAGAGTGTTATGGGAATTTACAATTGAAATAACAGAGTAGCCATAAAAGTCAAGCTCATTGTGAGGAAATATTATAATATGGTTACAACAGCGCATATTTTCTCACATTATTTGTAAAATCCACGCAATATTATATTGCATGAATTTGCAAAATTGTATTCAACCAGCCTATTTTTTTCTTTGCCCTAGGATTCGAATTAAGGCCCTCAGAATTAATACACATCTAATCTCAATCTGCCCGACGCTTTAAAAAAGATTGAAGACATGCAATTGCAATTTTGAAAAATGAAGAGTTATAACTTATATTATTTTGTCATTTTATCATTAAAAACGTCAGAAAAAAATCGGCTGCATACCTAAAATTGAAGGCTATTTTAAGACACAACAAAAACGAATTCTGGCTTTCGTATTTCAAAATTCAGGATTGTACAAAGTAAAGCTGGTAACATGCGTTCATAAGAGCTAATACACCCAAAAACTCCAGAACGTCTGAAAACAACAACAACAACGCATTACTTCAAATTGAGAGCTAATTTTAAGATATTTGAAAAAACTTTGACCAGTCTTTGTTTCAAAATGCGCCAACATCCAAAATCGCCAGAAAAAATAGAAAACGAGTCCAGATTGTAAGGCTCCCTTTAGGAAACTAGAAAAACATTATGCGAGTGTGTAGTTTTGAAAACTCAAAGTTTTACATTTTAAGAAATGCAAAAGAGTACTATTATACAACCAAATTATTCTAAAGATAAACTAGTGATGCTAAAATACATTACATACTTTTTGGCATTATTTCTAACTTTTGCAATTTTCGAAAATTCAGAGAGTTAACCGAAAATTATTCCTGAAAAATTCTTTTAAGCGCTATTGTTCTATTCATGGGAAAAAAATTAAAGAAAAAATTACGATTGAGGTTGTTTTACTCATTGCTACTACCATGCAAAGGGCAATTCCTGTCATGAGTTCACTGACACTCTGGAGTATCACAATTTCTTCGAAGGGTACTGGGAGATGTAAAAATTAAAATAAAAAATTATATTAATTGGACATACAGAAACATTCGGATCTTCGCCAACCATTGTTTTAAAAAGGGATATTAGCTCCATTCTGGATCTTAACTTTGAACACTTCTGACAATTCATGCAACAGAACTAGGCATTAGCAAATTTAATAGAGCGCCCAAAAAAAGTTTCATTTCGTAGATGACGACATAGTTTCGTTATGAGAGCATAGTACCAAGTTTTGATAGTCGGGGTGTTATAATTATAAACCACCCTCTTCACTACACAAGTGGATGAGCCATTTGCTGTGAAACGTCCAGAAAAGGTATTTGAACGTCCCCTGAAAAATCAATTTTCTTTCTATTTACATTCGTGGCAGTTTTCTTTTATTGAATATGAGATCACGTTAAGACATTTTTCCCAATATGTAAATAAATTTCGATATTTCCCGGACTCACGTACGTGCATATAACTAAGCAAAACTCAGACATCTCTTTAGTGATGTCTCGCGTGAACCGTAAACAAACACTACGAAGGGGCGTAACTAAACAGCTGACGCGGCGGAGGGATACTCCTGTGAATTATACTCCTGTGATGTTCACTTGTTTCACGAACTGTCACTTTAGCCCATCGTTAAGAAAATTATTCTATACCAAGGGGCGTAACTAAACAGCTGACGCGCCGGAGGGATACTTCTCTGAAGTACACGTGATGTTCACTTGTTTCGCGAACTGTCACTTTAGCCCATTCGTAAGAAAATCGTCTTGTACAAGATTATGTAATGATACAATAGTTTGTGCCATTGAAATTGTTTGTAATGTACTGATGTAAACATAATGAGGTCCGCAATGATCTGAGCTGATATAAAGAGACCATAAATAAATGAAATGAAAATAAAAAACAACATGGGAAGGGGTTGGGTTGGAATCATGGAGCAAGATGAAAGGTGTGTGGCTGGCATTGATAAATGCACTGCGAACTTATGAATTATAGGGATGTTGATGTCAATAGGATTCAGATTGTTATGATGGATCCAAGGAAGATGGGAAAAATTGCGACATGATGACTCGTGACATGATGATTCGTGACAGTCGAACTACCGCTTCGCTATGATCTGAGTAGTTCATCAGAAATAGCCTTTGTGACGCAGTGAAAGTCCCGAAATATCCCCCTACGAGTATGTGACATTTTTTTAATAGGAAGCAAGGCTGAGAACAGAATGAACATTCACATTTAAATATAAACATAACATTCTACATAATTCTCGGCACCTTCTCATGATTTAATCGCGACTGATGTCTTTTTAGTATGCGATATGAGTTGAGCGGAATCAGGCATTAATTTGCCGCTTAGATTTCCCGTCACAGTCCGACATTGCATGAGTATTTCAGGTACTATTTTACCAATTTAAAAAATATTACGGAATTAATTCGATTCTCGTGCGCTTATGAATATCCAGTTGTGTTAAAACGAAAGACCCTCTAAAGAATATAAATGCCATACACACTTTCCAATTTATTATGGAAGCCGGAACACACCTAGAGGGTGCAGATTCGTTCAGGGAGACAGAGTTGCATGAATTGAAAATTCATAACATGATTAGAAGTTTATAAATGGATTAACAAAACCATTTTGCTGAAGTTACGTGATGAAAGAAAATCATGTTTGTCCTTAATCTCTCTTCCACTTATTTCCTTGTAAATGACATATCTCGACACTACTTTTCACCTTTCTGAATTTAACGCATTCCGTTGAGAACCCGTTTCTTAATTATATTATTATGTACACCCGAATATGTACTGGCATTAAAATTATTTCACTGTATATTAGAATGATTCTGGAGTTTAGGTTGTTATACGCATTTACAATTCGTAAGTATTTTAGACATTGAGGAGGTACCGTCCGGCTGGACCATTTACACGGCGCGGCGCGGCGTGACGTGACGTGTCGACGTGGCTTCGCGCACGGGGCGGCGTGTGTGGGGGTGGGAGGGGCGGGGGCTGATGCGATTAGGGGCCCGCGCCGCGCCGCCCGCCGCCGCCACTCCGCCATGGCCGCTCGCAGGGGGCTGCTGGTGCTGCTGGCCATCTGCGCTCTGCGCGCCGCGCACGTGAGTTGCTCGCCCGCTGGCGCCGGCGTTTCTCTCCCACTCAAGCGAACGGCTGGGTGAAAAACGCTATTGGCCCCAAGATGGTCATTTTCGTTTTTCAATTTGTTTATTGTTATTTTAAATAGAGATTAGTTCAGAAGGCATGGAACAACATACTGAGACTGAAACCGGTTCAATATGTGCTCATTTGACTTCAAATCAGTCATCTGTTCTAGATATTAGGGCAGAAGGCAGGGAACGACATGCTAAGACTGAAAACGGTTCAATATGTGCTCATTTGACTTCAAATCAGACATCTCCTGTTATAGAGATTAGGGCAGAAGGCAGGGAACGACATGCTAAGACAGAAACCGGTTCAATATGTGCTCATTTGACTTCAAATCAGACATCTCCTGTTATAGAGATTAGGGCAGAAGGCAGGGAACGACATGCTAAGACTGAAACCGGTTCAATATGTGCTCATTTGACTTCAAATCAGACATCTCCTGTTATATAGAGATTAGGGCAGAAGGCAGGGAACGACATGCTAAGACTGAAACCGGTTCAATATGTGCTCATTTGACTTCAAATCAGTCATCTCTTTCTCTTTGACGAGTGAAAGATCAGTATCTGTCGTGGACATATACTGCTCTTCCGTTCAGAATTTCAGACGTCTGGTGACTCGGGTGGCTCGCAGTGGATGGTTTATATTTGATGTTTGCCAGGGGTACGGGGCTGATGTAACTTACTTGTTTTGTTACTGATGGAGTGTGTGCCCGCAAAGAATCGAAGAGAGAGAGAGAGAGAGGTGAAGTTAATATTAAGCGAAGAACCAGTGATTTTCGTTATTATGCATTGAAAGAATATGTTCACTGTAAAGTTTGTAAACAAGTATTCACGAGCTTAAATGGAAAATCACACGTTGAGGTTCAACGACTGACAGGAATTCTTTTCTCAGGTCTGTCCAGAGGCATATTCAGGCGCTCATGGCAAGCATAAAATTTGTACAAATACAAACGAAAATTAAGAAATTGCTTATCAGATTGATCATGTTATTTTTTACTTAAATACTACATTTTAATATCTTATCCACAAATACATTAAAATTTATTATTTTTTTAAATAAACTTTTTAGAACAGCAAACTACTTCACTAACTATTATTTCGCAGTTACAAATATATTTTATGCCTTTTTTTCGAACAGTTTATTAATTCGCGGGGCACATCATTGGATGGAGGCCCTAAGCATCTGCCCACTTCGCTCATAGGTAAACCCGCCCCACCTCCCGCCATCGCATTTATTCTTTAACTCGGGAGTGCCCGCAAATCAAAGTGCAACGTCACTACGCATCCACACAATGGATCTGTCAGATTACCCAGCCGTTTACGGACGCGAATGCGAGCTCTGTACTGGTACGGTGTACTGCATGTACCAATTCATTAGTGGTTACGTATGTAATAAATAGAAGTTGCCATACACACTACTGTTGAATGATATTGAATCCTGCAGAGATCAACACTAGGGGGATACAAGAAATCTAGACTTGTGGAAGATCTGGTCTTTCAATTGTTTAAAAATGTCTAAAACTTGGATCTCACAGGTAGATTCTTCATCCTCCCTACACATCATCAAACTCTGTAGCCCATTAATAATGTTGTTATTCAATGTATTAAAATGAATAATAATTGCTACATAAAATGTGAGCATCAATCATACGTTTATTTAATAAACTACGCATACTTAAGTTACAATTTCTAAATAACGTCCAAGGTCAACTACATATTTTAGTTGCACGACAAGCCAAATTAAAACAACAACAAGTAATTCTTATTGAGTCATCGAGTACCCTGCGTCTGTCCCTCTGTGTGTCCGTCGCTAACGGTTAGACTGCTTTTGGTCCACCAATCAAGGCAATTGAGATGTTATTCCACGCGTCTCTGGTTGACAACCGATCACATTTTTGCGAATCCCTCCAGAAGTTTCTAAGAAATTTCTCGTAAGAAGGTGTTGTTTTTGTTTGGGTGTTTTAAGCAACTAAAAGGCGTTTGTGGTAATTTACGGTACACACAAACGTGTTCAATAGCTCATTTGATTCCTTTCGACGATACGATTCGATTTTCAAACAATTTTTAGTCGAGCGCCTCTAAGATATTCTAGAACAGAATAAACTCACATGTTTTTTATGATTTCAGTGCACCTACGAGTGAGAAGGCGTTGCACTACTGTACTATCTTTCAAGCATTACCACGTGTATCATTACCACATGATTCATCTGATGAAATATCTCTTATGTATTCGCGAGTTGTATTTAATCATATTGTCTCTGTCTACAAATATTATTATTAGAATTATTATTTCTGAGAAGATAATAATTTCATACCATATAGGAACATGCATCTTCCGATAAAATAGTCGAATACCTTTAATATTCTACAACTGTGTTCAGCAACTCTCATGTTCCTCAACAACCACCCTCAATCAATATGAAAAATAAATTATATTAACATCAGTACCACGAGGACTATGGATAACCGGAGGTTAAACTTTTCGATGGCAAGCAATGAAAAAGAGCGTTAAAAACGTCGATTGATGTACCTGCCCAATACTTCCTAGGTGGTGTTGCTCTTCATTCTTTGTCCTTCCAATTCTTCTCTAAATGGACACGTTTTGTCTCATGTAGCAATACTAGAGATATCTGTCAATTTCATAATAATAGAAGAAAGTACCCAAACCCGGGCCCGATTCCTAATGCAAGCACCTTGAATTACAGCTCTGTGGAGTGCTGTTGCAGACTAGAAACGTACTAAAATAGTAGGTAGTTCTTTGGAAGTAGTGTCTTGGTAGTGTCATCTTCAGTTGTTGCCAGCAGTCGGCCATTAGTGCGATCAGTGAAAAGCAAAGTTTTTTCAAGTGCTGATTCTCAGTTGCGTGATGTCGCTTCTTCATCGATAAGTCTTCTAACCATTACATTATTTTGAAGGGGATGTTACAAGCTATTGATGTGAGGTAACGTAATTTATTTTTCTTCCCTTGTAAAATATTATTAGCATTTGGAATATAAACACTGGTGCCTAACCAGACCCCCTCCCCCCAAACGTTCCTAATTTTTCGTCTTCTTCTTCTTCTTCTTCTTCTTCTTCTCCACTTCAAGGATAGGTCTATGACCTGTACCGGCTTCTAAGAATTCCATCTTTTTAGGGGTCTACCTGGATCTCTTCTGCCTTGAGTCCTATACTTAAACACCTGCTTTGGAATGCGAGTCACTTCCATTCTTTCCACATGTTGTAACCATTCCTGCCTGTAACATTGAACCTTGTCATTGATTGCTTGAACGTTTAATTCTTTTCGAATTTCCACATTTCTGGGTTTATCTAGTCCGAAACATTTTTTTACAGTTCTCAAGAATTTCATTTTCGCAGACTGTAACGTCTGTTTATTTTTCTCCCTCACAGAGACGAGACAGCCATTACTGTATATATCCTCATTAGAGTATCTGTACGTGTTTTATCTATAAGAGTTCGCCGAATATTTCCGCATATATACTGGTATTTATGAATTGTTTCATCTATATCTATTTCTGTATGGAACGTTGTGTTGTAGCCCAAATATTTAAAATGGCTAACTTGTTCCGGCATCGTATTTTCCAAAATTCTTTTGGTATTATAAAACTTCTTGGCCTATCATTTTAAGTCGAATATAACATTTTTACAACTAAGTAAGGCATGCATTGCAAATATTTTGATTTATTTGTGCAGAAAATTGGACATAAAATATATTCGAAAACAAATTGGAGACCCGGGTTTGGGTACTTTCCTCTATCGAACGGAAACTCAACGACAATTAAATGTATGTTTCGACATTTCGTTCGCCGTAGCGATCTCGGAGCGGAAGGATCGCAGGTTCGAGTCCCGCCTCGTGCATGGGTGTATTCGTGTTCCTTATGCAGGGCGCGGAGTACCTGGTGACGCAGCAGGTGTTCCTGGACGTGAGCATCGGCGACGAGCCGCCGGGCCGCATCACGCTGGGCCTCTTCGGGGACGTCGCCCCCAAGACGGTGCGCAACTTCGTGGCGCTGGCCACCGGCGGCGTCGACGGCCGCTCCTACAAGGGCGCCATCTTCCACAGAGTCATCCGCAAGTTCATGATCCAAGGTCAGCACGAACGCACGAACCTTCTCTTTCGGCAACGGCATGTGATTGCCGATTTTTTAGGGGGGGATAATCTTTCGATGAAGTAATGTGGACATAGCCCTGGAATATTGCCCTGTGTTTATTATTATTATTATTATTATTATTATTATTATTATTATTATTATAGGGTGATGATAAGTGAAAGGATTAGGATGATGTTAGGAGGTGTTAGGTTGGGTAGTGGGAGGTGTTCGTGGGCTTTTGGAACCATCCCAGTATAGACTATGACCGAGGGAAATCACGAAAACCCCGGCCAGGATGGCCGGCTCGGGGATCGAACTGGACCTCCCGATTGAGAATCCAGCACGCTACCCACTGACCCACTTCGCTCGGTGGTCTGTGTTTTTATTAATTCACCGGAATGTTTTAAAAGATATTTGCTGTGTACTGTACCATCAGATACTGAGTGAGGTTGGACTGGTTTACTGAATTGTTCCATGAAAAATTGACACATAAACTTTTACTTAAAATTGACAGAGTTAGGCTAATTCATTTGAGTTTAACTATTTCGTATCTATAAATTAATGTTTTTTCACGAAGCCACGAAGTAAATTAGTGGTGCTACAACAGTACGTTGATTCTCGCATTAGTAACGTTTACGTAATATTACAATTCCGCAATTCCCACCCATATTAATGTTTATCAGCCATTGCTAACATAATTAATTCATTATCATTCTTAGCGCGTAAGGCAAGAAAACTAATTCTTTTAAAACTAATACTTCAACACAAATTCGACAGACCAAAACTGCGTTTCATGCAGTGAGAAACATTACCGCCCAAAAATAAGAAGTTAATCTAAGAATTTCAAACTGCCGTGTAGCGACGTTGCCATTGTCGCATTGCAACCTTCAGCAAAATAATAGGGAATTAGAATTTACTATTTCAAAAACCCGTAAACATCATGCGGAACTATTCTTATTTTTTTAAAAGTTAAATATTTTGACGAAAAATTTTTGTACGTTTTCAATTTTTGAAATTTCAGAGGGTTCAGTGAAAATGCAATCTGGGTGTTTCTTCAATCGTTTTTGTTGGGGGGGGGGATAAATAATTTTAAAAACTGAGACATTTTGAAAATGTAAAGGCTTTATGAAAAGTATCTCCAAAATAAAAATATTCGTTTCAAATTCGCAATGCCTCGAGTTCGGCCAGGTCGATAAAGTAATACCAATTTTGAGAAAATCGTCTGATCTGAGCTGGAAAATCTCGAAAATCTAAGCTGTAGCGTGCATGCTGACACGTTCCACAGACAGACACGTTTTGCCGCCTACCATTATTCATTACAAAGTTCCTCAAAACGTGAATTCCGAGAACAGAAAGCGTTAGAAAAAGAAATTAGATAGAATCAACATTTATCCCCCTTTTCGGCATCAGGGCCTCTCAATACAGTTTTCTGGTGAAATACAAAACTGCCGTTTTGTCGCAGAAATTCAATAACTTATCTAGACAACGTGCGTGAGACAAAGCAGTGTGCGAGGAACCTGCACCCGCACTTCCTGATGTATTCGACATTCAGCAACTGGATTTATAATCAACGCTTGATACATGTATTACCATGTTATTGTTCATTTCACTTCGATCTTCATCGATTTACCAAGATAATCCATTCGAATACAATCCCAGTGTGTAGCGCACTTAAATCCGGTATACTGCGGTGGCTAACACTGTCATTTGTCAGCTTTCCTCTCGTCTCTCGCTGACCCTCGTTTATTCACCGACACAATAAAATGTAGCAGAATAATAAGAACAGTGTTCTCGTCAGTGAGAGCGCAAATAAACACTTGATCAGGAGAAATAGCACTTGGAAATAGCACAGAGCGTTTCGCAAACCAGTAATTACTTGTGGGTACACTGTAAATTGTGTGTGGGTCAAGATTTGTCACCATTACTATTATGCTTAGAATCATCTTTTGCTAATTTATTATAGTTTCTTAAGAATTAACACTACTTACAAAGAATTATCTTGTCTCATAACTCGCTTCCACAATTTTGACAAATGAAACAATAAATTGTAAAATACTTGTGTCCTACTTTTCTTAAAATGTGATTTGGAGAACGTGAAGTATCTGTATTCTTCTTCTTGACAGTGAATAAAATTTCTAAGGCATTTATAGCGGAATACTGGCGGTTTGTATAAATTAATTTTTGGCAACATATCATGAAATTATTGTATCTTGAATGTCGTAAACTACTGGAGACTTTTAACTGCCGAAAGCAAGAGGTCTTTGAAAATAAGCATTAGCTAAACTATTCGGAGAGAACAAATAAAGTATTATTTCTAATATTATAATAGAAACTCTCTGATTTTTAAGTATCAACTGTGAATTATCCAAGTTAAGTCACCACTGATGTAATTAAGAATCATCATCGTCGTTTCCTTGGAAAACGAATTTTCGCCAGACTGCTACAATTCATATATCCAATAGTCTCCAAGCTTTACACACAGTTGCGTTATTTTTCGAAAGTTATCGACCTCGAAGTCCTTTTACTCCGGCAGATGAAGTATCTTCATGCACGCCTGCTATCCTTCATCCGGTATTTAAACCGTGCGAAGCCACGTCTTGGCCATGCTGCCGCCTTTCCACGCTGTCCGAAGCCGAGATTTACGCTCTCGCGCCTGGTCGTTCCTCCCCGACCCAGATCAGGCAATGAGCGGCCCACGAAGGCCGCGACGGAGCGGACGCTAGCGCAACCGCGCGCCCCATTATCCAATCAGCTGCGGCAGGGTCGCCTCAACGCACAGCCACACGCGGCACGTGCCACGACGCCGCGCTCGCGAAGAGCTCGCGCTGATGTGGGGCCAAATAGTCAGTTCTTCCTCGTATGAGTACGAAAGGGGAAATAGTATAGGGGATGTACTATAGACAAAGTTATGTGCAGCTGCGAAAAATCGATTTCGAGATGTCAACGGAAATATAAATTTTGGGGCCCCCTATACCGAAAAAGTGTTTTTTTTTTTTTAAACGTCCGTCCGTTTGTCTGTGAACATATCCACCGCCTAAACCATACGTAGGATTTTTTTTCCAAAATGGATATTCGCAGGTCGATCTGGTTCGACTCGAGGTGCTGCGATTTTCAAAAACTTTCTTCGAAATTTGTGGATACTTTACATGAAATCCCCCGGATATTTTCAGAATTTTCACAAAACCGGCTCCAAATATTTTATTTAAATTTCTTGTAAAATTATAGTAAAATAAAGGTGGCTTAGGTTCAAAATTCACGGTTAACTCTGAGTTTTCGAAAATTCAGAATATTGATTTTTCGGCGTCTTCCTACAACAACAAATTTGAAGATAGACATTTTCCCTTCAAATGCAATTTGTTGTCCATAATTCGTTCTTTCATTTAGATCATATACATTTTTTTGAAAATTTCAGATGTTCTCGCGCAATATTGCGTGCTGTATTTGCAATTTTAAAAAATTTCAAAAACAATATTATCTCCAAAATGGCTCTAAATTTTTTTCTTAAACTTTTATAGAGTGCTAAATGCACTCTATAAAATTACAATAACGCCATATTTGTCTAATGTTTTGTTTTTTAAAAATTAGAATAATGTAATTGTCTTGTCTCTCACGTCGTTAATATTTTCATTAATGGCAATTTGTTCACATTAATGAATTAATGAGAACGTGTGTTTTAAATAATTTCAGATAAATTTTATCGTAAAGTCAACAGTTTTCTTTTCCTCATTTTCCGAAGTGCTTGAATGCCATTTTCTCAAAAATGTCTCAATTTTTTTTTTTTTCGTTTTTTTTTTTCAATGGGTAGCTTTATATGCATGGTTAAAAATCACACAACGTTCATTTTCCTGTATTCTTTTGTTGTTTTTTTTAATTACACAAATGTATTCTTTTAAATATTTCTCGTGCAGTTAAGAGGCACATTTCAAGCGATTTGTAAACCACATTGCTTTTGCGAGTTAAAGTACCTCAAATGACTTCCAGTCAAGTTTTTCGAAATCTAAAAATTTTTTGTAAATAAAGAGCTTCGAATTTCGCTTTTACAGTAACACTTAAACGCCATTTTCTTAAAAACGGCTTCAAATGTTTCAATTAAAATTGCTATTTATGACGAGGTTTTACTCCTCTTTAATATTCTTGAAGTAATACGTCGATTCTGCAATTAGAAAGCCGAGATATTGAGACAATGTCAAAAAAATGTACGGGCAAGACCGTGAAGCCTATCCACACCAAGCAAATTAAAAAATTGTAAGTCTGTGCCTGAAAAGTCTGCCATTCTGTAACACCCCTGTTTTTTTATATTAAAAACGTGAAATGGTTGTTTTTGTACTATCCAGGTTAACGTTGTTTTTGCCCTATAGTCTCCCCAAGTCCCATAGTTAAAAAAAGACAGAGATCGTGAAAGATAGTTCATGGAAATAATTTTTCTCACGGATATGAACTCTTTTTTCTCTACAATCGTGAAAAATGCTTTCATTTTGAATCCTTATTTGTTTTGTTTCTTCTCTTGATGGTCATCAAAACCAGTTTCGTTCGAGAAAGCCTTTTCGAACTGCGACATTAAATTTTAAGACGTCTTCAGAAAATACTAATATTACGTACGCGAAGCGGTACATGAAATCTCTCGGTTTTTCATGATCGTAAAATACAAATATTTAAATGCCCCCTCACGGGACTTACACAAAATTTCTCTCTGGCACGTTGCTTCATATTTTGACGTTTTGAAGCTCGCCTCGTGGTAAAATGATAACTCGATACACAAATTCAAAAAATTATCATTTTAGAGTTATTAAACCAAAAAAATCAAATTCATGCGTATCTCGCAGAGAGCATGTGCAAGATGAACTCCGCGTTGCATTAAAAATTACAACCTAATTTTCAAGGTTGGGCGGAGATACTTTTAACTATGATGATGCGAAAAGAAATTTGAAAATCAATGTACTGGCTTAAGTTTTTGTAAATTGGGTGGGTTTTATAGTTGGGAGAGCAGATATCCACCGGGCCCGTTAGCTCTCTTATTGTCTACCGTCGTCACAAGTTGTATTTGGACGTCCATGTCTGTTGTTATTGAGAAGGTAGGGATGGGATAATTAGATAATTTAGGATTACCTGGCCAAGGATGGGGATGTTTATAGGCAGAAAGCTCTTGTCCCAGGATTCGGTTAGGGAGTCGCGGTTGCTTTGGAGTGAGAGGTGATTGCAGGGGGAGACGTGATGCGGCAGGACGGCACCGGCTCCACCAGCCTCTACGGCGAGAGCTTCGACGACGAGACCTTCCGGGTGAAGCACACGGGCCCCGGCATGATCAGCATGGCCAACGCAGGTACGTGCTCGCAGGGCTTGCACAGCAGTGCTAAGAAACCGCATCACCCCTTCACCTGGGATTTCTGTATTTTATAATCCAATCTGCTCTCAAACATTTGAAACAATTATTAGTACAAACTGCTAATCGTATATTTCATGTGGATTATATGATGTTTTTGAGTTCATTACCTTCATAACTCGCTCGATTTTTGCAAATCAAGTGGTGTATTTTTAGGATTATATTGCTGATTACAACTGTGAGAAAAGTGATGCGGTTTTTTGAGCACTACTGTAGTACGCTGCTCCAGTGATGCGTATGGATTCCTGTTTTAAGGCTTTTGCACCTGTAGGTGCTTACACAGTCTCTCCCCCCTCCCCCGCTAAGACTTATTTCACATGCAGCCCCGTGGCACCTTTTTGTCTCTCCATCCTTCGCCCCGATGTAGATCGTAAACTCACATCGGCCATTGTACCTTCAGTTGGGTAATCGTAGCTCGTGAGCCGATTGCGTTTAGTCTGCATCGCATGAAGGGAACTTCGATGTCACTGTCGTGACGGTCGTTACACAAGCCTTTAGAGTACATTCACAATGAAACAAACGTATACGCAAAAGCTTGGAGCCACATTATTCAGTGGAACATTTTACATCAGTGAACGTGAACGTAAATGTGACCATAAACATTCCCTCTATTTAGTACGAGTAAAATGCACAAAGAAAAGATGACGGATTATTCCTTTTATAAGAAACCTTTGACACAAAACCCCGTAAATGTATTCCTGCTCGGTACTCCCTAGAAGTGCATCGAACAAATTAAGGCGAAATTATAGAAGTTCGCAGATTATATCATATTTGGCACATTTGGTGCACACACAATCTACAAAACACATCACACCGCAACACATTTTACCGTCCTACATAACTCGGAAACGAGGCCATCTAGTGCCTTACAACTAGAATTTTTCTGGCCCTGTGAGAGAAACAAGTTACAGGTACAGTACCTGTATGTATTCCATTCCATAATCTACACAATGATATATTATTTCACGTTCTATTGCATTTTTTGGTCCTGTTTCTCCGTGGTACGTATTATCAAAAAACGGGGGGGACGACATCAGCCAAAACGATTCAAAAATGTCAATTTTGGAGAAAATCGGCTGAACAGATTAGCCGCTAGCGCTTTTCAGAGATGGACATACGTTTTGCCATCAATCGACTTTCGGGTATCAACAAATACAGATGAATTCTCGAGATGCTGCGCCCAAAGTGGATCATATTTTGCTATTAAGTGTACCAAATCTCTAAAGTTCCCTTTATTTGCGGAGTCAAATTACTCATCATAACCTCGAAAACTAAGTGCGTGGAATCCTAGAAAGCACACAACATCAATGAGTCTCTTTAATATTTCGAGTTTTTTCTCACAGTTTCGTTGTTTCTGGTGTGATATTTTTATTTGGCCATCAAGATCATGATCAATTCTTTGTGATGAATTCAAAGTTTTTAACTTCAAAATGCTTGTCAAATGATTTTTACAACTTGAATGTATTTTTACTACCTTGTGTAAATTATTTAGATCAGAAAATCCTGTACTATTCCATACACGTCTTTCTTTGAAATGATAAACAAGGCCAACAAAATAATTTGGATTCACTTTCACACACAGTAATCCATTCAACATTTTCATAAATTTGTGGATTGAAATGCCGCTCACAAGTTTTAATTTTGAGGATTAAATTTTTCAGTAATAGAGTTTTCCCAAGGTTTGAAACTATTTCTTGCCTTTCCGCATAATTGTCAAGCTACAACCTTGCATCAAAATTACGTCTACATGACAACACACTTCACTACGACTTGCAACACCGACAAAATTAAGAGCACTCATCACGATTTGCAGTTGTAAAGTTGTTTCCAGTCACAGTATATACTGTTACATGTTATTGTTAAATCTGGAGTTAGAGGTGGAAACATTATCTTCTTTCAAGTTTCAACGAAGCCTTGACAGATTTGCAGCACAAGAAAAGAAGAACTCGAAGAAAAAATAAATGAATTCCACTGATAATCACATGCGGAGACCGCCCCAGGCGCACAGTCACGCTGTATGCAACTGGCCGAAGGCGCCCTCGTCTGAATGAGCCCGCGCTCGCCCACCACGCGCCAACACTTCCACTGATCATTGCCTTCCCTAGGAGACGCTGGATGCAGACAGCCCAGTGCTTCCAAAGAGCTCTACAGGCGAACACTGCCCTATCTATCGGTGTCAATAAGAATTACGTGCTCCGTTTGGAAAAATAAGATTGGACGCGTCCAATTTAAAATGTTTTTACTTGGAAAACAAGTGATTCTAAATTACTAGTCACGTGGTATTTAAATGCAAGATATCCTTGGAAATGATAGGAGAAGCAATGATCTCCTTGCTTCCATGGAATAAACGAGCGTCTTGCTTAGAGCCAGTGCTCGTACTTGTGTGGTCTTCAGGTCAGCTGATAGGCTGTTTCAACAGACCGTGAAGAAACAAACAGTGCAACCAGGAGTCGGGATATGAACTAAGCTCGTCGCACTCTAGTAGGCTAGCTTAGAAATGACAGGAAAGAGGCGGTATATTTGGATGCTGTAACACCATGATCATTTTTATACGTAGTTTTTCAAAATTCTACTCTGCTACAGTTGCAACTTTTTTAATTGAAACTGTGGGTAACTAGCATATCTCTTCCTGAAAATATCCCATACCTAAAATTGAACAATTTTTTGTATCATTTATTTCCATACCCCAGTTTTGTTTCAGTAGTGGATACACGAAATTAGCAAAATGTTACTAGAACACGGATACTCGACTGAATAACCAATCGATATTCGACCCTTTGAACATGTTTGAATTCTAAAAAGTACCGGTTCATGTAACATTATTTCAATGCAAGTATTAAATGTGGTTTTCAGCTTATTATTTAAATATATGACATATGGAAAATAAATAAATTATATTCGTTTTAATCCTCGCCAGTAGAAGGCTTAAGCACCAAGTTCGGTACGTGTAAGTTTAAAATAGGAAGCTTCCAAGTCTAATTTTTTCATATGTGCTTGATGGGACCACTACTGATGCAGTGGCTACTTCTGGTTTCGTTATTAAGTATAAGTGTGAATCATCTTGAGAAACTGCATTATAAGTTACCATAATTATCATATAAATGTTATTCAATTACTTTTCTACGCACAGTCCTAATAACGCCTATAGAATTTAACAAGACGACTGAACAAATTTGCGCGTTTTATGTGAGTGTAATTTCTCATGTGTATTTCGTATACAGACAAGTGTTATAACTATATTTGTATGTTTGCAGGAAAAAATACCAACGGGTGTCAATTCTTCATCACAACGGTACCTACACCATGGCTGGACAATATCCATGTAGCTTTCGGAAGGGTAAGTCTCTTGACGTTTACAATCATTCTAATGAATTGGGAGGTGAATGTAGGCGACTAACTGACCCTTCAGATGCCTAATGGACACTTTTACTCGATCGTAAAACTAGGGGGACATCGGGCGCGTTCGCACTAGTTTATATTTTTTTAGGAAATCCGGAATAGTTTTGACAAGTTTGTGCATGTCAATGGAAACTACATTTATATGACTACCTTGTGATAGTTATTATTCTTGAATGCCTGTGCCCCATAAGTGATGTAAGCTGTCCCAGGCCTTGGAATTACGACCTACTTCCATGAGTGTAGAGAAACAAACCAATGTCAAAATTGAATCTTTTTCAATGAATAATTTACTCAAATAAATGTAAACAAATTTATCATCGTTTGATCTTGCAGAACAGCCTTATATTGGCTACTACAGCTTCTGTTGTCTTGAAAGTTTCAAAGATAATTTAAGAATCAGATTTTATTATTATTTTTAATTTTTTAAAAGGTTCTTAGTCTTTTTATGTATAATGAGGAGGTAACTTCATTTAAATGTTTCAAATTGCACGCTTAACAAAAACTTAAACTTGCGATAGAGGAGCAAGGTAAAGTTGCAGGTTTCAGGTACAAAGAAAGATGAAAATTAAATGAATGATCACTAAGTAAAAAACTAAACATCACCGGTTGATAGCAAAAAGCTATACTATGATTTATTTAACCGTGCACTTGGGGTAAATCAGCTGTTCATGGTTTCATGCAATCGGAAGCTTGAACGTTCCCATACTGACGACACTGTAGCGACATATAAGCTCCCGATTGGATGAAACCGCAACGGCTGATTTACGTCAAATGCACAACTAAATAAATCATATTATAGAGCCACTTTATGTCCGCAACGTAGAAGCCCTCATTGCAAGAGGAGAGGAACGGGGCTCCCCGACGCATCGCCGGGACGGACGGTGCGCTATTGCGGCTTCCACACACTGGAGGAAATAGTGCAGTACAATGTAACACATTTAGTAAGCGTTGATTTACCAAATCCAATTATTCGTGTGCTAATATTCACTAAACACTTTGAAGTTTCGTTTAGAAAATCGGACTGTTCAAGATTAATTGTTAGTGATTCCGAGTGCAACAACTCAACTGCTAATGCCATTAGTCCCGTAAGAGAAGTGCATTTTTTCTCACGGGAGGTGCGGTGATCTTACCCCGCTAGATGGCGAGATCCGGCGCCGACCTACCGTCGGCTAGCGGGCTTCTCCTCAACCAGGTGTCTCCCATCGGCGGGGCACCGCCGCAGCCGGCACAAGCTCTAAGCCCCCGACCTGTGTGGTAGTGTAATACCCCTAAGTGTAAGTGTGTGTCAGTAAGGAGTGAGGATATGACAGGGAAGAGGAAGGAAAGATCTCGCGCGGACCTTTGCCTGTTTGTTAGGGTACAGCACCGGTATTCACCTGGTTTTGATTGGAGAAACCACGGAAAAGTACCGTTCAGAGCAGCCGGCCGCTAGAATTCTCCTCCAGACAGCGACTGAATTCGACCTAGCTATGTAACTAGAGTCGAAAATCCTAGGTGTAGGACCTCCCGGTCAGAGGCACTGCAGTGACATCAGTTGATGGCCTGAGCCACCTCTCCCGATCCGTCAATTCTAAATTGTAACTGTGAGTACAAAGTGGTAATACGTCTATATTTCTTTTATGGATATAATCATTCACTGACTTTTACTTCCCATGTCACAGTTGCTAAAAACTGTTTAGGAAGCGCGCGTACTCCGAAATGTGACCAATTCCAATGGTGATACAGTCCACGTGAAGGATGAGAATTCTGCGCTGTATGAAGTTTTAGTGGACCCGGCAATGCTTCGCTATTGCTAAGTATTACACTTTACATGCTACTGGTGACGTGACTGTTAATCACGTTTTACGCTACGCTCTGCAAAAATTTCAGTAGACGAAAGGCTTTCTCGCAAATTTGATTCTGTCCCTCTCTCCGAATCTTCCCGCCTCTCTATCTCTCTGTATGTCTCTCTCTCCTCTCTCGCTCTTTTTCTGACTCGCTGTTTCTGTTTCTCTCTCTCTCTCTCTCTCTCTCTCTCTCTGCGTCTCTGTCCTGTCTCTCTCTGAATCTATCTTTCCCGGGAGAAATTTCGCGATCGCAAGTGCAGAAATCAAAACGTCTTAATATGCGCACTTCGGTGTGCGGCGGGTTGCGTAGAGAGCACCGTGGCGAAAAGCGCTCTGATCAGGGCCCTTGATTCTACATAAAATCATCAACGCGCGACTGTGTGCGTAGGCATATGCACATTCCCGTCGTACAATAAGTATATTCTTCCCGGACAAAGTTTTATCGCAATCGGATGAACGGAACGGCAGCGCATTAAGAATGTACCAAACAACCAACAAACAAATAAACATTGTTCATTGTTTATATACACGATGTTATATTATTATTATATTGTTATCTCGTATTATATTGTTTAAATATTATATTGTTTATATATTCGATTGTACGCTGCATAAACACTGTTTAGTATTTTATTCATTGAAAATAATTATGAGTTGTAACCAGCGTCCGTTGCCGTCCTCATTAGCATGAATTTGTCAGGCAACCGTGGTTAAGGAATTACGTACCTACGGGGCCCTTCGAATGGATGACCGCCTTGGAACCCCAGTTGCAACCAGACCAAAGGGGTAAAAAGAAAATCACTTTCACGTTTCTGCATCTAATAAAGGCGATTATGAAACGCCAACTATTCGACTAGTAATTTTCACCGTGTGTTAAGTAAATATTACTGGATACATTAGTCGACGCAAAGATTCGTTTAGCAATAAACACTAAATGCAGTTCGCCATGGGTTACGGCCTGTTTAATAAATTTGGATATATGTGCGTTAATAGGTTTCGCTAATCAACAGTTTCGTAAACGCGAGTAAGCACTTTCATCTTCCAAAATGAACTGTACCGCATAGTTCAACCTGTTATATGATCAATGGAATGGACTAAACCTTTCTCTCCGTGTAGGAAAAGTGATGTCGTCTTCACTGTGCCACAGGCTCGAGTCATGTTACAAGAGTCCAAACAGTGAGCCCATTTAGCGTTGCCGTTCATTGGTTGAAATCGGGGCTTTAGCACTGCTCCTAACTAGAAATTCTTTGAATAGATTGGTACTTTTTAAAAAGCGTGTTTCTGCTAAGGAAAATATGTGAGAAATGACACGAATTTCTCTTTTTAAAATGATACGTAGTAGAGTAACGATGCCAATAATGGCAACCGCGTCAGCACGGGCCACTTCAAGCACGTGCCCTTTTCGAACCATCCCAACGTTCACCTGTATGACCGAGGGAAACCGCGAAAACCCCGATCTGGATGGCCGGCTCGGGGGTCGAACCCGCGCCTCCCGACTGGGAATCAGCGCACTACGCACTCAGGCACTTCGTCGGTTATTGTTGTTATTATTATTGTTATTATTAAAATACATAAAATAGATCATATATTTAAATTTAAAATCAGGTCTACATTTTTATATAAGTGCAATTTTGAAAAAAGAAAAAAAAAGGATACGTTTCCATCACAGCAGCTGTAACCGAATTCTCAATTTAAATAGCAGAAATAGAGCGTGTTTGTAGAGACATACGTTTTCTCGTTGAGAGGGTTCAGAGTATTAGTCAAGCATTCGAAAGACCTGGGGAAGGAAAGGGGCTGTCAAGAAAGCATGCAAATGACATGCGTTCTGCTTGCGAGCACTGATCAATGACAAGATCTCAGAGAGTAGAGGGGCGAGAAAAGGTGGCAGAAATAAGCAAACTTCATGATAATGCTGCGAATAGAGTTCAGCAAACGCATTTGGTTTTATAAATCAAAATAAAAAACGTAATTAATTTTAATACTTATACAATCATGATTCACCTAATAAAAATTTAAGAAACTAACGCTCTGCGTTCTCCGTGACAGGATAACAGCCACAGGTCTCGTTAAATTGCGGAGTACGAGCTTTTAAGTGTCCACAGATCCTTGCGGACTGCTCTGAGTTTGATAACGGAGAGAACTATGTCCCCCCGCATTTTTCTGTGATATTCACGTAATTCAAAACTACATAATTTTTACTTTCTCGCCCTTACTTCGTAAGAAGAGAAAGAATTGTCATCGTGCCGAAAAACGGTGAATTTTCGACAGAAACAATCTTATTGCCGAGTCCTGGAAATTAAGTAGTGGATACATCTTGTTCCTACGTGTATACTCAATACTTCCTCTAACGCGTTGTGTAGTCAGAAACAATGTTTTTGGGTCCTTGATACCGAAAAACCGATTGACGGAACTACATCAATCTGTCTGGCTGCTCGTCCGACCATTCGTCTGAGGTCACCTCTTCGCTTTGAAATCTTTACCAGCGTCGACAGCCTCTAGAAGAAATAGATCATTTTATATTTCTCTTGTAGTCAGAGAGGTAAGTGCTTACCTACCCCCACCCCCAAAGAAACGAAAATGTCATCAATTAAAATATTACACTAACTGTACATAAAGGTAGTACGCCACCCCAACAAAAAATGTAAATTTCAAGTTTTCTTTAAGCCAAAACAAAACAACAACAACAAGCACACCCACAAAGACAAGTACGTAAAATCTCGACTCACGGTTGCTAATCATTGAAGAGAATTTAAAAAAATCTAATGGAGTGGCCAACCTCCCCGGTTAGGGTTTCAGGGTTAATTGAGTTTTACCCTTAATCGTCCGTGTTTGGTTATTTGCTACCGCGTGTTGCATAATATTTTCAGACGCTGCAAATTCTGAAAATCCTGTCTTAAGTGGTTTCAATTAGTCATCCAGAACCGTCATGTGCGTTTTCTTCATCAGATTTGTCATGTGCGTTTTCTCGACTTTCCTTAATCTGTTTCACCCATTTTCCCTCACTAGTGTCATCCGTTTCATTGTCATTCTATTCTATACATATCAGGCAATGTATTTCCGCAATGTTCATATTTTTTGTTGCTACGTGACAGATGACTGAACATTTTACACAATCGGCGGGAGACTCGATTTCCGTGACTTTTTTGAAATCTACTCGCAAGTACTGACACTATGCATTCAAATATGTCGGTTTCTGAACAAAGAATACCGGAAACCTTTGCTCCTATCCATTCACACGCGCACACACAATTTCACACAGTACTTACAAACTTATTAAAACATAACCTTCGCATTTAGAAGGCAAACAAATGTTAGATTGAAAATATTGAGACTTTGGGAGAATAATCTTTTTTGGCAATATGACTTGGACTTTGACGATACTAAAATTGCTATGCTCATACTGAAGTTGAGTGGCCCAAATAAAAACTTCAATTAAAATTCAGAACTCCTTGTGGGATTTAAACTTTTGCTCGTAACTTTGTAGGGAAAAGTACGGGCAGTGGATATAACTTTTGACTGAGATATACTTACAAAGAAAAATAACAGTTAATAAGAAGTGGTGTTTGTTGGAATTCGTGCTCTTCAGCTTCCAACACGTAAAAATACTTATTAAAATTTGAGGGCCTGGAAACGAATATTTTGACTTCAGGCTCTGTCAATGTTGGATTATTTAGAAACGACTGGGACATTCAGAAATTCAATTGGTGTTTCGTCTGTTGAGCCATGCACAGGTGACAAGATTCCTGCTCTGAAATCCCCAAATCACATACTTAAATGCTACCCTCCAGCTAGTATGGGTGTACCGGCATACATTCTGGAAATATTGAAAATTCTCTATCATTATGCCACATTCCTTCGAGGCTTCATTTGCCATGAGGCGAGGCAGCAGAGGCCGTAGCAGAGGTACGCAAATTTGGGCTACTAGAATGACGGCAAGTAAATATGTAAAATAAATTAATATTCAGTCTCAAGAGCAATTGTGGATGATGATTGCTTCCTTCGAGCTGTCACGGTGTCAATTAAACTCTGAGATTGGAAATACAAGAGACGCATCGCGAGCTTGCGCAAATGGCCGGGAACGGGGGCGGTAGGGGAGAGGGGCGGGGCCGGGTGACGCGACGCGTGGAGGGAGCGGTTCGAGGCGGGGGAGGAGCAGTGGAGGGGGGAGGGGGAAGGGGCGGGGCGGAAGCCAGATGAGCATCTGTCGGGGGATTCTCAAATGCTTCGTAACTGCGTCAACGCCAGGTTGTGATGCATTGTGATAAATCAAGACGTGTCGGGACAAGAATTTATCGGCAAAATGTTTTTGAAAAGTAGTAACCTAAAATTCAAAGCTTCGCAACATAAATGCATAGCACCATAAAATTGTCTGACGAAACGAAAATTTACTCAGTTGTTTGGATTTCCTGAAAGAAAAACTTGTTTTGCACGAATAAAATTAGTAAAGTGGTTTATTTAGAACGAGATCTGATGCGTTCCTGCCTTACAACTTACAACACACTAAGGATGAGTAGAAAGAAACGAGAGGAAAACATTTTCAATTTGAAAGGTATGGGGTCAATTCTTATAAAAATGGGACACATATCTTTAATTAGATCGGATCATGACAGATTTGACCTCCATAAGAGCTACTATAACTACATCTCAGTTATAAAAGTTCATTTTTTCGGCGACTTTCTACAACTACAATTTTGAAGATAGAGATTTTTCTTAATAAAATCGTGTTAAAAGACAGATCTAGAAATATGGTCAAGTACATTTTTCAGAAAATGTGAGTTACTTTCAATATTTTTAAACAATTGTTTTCTCAAAAACGACTCCATGTTTTCCTCGTACGTAGCAAAACGAGATAAAAAAATTGTGCTGGTCCCATTTTCTCAACCTGTGCACATTCCAAAATCAAACTATCCTTATTTTAGAAAATTGTAAAACTACAATGTTGATGGTAAAGATTTTTGTCGTAAATTAAATCAGTTCCAAAAACAGGATTTTTAAGTAATGTCATTTAAAAAAAACTAGTAGTTTTCATTATTTGTGACCGAAGTTAATAAAATATATTTAAAAAATTCTGAAAAACGACCCCAAATGTTTTCTTTATTTTTCTAATGTACAGTAAAGAACACTTAAAAATGGCGCAAGTCTCATTTTCGTTGAACATTATGAATTTTCGATTTTTTAAAGAATTTTGCGTCGTCGTCGCCGCAACGCGTTTCTGAATCCTTGTTGCGCGTTGAGCGCATGGCAAAGTAATCCTCCGTTGTTATGTTTGTCAGCACTCGTCACGTCGCAGTCAGTCCGTCAGAGACTTTAATCTCTCCGGCCAGGGGCTCGAAGCCGTTAGACCAAGAACTCGCGAAGGCTCTAAACGAGCTGCTTCAGCACCACTGGTTTCACTAAAGTTTTATTTCACTGCTTGGAGTGGTAACAACTGGTGCGGCGCACGAGTTAGCAAACACTTTCGGACACGTTTTCACTTTTGATTCTTAATTATGACAGTATATGCAAAGGTGCAGAGTGACATCAAATTTGCCCGGACTTAGCTTGAGGCACCATTAAACATGGCGGAAATATCATAATATTAACACAGAATGTCCTCACACACTTTGTGATATCTTGTACGTTTCTGTGTTAGGGTGCACTGTTTGAATAAGTGGAGTAAAAAGTTGCTTGGTCATTTGAAGCAAATTGTAGAAACGTACCCCGCGATTCCATCTCAGATTTTGATGCAATTTTGTATGCTGTGGCCCACATGTCTCAAAGAACTCCTTTGGAGGAGTTGCTTTATAGCTCAAATGGTTTTTGAGTTATATGATCATTCAATTTTTGCAACTTTGGAAAACAATACTTCACTCTCCATACCACTAAAGAAATGAAACTGAGCTCACTTGTACTTTTTTTGCTCTATTCATTTGAACTAATATTAAGTTTTCATTTAGTAATACACAATGAGTAAATTCCACTACATTTTGTGGTTCAGCACTGACGTCCCTTGTTTATTGGTAGTAATGCAGATACAATTTATATATCTTTATTTATCACTGAATGAAATTCACTGAAAAGTCAAAAAACTGGTGCAGCCATGCGTATTGAAATGAGATCTGGAACCAATCTGAATACGGCGCTTCAGTCCGCAACGACTGTGTAAGGAAACCAGAGATACTGCTGCTACAATGGCAGTCTCACGATGTAAGTGAGTTTGAACGTGGTCTTATAGTCGGCACAAGAGAGATGGAGCATAGCATCTCGGAGGTCGCGATGAAATTTGGATTTTCCCATACGACCATTTCACGAGTGTATCGTAAATACAGGGAATCCGGTAAAAAATCACACCTTCGGTATCGCTGCGGCCCCAAAAAGATCGTGCAAAAACGGGGCCAACGAAAACTGAGGAAAATCATTACACGTGCCTGAAGTGTCACCCCATCGCAAAATTACGCGAAAAGTACTCAAATTTTCGAAAACCTGTAAGTGGCCTTATTTTAAAACCTATTTTTAACGAACAGATTTAACTTGGGGAAAACTCTCTATCTTCATAATTTAAATTGTAACAAGGCGCCTCCAAAACTTTTTTTTTAAATTTTCTAAAAATCAGAGATTTTAAATGAACCTGACTATTCTTTTAAACGTTTCAACATAAATCATTATCTTAAACATTCTTCACACTATCCAACAACATAGATAAATCAAAATCAATGGAGCTATTTGTTGGAAAATGTTCACGGACTTCAAGTAAAGTACCCCCTAAAATTAAAATATCGGTTTCAAACTCAAGAGGCTGCGACATCAACCAGATCGATCGGAGAATATCAATTTGGAAGAAAATCGGCTGAACGGTATAGGTGCTAGCATTGTTTACAGACGGGCGGACGTCTATCTTCAATTTGTAGTTGTGGGAAAATGCCGAAAAAATTGTGAACTTTGAGTTTTTCGAAAATTCAGACTTTGACACATATGGGACCTGTGTCATTTTTAAGCGTTTATTTCTTATCCTAAGACAAAGTTTAATACAAAAATTGAAGCCATTTTGGAAAGAAAAAAATGAAAATATTGAGGCTTCATGCAAATCTCTAAAATTAAAATATCCGTTTCAAATTCGCAGGGGTTTGAGTTTGTCCAGATCGATCGGGGAATATCAGTTTAGGAGAAAATCGTCTGAACAGTAGCGTTGGCAACAGACGGGCAGATATTCAGACGTTTGCTGTTAATCTATTTTTCGGTATCAAGGATTCACAAATTGTGGAATCTAAACAAAATTTATCCAGTTTTCATTACTAGTGACTGACAACACGAATTTGTCAGACGAAAAACTGCCGAAGTCCGCCGCAGCATTACAATACCTTATCTCTACTACGTAAGGACATTGAACGGAGAGAAAGTAAAAGTTGCCGATGCTAAACTTAAAATTTCAGGGTGGCCCACTCTTCTTTTAAATCCCCCTTCATATTTTGCGAGCCAAAGGCGGCCATGAAAGTAATCAATACCCGAGCAACCGGTGGGGCGTTTCGCTGGTCGCGCGCCCACGGGGAGCACGCGAGGGCTTCTGTGATGAAGCCCTTTCGCGCAAGATGGCCGGCGTTATGCCACACCACTCGGTGAGCGAGGTATTCCCCTCTGCCCAACATGTTTAACCCAACGCGATCTGGGTGAGGATAAGAGTTGGCATGGTCTGCAGAAAAGGATAATATTAATAAAGGGATCAAAAGTCGTAAAGGAAATATAGCGGAATATAATGAATATTGAATATATTTCGAAGTTACAATACATTAATACATGCATAGTCTACATGAAATAGTAAAGTATCCATAGATACTCTGCTGAAGACAGTTCCCGTCCTTTATTACAAAAGTGAAGAAAATTTAAACAAAAAATTTGGAGCAGTTTATCAGGAAAAAATTGATAATTTCAAGCGTGAGTTTCGCAAACAACTCGTTTTATCAAAAACATACACGGCCTCAAAGCTAGTTTTGTACAACATTGTTTGAAGAAAACACATTTTATCTTCAACTTTTTAGTTTTAAAATTACTTTCTTTGCTCGATTTTCGAAAAATTGAGGAAGTGAAGGAAAATGAGATTTCAAACATTCTTTTAAATGTCTTTCGCACTTTTCAACAAGAAAATTTAATAAAAACATTTGGAGTCTTTTTGAGAAAATTTTGAAAATGTTTTTGAGCCTTCATGTGAAGTATCTTTAAAAACCAAAATATCCGTTTGAAACTTCCAAAGCCACGAGATCATTCAGATCGATTGAAGAATATCAATTTTGAAGACAATCGTCTGAACGGTTTAGGTTCTAGCGTTGACCACAGACGGACAGACGGACGAACGTTTCGCCGTCAGACGATTTTTTGTCAAAACATGGATTCTGGCTACACCACGAGATAAAGAATTTTTTTCTAAATTTGACAACAGGATTTACCCATTTCTTTCTTACCAGAACCCTGCTATAAGTTTTTTCTGGGGAATTATCGGCCTTTTCTGGCGCTGACATAACTTACTCTTCTTACGAAGAATTCGTAAGGCGAGAAAGTAAAAAAAAAACATCTTTCTTCAATATCATAGATATAATGTATATAGTAATAGGACGCTGAAACTATTTTGAACTTTTACAATTTTCGAAAATCTAGAGTTCAACAAAAAATGAGACCTGTGCCATTTTTGAGAAATTTTGGAAAATGTCAAGGCTTCATCGTCCCTCCAATAAAAAAATCCGTCTCAAATTTGCAGGGCCTGGAGTTTGAAGTTTCATCAATAATGTAGTTTTGAATTTCAAACCCCACGCAAGATCCATACATGGATCTTGTCCCCACCCATTCTATCTTCAAACTCGCCTCCTCAGTTACTCAGTTACACCGCGCCAGGGAGTCCAACTTGTAGTAAATAAAAATTGGCATAAGGGGTCGTCCCTAAATTACGTAGCGCTAAAAAAGGGTAGGAAGTTTGAGAAAGTGTTACAATGCGTAACATACGGGTAGGAGAGATCAAAGTTTATATAGTGTTACGTAATATATTTATTTTTAAGTTTTCAACATTTGCCGAAATAATTGCTTGTTTTAGCCTTACACTAAAACATTAAAATATTAACAAATTAAATTAAAAAGTAAATAAATGTAAGAAGTTAAGATGCATAAATTGTTACAATAAATGAAAATATTCGTTAACATTAATTGTAATTTTCTTCTGTTGGATAACGAAGAAAATACAAGTATTCAAAACTGATCTAGTACTATTCTAGAACGAGGATAAATTGACACAGTACACTCGGGGCCATGAGTCATCAATGACGGCGTATGTAAGGTTTGTTGTCAGAAATTTTCTCGCCTACGCGTCCTTCATTCAAAAATTGTCCATCTTATTGTTGCGTACAGTCCTCATCGTTAACTAATTCTAACCTTACGTATCATAATTTTAATACATAACACAAAATAAACTGATACTACTTATTGTTACTGCTTTATCATTTATTTTTACTTATTGTAAATGTGGGTTTTTGTTGCACGCGTTGCGTAATTATTTATGGTAAGGTAAGGGAATTATTAAAGGGAGGAGAAGGAGTAGTCAAATTCCTCCAAATTCGGCCCCCAAGTGATTTTTGCGTGTGCGCAGGTGGTGGACGGGATGGCGGTCGTGCACAAGATCGAGAACACGCCGACGGACGCCGACGACCGGCCGCTGCAGCCGGTGGTGGTTGTGGACGCGGGGGCGCTGCCCACGCCGAAGCCCTTCACCGTCACCGACGAGGCATACGAGTAACGCGACCCCCGCCTCTCACTTCCCTCGCCCGGCGTAGGTAGAATCCGCCTCTCCCGCTACCCCACAACTACAAAGTAGGTATATGGGTGAAATTCTTCAATTGCTCTACCTCATTGTGTACACCTTCCTTTCCCCTGAGCCTGAGCCTGAGGGGATCCGCCTGGGGACAGCCTCTTCACAAATTCACATTTCCAACGTGCGCAGAAATTAAAAGGGAACTATGCAGTATTCGGTCACGTGGAAACTGTCTATGGTTTCGTAGATAACCAGGCACTCTGGAAATATATTTAAAAAAAAAAAAACCTTGAATAGATTCTTTGAATAGTTCGGACTCTACTGATTGCAATGGGTTACAAGTAGTATTTACAAGTATGTAAGTACTAGAAACATACTGGCAGAGAAAGTGCACTTCAATTCCCTTAGAGATATGGAAAATTGTGCTGCTTACGAGCGTCGTTGCCAAATAACAAATTTATTTTTTATAAAAAACTATGTGTGCTCCAACAGCACATACTTTCTCGCATTATTGGGAACGGATAGGTGCAGTTATAATCCTGTAGTTTCTGCCATCACTTGAACCATGCAGTCCAAACAAATTCACACGAAGCGCCTGTAGCGGATATCTGCTATTATTTCGGTGGATAGTTGGAGCGGTAGCCCTTTCTTTCTGTTACAAAAGGAACAATCATGCATAAATCTCAACTATTACAATATTTGCAGCACATTATACAAACAAGCAAGATCAAAGATGATTTCACCTATCAATTAAAAATTCAGAACTGAAAACACTCCAATATAACTCTTTATGAATGCGCATATAGTAGTAGAGTTAATTTACATTTTCTTAAAAATGACTCCAAATTTTTCAAGGAAAATTTCCATATCGGACAAGATTTTACTCTTCTATGATATTTATGAAGTCGTATTTCAGTTCTCGTAGGAACCTAAAGATTGAGAAAATTTGAAAAAGATGTAGCCGGAGATAGATGGCAGCTGGCATATGGCTAAGGCAAGACCGAAAACCTAGCCCAGTCGAAGGAATTAGAAAACTAATATAAGGAAGTATGTGCTAGCTTGTAGCATCACTAGTTATAAGTAAGCTAGACATTTAAAAATGTAAAATACGCATTTAATTTGCCACTACACATTTTCCTTATCCTTACTTACTATGTACTTGTTTAGCAAGTTTGTGAAGGCAACCTAATGTATGAATGTTTGCTTTCATAACTATTCTGACAAACCCTCGTAGAAATCCTTTCGATCACTGCCAGGAAAATTCAGACAAAAAAAAAAAAAAAAAAAAAGGATGAATTGCAGTAGCTACCCTTTAGCATTTCATTAAATGCTGCACATATGATCTTTTTTTCTCGCGTTTCATGTAAACGTAATTGAAAACGTATGATTTTTTTCAATCGTCATCCGTAGCACAAATATAACTTATAAAGCTCTACAGCCCATACTTTCTCACATTATTTATTAAAAAGCAACATTTGCCATTTTCAAAAATTCAATGTACAACGAAAATGAGACCTGCACTGTTCTTTTAAGCGACCCATGTTCTATTTGTAGAAATAAAAAGAAAATTGTAGCGGTTTTTGAGAATTATTTTTGTAATTTGAATAAACTTCAATGACCGGCACCAACTTCTATAGCGCCCTTTGATACATACGAGGAGAAAATTTTAAGAAAAAAATTTACAGCCTTTTGGAGCGAAAAAATGTTGAACCCTTAATAGGGCAATACAGCTTGGCATACAATTCGCAGATTATAATTGCAAGATATTATTATTTGGGCCCATATTAACATAAAATGACATTTGGTTCGGAAAAATATTCGACAGTTTTTGAAAAATATGGTGGTAAGTATGCTTACCAGAGAACGTCAATACGTTTAGTAGACACGGTGTGTTCTCTGGTAAGCATGCTTACCACTTTTGTTTTATGAAATATAAACAAAAAAATTGATTTACAGATGTTTACTGCATGAATATTACAAAACATAGATATATTTCTGACACAATAAAAATACAAATTTTATATCATACAATTCTAATTTTTAGGTTTGTGAAAAGGTAAGAAACTTTCTATACCCTGTGCGACCTGGCATTTTGTGCATATGGTCGTTGACCTCTTTTGCTTCTACAGAGGGCGCATCTTCGAAACGTTGCTCCTTTTGCAGGAAGGTGATCGCCAACATTTCCAAGTCGGGAAGTATTTTCTATAGTTGGTTGGCCGTCTGGGTGGTTTCTTTTTTTGCCTCTTCCGGTGGAATTGGCCCTTCTTCACTCGCCCCGAAAAAGAACCTATTAGTTCTGAGGCCAACAATAATCTGAATTTTAGATGTGTTAGCGGTTTAGTGTTTATACTGGAATTTTTAAGCGTCCTTGTATACAATGTAGCTGTTTACTATGCACGCGTCGATGCAATAATAAAATATTTTCATCCACCAGCGTCTTGATTTCCACGATATGTTTTAGGCCGAAATTTGCTGATCAAAGCGATCAACTCCTCCCATATTAGCGTTGTAATATTTTGCTGATTCAGGGCACGGAACAAAATCTCTTTTACCTTCTTTATTTGTGCGCTGCACCTGAGATATTGCCTTTGGATTATGCATAGTCCTGATAACAGTAACACTCTTTGCCTCGGTCTTTCCATTTGGAAATGCCAATATCGCCAGACATTACTGCGTCAAATTGTCCCATTTTCAGATATCTGTCCGAAACAAGTTTATCCCCTGAAAAGAATTTTCGTGTTTGTCTTATTGTTCCACGAGCAAATAGCTTTTTGGTTAACAGTGTTTTCATCATGCCAATGTGTAAAAAAAAGAAAGTAAAGGCATCCTAAACCTTCGAAAGCGCTGCAACTCGTTCACCTAATGATTTTGATGTCTTGTCGCCTTCATATTTCCCTTCATACACAGACATTCCCGAGCAATAACCTGTAACGGCACAAGAGATTACCCAGATCTTGAAACCTCTGATGGGTTTCATAGGCATGTATTGCTTCAAAGAACTTCTCCCTTGGAAGTCCACCATTGACTCAATTGACAAGAAACGCGAAGGTTTATATAGCTGCTTGATCCAGCAAAGGTCGCAATTTGTATAGACGATCAAAATTTGATTCTCGTTTTGGCAATTTCGATTTGTCATTTAGATGCAAAAACCGCAACATTTTTAGGAATTTTTTCTCAAGTGATTTTATCCTAAGTTCGTTCTTAAAAAAAAGCTATATTTAGGATTATCTACATTTGACTTCAGGATAATAATTATACTTAACATACAAAAAAGTAGAGTACTTCACAATGATTGATTGTAACGTTTGTAACATTAGAAAGCCAAGCACCATCCTGTATTGCAACGAAAAACGCATGCCTTCTGTGACTTCCAAGCGCGCGGCTTTTCTAGTACATGCTTCTCATTATTACGCAATAACGTCTGGGCAGAATCAAAACACAAACGTGCAACAATTGAAATTATATAACACGTAGAGTGTGAATACCCATAAATTAATACTTGTAGAGAAATTGACATCCAAATATCAATTAACATTTTTACGGCAGGACATCATTTCGTACAGTTATGACATTCTGATAAATGTTAGTATACCGGCCAGAAAGTAAAAAAAAAAAAAAAAATAAACATACTAGTGAGTTTGAAATCGATAAAAATAACTAAATAATGTAAATCTTACCTGTATTTTAAAGAATCACCCATTGAAACACGAATATTTGCGATTTAAACCACTTGGACGACACTCACTAGCAATTCTCCCGCACATATGGACGGCAGCAAGCAGGCTTGCCACTCATTGAACATCACGACGCAAAAGCGGCAAATTCAAAAAGCGGTAAGAATACTCCAGAGCGTTTACATACAGAGTGTTTCAGGAACATAGGGCTCACTTAGTAATTTAATTCCTAAACAAAGTGCCCCTAAATGACCAGTGGTAAGAATATATACCAGAGGGTTAAAAGGGTACCAAAGGTTAAAAATTGGAAGTAAAAACTAACTCACAAACTAAAAACTAACAGTGATTTTGCAGGTATTTCTAATTCGTATATAATACTCCTTGTGCATCAAAATGAATAAGTAACTTAAATTTTGCATTTTCCACTGAAGGAAAAAAATAGGCAAAAATCTGCGGCTTAGTTGTAAGACACATCGATCTATCTGAGGAGGAATAAGGCTCATGGCCTTGGGAGGATATAGGCTCATGGACTTGGGAGGAGAAAATCCTTCACTCAATTTAGGCGCTACTAGAGTTTTCTCAAGACAGTTCTTCAACTGAAGTTTCGGTAACAAGGATCTAGTACAAAAAGTAGATTCTGACTACAACGTATTACAATTTTAAGTAACTAAATGTAGGAGCAAAAATTAGTATCCACTTTTCGGTATCAGAAACAGTGTTTTTCTGCCGAAAAATTTCACTGCAGCATTATAATTCTCTCTCATTTCTACAAGTATAAAGAATGCGAGAAAGTAAAAAAGAAGTGCATAACTCAAAATGCGGAGAAATTGGAGAGGCACCTCTGGATGTTTCTTTGTGAGAATGCTCGTCATTTCATTGATCATTCTTTTTTTTCTAAAAGCCGGGCTTACAAGTTACAACCTATTTCACTACATTTACTGTTTACAGTCAGGCTCATCACAAAACATGACAGTGGTATGAAACCTTTATCTCAACATGCTATGTTGAGAAAGAGAGAGAGAGAAAGTAAGCAAAGAAAAAAGAAAAGAAAAACACACACACACCAACAACAAACAGCAATAAGTGCCCAACTAGTAATAACATCATGCTTAGACTGTTCAATTAAAAAGACACTTTAAAATCCTCAAAATATGTTCCCCAGAAACTCCCACTTCAAAAGCACTATTCCTTTTCAAAAATTATTTCTTGAAAGAAAGCACTTTTCCTTGGGCCATGATCACATTTTTATGTTTGTGTTACCACACGTTAAGATGTTTCTTGATATACAAATTAGTTTCTTCTGAGCAAATAATGATTTCAACAGATTTCTTTGCCAGACTTTGAAAGGCTTTTTCAGATGCCTTCACCAGAGAATTATTCAATCAAATAATTTCAGCATTCTTTTGACATCAAACTGGGTATTCAAATCCTTTATTACTTAAACACTACATTTGCTCATATGATTTCCATAAAATATTTCCTAAGTTAAAATTTTGATTATAGATGAATGTTAACTATTCATAAGGAGAGAAAACTTACACTACTTACCATATGATCAATGTAACTTTTCTACTCAAATATCGACATTAAATACAACTTTATATATTTTGTTTCATCTCATGCCAAGATTTTGTTTATCTTACAGAGAATGTCCAGTAATGTACTCTTCAATTATATTGCTCTCAGTATGCAATGTTTTGAACTGGCAACCACTGACTAGTAATATTATTGCCCTCTGCCATTTATTGAAACTATGTAAGGCAGGTTTTGCTCACGAGTGCAAAAAAAATGTGAATGCTTATAGTAGAGGGAATGTATAGTAATGTTTTAAGTTTTGCTTCTGTAATGGGGCACAAAATTGTAAAAAATCCTAAACCCGTTCTTCTGATCTTTTACAGCATTTGGGGGTGGATTCGTGGTGCCTCTGTGCCACTGGCCTTCTCCTTCTCCATTCTTGCTTTCTTTCATTGGATGATTAGGCAATTGGATATTGTCATTGAGGACGAAGAACAACTTGCACAGCCCATACCCAAAATTGCTTCAGCAACCCTGTCTTCTGACGAGGAGACAGAAAATCCCAGCACCACTGAATCTGAAGATAATGACACAATACTCCGCAAACGATCTGTTAAACAATCAGATGAGAAATAAAGCTTCCAACTTAATTCAAACTCAATATCAAAAAAACATTTAACAGACATTAGGGAGTATGTACGTTAAATACTATGTGATAACATTATTTGACTATGAAAGTCACTTTATTAGTTAACATTCTGAGTAAGCTGTCTGGGTTCTTGCCTAAAAGGACACATAACAATAAGAAATTTGAAATAAATGAACTTTTCTTACATGTGCTTAATTGACTTAATAACTGTGATGGAAATACTTTGTAAAGGGAATCATCTGATCTTCATTCAGTAAATCTTTGAATTTTACTGTAGTAAGGTAGTGTTCAAATACTTTAATTTCAATATTTTCTAGCAACCAACAAAAGATGTTAACAATTAAACTAAGAACATTATTTGCCTAAAGATATTTGTTTCCCTTTGGGTACCAAAGATATATTGGGAAATGCAAATATGTGATGTCTTGCAACAGTATTTTGTATTTGACAAAGAAGGTAATCATCCCAGTCCTTATTGAAATAGTATTGAGTCAAGAGTTTTTTGTTTTTTTTTAATTACGAGTGTATTTGCAACATTAACTACCTTAACATTGAATGTTATGAAAACAATTTACAATTAACTGCAGATGCAGTAATCAATAAACCCTTCCTAATAAATTCAACAGTTAATTTGAATCAACAGGTAATTTACACACATCTGTCTCACTCAAACATTGATTATAAAAAAATAACAATACATTCCCATACAATAGTTATATGATTTTTCTTCTTTCTTCACTAAAACATCTTGAACAATTGTTGCCCATGAATAATAGGCAAGGAAATAGAACCTTATAAAACCAGTAAGTAATACACAGAGTTTATTTCTTTTATTGTATTTGAATCTGCTGTACAACCAATCTCATACTGAAGAATATATTTTTCATGAATTATTCAGCCTCATTCCTGGATACAGAAGTCATTCACCCAAGTAATGAACTGTACAGGTGTTAAAACGACACTTTACTACAAATTACTAACCATACCTGAACATCTCCTATGGAGAAGAAACTTAAACAATCAAAATTCAACAATCATTAGTTTACAAGATTTCTCAACATTGAATATTAAAGCATTTGATTTGATGAACTCACTGCCAGGGTATCTGAATGCACATGAGCTGCACATGAACATTTGCACTAATTAATGCTTGTTAGTTTCAAATGCAGTTCACAGATGCATTTGCATTACGAAGAAAAATATTACTGTAAATTAGGCTGTATTAGATGACCAACATTCTGTTTTGTAAATTTGCACAATTATCACAGCAATTGCATAACTCCTTAATTATTTTTCTTTTACATACAGAACAATCACCACAATTTACTTGAGTAAACTAGTTTACTTCCTTGTTTTCAACCACAAAATCATGTACAAGAGATGTGCAGTCCTCAACACACTGGATATATACCTATTTACATAACACCACCTCAGCACTCAATGGGCACTAATACTGGAAGTGGCCGACCACAGGAGCACGGCTCCCTGGCCCTGGCTTTGGCTCCACTGCTCACTACGGAGCTAGAGCAGCAAGACTTGTACAAGGTCCTTACATTATGGAAATCACTAATCTTAAAACTGTGGGGAGATGGCCTTTCAAAATGAATACAAGGAATGCTGGTTTAAATACTAAATGTGAGCACAAGCATGTTCTGCTTGCATACCCTAGAATGAAGGACATCCTGCAATTCTTAATGTGTTTTTTAACTCCTGAAAAGAGCACTTCTAAGCCATGAAAGTTATTCTGGCAACTGTTAGTGTCCAGTTATCTGTCCTTAGTAAATGTGAATCGTATTGGTGATACCCCTAATCACCAGATTCACTAAACCGAATAAATGTATATAGATTTTATTTATATATATATATTTTTATATATGTATATACACATCTAAAAAAATACATTCTTGTAATCAAGAAAAAATATGGACAAGTCTCCCTACAAGTTAGCATGCCACATGTACATATATACACACACACACAACTGGAGCTCCTATCAGGAGACTCCTTACACTTGGGTTCAATTAGAGCGCAATATAAATACAAGAAAACTATGCCACACAACCCTGGAATGGGGTCTGAGGCAGAACCTAGAAAATTATCTGCAGAGCTACAAGTCCTGTATTGTCCTGTGCGGTACAATGGAGAAATGTACCAGATACAGAAACCGGGTAACCAGCTGCCTCAGCTGAACCTCAATGGCAGACCCACACACTCGTCAGTCAGTCACCCTCAAACATAATCAACTGGACAGAACACAAATAGGGAAGTTGAATTTCTTCACAATTCAGTTACAAGTCTAAAAAATTGAAGTAAAAAATTACTAGGAAGCCACAATGGATACAAAGAAACAATTCCAGGAACAATACAAAATTCTACAATCAGGGTAGGAGGTTTTCCAACCCCCTAAGCCAGCATGGCTCTACTTCCAACCTACTGCCAGCTCTTTCAGCAACGGTCAGTGAGGGGAAACAAGAATCTGGCAAAGCGTCATATGACCTAGACCTCAGCAACCACTACATGACACTAGATAGCCCTCTGCATGCAAGGTTGGAAGTGTTTGTAATGGATGAAGATCAACATACACCAGTCAAGACCTAGAGGGCAAACAAAGAGGTCCAGACGAAAGCCTGCATCACACTACAGCCACTTCCTACAGTCAGTCTGGCATCTGCTGTCCCTGGCTTCTACGAAGCATCTCTGAAAAATAAAACAGTAAACAAAATGTAGTAAAAAAATGACCACTTAAATTTATAAAGAAAGGCATTTGCAATTATTTATAAACACAAGAATTTTTCTTACTTCTCAAATTTCAAATTTTAAAATGAACATTCATTGATTTTGTTTCTATTACTCTGAAACATCCAACATCAAATTTCTTTGAAATCAAAATAATCTAAACTTTGCTAATAGGAGCGTAGACATTCTCAGACATGTATCACTAAGGCTAAGAGGCACACCAGCTTATGATGTGTTTTTTAATGTCGACATCTTTCAGAATAAAAGAAACAAACTTAATGGATGAGTGTTTCAAAATTTTACATTAGGCACACACTAGATTAGGGCAACACTATGAAGAGTTCCTAAGTAGTAAGAAAGCACATCCACTTTTTGGCACTGGCTATTCTAATTTCGTCAATATGAAACTTATAATGACATATAAGATATATTAAGGATATTTAATGAATTCTTATCACTAGAGTTAATTTGGAACCATTAAATATATAGTATAAGCAAAAATTGCTACCATTAAATATATTTTCTCCCCCTTGCAGTGTATGGCAATAGTAATTGTGTTCTCCAATCCAAACAGCATTCCCTGTGAATTTTTATTTTTTAGTATTTACTATTTCAGTATGTGTTTTGTTGAATAATATAGACAATTCTCATTTATTGATGTAATTTCGTATCATAAGAAAACACAATAACAGGTAATTAAATATTTTCTTCACATATCTTTAATACCATTCTCGATGAAGTTAACTTAAGGAAAATCGATATAGCAAGCTCACTTAATTTGTTGACATCTGTTGTAAACCTAACAATTGTAAGTTTTTGTAAGTCGGTTTGCCAACTGTACTGGAATTGAGATTCAGCACAACAAAGGAGATCAGTTGGATGAAATTAGTAGAAATTGTGACAGATGAAAAGAAATAATCCCCTTTCTCTAAGATTAAAGTTATTCCTCTCAATTGTTTTACAAATATTAGATTTAAAAATTTTGTCCCACAGTGTCAATTAGCTTGAATCTAATTGCATAATTATCTTTCTAATTTCCCACACACAGTGTAGAGAATGTATTGTAATACGGCAAAAAAATTCTAAGGCGCGAAGCATGACAGAAATATGTTTTGGAGAATACTGATAATGAAAAAATGTTTGTTTTTTTCCTTCAAAAATAGCCTGTTGTTTTGTCTGGAAATAACACTAGCACCTTCACTGTTCACACAATTTACTCAAAAATAGATTTTATGGATACTTTACATAAGCCCTTTCGATATTTCCAAACTTTTTTACTTTAAATCTTTTGCTTGAAGCATGCTCATAAAAATGCTGCTTCATTAAAACCTCTGAAATATTAAAAATTGCAAAAAGTTAAAAAGAATTTGGACCTCTTCTTACAACTACATTATTGAAGAGAGATTTTTTCTTAATGTAATATATTGTTCAAAAGTAGATCTTTAATTTTGATCTTTAATTTTGAAATAATTTTTACAAAAATTCGTAACCACAATTTTTCTCAAAAAGGACTTACAATTTTTTCTTGAATTTTTTCTCTAACAGCAAACTTTGCTTAACAATGTGGTACAGGTCAATTTTCTTTCAAACCTCCAATTTCATAAATTGCTGAAGTTCAATTCTATACTTTCAACTAAAGCTAGAGATTTCCTTCTATTTCTCGTTATTAGATCTTTAAATCAATTTACATAGTTTTTTCTCTATCTTCCCTATTTTAGTAATTTTCAGGTAATTCTGAGATAAATCCTGCAAATTTTTCATAATCACTAGTACCAGAATACCCACACTACCTGAATAGTCTTCATTCTGGCTTCTTTGAATTCCCACAACACCAAGAAATTTATTAAAAAATATTTAAATTTTTCTTCAATTCATTTATAAATACGGTTTCCATTTTCATTAAAGCCTCTAAACTTTCGAAAATAGCAAATTTGAACCTCCCGTGCTTCTTTTGTTAAAGAGTGTTTTGAGATGGCTAGAGAAAAAGTAAGACACCAGTTGCAATATTACAATACTAGATGGACTTCTGTATTAACACTCTGCACAGGAACATAGCTTCACAATGGAACCCAATTTTCCACATTTCTGGCAAACCATGCTACAGGATGACGGTACCTTCCAAAAATGTAACAGAATATTAAAAAAGGTCTCCTTCCTTAAATTACAGAATAAAATCATAACTTGTGTTTCTCTTGGGTGTACAAAAACTTAATTTTAAGGACATAGGATGCAGTTGCAGAGTAATATGTGTTGGGGTTGCAAGTACACCTGGTTTACTATAATCTGCAAACTTGTATATTTTTCATCTTTAATCTCTTTGATTCACAACTGGGTGAATAATTGCCTACTAAGCATTAGTATTCTTGAGGATATTTGTGTAGCTGGATTCTTGTATATCACTTAAACAGTCGCAGTCATCTTTCCTTAATGTATTGTATATAGTGGGGGTTATGTACCCATTACAAATAATATGATAAAGTACGTTCTGTTGTACCACCACAAGTGTTGTTTTTGTTTGTTAGTTCTTTGAAAGTAAGAATAAAAATAGATAAATGACAGTAAACATTACCTATTGGAATTTTAACAACCCTTAATTAATTGTTTTCAAGAACACATTATTGGCACAACCAAGCAATGCCATAATACAATAAAAATGCAAATCCTCTTACAACTATCGCTTTTATTTAATTGCAATGCAACCACAACCTTGTATTTTCTAGCTCTTTGGTTCTGAATTCCTTTCTTGAATAGGATTAGGAAAGTGCACATTAATTTAGTAATATATTTAACACAAAAGTACTACATAGAAAAATGATCAAAATCTGAAGATATTCAATGACTGGTACGAGAGCAATTTAGAGAGTTTGTTTGGAAAAACATTTGCAATAAACAAGTCAATTTGATAATGCAGAAGATCAAACATAATAAATGAAAATTTGCAACAAATTCTTTTGAACCATCCACACCAAAAACATTCAAGAATTTCATTTCAAAACATATTCAACTCTATTCAATGATGCCTTATTCTACTTGGTGACTCAGGCCTTTAGGCCTGATCTTCCATCTGACCATGCAAATTTTGCTATGCTTCTTTCACCATCTGGCAGAGAAAAAAAGGTCGGTGTCTAGGGTGTCAAAACAGATGATTTTAATTTAGCTCAAGAGGACTTTTTAGGCTTGATCTTCTACATGCAGTAAATCTATAATGGGACATCCAGCATTATTTCCCCTCCGAAGGAAGGTGGTCAAAGGAGCTTCTCTCCTTGAAAAATCAACGACTTGGATCGGGCTTGAACCACAGACTTGGGTATAACAGTCTAGTATGCTGTTACACCAATGAAATCACAAATCTTATATCTCAAAGTAATAAGCTATTAATCAAAGTTTCACATAAAAATTAACATTTACTTGAAAACAAGGAATTTAATTTTAAGAATGGATACGAAAGTACCCTCACTAAAACACACAAAAAATTAATGAAACACATACTTTTTATTCTGAATAATTGTATTACCCCCTTCCCTAATTCAATACATCATTATTATCACAAATTTTCACTGTAATTTGTAAAATTTTAATGCCTTTCTGATTGATCAATGATTTTTGTATTAATTTTTATTAATTTGATACTGAATAACCATTATATTAATTGGAAGCCACTTTCTTGGCACTATGAATAGACTAATTTTATTATATCACAATGACAAAGCAAACGAATACATAAATATTCGCCAGGAGTAACATAATTTTCACAAAAATTACTTTCACTTACAGAAAAGACAAGCTTAAAAAATATACCTACGAAAGCGATCTAAAATTACCTTCACTAATTTGGTAGAAGTTGCAATACCTTACAATTCAATGGTAAAAAGGCAAATGGGGTTTTCCTCAGAAATTTTAAAGTAAATAAAATCTAAGAAAGTATATTAATTCTATTGAGAAAGCAGTCAAACTACTTAAAAAATCGTAACTCCAAATCCATCAATACTTTACCTTTTCCACACTGAGTAGAGTACAAAAATATACGAAAACCAAAACTATTAACAAAGATTTCAAAATTTAACAGAAGAAACATTCAATTATTTCACGAAAGGGACTGAGAACGTTTTTCCATATGAAGGTCTCTAGCAATTTTCAATTATTATTTTTCTTCTGGTAAGCTACTGAATATCACCAAGTACGTTACATGCATATGCATGCATTTTAGGCACAAGCATAAGCACGAGAGTTTGTGCACCACTATGAAGAACATCACATTTCTACTACAAGAGATAGAAAGCCTTGTTGAAGTACTTCGTAACACTGGCTTTGTGGTTTTCCTAGAAAAGGTCAATTTGTGATTCTTGAACTACTAGTTCTCAATCCCATTTCAAACATTGAGATTAAATTAAGAGCAACATTAAAGAAGAGTCCAGTTTTACCTGTCCAGCTTGTCCATGGCAGCTATAAGCCTAGCATCTGCTGCTGGAAGAAGACGGGCCAAGAGTTCCCGAACCAGCAGCTGTGAAATGCCAGGACTGGATCGTTCGGCCAGCTCGAAGGCGTTTTTCAGTTCTTCTGCAGCATCTGTCTTGTGAGCCGATTCAGGCCCACGGGACTTGTACTGGTGTCTACGTTGCAACTGAAAGTAGTTATTATGTGTTAAACATACTTGAGTACTTACTGAAAAATACTTTATATACACGAAAATTGATTTATAAATGATTATCAAGTTTCAAAGCACTACAACTACAATCTGTAGCAGATGCTGATACATGATTATAATATTATTTCTATTACTGCAGGTCTCAAAGCAGTTCAAGATTTCTCATATCATTCTTTTCACTTTCCTAGACTAACCAATCAGCTATCAACTCTTTTGTAGGCTTTTATTCACTTGACCACTTAAATCAAATCCTTTTGCATTGAGGGGGTAACCTGCTGTTGTCTCTTCCTTAATGACAATTGCCTGCACACCTTATAAGTTCCTCTAATTACAAAATCCTGCATCTGATCACCCGATTATGAAAAATACAGAATAAACTCAAATCCTTTTGACATTCATGTAGTTGATATTCAATTTGCACTTGCACTTGCCCACACCTCCCAACTTAGGCCATAGCCTACTGGCAATGGCAGTATTTTAAGCTCAATGAAAAGAGACCTGCAGGAATCAGATTAATGTCATTTATTTATTATTTGTACAATTTTCTTTTTGCAATCTAAAAGACTGGGTAGAGTGGGATGTGTTTCCTCAGAATACTTTGCTGCATTTTAAGTGGGACCATAGATTTGCAAAATACTTGCAATGATCTGCATGAAAACTGACTGAATTTGAAACAACTGAATGCATAATTTAATAAAGTTAATTTAGTATTCATTTTATTCATAAAGACTCTCTATTAAAATTAGGATAAATATTAGAATTTACATTATAGTAGAACATTATAACACTATAATGGGCAGTTGCCTTAACTATGGGAAAATTCCTACTTTTAAGACACTGACAAAAATGGTATCTACAATACCATATCTCAGTACTTCACTATATATATAAATATATATTTAGATACACACACACACATATAGGTACATAGGTACTTTTAGTTACACTTCTTTCCATTTCTCAATATTTAAATTAAAATACATCTATAAATTAGAAATAGTACTTTTCTTACCTCTGATATAAGAGGATAGATAGTACTTGTCAAGCAAGGTGAACGTTGAGAAGAGGACACTTTACTGTTCGTCTCGGGTTCAGCCACTGATCGCCTGTTGCGCGGGCGATCGGCCAAAGGATCAGCTGCCCCAGCAGGTTCCCCTCGGTGATCCAAGGGAGTTTCCCTCCCATTGCCTCTTGGAGCTTTCTCCTTGTCTTTACGATTATCGACAGGAGCAGGAGCCGCAGGTGCTGCCGAATGTGGTCGAGACTAAAAATTACAAGAATAGTAATGATAAATGCACCAATAACCAGAAATAATAGTTTTACTTATGTTCAAATTATTTAAAAAATTTTACAATGTATAAAAACATACAGGAGTAGCCTTCTCACTGCGGTAATGATTCAAATTTGAATCCTTTGGTGGAGACTTATTCTGAGGAGGGCCAGATCCATTTTGGGCCTTCTGGGGAATCTTATGATTAGGAGTGTCATCACTTGGTGGCTTAACAGAATGGGGACCCTTTACTGTCATTATCCACGGTTCATCTAAATCGCTATCTTGTTTTGCTTCCTCACTGCAAACACAAAGAATTTGTAAAATTAGCATGACATAGCTTTAAAGCTAGTAATATGCACTCAAACACAGGCAGAATCTATTATAAAGCCAAAAACAAGACAGATTAATGAGGAAGGAATTTAATGAAATATCAATCACGGAAAATAAAGGACACAAGAAGAAGGCAACATAGGTGAGAAAGACAACATTAGTAAGACACAATAGAATGCAAAGTTTAAATGAAAAGGTAGAAGAATACATAAAACATTTTATTTTGTATTTTTGGAGAAATTGTACTGAAAGCCTTTGAGATTACAGACTCCATGTGAGTTGTCATTTTGCCACATACCACAATTAAACAGTAAAAAGAACTTACGAATCTGAGTTTTCTGACTCCGTTTCACTCTCTTCACTACGCTGAGACTTCCATTTCTTGTATCTATCAATTAAATCAATGAGGTATGAATTTTTCTTGGCTTTCTTAATGAAAGGAAACCTAAGCAGTTCCTTTGCTGTTGGTCTCTGCACACACAGAGAAAAAAACATATGAATACATACATAAAGAAAGATAATATAATTTAAAAAACAACTTGAATCAAAAAATGGGACAATTATCTGTTCTAATTTCCAACACAGAGCCCCATTTTAACAACTTAAATTTACACCCTCTATTTACTACTTTTGCCACGCAGATATCTTATTTGTTGATGAATGTACAATATGTTGCATGCAACATATGATCCATATTACAATTTCTCCTTAGTACTAAATTTTAACAGGATCAAATCAGGGAACATATAAAATAAAATGAAAGTAAGTAAGAATAATTATGTCACTCAATTGAATTTAGTAAAAATGCTCCTCATTCTCTCACACCATCAAATATCTTACAATTAGGCAAGTATAAGCACATTATGAAACTTTTCTGCTTTATTTTCATACACCCAATCCACAATTTTGCTTGTATTTATACCCACAATACTTATTTTTAATAAACTGTGAATTATAAAATGATTTTACTTACATTTTCAGGATCCTTATTGAGACAAGCTTCCACAAACTCTTTAAATTGTTTGGTGTAGTTGCCAGTCAGCTGAGGGGGGTTGTTTTTAGGGATAAGGAACAGAACTCGCATGGGATGCAGTTCTGAGTTAGGGGGTTCACCCTTGGCAAGTTCAATGGCTGTGATACCCAATGACCAGATGTCTGCCTGTGAAATAACAGTGACTGTAAGTCATCTGCACAAGAAACTCCATTCAGTAATTTAAAACTCTGACATAAGTACTTAAATACATAAGGGGAAAATCTTAAAGGTATCTTGAAGTTCCAATTTTGAGTGGTTGCCCACGCAATTTGCACCATTGTCTTCATAAACATGTTTCACAAATATATTACTCTCTGGTGGTGTATAGTGGATCCAACCAGCCCTGGTGGCTGATGAATTTAGAACATACAATAAAAACAACAGTATTGCATATGGCATATGGCAATGGAACTTCTAGACAGATAACTTGTCAATACACTCTTGCAGTCGCCTTTGACTCTTGAACTCGGAGGGACTGACAATATCATTGAAATAAACATGTTACAGGAATAGAGTAAACAGATACCAAAATTTCTGGTATATAAGCAAAATATTTGTGTTAATACTTATTATTAATAATGCAAAATGTTACATTTATACGAATGCCTACTCATGATTTTTTATAAAATAATTCTTAACTGAAATGCAGTTAAAAACAATACATTGTAAAAGTATAAGATTCTTTGCCCTTCCACTTCTTCGAAAAATTGAAAGTAACACTACTTAAATTCTTTTCTTCCAATGTGCTGCTCTTTTGCAAAATTTCATATATTTAAACCGAAATTAATGATAAATGTAGACAAAACTTGTGGTAAAATACACTTCATTATTAAAATGTACTTCACTAGAATTACAATATAAAATATATTTTTATTTCATTGAAATACAATCACAAAATTCTCAAGAACAGGCCTTTGAAGATATCCACAAACCTTTGAATCATACGCAGACTGCTTAATAACTTCTGGAGCCATCCAGAAAGGTGTACCAACAAAAGTGTTACGTTTGCTGGTGGTATTTGTGAGTTGGCCAGCAACTCCAAAATCTGCCAATTTAACATCACCCATTTCACTGAGCAACACATTTGCCGCTGCAACAATAGACCTCTATTAATATCAATTCAGTTATTGAACGATAATTTATTTTCAATTATTTTTTTTTTTTTATATAAAATTTTTAGTAGTGGACTTGAAAGTAGAGACAGCTTATACATATTGAAACAAGCATTTGAAAGCAGAAAACCAGTTCATTTACCTTTGATATCACGATGAAGTTTGCGTTCTGAATGGAGATAATCCAAACCTTTCAGTACTTCACGTAAAATCACAGCAATGTGCATTTCTTCAAAACTGCCAGCTTTCATCAGGTCCAGGGCTGAACCCCCACCCAAATATTCCATAATAATCCATAGTTTGGTGCCCTAAACAATAAAACATCATTGATGTAAATATGTATGTAATATTATTTTTGAGCAATTACCTGTTATATCAATATATAAATTACACCATTATTTAAAAATTACTAAAAAGAAAATGATCACAACAGAAATAGAACACACTCACTTAAAACCAAGACTAACATTAATCATCATTAATAACCAGTCAGTTGTTCAGTTCATTAGCGGAAATAAAGGTTCCATTTTTTCCCTTCAACTGAATTAATCAATTTAATAATTAAAATAGCATCAATTCAACAAAAACGTACAATCATAGGATTTCACACTCGTCATAGAAAGTGAATATTAGGGAAAATTTGCCCTGCAACAACCTTTATTACATCCGATATTCAAGAGGCATCATTATTGAATTTGGCAATGAAGGAATGGAGAAGCTGAGAAGTTTGAGACTGCACTAAGCTTTGTGGCAACAAAAATGTATGTGAAAAGTGTCATGAAGAAATTTGTTGGTCGTCCTTGAAGTGATATAATGAAATTTAACACAAAGAGGGCAACATATTTCCATACAAAACATAATGATTTAATACGATGAAAGAATATACAGTGTGCTCATACAATCTCAAAGCTCTACTAGCCATGTGAAACTATGATGTCATCCATGATGTCATATGGTAGGGTATATCCAAAAAGAGACTGTTAGTCACATTGCAGTCAAGTATACAGTGATGAATGTTAACAACACATGCTGGACTGGAAAATATATTCATTTATTTCCTCACAGTCGTTATGACATTGTTTAAAAGTTTGTATAGAAAACTAACCATAAGTATTGAAACATTTAATTTTAATTAATGATGTATTAAAAGTTGTTGTTGTTATTATTATTATTATTATTATTATTATTATTTATTCAGTATTTTACAATATTTTACAGGTTGGTACGTCAATCACTCTCAAGTCTGATGACCAAGTGTGTGGTTGCTTTATTGGAAATTCAGGTGGTTCCTAACAATACAGCATGAATTCAAGAAAACTGCTTTCCGCTATTGTATATATTTATTATTATAGTTGTTGTTGTTAGCACCAACTGGGTTCATACAAACATTCCACAAAACCCTGTCAATATGCTAACAACTGGTAGGCGACCCTCAAACGCCTTGATATTGGAACATAAGAAAGTAAAACCTAAGAAGGAATGTGGATAAGGAGGAAACCTCTTTCCCCGGAACAAATCTCAGAACTAATCATATTCTAATGCAAAGTACACTCGGTAGGCTGGAAACTTGCCTAACGCTGTAACGGAATGAAATTTTCTTTTTCAACAGATCAATGATGTAAAAATATTTTATATTGCTTAAAGAATACATGTTGTGAAAAATGGCATTTCATTTCCGCGTTTAAATCAAGAAAAAAGTGACTTCATTCCTAAACCATTTCACAGGTCAGGAAACTAGAATTGTTAACATTCAAATTCTCGGTCGGTCATTCCGAGATATAAAATACTACTCACTTTGAGATAGGAGCCAAAATATTTGGTGACGAAAGGTGAGTCGCATTGCGACAACACCATGATTTCTTGCTGGATATCCTCAATTTCATCTTCGGCTTCCTCCAAGTCGATGATCTTGATAGCCACCACTTGCTGAGTGCGGTTGTCTATGCCCTTGAACACTTCTCCAAAGGAGCCTTTGCCAATACGTTCCTGTTTCGTGAAGATCAACTCAGGGTCCACCTTCTGAAAACGCAAATATTACAATTAAAATATTTTCAATACCATTTCTAAAGAATTATAACTACTCGAATGTCCATTTACACATACAAACACACAGGAAGCAAAACACAAGAATTGGTACTGACATTTGTTTTGTTATTTTTATTATGGTTGTTGGCAAGCATCTTATGACGAAAGCACATATCTTTAGGGTTTTGTGGTTTATATATGTACATATGGTAATGTTCTCAATAACAGCTTAACATGGCTTTGAAGATCGTAATTTGACCATTTTCAAATTTATCATGATCCTGCGCAACCTAGACATCGGAAGTCCTCATCCTCATTTGATTTAATTAGTCCAAGAACAGTAAAACTGTACGTGACAAATAGGGAGAAGTACCATCTGCATATGTCCTCTTGAGCTTCAGAATCTCTTCCCAACATTTAAACTATAATTATATGAAAAATGAATTAACATTTTTTTAAATGACATAAATTAAAGAAAATATGGGGAAGCAGGAACTGGGTCATGAACGTTTCGACAAACCCATAGCCCTTCATAACGACACTTTCTTTTAAATACGTACAAGAATGTTTCATATAATGTTGAGAAGGCAATATCAAGTAACAGTAAATTCTATGCTAAGTGCCACGTCTGGATTTTAAACGACTTCAAGGCAATTTATTATATTATATACCGTATATGTACCAATATATTATATACCGTACGTACCGTTGCCATACAAAGCAGCGATGAATATTTGAGACGTTTTTCAGGGGTAAAACCAAAAAAACTTGCCTAGACTGAAGAGATAAGAAAAATCTCTAGATGTCTAGTATGAGAAAGACGGGGTTATTTAAAAGTTCTTGCATGTCAATTCGTAACGTTCTATTTTAGCCAACGACTGGCGTCTAATGCGTAGTGCAATAAACCTTCTGTCATCTAGTCAATCATCGCCAGTCGTAGTGAGTCATTGTCTTTGATCTCTTCTACCAGGGGCTTGGCGCAGTGCTTCCCAGACGGTCACCCATCCAGAAACCCGCCATCTGGAATTGCTTAACTTCCGTTACTTGTCGGAGCGTAGTTAAGCGATTCGTCCACATCCACGGCTCTCCAAAATTTGACAAAACAATAGCTTACAAATTATACTCAAATTGTATACATTAAGTGTTTTTGGAAGAGGGCATTAAGTATTTGGTTTCAATCAACCATAACGCAAAAATTAACTTGAACTTATTTTGTAATGCAATGTAACAGACTTTTTGGCGAGATGAAAGTATATGACACGTTTACAACGAATGACTTGGGTCATCAGAAGTTAATTTCCAGAACATTGACGTTGATTGGAAATGTATTGGCAATGAGAACTCGTTGGTCTCATATGGTAAGTGTACGTAGATTTAGTAATGTTAGCCCATCGAACCAGTTGAAATATGTGACGTTTCTGCTTCTTTTGAAAAACCAAGTTTCTTGCAATTAATCGTTCTTTGCTCAGTTACTCATTTGCAACATTTGGCGTGAACTTTCTGTTTCAGGAAAAATGTGAAAGTTATAACCTACAACGCTATTATTCTTGTATAAATGACTTTTCTATTTGATTTCCCTTTAAAAAGTGGAATTCTGGACATTATTGAATGGACTCGTATGTACGTTTGGATTACCATTTCACCAACTTTTTTCTACACAATTACAATTTATCTCCACCTGTGTTTCCTCCAGAGATTGGAAATTTTGGAACGAGAATAATTGTACAACAAACGGATATCCAAAAAATTAAAAAATTAAATTAAAAAAAAACAATCTACGGCCTGAAAATCAGACTCAAGACATAGTAAACTAATTGTACTATAAGCAGTACATACTTTCTTGCAACAACGCATCTATTACAACAGGTACTGCCCTGAACCAGCTAAAGTGTTTCCAACCAACAAATATTTCTCACGCTCGAATTCGAACTCCTTTCCTAAGAAACGCATGTCAAGGTCACGGGCGCTGCATCCAGAGCAGTCACCCCAAGATTTAAAAGTAAGGATTGTATAAATTGCTTCGTTAATTGTTGCCTCCAAAGTGATATTAATTCTTATTCCTCTACTAAACAAAAGAAATGATCATTTGAATGAAATATATCAAGCACATTTCAAAATGTCAATTGGGAGTAAAATTAAACTTGAATTGAAAGGATCTTGATTTCGTAATCTGTTTACTTAAAGTGCAATCATTGCGTCAACTTCCTACTTGTAGCTATTCCGAGCGCAGCTGGATAACCTTGGTCTAAACCATTCATAGCATTTTCCCCAAAAACAATATTTCCAAATTCACATCATCAGGTTAGATTTACAAAGACTATTGCCTGCTGAAAGATGTACACCCGTAAGAGACGTTTGTTAATGAATTTCACATTATTGTTCAATTCAACAAATGATGAGCTAATAGAAATGAAGAATGATTCAATAAAACACAAAATGAAAACACGCAAAAAAAGCGCAATTCTAACATTTTCCTGCCCCAACCCAGATTTAAGATAAATAAATAATAAGCAGTTACAATAAAATGAAGATGATTGGAATCTTGTCCCAGCGAGTGCTCCATGTGATTAGCTTCCGCGTGCCTGTACTCCCCTTCCCCTTTCTGGGTTGGGAGCGAGAGAGCGCGGGGCGAACAGCTGAGAGGTGTTAGGCGAATGTTCGCTCCCTCCGATGTGTCGGGAAGACAGGCACGCGGTGGGGAGGGCGAAAAGACATTTTGTAAAATAGAAACCACCGAACACGGGACATGAGCCATTTTTACAAGCGCTATGTATATTCTCTCTATTCCAGAAAAAAGTTTTATCCAAAAGTTTGTTTTAAAATTGGCTATATTTCACGCAAAATTACGCACATATTCGAGACACTATATGAGATCTTAATTATTAAAGATCTATCTTTGAAAAACACATTCCATTAAGGAAATATCTCTAGGTTTCGGTTGGCTTTCAAAAATGTACGGTATGCCAGGACTTCAAAGATTACACATAATTTCTGGCAATGATAAGTCAACTATTATTCGCTGCACCCCTTGAAGTGGAGAGGAGTGGTGCAGTGCTGTTACAGATACCAACAAAATACACAAACTTTTAATTTATTTAGTTATTAAGTTTAGAGGGCTTTCGATGGCTGAGGTTATTGAGGCTCACGAGAAATGATTTAACGACAATAGCGATAACGATGGCATTAATAATAAAGGCGCAGCGATACGACGTAAGGCAGGGGAAACAGGAATCACCGAGAGCTCGCACTGTCCACCACAAATTCCACGCGGACTGGCCGTGGAATGATCCATCGCTGCAGCGGTGGGTGACCTGTGCGCTGGCCCGGTAGTAGTATATTTGTCAATGGCCTCCTATGTCCATTTTCTTCCGACGTATGTTTTCATTTGAGATTGCCAAGCGAGATCGAGTAGCAGCAGCCGCCTCTGCACGACGCAGCGTGTTGGAGAGGGTCAGGGAGCGGGGCGCGGAGGAGGACGGAAGACGCGCGTGCCTCCCATGGATGTCGGCCCAGGGAAGACGCGCTCTGCTCTCAGTAGCTTTCGCCATTGTTTGGGGCGCCCCAACAAACGAACGAACGAACTAGCGGGGGGCCGGCGGGGGGGGGGGGGGGTTCACTTTTAGAAAGTCAACAGGCCGCGGCGGCGCACAATGCGAAAGACCGTCAGTCAGTCTCAGCGGGCAAACTCCACTCTCAATCATTCGACATCAGAACGTTCCATCACCACTTCTCAAATATACTACTTACGCGTTAGAGCATCCAACGCTAGATGCAATGCTCGCGTTAGTTTGTTAGGACTATATAAAATCAGCGATTCATCACCCAATCGACAAGTCCAAACAAACCGTATAAAATACAAACACTACCACAAAGAAGCACAGAAAGCAGGCGCAACCAATTCAGCGAGTACCCTTGTAGAAACAAAAGCAAGGAACGTTTTGTGTGGGTGCTCTTGGGCAAAAAGACGAAAGCGAATAGGTCGCCGGTGCCTCCGACGCCCGCGCGCCGCCGGAAGGTCGCGGGCGGCGGCGCTCGGGCGCGCTTCCGGGCGGGCGGGGCCACTCGTCGGCGCGGCACGCCACGCCACGCCACGCCACGCCACTCCACTCCACTCCAAGCAGGCGCACGCCAGGACACCCCCCCCTCCTCCTCCCGCCTCCGCACTTCGTCGTTCCGTCGCCCGGGGACCGCCTGCCAGCAGCGGCGTGGATCCACATGCTATCCACCCCTCCCGCAGACCGACTTCGCAATATCGCGAACCTCCTTCCCCCGAAAGATCGTCGTCTGTATTCGCATACACGCTTTCTCTATCGTATGCATCAAAGGATTTACTACGTATATTTGTACACGAACATCACTTTCCGGCACAACCAAGAAATTTCGTTTTCGACATTTTTCTGCGCCCATGCATTCAAACTGATACTTGCCTTCATCGTTTAATGGTTGCAATAACCATACGGGCAAATAGACTTCGCCGAACGCGTAACGCAAAGAAGTCAAGGGACATCAAACCACTGGGAGCTGTAAAGTGATCAAAACTAATCAAGATAACAGGCACTTTGCGTTTTGAGAATGACCCCACGATCATAAGCTTGTAATTTTCCATGAATGTACGCAACGTTCGAAAGGATACGAAGCTCACTCAAGAGGCAGCACTCCACTCCCACAGGCGCTTGTCCAACCTTTTATTCGGACGCCGAGATCCGCTTTCTGTGCTAGTCATCTAAACAACTATTTTCATATATAATCTGAGGCCTCTCTTTACTCATAATATGTCTTCGATCTTCATAAACGACTGGTGCAATTGAGTTGATTCTGTTTTTATTAAATAGATATTTTCTAACAAATTGGAATTCCCATTTTTCTCCTCGTCAACTTTACGCAGCCCGTCCCTCGAAACTCTCCTGCGCTCCTCCACGTTATATTTTTCTTCTTGGGGCTTCTCCAGCTGACAGCCGGTTACCCTTCATATCTCGTATGATATCTGATATGTTTCATAAGGGAAAGGAAATATTCTAACTTATCTCACAAGCACACGAAGAAATCAAAAACATAACATTCCTAAGAAATAGATCGGAACACAATGGCACCTCAAACCATTCTTCAAGAAAACTTGAAATTAGTGGCGCTACAACAGCACGCGCTTTCTGGCATTAGTAAAGGCTGTGAAATATTATTATGACGATATTTCTGTACATGAATCGCTATCTGCAGAAGAGCAATTAGTACGCATTTCCTAATTTTACAGCAGAAACAAAAAACCGTTAACACATGTTTTATGACAATTTTCTCTACACGATGTCTACACTTTTTGCATATGAAGGCACAGACCTATGCTATCGACTGGCTAAGTGTCCTTTCTGCAGTACACAATGCATTGACCGACTCACAACCCTCCCCACCAATATTAAAAATAAAATTGGACTAATTGCCTTTCTGTAATTAGCGATTCACATATTAACAGGTTGCCATTTTCGTATTGAGATATACCAATAAAGTCGCGGCCACACGTAAAAACAACAGCTCTCCAATAGGCCTATTTTACAGAAAGGGCTTTTAAAACGGGCCAACGGTAATTATTTTACATCTGTTCCGGGTACGTAATATTCTAATTATAATATTGCAAATTGAATCCAACTAGCTCTTCAACTATCTCGTGAGTCTCTTAAGCAAAAGAAGCCCGGGAAATTCGAATTTGAAATTCCGCAGAGCACAAAATACGCGAAACTACTCATTTTTGAAAATAAATTAACATGACCTTATTTAATGATCAAATTTTGTAAAACGACCAGATTTCATTAATTTAAAAATCTCTCTAATTAATATTGTAGCTTTGCAAAGTTAAGTTTTTGCAACTTTCGAAAATGCAGCCGAAAAGAAATCTCCGTAATGGACCCTGCGCTAATTTTAAAAGTGTACTTTGCACTATTCGACAAAAATCGAAGAAAAAATTTGCAGACGTTCTTGAGAAACGCAATATCACGCAAAACTACTTATATTTTCAAAAAAAAAAAAAAAGAATATTATATTATTTTAAGATCTTTCTTTAATGTACAAATTTCATTCAGGAAAAATCTTTATCTTCAATATTCTATCTGTAGGAAGATGCCACAAAAAAGTTCGTATTTTCGTAAAATCAAAGTTCATCGAAAATGGGACCAGCGCTATTTTCATAATACATTATATCAGAGGAAATCAACGAAACTAGTGGTGCTAAAACAGAAAGTACTTTCTCGCCTGTAGTAATGGCTATGTAACACTATTTATACAACAATTTCTTTTCGAATTAACTCATTTCGGTCATTTTTTATAAAACACATTTTAAATCGTAGAACATTTGGTGCGAAACATTAGGTATAAAGGATCCACAAAACGTGGATTTTGACTCCACAACGATTTATACGCAGTGAATTACTAGAAGAAAGATTTATCCACTTTTTCGGTATAAGGGACTTATAAAACGAATTTTCCTGTGATAAAATCGCTGATTTACCGCGGCATTACAATACTTTATACTACGCAAGTAGTATGCGAGAGAGTAAAAACTGAAATGTCCGTTCTCGAGATCCTGAAAGGTGATAATAGTGTCCCTAAAATGAAATAAGCTAAATGCTTTCAGATTATTCAACATTTTAAAAACGTCTCGTGTATTTACTTCTTCTATGTTCCCAGAGGCGTAAAATAACTGTCCATCAACGTCTCCCTGAATTAACATCGTCGTCGCGTCGTAGCGACGTCCCGCCTCCCCATAGCCAGGCGGCTGCAAACCGCCGCCCTCGAACCGTTACCCCCGCGAGCCAGCCGCGTTCGCAGCGCATGTTAATGGCCGGGGGGGGGGGACTCTCTCCGTCGCTGGGAACAGACAGGGGCACGGGAACAGCTCTTCCCCGCACGCGGCGCCAACCACCCACACGCTCTATTTAATGCGCGGCATTTGAAAGGAAACCAACCGCCTATTCATTATTCTTGGCAAAGTATGACAAATTGTAAATCAAAGTGAATGGAACAAATGAGAACCTACACGAACCTCAAGAACATTTACATCGCCAAAATCAGGATTGTGAAATCAGCTGCAGTAAGCAGATCCAGACTATTTACCCCGTATTCAGAAAACTAAAATTTATTCAGCAGTTACGCGTAAATTAAGGATAACACTAATTGAAATGAAATTTGTTTTCGTTGCACGGGAATTCGGTTGACATTGAACTTCAGAGAAGTGTTTATTTTTCTAGAGTCGATCAGCACCGAATTTTATCATTCCAATAAAAAGCACAATGCTATCTCTGTGTGTAGATCAGTCAACAATAAAAAACGGACGAAACCAGCGGATAAAGTAATTTCCAGCTCAAATTATTATGGAGAGATAACTGCGCCTATCTATCTCGAACGGATGTATACTGCGTACAGGAAATTGTTTCCGCGTCCAAGTTGAGCTTATCAGAGTGCGTAAAACCATTTATCCGCAACGAAGTGTTGTGTAGTGATGTGACGATAACCCTTTGTGGAGTAGCAAATAAAGGAACAATCACAAAATGAACTCAACGAATCACTTGAGCACAAAGAATCCGTGAATGGGTTGAGGGCCATTCGTTACATCACCAGAGGCGAAAGTTGAGAAAGGAAATGTAACACACGTCAAGACTTTTCCTTACAAACAACTGACATACACTTTCTGGGAAAATAGGTAGAAACTGCGCTGATCCCCTGTAAAAAAACATGAAACTGAGGTTTCTAGAACGAAACAGACGTAAGATTCGAACTTGATATCGACACGACAATGCTCAAGAGCTATCACCAAAGATAGATTTGGAAACAAAGAGCCCAAAATACAAAAATAACTATAAAGGCGTGTGATAGTACCCTCAAATTATCTTTAATAGTGAAAATGGAATTTTGTCCGTTTTAAATCAGAAACGAAATTATCCTAGATGTAGTTTACAAAATAACTCTGATGTAGACATCTTTGGTGGTGGTGGTGGTGGTGGTGGTGGTGATGGTGATGGTGGAATATCCAGCGCAGAAATTCGCATTAAAATTCAATTCAAGGCAATTCAATTGAATGTAGCGAAAACATTGAACTAAAATCGACAACAATAAAAAATAATTCTCTGAGATCAATTTTGATGTGGAACGTTCGCCAAATGAATAGCGAATCTACAAAGAGTAAGTTGTCTACCGATTCAGCACCAAATGCCCGAGATGTCTCTTCATTGCAATTCGATTTGTTTATCAATAATAACGTGATTAATTTGTAAAGAGGACTGCGACGTTTTTTCTTCATATATAGATAACACTTGAGTTATCCATACATGGGTTATCCAACCATAGTCAGCAAACATGCACTACATCTTCGTATCGAAAATAAAAATTTGTTGCTCAAAACGCTCTCTCTAATAATTGCTCGCCACTCCACTACCTTAAGAGAATAATTTACAATGAGAATCGAGAGAGGTTTTTGTGAGACACGTAACATCCCATTTTGTGGGAAGATGGCAGTACGGCGTTCATCAAACTATTCACCTGTCGGCAACTCCTCAAACTATTCATCTCTCTACGGAAATAATAAGCAGCTTCTAATCCTATTTTCGTGATAAAGAACTTAAATGAAAAACATAAAATTCGCATGTCGCAAACTTTCTGTTTCATGGACATAATTTACAACACATTTGTATCAGAACAAGAATAATTCCCTCTGAAGCGTCAAATATAAATTATACCATTTTGAAGTGCGTTAATGTGCTAACATTTCATATTCATATGTATTTTTATTTGGTTTCTATCCGAATATTAAACCATCTGCCCACTCTCAGCAGCTCTTCTGTCCACGAGTGTAAAGAAATGTCAACGTTTCGTACCGGAAACCTTTCATATATGGATATAAAATGCAATCCTGTAAATCCTACAAACTAAATCGCTCGTTCTGGGGTTTCTTCAGTGTGATTCAAATGTTTGGGGGAAAGTGTTCGAATCCTGTTTTAGTCCGCAGGTCGAACTGTTCGTTAACCCATAGCCCGTGTACGAGAATATTCGCATTGCTTTGGAGCTGAGAGAACGCCTCTGTGCAGCAGCCTCGCGCCGCACCTACGACGACTGCGTGCGTCTCCCGAGACGCCTTCGAGCTGGCGTGGGCGTCGGAAACAATGGCCCCGCATCATCTCAGCCAAGCGGCTTCCGCCGCGAATCAGCTCCACGCTATGAGCGACACCTTGCGGCTAGCGCTTTTCGGAGGACAAGGGGGAACGAAAGTGTCAAGAATTGTTGCTAAGGATAATGAGACACAAGGAATGTAGATAGTTTCGAGTAATTGTAAATGTGTATTTACCGAGACGGCGCAAACTGATTCTTCAATTGCCTCTTCGTTACGCGTTTCCGTGTTGGGACGACGAGGTCCCGGGCTTCGTTATATAAAACAATTTCCGTCAGTGCAACGCCTACTTTCCATCGAACTTCTATGTCGAAAATACTTCTCGCAAAATGCAAGACGCCTCACAATAAGACAATCACCATACCGCCCAAACCGCGAATTACTCATATTTTGGAGATTCGGCGACGTACTATCAGTACAAAAAGTGAGTGGGCTCTAAGGTATTCTCTCCGTCTTGGATCTGTGGAAACTATGCAGGTTGAATTACCAGCAATAAGATACATCCACCTTCGCAATAAAAAATAAAAAAAAATTAAAAAAAAGCTTCGTCTATTTTTCTACTTCGATCGAATTTGAAATGGCAGGGTACCTGTACCTTAGAGCCTTGAGCTGGCATGATGTCACTTGTGTGATAAGCAGTGACGCACTGAGTTTGCGAATTCAGTTGCTATACGTAGGATGAGAGTAGGAGGAAAAACGCAACCAAATGTCTGCATTTTTCAGTCAAAATCGAAACCGTTTCACTGCTTTCGTACTTTTCTCGAATTCCTCAATATCTAACAAAATCAAAGATAATTCTCACATGGCCGGAGGCTGCTCGGTTTTCCACTCCCTTTCCCAGTCAGTTAACTCACTTTTTACTTTCTCGCTACCGCTACTGCTGTAGAGAGAAAGTTATGTACTGCTGCGGGATTTTCGACAGAAAAACTCTCATTACAGGACCCTGGCAACGAAAAAGGGGATAAATTAAAATGTTACATCTAATACGTGGTGCAACCAGAACCCATTTTTTTGTGGCTCCTTGATACCGAAAGATCGACTGACAGAAAAACGTCTGTCCCTCTGTGAGAAATGCTAGCAGCTAAACAGTTCAGCCTATTTTCTCCAATATTGATATTCCCCAATCAATCTGGCTGATGTTGCGGCCCCTTTGAATTTGAAACCGATATCTTAATTTTGGGGGTACTTTACAAGAAGCCCCTGGGACGTTTTCAAAACAATTAGTCCATCGTTTTTGATTAAATTTTCTTGCTGGGTAGTGTAAAGGACGTTTACGAGAATTGACATTTTCGTTGAAAATTCCAATTTTTTGGAAAATTGAAAAAAATCAAAAGAATTTCGGCGTCTTCCCGCAACTTCAATTCTGATAAACAATTTCTTCTTAATGAAATATGTTAATGAAATATATCTAAAAATGTCATGCTCAATTTTTCAAAAACATGCTTATTTTTTTGCAAAATTTCGCGTCGAACATTGAAAATTATTTTTTAACCATTTTTTCTTAATAAACGACACAATTTTTTGAACAAATTTAAACCTTAGCGTATAGGATAATGGTGCAATTTGCAAGTTCGTTGAAATGCCAGATTTTTCGAAAATAAAAAAAACATTTTTTCGGTGTCTTCTTACAACTACAATAAATTGTGAAGAATTTTGATTTGATTTTTTTAGTCAAAAAACAAAAACTATGGGACGCATGCGGGAGACGATCCTCTGCACACGTTTTCTGGAGTTCCAGAATCCCTTCCCAACGTTGTAACTGTAAATAGCTGAAAGATAAATAAAATTTTAAAATAACAATAATAATAATAAAATTTAAAAAAGCGCGAGATTAGCAACATTGTAATAAATGGACATTTTCGTTCCCGAGTTACAGAAAACTTATTTGCATAGGTAAACGAACTTCAGATTTGATTTTTCTGCATTGCTTAAAAAAGTAGGAAAACCACCAGCTCTACTTTTACCACTACCACCACTACAAGCAAAAGGAGAGTTGAACAAAACGATGAATGACACTTGATAAATGTGATTTGTGATAACGAGATGCGTTTATCAAAGCCAGATCTTCAAATACGGCCACGTTGATATTTTGCAAATATGAGCATTTGTGTAATTTGGCGACAAACATAATAGCCAGCTTCCAATTTGCTGCGGTTTTGTGAGCGTTATTGCAAGCAGTTGGATGCTTTGAAAGTTAGAATTTGTATATCATTTCATGCTAATCCTTTACAAATTATTACAATCCTATTTGAAATATATGAAATAAAAATTACTAGCCTTCAGGGAAATAGTAAATTGGAATGCAACAATGGCATTCCACGACGCGAAACTCAAGCAGAATTTCCGTGAAATACATTTCATTGTTGGGACATGATGTAGCTGCACGAAAACAATTTGTAGTTTTCAAATTTGCAGTTTTTTTCTTGATAATATTTATTTAATTCTCCAAATTTTGTACGCGTTGTAATGAGTTTTACAAAATATGATGACAGATGTGTTAATTCGGAAATTGTGGTATAAATATATTTCATAACTATTCCTAAAGGCGAGAAAGTAAGTGCTGTTTTAGCGCCACTAGTTACACTGGCGTGAGAATGGATTTCTTTAATGAGCTAATTATAAATGGGTCTTTGTGATGAATGAAGGAAAATAGGTCTTATGAATCACAGAAGATATATTTTATGATTCAGGCATGATGAATCATTAAAAAGAATTCCTAAATGGGGCATTGAAAAAGGAGTTCTTTGTCTTCTCCAATGCTGGACACTCGACGAAAACGTGAAAATTTACAGAGGATTGCCTACTCCTCAAGCAAAAATCAACACTGCGATGCTTTTCAGAACCCGTCTAATTGCTCATTACGATTGTTATTTCCACAATTTTACTATTTGAGAATGTTTTTTATCATCTGCTTCAATCTGACAATCTATTCCAGAATAAGAGAGGAAGACACGCATACATTTTCTTAATATAAAAATAGGGAACTGCTGACTTTGTTTCACGAAGGAATTGAAATTGGCATGCACGGTAGCAGAATATGAGCTCGTAGGCGAATTGTAGAGCAATCACCCTCAAACAACGTTGTGTTATGTTGGCTTATTAGAGGTGAAACATCTGACTTAAAATAAATCTTACAACATAATCTGTATTTTTTTAATATTAATGAAAATCAAACTACCGGAACCATTATCAAATTCGATAATATTTTCAATATAATCAAGTGTAGTTTGGCTGCGGAAACCTAATAATTGCTGAATATGTCAATAGTAATTCTTAAGTGTTAAAAATATGTTGCAAAACTAAGTAATGAAAAGTGTACAAAAAGGAAAACAATCCATGTAATTAAGGGAAAACACTAAATTTTTTCATATTCTCTTTCAATCACGTATCAATTATTTTGTCTTAATAATAACAAACGAAGCACAATTTATTTTGTATCAGTGTTGGTTAATAATCCAAAAATTAATTATTTTTGCTGCAATCGTTCACTTTTCCGGTAGTTTACTTTTGCAATAACAAATTATTTCAGTATAGTTCAGTACAGTATGGAGTTAGTCTAGAAATAAAAGGTGGAGAAGTATTGAGCAACATAACTTGTTTAATACTTGGAAACCACATTACTCTGCTACTTAATGACTACTACTCCTTGCAGCTTTCAGGCTAGGGAATGCTGTGTTAATCAACACAATTACTGAGAGTATTCAGATGCTGAGTGATCTCACTAATGTATAGCAATGCGAATGAATTTACGATAGTGTGGAGGGAATATGAGCAAAGATGAAGTAACACTGTTTGTTCGCAACTACTTGTTATTGTTTACTCGAGGCATTGAACATGTGGCAGACGCAGTAAAGGGAAGCAGCAGCTTTTCTGACAAGTCAAACAGAAAAGTTAGGAATAAGGTTCAAGTGCACGGGGAAAAAGGATTGGCAAGGTTCTGCAAAATCCAGATTCAAAGAGATTCTTGAGGCCAGGCCACACTAGCGCCAATGCGTCAATTGCTTCTCAGGTCCTTTCTTTCCAGAGGCGACAGGAATGCGGCTCACTCCAGGCAAGCAGTTGACGCCAGAAACCACATACATAAATCTGCAGGTTATCATCCATGGAATAAAAGGTAACAACAACGTTAATTCGCTCCACAATCTTAAACTTTGTCGTTCCTACTTATCTCCATTTGACAGCCGTAAGCACAACACATTTACAAGCTGAGAAAGGCCAATCACTCTCTTCGCTTGCTGGCTGCGTCCTTGCGATAACGCGGTGGTAATGCCGAATGAAAAGCCAGTGCGAAATGCTATTGCGAGTACTTAGCGTCCCTGGATATCATTACACACTGCGGTTCAAAAGAACATCGAAATCTTTTTTTTTTTTTTTTCACAAGAAAGCACGCAGTTTTACTTTCAGATTTTTTACCACTTGTTTCAAACATATTTAATTTCATCAAATAGTTTCAGCTATAATTTAACAATTCTTTCTGAATTTAAAATTAGAAATACAATGAACTCAACATGATTGCGAAATTAGATTGTAAAGTTCGATTTATGAAATTCTAAATAATGAAGTGAGAGCCACTACTTCAGCTTGTTGAAGTTTGAAGCAGACATCGTTAATAATATTTATTGTTGAACATTTTTCTAATGTTACGAAGGTATCAATTATTATCTACAGAAAATGTAACCTAAAAATTTCCATATAAGACTACCGCCACTATTTCTTTGAATTACCTTACCTACCCATTACAGAGCGAGACAAACTTGAGGATACTGTGTGGGTTGCAGTGTATGCATCTTCAATTTGGCAATCACAATGACATCTGGTTGCAAGATTCAGATGATACTTTAATTTACTTTTCTATATTTTTTACATGATTTATTACCTTCAAACAAGGCCGACCAGAACAAATTCATAAAACATTCAGTATTTCCAATTACGATTTAAAAGAAAATATTCCGGAAATGTATACTGAATTTGCCGAAAGTTTTCCATGATCCCCCATAATAATTTGGACTTGTATTTCCTGGCCATCAGAGACACCATTAGTCTCTCATTGGTGACCATAAAGAATGTTTGTGTTGCAATGAATGCATATGGAACTGATTATCAGGACGAGACCTCGCCCAACTACTCAATCAGTTTTGAAACAATGTGCAATGACGTCTTCAAGAAGCTGAGAAAAGATTCGAATACTTTTGAAGATCGCACTGATCAAGAGAACATATCTTATCGAGCATTCCTATCTGATTATCTTTTCCCTGTAGATATAAGTTTATCGTGATAAAAAAAACAATAATTTACAGCGAGTATATTTTTGTCATGGTAATGCAAAGTGGAAGAGTATGAGAACCATATGGCAAGGAAAAAGATTTCAACAAAAGAGATACGAATTGCTTACATCATGACAGTGAAATTTGTAATATGTAGTTCGCCAAATAACTCGAAGATCTGGCACTTGTTACACGCCAAGGCATTTGAAATAATCATACAAAGTTATTGTTTTTTTTTGTTCCTCTATAAAATACCGCGTTTTTGGCAATGAGATCGAAACTCGTCTAAAGGATAAGAGATCTGCTGAATTTTGATTAGAATACAATTCCAAGAATAAACGACTTATTTTAGTACCAGCTTGGCAAACTTGATTACGTAACAGAGAGAAAGAAAAGCAAGACTTTCAAACAGCACTGGAGTTCTAGCACGTTGTGGAATATTCTCGTTTACTGTAACCGATTAATGGTACGAGATGGTAATTAATGCCAATCAGACACGTACACCATGTTGCAGGAGCATGCTCTTTTTTGCCCGGTCGAATCTTCTGCGTGAAGTGACAGCCGGGGCCAAACTTTCCAACGCCGCGAGCCCCGGTAAGACGGGTCTTCGGATCTAAAGGGAGTGCTCGAACGAGCTCTGCCCGCCGGTTTTCGGCAGACGCGGCTGCCACGCACGCGGACCGGACGCCTCACGGCCGCGAGGCGGCGACCCGCTCCCCCACTGCTGCTACACACACGAGCAGAGAAATGGCGCGTACCAAAGGCACAACACTAACGGGTGCACAATGGCTTATATGCAAAAAATGTTAAGAGCAACAAACTGAAAATTTAAACAAATTTTCCGCACCCTTTTTTTTAACAGGCTAGGTACGCTAAGCTACCTAAACACTTTTAGCAGAAGTAAGTATGACCTTTTATTTATAAGTATCTAAATTTGCAATCAGGACAACTTGACATTTCTCATTTTTTAAACGTCTGCTTCTGCAATCTACAAGAACTACGGATACGAAATTTCTTCGCGCGGGGTGGGCAAGGATATGCGAACTCTTGTTAAGTTTCACTTTCACCCGGAAAAATAAGAATCGACTGCGCAAAAAGAAGTAATTAACTAGCATGACTCATGCCCGCCTCTATCTTCTTCCGCCCATTCCTGGCGCCCAAGTGCTCCGTCGTACCGCCCCAGCGATGCGAGTGGCGAACGTCGCTATCGCGTGATTGCACGTGCGCCGGTTGGACTACTTTCGATAGAAAATGAGAACTCCGCGCCGCACACACCAACACGAGCTCGAGAAACGTGCACGGACAATGCACGCAATCCACGTGGGAACCAAGAGCCGTCATCTATCACTTCGTCGCAGCGTTTAATCATTAAGGACTCAATAACTGCAGGCGGTTTTCTTGGGAATGTTCATTTTTTAACATGAAAATTATTTAGCTTCGGAAGTTAAGGTTTAAAAATTAAAAATGGGCGTTAAGGCATGTCCGTAAGTCAAGATTTGACAATGTCACAAAGCAATCTCTGAATGACAACAAAAATAAAAAGGACGGCATGTGCCGTCTCTACAAATTCACTTCATAGTACACTTATTAACGTTCTTCGATCTAGCACGAGAAATGTGGAAGCGATCACAAGGTGCAGCGCGCGCCTGCCTACCTCGCTGCCCGTTCCCAGGGCGGAGTGGCGGCCGCGGCGCTCCATTGAAGGGTGGCGGTGGCGACAGCTTGATTGGCGCTGCCACGCGCTTCCCGTCGCTCGCAACCTTCCCGCGTCGCTAATTGAGATCGATCATCTTTTGTGGCGCGCGGAGGGGCCGCGAGGGGCCGCGAGCGGCGGCGCTAGCGGCGAGGGCGAGGGCCGGGCCGGGCCGCCCGCGCGATAAGCGCGCTTATCTGACAGCGGGCGCGCGCGGGGGAGGGGGGCCGGCGGCGGGCGCCTTATCGGCGCCTACCTGCCCGCCAGCGCCTCCCGAGCGCCGCAGGCGGGGGCGGCGGCGGGGACGGCGCCGCGCGGGCCGCCGGCGCAGTCGCGCCGCGGCGCATGAGAAATCGCCGCCACGTGCAACGCCGCCTTCTATTCTTACCGGAGCGTGAGAACGGCTCGGCGCGGGCGCGGGCGGGGGCGGGGGAGCGGGGCGAGGGGCGAGGGCTTGCGGGTCGCGCTGCGTTGCCTCCTGGACTGGGTCACGGCGCCGCTGCGAGCGGCGAAGGCGAGCGCGTCCACCGCTTCCCCGTCGCGCAGCACTGCGTCATCGCCCGTCCTTCCCGCCCGCGCACTCGGGGCAACGCGCGATGTGTCGGCGGAGGCGCGGTGAAGACGCGTGCGCTGCGCGCGAGCTTCGCCACTGACACGGGCGAGGCTGCGCGGGTGGTGGCGGAGGCGGTGGCGGTGGTGTCGACACCAGCCGCCCACGCGCTCCTATCGACCGCGCGCCGTTACATAAGCCGCCGCCGCCCCCGCTTTCCCCGGGGAGGGAGCCCTGGCGGGCGGCGCGCGCATTCCGGCCGCTTCCGCCGCCTCCGTGGCCGACGCGGGCGCGGGCGCGGGCGCCGGCGCCGCTGCGTGTGGACGCGCCGGCGATGGAAAGCGCGCAGGAAGCCGCGGCGCATCGGGTTGCGCGGCCGCCAGCGAACGCCGAGCCCAACCGCTCCCAACTACTATTACCTTCTCCGCCAGGCAAGAAATGCCATTGTTTTAATAGAAACGTCGCCCTAAAATACGCACTTTTTTCTCAACAAAATCTTTCAGACTCGACTCGAGACAATCGGGTTGGATGCAGAGAAGTGGATTTGCTATATTTACCGACAACAATTAAAATGGCATACACGTATTTCGCGTATTCCCAAACGCTACCGAAGAATGCTCTGAGAAGAAGAAAAACACGTCGACAAAGGAATAACAAGAATAGCAAGGAATATTCTGAGCACCCGAGCAAGACGACAACTCATCCTACGCATTCTTTGCATTTCCAGAAATGTTTTCTCTTTGTAGTTTTACATTTCCGACAATTTTCATCACTGCGAGGAAAAACAAGAAGGCGAGACATCTACTTTGAACCAAAAAACATAAGGATAAGACGAAGTGTTTAAAAGTTGCTTAAAATGAAACTTCAATGATTAATATCGAATGAGCGGCTATAAAGATTAATAATTTTGTAAGAACGACAATGAATAAGATATATTAAGCTTAACTATGCTCACAATTTATCCATCACTTTGCGGAATTGTTTCTTGTAGTTGCTTTTTCCAATTACGTTTTGAAATGCTACTTAATGTAAACTGCAATGGGCCTCTCACCGTATTCACTACTCCCGCTATCACTGTATCACTTTCCCAGGAGTTCAAGGTATCTCTTGTGATGGATCATCACCTAGTTCGGTCATTTCTTTAAGTTGCGGAGAAAATCACGGATAGAAGTACTCGTATTCAACAGAAAATAGTTTCTACTTCGCTCCAGTGAAGATGGAATGTGTTTGGAATGGGGATGGATGTGTTTGGAATGTCATCAGTGCTCGCTGTGAGCTTCTGCCTTCAACTATTTATTGTGCCAGAGAGGGGGAAGCAAGGTCATTGGTCAAGAAAAGATGCACTATTAATATCAACTTAAGAGCATCTCAACCTTAGGTTGCAGTTCGGCGTAAATGGCCAACAGTATAATCTGGTTTTCCTAACAGAAGCGCGTGGAATAATGTACATACCGCCCCGACTCCACTGCCCCACCCACTTGCTTTCCCAATGTTATAAATAGTTCTTTCAGAGCATCCAGCATAAGATGCCTCTATCAAAACATCGCTTACGGTCCTGCTTTTAAAAGAATTGACAGAGCTTTGAATACCATTTCACATAACAAACCAAATCAGTGTCTATGCACGCCCTCTTTCCTCCATCCAAGATATCCATTTAATATAAGCGTTTAAGAAATGCAGTATATCAATTATTAACATTAAGTAGATTGCTATTCATTTTCATAGTCAGCAAAACAGAACGATCTGTTTAAATCTAACGCAATATTCGGTACTTCTAGTCCAGAAAAACGCGAACACAACCAATCCAACTTGGAGCGTGAGGCGCCGGGCAGCAGGGAAGGGTCAGCGCGCCTCCCCGTGCCACGCTGCCTTGTGACCTGCACCAACTTGCGAAACTTCGAAGAAAACAGAGCGGTGTACTGACTTTCAACCAACTTCAAAAAAGCCAAACCCTTCTTTAACGTTTTCTCGCTTGTTCTCTATACGTTAAATGAAAGGGGGAAAAGTTTCTCGCGTGCTGACGTTCGCATGTTTCATTCATGAAATTCCGTGTTGTTAATCCAAATGGAATTATTCACATTCATAATTACTAATTCCAATCCTTTGAAATTTTGCAGAGTACTCCCAAAGAGATACCCTAATGTAAAGAAACAAGCGCCAAAATTATATTGCCCTACGATCTACTTTTCGAAAGGTATGATGTGAATACGAATTGATGATAGTGCCATTATATATTTTTGTAAGATAATAAAATATACTGTATATTATTTTTGTAGTGTTATACTATACATTTTTAAAAATAATAACATAATTCGAACATAAATATTTAAATGAATTTTGCCAAATAAAGGAAAATAAACTCTAAACGAAAACTACGCATTTGGGGCCGCCAATGGTTCGCCCCCCCCCCCAAATGTATTTATGATAAGTTTAAAGACATTTCATTTAATATGTGAATTCCGCGTTGACATGCCGTCCAAAATGAATTAAGGAAATACTCCTTTCAAATACGATGCAATCAAAATTTGGTGTTCGCTTTGAAAAATTGAAATTATAAAAGTAGTGATGCTACAAAATGGCATAGACCTTCCCATACTAATTAGTTCCCCTTCTTTCGAGTCGAGGCCACCTGTTCTATTATATTAACTAATTCACCTTTTCTCTTCTGTTAACCACTGCAAATATGTATGTATGTAAAATTATGTAGTAGATGCAAGTTTGGAATTAAGTTTCGATTGCATGTTTAGTAAATAAGGATAGTTTAGTACGCCCTCCCCACACTACGTGAGACTGTCACCCGATAGGACAATTCCCAATGAAACGTTTCTTCGTGCACCTTGAACAAAACGCCAATATGGCCCTTATGCCATCCAGGTCTTATAACGTTACATGCATGTTAGTGATAACCCGTAGCGGTGCTTGTACCATTGTTCTCGAAGCAGGCACAGTTTCTTAATTACATACTTCACACACACACACAATTATCAGCTGCGACAAGGTATTATAGAAGGAATAGGACAATGAACTACACGAAACACTAGTAATGATCCCGGTGTCTCAAACAAAACTGAAAACATTCATAAACTGTGCGAGTTTCAAACCCACAGTCTTAAGTGTCCGCGTACCCGCGTGCCAAGAAGCCGACTGACTCGACTTCGACTCTTCTCTTTGCAAACGTTTTGTGATATATAGATAATTATGAAATTATTGTACAACTAAAATTGGAGGGTATGTCTACAATTCCTAATTACCTTCCTTTTGAACTCTCATATGCTTCTGTAGACGATATAAAAACCTTTTCAATTGTTTTTACGATTTTTATCCGCCAGTAATCTCTGGAAGGGCTGCTCCGATGTCGATGCTGTTTTCACCAAGGTAAAGTGTTTTGTCAGCTATAACTTAGGCTGCTTTATTTTGAATTATTATTTTCTCTCGTGAATTTTTTTAAATAAAAATGTAGTTTTATTTCTATCTTACTGAACTTTGTACAGGTAGCTATCAAAACAAGAGTTTGCTGTGTCTATGAGATTTTCTAAAAATTATCCCTAGCCCCATTTTCTCATCTAAAGCAAAAAAAAATGTGTGGACGCTTTCAGTTTTCTGCGAATATTTCGAAAACGTTGAGTAAATTGACAGAAGAGTATATTAAACTATTCTTAGAGACCACAAAAGAAAAGAACTAGAAAATGCATTTTGATTCATTTCGATAGCGCAATTAGATTTGGATTAACTCAATGTCAAAATTGTGTTACTGGAAGCCACCAGGAATGTACGAAAACAGAAGTGTTTACAGCGACCCGCAGCAACGATAATCGTCGCAAACAATGCACGGGGCAGGTAGCGCAGAACAAGGTGAGAGCGGGTGGCAGGGGAAGGTTCAGGGCAGACCCGTCTGGGATACATTGCAAATTCATTTATTTCCTCTAAAATATTGTGATTAATAAATACCCAGACAAAGAGAAACAGAGGCAGACAAAGAGAGGCAGACGCAGATAAGGAAAGACAAGAGGCAGAGTGACAGAGATACGACATGCACAGAGGGAGAGAGACAGAGCGTCAGAAAGTGATGGGCGCAGAGGCAGACAGATCCACGGGCACAGACAAAAGACAGACACAAAGGCACACTGACGTATGGAAGAAAGAAAAAAAAACTTTTCAGGTAACAGGGATCCCCAAAACGTGTATAATGTTAAAATCTGGAAGTCTATTCTTCGATGTATTACATGACTTTACACTACATAGACTACTCTCTTGACACTACGCAAAAGAAAGAAAAATGTTGTTTTGGGAAGGGGAACACTGCTCCCGGAATTCGGATGCAAGCGCACTGCTTCGGAAGTGCCAACCCCACGTGCTGAAGGCAATGTTTTCAAGAATTACAAAAACACGGGACTGGGGTGCGCATCTAAGTTATCCCTTTATAGAGAAAACCCAGCATTACACTACTTTCTAGTATTAAAATTAAATATTTTTTTGCCAACTGACATGTTAATAAATTTACAATTCACGAACGGTATGTGAAAAAGGCATTCGTATTTTTTGGTTTTTCCTTTGAGCGCCAGCTGCATTACAAAGAGTTGTGTCGGCAACCATGTACGCATGTTCATCGTACCTCGAATTACACAAGTTGGATCCTCTTCTACTTTTTTGTTCTTTGCCCACAGAGTTACGAAACAGCACGTTTTCTACATTACTGTGCCCGTAACTACTGTGGAATTTCAAAGACATAAGTTCCCATTTCACAGTGTACATTATCTCAAAGTACTGCATATGGATCAATAAACTTTCCATGTATGGACACACACACGTGAAAAAGTCCTTGGACTGAGTTACGGCGGAAACTCTAACAATGCAGAAGTATCGAAAATGCTGAATGAATTGAATTTAAAATGTAGATAGGCTTTGTATAATCTAAAAATTTGATGCCCAATTTTCGAAATATCGGGGACGTCAACGAAAATGAGACCTGCGCCATTCTCTTCAACGGCCTTTGCACTATTCACCAACACAATTTAATTCAAAAACCTGAAGCCATTTTTTCGAAAACTTTGAAAGAGCTCCAAGACCATGTAAAGTATCCCCCAAAAATAAAATATCGGATGCAAGTTCCAGGGACCACGACATCAAGTAGAACGATTGGGGAATACAAATTTTGGAGAAAGTCGGCAGAACGGTTAATGCGCCAGCGTCGTTTACAGACGGACAAACGTTTTGCCGTCCATCGATTTTTCGGTATCAAGGACGCACAAAACATGGATTCTGGCTACACCACGCGTTAGAGGATTTTTAATTTAGCAACTGGATTTATCCACTTTTTCGTTAACAGGGTCCAGTAATGAGAGTTTTAGTGTAAAAAATTGGCCGTTTTCCGGCGCACGATTGCAATACTTTCTCTTGTTACGTTAGTAAGCGCGAGAAAGTAAAAATTGATTTCGGAGCGGGTGCAACGGAGCGGTGGCCGTCGCAAGGCTTCGCAGCGTACGCAAGGGAAGTCCAGAAATTCCTGCAGAGGCCGTTAATGCTCTTACGCCCACTTCACGCCACGCTGCCTAGCTTGAACGAAACCTTTTGAGGCATTGGAACTGTGGTTCCGCTTCGTTTTTGGTTCCTTCGAGCGGTAGTATTCCTTGCGGTAGATGACGCAGCACTTAGAAGTGTACATACAACAGGTTTACTCCCCATTCACTTCAGCATTCACCACAGTCGCAGTTTTAAAAACTCGACGAGAATGTTCTTGGGACATGAACATCCGCTTCTTGTAATATTCAACTATCACCACACTCATCCTTCCTTGTAACAGTGTTTTCAGCAGATACTTAAAAACAAACAACACACGACTTTTTTCAATCATGTTACTGTATAATATTTCTACTTCTAATATTAATATCTTTAATTCCTTGCCTATAATTCGCATAATTATCGAAAAGTATTGTTATGTTCCTGATTTTACTTTCTCTGCCTACAACGTACGTCGTTAGAAAAATTCGGATTTTTGGGGCCCTGATATCCAAAAGAGCGATAGTGTTACTACTCATGCTGTATCGGTACATACTACCGAAACATTGGTGCTACATCACAATTTCTCGCATTATTTCTCTCACTCTTTTGTTTCCAAAATTCAGAGAGTTCACCTAAAACGACCCCTATGTCATTATTAAGTGTGCTCTATACGGCTGCTCTATACGTACAACATTATAGAAAAAATTAGAGCAATTTTTGAGAATTTTAAAAAAATGAATTTATTTAACAAAGTAGAAATTACGCAAAACTGCTCCGGTTGTCTTTTACAAATTTGTACAAGACCTTATTTTTAGAACATTTCTTTGAAGACAAAAAATCCTACCTATATTTTACTGTTGCAACACTTTTTGCAATTTTCGAAAATATAGAGTTCGCCCGTAATGGGACCAGAGCCACTTTTTAACTCCTTTGCTGCACACGAGATGTTACGAAAACATTTGAAGCAGTTTTCGAGAAAAAAATGTTTAAATACAGCCTATATTTCAGGCAACATTACATGAAATTTCTCATATTTTCGAAAAAATTATTCATGACCTTTTTTCAAGATCTGTCTTTGAACAATTAATTTTATTAAGGGAACATTCTCATTTTTTGGTGTGATTTTCGTTGAACATATCGACGTTTTGTAAATTACAAATGTTTCAAATAATGCTAGAAAGTGTCTTCTATTGTAGCATTAGTAGTTTTTTCCTGGATTTGTGAGACGTATGTCTAAATTTTTGTTTCACCTTCCCTGAATAGCGTTCGAAGTATTTCTTATAGAACCCTGAAAATTCTTCAAAAACACAATGCTTCATACTTGCTAAAACGTAATACCATGTTTGAGGTTCAATGCGTCAAAAGGAAATAATTTATAAGAATATATATTAAAAAATTAGCTAAAATAATATATTCACAAATTCAAAATTTATGTTGTAACCAACACCTTAATGCGCTCACATTCCACACCAACTAATATTGGCAATACTGTGAACAACGGCGACCCTGCAGAGTATGAGAGTTCGTTCTGTTTTGCTGGAGCCGAATGATGCATTGTCTTTAGACAATAGTAATGTACTGCCTCCGCACGTCTTGAGAAATGCGCAGCCATGTTAACACCCACGTCACGGGCTTCCTCCTACCCCACATCCATTTCTTATGCAATAGGGCATTTCTCTACCCAGCATTCTCACCACACACTCCAACTCCAGGAAATCTACGCAAAAGTTCAGAATGTAACGGGATTATCTGAATAATCGAACTTTGTGAGAACAGCATTCACGATATATTCACGGAGACATCAATGACCCTTCAATGCTAGACAAATTGATTTCTGTAATTAAGAAAAAGTACAGTAGACGATAAACATTCTCAGTACAGTAAAAGTACAGTAAACGAAAGTACAATAAAACAAGTAAAATATTAGAAGCCACTACTTCTGACTTCACACAAATGACAGCAGAAGGTATCCTGGCACCAGTGACAAGCTCAGTTTGATAAGTAATCAGCCTGTAGTTCAGATTACAAGACTTGCAGGTAAACTGGATACCCAAATAAAAATATCTAGTTCTGCTAAAACAGTATATACTTTCTCCCAATATTTCTAACTTTGACAATTTTCGAAAATTACAAGAGTTCACCGAAGAAGACATCTGCGGAGACTTTTTAAGCGTCCATGACTCTTTCCGAGGAAATATTAGAGAAAAAAATTCAAACCTATTTTGAGAACAATTTTTTATATAAATGGCTTTTTTTTTGCAAAAAGTATGCGATAACTATTCGTTTTTTATCCATTAACGATCTTATTTTAAAATCTATTTTTACAATTGATTTACGGTAATGATCTATAGCATTAATACTCGTACAGTACTATCTGCTTTCATATTTTTTTTCGATTTTCAAAAATACATAGTTCTCCGAAAATGGAATCTGTACATTTTTTTAGCTTCCTTCGCTATATCCGAGAGGGTGAATTGTAAAAAATTAAACTCTTTTAAAGAAAACAATTATTTAAAAATTAGCTGCATTTTTAACGAAAAATGATTAAAAAAAGTTTAATCACCATCCTTTTTTGAAAATTTGGACAGACAAAAAACGGACAGACACATAGACCAAGACTCAGAAGCAGACAGACAGACGCACAGATATGCACAATGACAGTCGCAGATTGACAGTCAAGCTCAGTTGACAGTCAGTCAAACGTCAGACAGTCAAACGCAGGTTGCGAGGCACAAACTGACGGACTGTTTTCAGTCAACCAATTTTTCGGCATCAAAGACCTACCCATAATTAAGACTAAAAACGGTACTCATTTCTTTACATCATTGTACCATTTGGATAGTGGATTAATGATTGTTTTTTAAACTCTTTATTTCATAAAATATTCGCAAATAAATATGAAGTTTTGTTAATTTTATCTCCGTCTGAGAGTCCCTTGTTTTTTTCTCGTCGTTTCCTTAATCCAAAGAGAAAGTGCTTACAATACTTTCCTTTACTTCCAAGCTGTAAATGCAGAATTCACTCGCACATAGCTGTTTCTACTATTTAGGAAACAAACATGAATGTTACGATTACTTAATTTGATGGTGCCAAGACAGTAGTAGAAGAGTAATGCTCTTTGTTATTTAAGAAACGAACTGAGCACGGAAATGACTTGCCGATTTACCTCTCATTTAAATCGTGAGAGAGCAGGAAAACGAGAAACGAGCGAGAGGGAGCGAGAAAGACAACTATTGGCCAATTCTCAAAACACTACTCGATTTCAATTTTTAAAGTAAATATTTCAATTCTGTCATTGTATCGAATCATAAAAAAATATGTTTGTCATGAAATTATTAAGATGGCCACACTAAGAATGTAAACTTTAATTCAGGGACTTCATCGGCATTAATCACTGAAACGCTGAAATAAATGTAACGAGTCCGATAACAATTCTCGATTTTTTCAAGAAATAAACAATTAGAAGTTATAAAAACGAAAAGCAGAAACAACAGTTTGTAATAATTTGCCTTGTGAGGAGCAATGATGACATTTTCGGTTGAAGAATAGGAAACATCGGCTAACGTTCGAAAAAGGAAGAACACGCGACGGCAAGTAAGTCAATTATGTAATTTCAATAACAGAACACCTATGCATTCAAAATGTTTCATTACAGACACTTGCTGTCGTATTCACAATGACCGAATCGCGTGATAAGAACTCCAAAACGCACACCTTTCTGTACACAGAAATATTGCGCAGCTTGTTATGTAGTTCTAATCTTGGGCCAGGTCTACCGGTGGCGTATCATGGCTACTATCCAAAAATGAGATGGGAATGCGGGACATGTCGAAACGGTTTTCTCTTAGTTTTATTGCTCAACAATTACTCTGATTTTTAAGTGCATGACAAAATTTAAAGATCTACAACTGAATGATGTGCAGAAAACATTCAAGCCACAAGAATATTAAAATAGCATGGAAAGATGAGCCATACCTGACAATTTTGAGCAGCATCGATTCACGCCGAAAATGAGATGTGAAAGTTGTGGCTGTAGAAAAGTTCTATATATTCACAATAAGGAAAATTAATTAAATGGAATGATTAAAAAAAGAAAACTTTGTTTTTATGCATTCGTATTTTTGCGATTTACATACATAACGATTAAGTCTCTTTCGATAGTACAATTTATTAAATTGATCAATAAAATCTTATTCTACTACTTAGAAACTTTTTTACATCATGTAACTATTAAAAAAATATTTTATTGACAAATTGTATTTTTAATACAATTGTAGACTATTCATATAATTAGAAATCTACAGTAGATATTACAAAATCTCCAAACTTTTTAAATATTTATAATGATATTTAATATGTAGATCGTATTTAAATGTGTGGTGCTGTGTGCTTATGTACAATTTGAGTTGTACTGTGATTGGCTCAGATACATTTGCGTGCAAAAAAGGCGTAGTTTCGATTCGTAATGTTGAAATGTTTAAAAAACCAAACCAATGATGCAACCCGCACTGCATTTATGTATAACGGGATAGGGTGGCAGTCGATAGAGACATTCCTGGCGCGGCCGCACGAGGCCGGGTGAGGCCGGGTGAGGCAGGGCAAGGAGGGCCACGGTGCGACGGGCGAGGCTCAATGGGAACGCGGAGTTGCGAGGTTCGGGTCGGAGCGCGGGGGGGGGGAGGAGGCGGTAGTATAAACAAAATTACTTTCATTTCCCACTATAGAATTCGCGCATTTTCCTGGGAATACCTTTTCAGATGAATTTGTAATTAATGCACACGCAACGTCGAGTTAGCTTGAATATAAGCGAAATTAATATACTAAAAAGTAACTTAACTTAAATATAAAATTTCATTTTTATTTACTACATTAAAATTAAAGCTGACTTTCAAGCAAACAAACAAATTCATATTAATTTGTGAGAACATTGCCTTTATGTTAAGTGCTAATTTTAAACTAGTTTGTAGTTAAAATATTACAGTAATTGACGCGCAATTTAATAAAAAAGTTAACAAAGAGCAGTGCAAATTTGTATTTCTCGTTTTATCTTAGATCTAATAAGAGGTCGTTTTCAAAATGTTCAACTGTATTATAATTTACTAGGCTCTTTTTCCTTATTAATATACGTGTTAATTTGTTAATTAATGTGTCTGCCGTGTAACAACAGCAAAAATGTATCAAACTTATTTTTTGAAAAAATAATTTTTTTTGTTGATTTACATGGGTGATTTAAATAATCGATAATAACAATTGTTAAGTCTTTAATGTCACAATTTCACGAATTAAAAATAGGTTTTAATTTGATTAAATTCGACACTATCGAAAAAGAAATACCATTTACGTGAAGTGTGTGTGTGTGTGTGTATCATCAATGTATATTTAATCAAATTAAAACCTATTTTTAATTCGTAAAATTGTGACATTAAAGAATTAACAATTGTTATTATCGATTATTTAAATCACCCCTGTAAATCAACAAAAAACGGAGATTCCGTTCCGACACTATTCCATTTTGCAAATTTTTGAGGTGCAAATACGTCTCACATTGTAGTAGAAAATATATCTAAACTAATGCATCCCTGTTTGTCCGTTATTCATGACCGCGCCATTCATGCGATCGCCATAAAACTTTAGCATGCACTCCCATATTAAAACTTTAGAATGCACTCCCGCGAACGTTTCTGGCTTTTTTTGGTTTCGTTCCCCATAGGGGCAAGGGGGGGGGGGGGGGCAAACCGGGATTAAAACATTATTCACATATCCTTTACTTCTCAATAAAAAATCAACATTCCAAAGGTTCTAACTTTACGATATTACAAACTCAAGGAGAACTTTAAAAGGATTGGCACCGGCAGCGCCGGGCGGGTAAAATATTAATAACCATTCCTAGATTATTAAAAGGAAATAAGTTAATTACCGTGTAATTACTACGCTTATTAATATAAAATTCTGCTTGATTAAAAATTCCCTGTAAATCAATACAAATTCTAAATTGAATAAGAAATTCAAGGGGGAAGATCCCAACAGATGTGCCATTTGAATTCAAAGGTTTCCAGTTTCCAGTGCGACTCGCTTTCGCAATGACCAACAAAGCTGGGACAGGACCTTACAAGGGCATTCGCTGCAAGTTCGGGGGGCTGGATTTGCAGAATGTGTGCTTCTCACATGAACCGTGTGTGGCCAACTCACGCGTCGGAAAACCTGATTTATGCCTGTACGCAGCAGACGGAAAAACAAAAAATATCGAGTGTTCACAAGCACTCGAATAAATATAATAAAACGATACCTTAAACTGTGTTGCATACGAGAATGAATAAGTTTTAATGAAGATGACAATGTAAATTGAATGTTAACATAATGATCTTCATTGAATTTATTTTCTCCTGAGATCGCAGCAACGTGTGACGGGTAAGCTAGTAGAAAATAAACACGTCTCAAATACGTTCCGTCTGTAACTTGAACACCACTTGAAATTGGACACTTTCCAAATTAAGAATCCAAGTGCTTGACTTTAAGAGATTTCACTCTTTTTGTCAGTGGCCCTCAAATTCGAAGTTTGTATTTCTCAACAGGTGCAGCAACATTTTGGTCCCTCCCCTTTACTTGAAGACGGTTTTAAATTTAGAAACGCAGCGTATGTGAAATTTTGTTGACGTGTGGATTTCATGGCTACTATGAAACATACCTGATCCAAAACCATCAACACACCACCCTACCAACTGACGAAAAAGACGCACGAGCGAGGAAATGTATTAATGTTACACAGACCTGCGGACTTATAACCCGCAGAAGCAAGTTTTAAATCTCAAATACGCAGAAACAGTCCGTGTTTAGAAAGGTTCGCCGGAACTACAGGACTGTGCAATGTAATCTAAATCATTTACTTGCTGAAAATTGAGTTTTACGCAAATTCTAGAATATAAAATTTGTTGGTTTCATTGCGTCTTTCACATGTCATTACGTCAGGTTGGATTTCATCTGCAGAGCATTTTGATCCCTCACTTTCGTCATGCTCAAGATGATGACACTTTGATGTTTGTCAAATTTATCTCCCGACTTATCAAAGATTCCCACAGGATTAGTCAGGGCAACTTCCTTGCTACCTCTTTTTTGAAGTAACATTCATTATTAAATCAGTTCGTTTACCTCAAATAATTAGACATTCTCAAACAAAGCGAAATTAATGTAAATGTATTTATAGGTTTAGTCGCTAATGACCTTGATATCGAAGCGACCATAAATAAATTTAAATTTAAAAAAATAAAAAGCGAAACAAAATCGGTTATCAAACGAGGTCCAGAACTCGTAATCATGCAACATAATTTCTATTGAATCCATCGCCCAATACAAGCGAAATGTGTCAGCAAAGATAATTACAATGAAAAAATAAGTTTTTTTAAGTGTTCAGAATAATTTGAAAACTACTGAATTAGGTAATTTTACATGTCGATAGAACTGCGAAATGAGATCTTTAACAAAAACTGGACCCTAAAATCTTCAGGGGATCGATATTTTCGGACATGGACTAAAGTAGAGTGCAAAGCCCCTCGTCATCGACAATAATGACTTCGGTTACGACTTGTGCCAGTGCCATGTCGCCAACACGATTTCTATTTCTTCTGAAGTTCATAATTTCGATGTACAGATTCGATGTATATTCAAGTATTATCATCAATCAGGAAATTCATAGCAGATTTTCAATGTTTCCTTTATTCTCTACAATGAAGCTGCCTACGAATAAAAAGGTACCACTGCAACGAACTGTGGAACCAATCGAATTGTCAGACATTTCCCGCTGGCTGATCAGTGTTAAAAGTGTTGATAGTAAGTAACTGCAACCTAAAAATCTCACCCGTGGCAAAGTACATGCTAAAGATTTGTGAGGAAATATCCTACGCTTGACAAATTATATAATGCTCTCGAGAGGCACCAATTACATTCTTACAAAATGAATACGCGTAAATGATCCAACTTTTATCTGAGGACAGTGCAGAAGGCTCGCATCGCGCATGCGGTATGATTATACAGAATGTAGTTATTCGATAAGCGATTGTCCAATAGATCTTTCCGAAAATACATAGCATTTATTTGGAAGGTTTGCTACACCCACTCGTGAGTAATGTCTTGATTTGATCTTGAGAAAAACAAGAACGTTGATTTTCTAGCTGAGAACTACAGATGTATCAACACAATATGTCGTAATTCTGTTTGACGTTCCTCAGTGAACAATTTTTGTCCCCTGTAGTTATTGGGATAACCCCTTTCAGTTTTTGTCACAAGAGGAGGATTCATTGTTCACTACAGTTTACACAAACCAACAAACAGCTTCTCAAATGTGAGACTTGATCAAACAAAGTGGGTCATTACCTGAAAGCAACCACAGCATAACTCAAAAATTACTACAGCTAGTTCACCAATCAGAACAAAGCCAAAAATGCAAATCGCCTGGATACAATGTTAACCCCACTGTTTCCATTCTAATTGCACACAACGAAGAAGGGGGAAACAAATTATAATGACATTACTCCATTTTAAAGAACAGGGCCAATTGAAACAAACTGTATGGGAATATTTACCTGCACTGACAAATGCATTAATTTCTCATGCTATCACATTTGTGAAAATGGGGACAATAATGTGCTGTACTTCGTGAAATCATATAGCAAGATTTATCGGCAAGCTTTATCGCGACTTTCAAGTGCAAGGAGACTACAGATACATAGTTGCTCATGGTTATGCTGAACGAAAAGATCGATCATCTTTGTTTGAACCAAATTGCATTGCCATCCGGTTAGAAGTAACTAAACAAAAAAAATGCTAAGGACACACGCACTTTGTTACACCTATCGCATCACCACCTCCATCCCTCCTACTCCATCTAACAAACTGCATTCATATGGCTTCGAATAAGATGCATCAGCATCACACTTCCAAATTTGGACACCAACAAACAGAAATTGGAGCACATCACAAGAACTATTTTTCTGACATCAATTAGCTTTTAGAATAACAAGAACAGCAAAAGTGTGAGCTACGATTATGATGTACCACTTGAATGGTAACCAAAATTGATAACTCTGTGGCATAAGTGAGGACTTCCTTATTATTGTTTCTGTTCGTTTGTTTCGAACATGGCTTTTATGTATTTTGATAGTGTAGAAGAGTTCGCATAATATAACATCAATATTTATTTCTAATTTTATGTTTATATTATACAATATTAAATCCACAAGTATAATATATATTATAGAATGCAAAACGACAGGACTTGCAAAATTCCCAGGTGTATTCGCAAATTCCCCCATAATACTTCAATTTATTATTTATGTGTTTTTAGCAATTCCATAATTACGTACAAATCATATTAAAAGCTCATCGCCGAAGTGTACGTACTCGTGTGGAAAAGGAGCATTACATAAGAGGAGCCCATTCGTCTGCTCCGTCGGAGGCGCGCGCCACGTCCACAGCGGCGGCGGCGCCTGGCGCGCAGGGAGGGAGGGAGGGGCGGAGGACAACGGCCAGTGAGGCGTGACGCGACGCGGAGACCCGTTAGCCCCGCGGCGGCGACATGCCGCGGCGCGCCGACGCGGAAGGCCGGGCCGCCTGCCGTAAGCGCCCGCCTGCCTGCGGCGGGGCGGGGCGCCAGCTGCGACCCGCGGGGGTGAAAGGTCATGGCCGCGCTGGCGCTGGCGGTAGCGGCGGCGGCGCCTGAGATCGATGTCTCCCCTTCCCCGCCGCCCGCTCTCCCTCCACTGCGGCGCCGCGGCCGGTTCTGCGGGACCCCCCCCCCCCCCGCGAGGCGGCCACTCGCCAGCCACGTCCCGTAACTCGGACACCGAATAATTCTGGAATCCTCGAGCGGGGTCGTGACCGCTTCCTAAACGCTCCTTCCGGGCTCCTGCGAGAGAAACCTCCGATTCCGGGAACCCGGATACCACGAAAGCGGGCTCCCCGCATTCCTCCTCTTGGCGCACGTAAAACCACTCCTCGGTGCCATCGCGGGACGAGGGGACGCCGCTACCTTCCGTCCACCTCGCCGCGCAAAGAAACTCTCAGGTAGTAAGGGCAGGTAAAAACCGTGGAGCGAACGGACCGGGCGCGCCTCGACAGAGAGAGAAAGAGAGGGAAAAAGGCGCCGCTCAGAACAGAGGGCCTTGCGGCTTCAAATCAAGTCGCTCGAGATCTCACGAACGTAAGTGGCGCAACTCTCCCAGACACATTTCCAACAGACGAGACCCACGGGCTCTCTTCATTTGAGTTGTGCACGAATGGAGAGCAACTTCACATCTAAAGTTGTTTCATGTGAGAAACCAATTCACTCACTACAGCAGGCAATAATTATACAGTTCGAAGATTGTTTCTTTGTTTGTTGTTTTTTTGTTACACAATCGTAACAGCGTTGGACGACAACGAGTATACATGGATAGCCTCCACGTACTTCAAGCCATGGATCGGCATTAAACCAAAAGTCCCGCCCATTGCGTCTGCCGGTGATGGGATCGCCGAGCGATTAGAACTGGGGTGGCGCGCCTTTGCTTCGTCACCGCGCACATAAAAGAAACCGCGACTGGGGCCGGGGCGGGGTGGGGCGAGAGGCGGCGGCGCCACCGCCGGCGGTCGGTCAGCGGGCCGAGAAAACCCACCCCCGCCTCCGCCGCAGCTGAGCGAGAAAGTGCACGCGAGCCCGACCGTGGTGGGGCGGGGCGAGGAGGGACGAAGAGGGGCGGCGCTTGGAAAGGCTCGAGGTGCGGGGCGCCCGGGCGCGACGAGAGCGAGCCGACACCACGAGGACTGCACTCGTCTCTTCATTCAAATTACCACTCGCACAACGACAGACAATTACATTCTCCGAACGAACGAATTTACACGGGCAGGTTTACTGCTTACGACGTTCAATGCTTTAGTGCAATGAAGATGGAAACTGCCACGCAAATGAAACGACGCATATTAGCCTCTTCAGAATGCTTCACACTTTTCTCATAAGTTTCCAATATATGACGATTAGAAATTAAAATTATTATTAGGAAATTATATTTAACAATAATGATAATAATTTAATTCACTTAGTCAATGAACAGTAAAAACTGTGACATACGTGGGAGGAGTACAATCTGCAGACGGGTTATGTATAAATATTAATAATATCAATAGGATCATTTCTGCGAATAAATTTGCTCAACTCTCGAAGCACTTACCTCAGAAGAATAAAAAACGTTTTACATACGTCCATACAGGAACAGAATGTCAAAAGTAAGTATGATGAGAACAGTGAAATATATAATGTAACTGGTTTGTTACAATTCATTATACGCAGAGGGCACAGGTAAATAAATAAATTTAAGTAAATCATTAAATACTTACACTAGGATTTATTTAACCATGCATTTGAAGTAAATCAGCTGTTCCGGTTTCATCCAATCGGGAGCTAATATGTCGCCACAGTGACGTCACGGGGACGTTCAAGCTCCCCATTGGACAAACCCGTGAACAGCTGATTTACTTCAAAAGCACGGTTAAATAAATTCTCGTATAAGAGGTTGCGCAACATGGATTTTGATGCTGCATAAAAGTTTTTTTCTATGGATCAAAGACACAGACACTGACCATAGAAATGAAGGATCCTCCATAGCTTCTGGATTAATGTGAAAATCAACCAACAGGTTAATTCAGACACATTCATTAATTATTAATTATAATTTTTCTTAAAATCTTGAAAGCCACAGATTTTAAGGGAACATACTGTCGTGTACTATTTAAATACTTTTTCTCATGCTTAAATAATTGATATAAAATTCTGATATAATAGTTTTAATAAGATATGTTGCAACTTAATGTACATAAAATCAATCAAGGCTAACCAGCTTTCTAAAAGAAGCAACAATGTAAGTATCGTTAAAAATAGACATATTAAGGAAATGTTTGTGACTTGATTGTACCAAAGCAGCAATTAGTTTCCCTCAAAAAATAGCAAAAGACAAAAATATCCAGATTACGATTACTTCAACTCTCAATACAATAACTGCAAATATTGTCAGAACTTATGGGATTGAAAGAATCATATGAGTACATTCCTGTACCATACTAACCAGTAACCTACATCTACTGCTACAAACATCAATTTCCATTTTCTGAGGGAATAACTTCAAATATTCAGAAGATTTTGAATATTGAGACAAATTAATAAATCTTAAATAAGCAATTCCCAAAATATTCTATACAAAGAGGAGAGAAAAATTGTAGATTCAAAATTTGAACTTCTAAATTCGCTAACATCATCACAAATTTTCGTTTGAGTGTTTGTATAATAGTGTACTTCGTAATTCAAACTACCATCCACTGACATGCAGATCCCATTTTCAACTATCAATCAAGTTGACAAAATGGTAACCATGACAACTTCAGATGACATTGAGATTACCATGGAATGATTTTTGCATTGCTTTATTGAAAAAGAAACTCATAAACTCATAATTTCAACTTCGTGGCTTCCTTGGATGGTGTCTGAAAGCAGGGAAATCTACAGTAATGATAACAACACTGTTTAACAAATCTTAATAAAATAAAGTTGTAATGTTCCCTATAGTAAAGCTCTCCAAACGCCAATAACAGCAATTTTTCAGATCACACCCATATATTAAACCAAGAAAAAATACCACAGCCGCAGAGTTGAGGTTGTGTCAACACTGCAAAAAGAAATTTTCAAAATCCTAGCATCAACCAAAGATTTTACTATTAAATTTCAATAATATGGTAATCATCCATAATAGAAAAATGAATAATGTGCAGAGTACTTTACTACAAAATGCTGCAACATATTTTAGATCATTCCAATTATGACACATTGATAAAAGGTGAAGGTACCTAAGGTGGTTTCTGTAAGTATGAAAGTCTAGTTCAATTAACAGAAAAATTGCACACATTTTGAATTGAATATGCAAAACTTAAGTGATTCAGAAAGAAATATTTTGAAGGTAAATTTTTGTATTTAACTTTACTAACTCTTTGTGAAATTATTTACTAATTATAAATATTCAGACCAAATCATGAGTAGTGGCTATCAAAGACTGACAAAATAAAAGTTCCTTTTTCTCTATTTTCTCTACTGAGCTCTTAAATTAACAATCTTCTTAAAACAAATGTAATACACCTAAAGAACAAAATCTAAATTTATAACGAACTTTCATGGGTTATCTAAAACTCCAATAAACATGAAGCTTTACCAGTACAAGGTACATTATAGAAGAACTTATCTTTGGTGTTCTCTAACATCTTTCCCATTCAAAAGACGACACCCAAAAACATGGAAGAAGTAGTACATTCAAACATTCAGACAATTTGTGCAAAAATGAATTTGATTATGAATAAAATGTTCACAAATAATTCCTTCAAAACAATATTCGCTTTGTAGAAATATATTATCCTCTCAAAGGATCCAAAGTGAAAGTAATAAGGTTTGAAATAAGGTGATTTTGCAACTATTCAACAGCAAAGCATTTACTCTATTTTGAACAAAATTACTTAAGCTTTAAACAGATCTGATAGTAAAAGTTGACCAAACAGATGCAGAATTCACAAATAATTTTAAAATTTTAAGCTGGCATTTATTACAAGTAATTCTCAAAGGTAACAGATATATTGAACAGTATTGTAAGGATATCTTTTACACTAAAAACACTTTACATTACAAAATATTAATTTTACAAAATTTTCTGGAAGGAACGGAGAAAAGCAGGCTAATACTCTAGTAGTTCTTGATGCCCCTAACCATCGCAATAAAAATCACTCAGAAAATATTTTCCAGAATACATTTTGACCCCAAGATTAATCATCTTTAACTACCATAAAACAGGGTAACTTTGGACATTTAAAAAAATTGAACATACAACACTACATTAAACATTAAAAGAGAACATTCACTTTGAAATATCTAGTTGCATTACACAGGGCATACTCAGAGCTTATTTTGAAATATTGCTTAATGTATCAATTCAAAAAACAAAAAAAAAAAATACGCTGAAGATAAACCTAAAACTGAGTGAAATTGGACACTATGGCTTGCAGTGAATGTCAATCATTGTTTCAGTGAATACCAATTGTTTGGTAACTGTTGGTCCAGGAAATGTGAAGTTTGGGCATTTTAAATCCAATGCTTCATGTAGATTACATTTTTATTATTAATGTTATCAAAAATTACAGATCCCCCATATGTGGTAACAGGAAACTGTATTTGCATCTGTCTATAGTTTCCATAACTTTTTTAGAGTTGGAAGAGTAGAAATCATGTCATCTAATGATATTTCGTAAACATCTTTATCAGTTTTCACAAACACAAATCTCTTTCCATTAAGTTACATGAATCCTGCATTGGCTAATTATCAATAATTTCAAAGTTTCCCTTATGAATCCATAAACTTAATATAAGCCTGAAGACGGGTCTAAACCGGAGACCCGAAACGACCCTAGAAATATTAAACATTAATATAATATAAATTGAAACAAATTCCATGATTTAAGATCGAAGGATTTGATTCGTCATTTGACAGCTGTTTAAATAAATCATAGTTGACTAAGGAATGTTATATAAGTGGTTCAGTGCAATAAGATAACCAATAACTTGAACTGTTATTGTATACTAGTAAATCATATCAAGGAAGAAAATTAAAACATTTACATAAATGTTTCAATGTTCAGGGAGACATTTACATAAATGTTTCAAATGTTCAATGTTATACCCTTGTCAAAAATTGCTCTATTTAACGGTAATGAAACTTATTTTCACTGTTCAGGGAGATGACAATTTTTTTTTAACATAAAAGGGGTAAATTTAGACACTTTGCTTTATGATCTGATGTTTAAATCACATAAAAATGTTGATCAAAATATCGACACTATTGATCAACAAATAAATACAGTCTAGGTCTATAATAGAATTATTTTTAAAATCCCAAGCAATAGTTTATGCAGTTAACTAAAACCTTCCCAATCCTTTCAATATTAATTACAATAAAAATATCATCCTGAACAAAAGAAATCCATGCACCATTCTTTCACCTCTTACTACTAGGCATTGTCACGAGTTCAAATATGTCATTTGAAAGTTTTCCATATACGAAGTCATACGAAAGTTTTACACATCAATTCTTATTCATCATAAAGCATTGGTAACAAAATGATGTTCTGAATAGTGAATTTATATTTTCAGATTGAGGATATGTTCAAGAAACCAGTGTGAATCAAACAAACACCTTACCAAGCACATAGGCTCTTTTGAAAGAAATTTTTTTTTTCAAACTTCAAAATCCATTTACCTTAAAAATTTTTGCAGTAGGTTTCATGTTTTCTTAAGATATTTGTAGAGAAAGCAAAGAAACACGTTAAATATTTATCTAGGTAATACAAAAACAATTTTTCAACATTTATGAATTTTTCGTTGTTCCTTCATTTACTAAATATCTCTCAATTGTACGATCATCTGTTAGAGTATTACTAAGATAAAGTCACTTACAACCTTCACAAAAAGGAAACAATAGAAATATTTAAGCAAATGGTTGAAGAAAGCCAAATTTTTACTGAAAGACAGTCTAAACATCTTGCCGATTCTTTCTAAAGACATTACAACATGCCTTTAACAATTCAATGAATCTTCTCAAAAAAGGGCACTTTCTACACTGAAGTTCCTATGCAACCACCGTTCTGACACTTAATTGCATACCGATGTAATAAATTTCTTCAGCTTCGTATAGTACATACAAACCAACTTTGGCTTTAATGATGAATATTCTACAAAACATTAGAAAGAAAACTGAACGAAGTAATAATATGATTCTCAGATATACTTCTTGGATACTTCTAATTTACATAACATCTCTCAGGTAGCATCATAATATTTTATACTAATTTTCTTAACAAGGTAAAATGAAATGTTTGTTTCACTTCAAATCAATCCAAATGTTCATTGTAACAGAAGGCATAATAGATGTGTGAATTGTAAGAGATTTAGTCTATATTCTTGCGGAATACATAATAATAATAACCTATTTTTGAAGGAAGAAGAAAATCAAACTTCCATGAACAGAACAGACAACGCCTGACAATCATGATTTAGACTCAGGAAAATACAATATTAATAACAAAGATAAATGAATACGAATCACTCACGCTCATTCTCTCATTAACACACTAATAACATGAACAAACTGTAAACACATCATGTATGTTGTTTGAACAGCAAGCCCTCCATGTCACTACCAAAAGAGCACAGCACCTTGCAGAGGTACCACCATATTGATGTAATCTTTTCGGAATTTAGAATTATATCTTTATTTCCTGGCGGAAAATAATTAACATAGATTGTTTACAGACTCAAATAGTGATCCTTTTGACGGAACAATGGGCAGAAATGTTAATGTCAAACACATATTTGACATATGTCATTACATGATGTGGATACAATATCTCAGCTTTTAAGACTGAAATGAGAAACAAACATGATGAATTTACCTCATTGAAGGCCATACTTCCAATGCGTTTTCTTCTAACGCTGGAAGAGACCTTGTTGCAGAATTGCAGAGTGTGTTATTGTTTTGAACAGGAATGTTTACACATGGATTACCACATCAGTACACGACCACTTTGTAAATTTTCACTAATTTCACTAGCCAAACATTTTCACAAATACTTGTTTATCACTTACACACTTGAGACGCATCACACGTCGACAGCGATAAGCGCATTCCTCAGGTGGGAATTTTGACCTCTTATTGTAAAACGTCCAGCAAATATTGACACGAATAAAAACTAGCAGTTAATGGATAACATTAAAGAAACAAAACATCATTAAACATCCACCGTTTGCGAGGGCGAACTTGGCAAACGAAGTGCCCGTTATAGTGTTAGATTCCACAGCAGAATATTCACCACACGTAAGAGCGCCATTTTGTTTTGATGTCACTACAGACGCTACACACCTTCAGAGCTGCGGAACAACTTGCACAGTAAAAATTAGGGCGCTCTAGGGAAACAATATAATCCGATAATGAAATTGTCTTTGGCACCGTAATGAGCTTTACACACCTACACTTATCCGATGTAGACAGAAAATCATGTTTATAAGTGAGACATTTACATGTAGGGCCAATGTATACATCCGCGTAGCAAAGGTTAAGATATTAGGCAATGCAGATACAATCCACGCGGGCAAGTATTTGGTCATGGGTCATGAATGGCACGGAGGTGCAAGTAGTAAGAATGTCATAGTACGTAATCAATCTTATATAGGCTCAAGACTTTAAAATTAATATTCTACGCAATTTCCTACTTCAATCATTTGAGAGATACTTTAATAAAACACGTAGTTTTCATGTTATGAGAGACATTACATTTTCTAAATGCATATTCTACATTCCGAATATGATGAGAGGGCGTAATATGTCTCTCACAAAAAAGTATATTTGTAGGTACGATATGATCATGATATAGATGCCTGCACAGAACAGAAGAGTTCTATGTTTCAAGGAAATCGATGTATCAAAGTCCCTGGTAGGCTACCTCCTAACTAATGTAAGATATCAAGATTTATAAAATATTGAATATGCCAACACTTAGGGGAAGGCTAGAATCAATTAGGATTGGAGGCGTGTCGTGGGCGTCACGTAGGGTGTTCGCGACGCTTGAGGGTGTCGTGTCTGCCCTCTACACGTGCCACGGTCTGAGTCACCCGGGGGCGGGGGCGGTACCTGCAGGTTCCCGGGCACCATTTCCTTCCCGGAAGGGTTGCTCGCGGGTGGTGGCTACATCAAAACCGGAAGCAATATTCCCCGTCAGACAGAATCAATACATTTTTTTCTCCTCAGGAGAATCCGAGTCTGTAGATGGCAAGCGAGCGAACGAGGAGTTGCTCGCTGGGCGCTGGTGGGCGGCGATGCGCTTCTGTCGGCGAGGCGGCGCGCCCGCGGACGACGTCGACGACCGCCTATTGATTCCTCGTCGGCGGCTTGCGCGCCACCGTCGAATTCTAGTCGCGCTCCCGAGCACCGTGCTCTGGGATCCAGGTCAGGGCGGCGGTAGGCGCGGGAGTGCGCGAGCGCGTGTTACGATGGAAGTTACGTGACTGCACGCGGCACGCACGAGCCCAGAGCGCGGCAGGCGCGGACGGCGGCGGAGCACAGCGCGGATGCCCCAGCGGTGCGCCGCGGGCGCGGCGTGCGTCTCGTAGGACAATGCTCGCGGTTGACGGGCCGGTGGCTTGCCAACAATGTGCCAGGCGGACGCCGCATCGATGCGTCCGTTGTTGGACGATGTTTCCGTGGAGACGGGCTTCGGGCCGGAGGACACGGCGGTGGGCCATGGGGAGAGGTCCACGGACCACGAAAGTCCTCTGACGACTGTCGCCCTCGTCGAAGAGGCACCTCCCGGCCCCGTCGCCGCCGGCGGTCTCCTCAACACCTCAGCGGAGACCGAGGACCAGGACGAAGTCAGTGAAGAACTCCTCAGCGGTCCGGCTACGGAGCTGGAAGATGGGGATCCATCGTCCAGCATGCCTCCCGACCCCTTAATAAACACCCAACGGGGCAAAGAACATCCTCCCGGCCGATCTCGCACTGAAAGCTCTTGCAGCATCAGCAGCAAGAGTAGTTGTAGTAGCAAGAGCAGTACTTCCGCAAGCAAAAGTTGTGCAACTCAGGGAAGTAAGACTGGAGGTCTAAGCGGTGTCCAAAATTCTGTTAGCAATGTCACACGTTCCGCCAAGGGTTCGGCGCAAGCCGCCGTGACCCTCCCCCGGGCTCTGAACAATAGTACTTCTGCCAGCGCATCCTCGACCAGTGCGACCAAGAAACTCATCTCGTGTACGGTTCGCGATCCTGGGGAGCGCCTGCGCATTCTGAAGGAGCGTGTGGAACGCGCCATCCGGGTAAGTGACTCCAACGCCTAGCTGCAAAGCGATCTATAGAACACCCTGGCAAGCTGAGCACTTACCATTGATACGATAATTCCCAGCGAATGCCTGGCACATGGAAAAACTCATATTTGCCTCTATTATTTTGCACTTAAGCAAACTGTTGTCATGTACTAACGCTATTAATTATTATTATTATTATTATTATTATTATTATTATTATTATTATTATATAAGTTACCCACAAGTAGATATTATTAAATAATTTGGAATATTTTCATTTTCATAGATTTTATTTCGTGAATTTGCCTGTTTATATTATGCTGTATTTTGAATCGCTCAGAAAAGTACCCAAAATCGCATTCATCCCAAAATTGCAGGCACCGCAAAATCGCATATTTTTTCCGCAGCATCTAGTCGGTGCCCCAACGTCTTGCCCCAAGCCACTTTACCCGAGCGTATGTCTCTTGTCGCGACAAAACGAAAATTAGTGATGCTACAGAATGACACACTCTTTTTCGTAGTAAAGTATTCTAATTTCCTTGGTGAGGACTGGCTTTACGGTTTTGCCTCATCCTCTTGCCAGCTGCCATCTATCCCCCCCCAAAGTACATTTTTTTGACATTTCCTCAATTTTTCGTTTTCCTAATAGTGGAACCGAAATATTACTTTAAGAATATTAAAGATGAGTAAAACATCGTCATTAATGGCTATTTTCATTGAAACATTTGGAGCCGTTTTTAAGAAAATGGCATTTAAGCTTTACTGTATATGCGAAATTTGAAACTTTTCACAGAAAATGTTTAAGTTTTCAAAAATTTTCATTGAAAGTCATTTGAGTTACTTTAACTTGCAAATGCAATAGTGTTTACAAATCGCTGGATAAACATATTAAAAGATTGAGAGATATTTAAATAAAATACATTAGTTTATTTTTTGAAAAAACAAAAGAATACAGCAAAATGAACTTTCTCAATTTTAACAGTACAATTATCACTATCCCTACGAAAAGTTTGAAGATAAAATTTGGAGCCATATTTAAAAAAATTATGTTTGATGGTTTCTGAAACTGCGGAATTTTGAGCTCATTTTAATAAAAAACAGTTGAGTTTTAGAGAAACTTTATATTACGTTATTTAAAGCACATGTACTCATAAATACAATAATGTGAACAATTGCCGCTAATGTAAATTCTAACAAGTAATAGTTACAAAAATTACATTTTTGTAATTTTTGAAAAAACCAAAAGAATCGAACACTATAGCGCTTATGTCATCCTATAAAGTGTATTTAGCACTATCCCTACCAAAATTTTAAATATTAAATTTGGAACAGTTTTTGAGTAATCAGGTTTTTGTAATGTTTTAAAATAGCAAACATTGCTCGCAATATTGCTCGAAAACTACTCAATTTTTTTTAAAAGTACTGACATTATTGAAAGAACTATATATGGAGAACAAACATTATTTGAAAGAAAAATCTCTTTCTTCAATTTTGTAGTTATAGAAAGACGCGGGAAAATTCGTACTTTTGCAATTTCCAATAATTGAGAGTTAACTGTGAAAATAGGACATACGCTATTTTTATAAATGTATTATACACTATTTTTACAAGAAATTAAAAGAAAAACATTGGAGCCGTTTTTGAGAAAATTTTTTAAAATGTCTGGGTGGTTTCATGTAAAGTATCTCTGAATTTTGAAGAAAGATGTTTCAAAATTGCAGCGTCAAGAGTCGAATCCGTTCGACTGAGGAATATCCATTTTGGAAAAATTCCTAGGCGCAAGTGGTGTTCACAGATTGACGGACATTTTGAAGGAAAAAACACACTTTTTCGGTATCAGGAGACCCCGAAATGTGTATTTCTGTTGAAATCTCGAAATTGATTTTCCGCAGCAAAACATAACTTTCTCTATACTACGTCTGTTACTCCGTATATACGTACGTATACGAGAAAGTTAAAGTATTTTGATGAATGCGCGTGCTATTGCCACACAAGGGTATATCGTGGATTGAATCCATAGCAACCGGTGCGTCTTCTGCGGGAATAAAATATCTTAAAGACATTACAGTCGGAGAGTTAGGACGAAAATGATATGTAGATGACAGATGATATTGCATGCCCTCATCACTCTTTCAGAAATCCGCCATCTTGATACCTTAGTCCGGATGAACACTCACAGGAATTCAGCCAAAGATGGTGTGGTTGTCCGCTGTTGACCCCTTCCCTTCATTGTTGGTGTTTTCCGGGACCTGGAAGTTCATTGGTATACGACTGTTACGGGAGATGCGGGTTCGGGGATGGAAGTGCTGGCAAAATTTTGACTTCATCAAACAAATTCTACATCAGTATGCATCTCAAGCTGCAGCGTATAGTGTAAGCATAGCATGTGTTTGATAGCGGAAAACTAGGAAAGAACATCGCTACACTTATTGCAAGTTTCAATTTCGCAGTTCTGTCATTAAATCTTTAGGAGTGTCTTTCCTCAGTCTTTCAGACCACTTGAAATTTTAGTTAGCAGTCACTGCTCTGCAAGCTTCTGGATGACCTGTTCTCATTTTCCAGAGTTTTGAATGCGCATCTGTTTATATTGTTAAGGTTATCGTGTTCTGGAAAAGTAATATTTTAGTATATTAGTATTGTGTTTTATGAAAGTAGAATGGGTATTCTAATAATACGATATGCTGTAAATATAATACAGCATTCCAGAAACGATTGTGATGAAATGTATATAAGCGAGAACGTATCAAACCAACATACGCGGAGTTTTTACCGCATAACATAAAAACAAATGAAAAGAAACTAGTTACTAGGTTTAATTTCTGCTAGAATTTATTTTATTATGGTTTGTCTTTCACAAGCCAAATTTCGGCACTGCAAAAAATGTGTATTAGTATCGAGCAGACACTTAGACTTAAATTTGTCATGCCAGGCATATATAGATATCCTGGTTGGTGCTTCGTTGCGATACTAAATCTCAACTTTCGTTGCAGTACACGGAAAGCATGCTCTTCGCCAGAAATCGTCGTCTTTAAAAAACGCCAACTACGGCGAATTCGGGAACTTCAAGCATTTGTTGTGGCATTCGAAAAAAAACCTTCCTTTATCTTCTATATAGGAGTCCTTCTTTTTTATGACATATATGTGAAAGCTGAATCGTTTACAGTTTTTGTGCAATAAGTTAACAAAAGTGTTACCTTTATGAGCACCTATATGTATGTATGTACGTATGTATATGTACATGTAATACATATACATACGTTATATTTATATATATATGTATATATATATATATATATGTGTGTGTGTGTGTGTGTGTGTGTGTGTGTGTGTGTGTGTGTGTGTAAGAAAAAATAATAATGTGGGTAACGTATATGAAGAGAATTACAAACCACCTATTATTATCTATTATCATCTTACGTCAGAAGTCATTATCCTGCAAAATTCTAAATTAACGCGCGTTATCATTAGCGTAAAATCATTTCTTTTCCATTGACAGCTCACGATTCGCACGGTGATTCTGATGTTGATCTAGATGAAGAGGGTGTTAATATTTTTTTATTTTAATTTTAATAATTTAATTTCGTGCATAGTAAGCTGAAAACCGCATACGGAATTTTATGTAGGATTAATTAGTAAATTGGGATGAATTAGGAACTGGCGTAAGCCAGGGGAACCTCGTTCGGTTCCCATTGGGGTAACCAATGAATTGAACATTATGAATTAATGTCATTAAATTGATATATTTGTTCTTTGGGTTAATAACAAAATAATTTTAATGGAAATTAATTATGTATTATTTGTTATTGGTCTAATAAGGTTTGTAGAATACACAAATGCCTTTTCACATTTTATTCTGTTGAAAATATGTTTGGAATTCCGTCGAATTACAATCTTCTTGGGGAAGGTCATAATTTTCGTGATTCTCCATTTGAATTCAATCGTAATTAATGTAGTACTGAAGACATACCATTTTATCATGTTTCTCGGTATTTATATGTAAATAATATAAATAATCATAATCAATCATAAAAAGGAAGTTGTCCCATTAGTTGCGAAAAGTATGTCATTGATATAACACTACTTACACGGAAATACAGGATGAGTCAAAAATAACTTTACCACTTTCAAGGCATATAAATGTTTATTGAGATGACTTACAGAATTGTGTTACAGGTGTCATTTTGTGGTGAAAGGCATCAAGATTTACATCAAAGTATCACATTGGTACGATGTGACTCCCATTAGTGATACGGCAAACATCCTACCGAAAACCAGTTTCTTCCCACACTCGTGCCAGCGAATCGGGCGTAACCTTTGCAACGGCAGCGTGGATTCGAGTTTTAAGGTCTTGTACATTGTTTGGTAAGGGCGGAACATACACCCGATATTTAATGAATCCCCAAAGAGAGAAATACATCGTTGTCAAATCTAGGGAGTGAGGTGGTCTTGCAATTGGCCCTGCACGACCAATCCACCGGCGTGGGAAGCGATTATCCAGAAAAACGCGAACCTCTGTGAAGAAATGAGGTGGTGCACCGTCTTGTTGGAAGTAAAACGGCATATCTTGTTCGTCTTCATCTAACTGAGGAATTAAACAATTCCAGATAGGCTATCTCAATTATATTATTCTCCATGAAGAAGAAAAGACCGTACACATTGGTGGGAAAAATGCATTCACTTTTGGGCAGTCACGAAAGTATTCAAAAATTTCACGTGGATTTTTGGTGCCCATATTCCACAGTTGTGGGTGTTTACCTTGTGATTGAGATGAAATGTGGACTCATCACTGAATATTACTTTGTTCAGGAATGTCTCGTTTTCGTCTACCCGATTCAACATTTCCAAGTATTTTTTAAAGTGCAACTTTATCTAAATCAGTAATTGTTTGTACCGTTATCAATTTGTATCGTTTCAAATGTAAACGTTTACTAAACGCTCCATACGTCTTTTGTGGAATGCCAGTCTCGCGAGGAGCACGTCGCATTGATTTCTTTGGACTGCCGGCAAAGCTTTCCCTCACCTGTTCGACGACAGCATCAGCAACATACGGGCTACCTGGCAATTTATCATGTCTGAGAGAACAACCAGTTTCAACAAAGCACTTGTGTCAAATTGTCGGCCTGCTTGGATGTTCTTTAGCGCGTTTGTTACGAAATTTACTCGGAATGTACTTGCAGAGTTAGTTTCATGAAATCAAAGCACACAGCACTCGCTCCACACCAGTGAAATTAGCCATTTTATCAATGAACTACGTTGGTGCTCCTGGTGACCGAATGTGGTTTTGAGGTACTACGTGAGTTAAACTTGAGGCCTCTAGCCACAAAATGAAACCTGTAACAATTCTGTAAGTTACCTCAATAAACATTTATATGCCTCGAAAATTGTCCTTTTTGTCTCACATGTGTAGTAGACAGTTTCATTGCCGCTATAATCGAAAAATAAATAAAATCAGTGTCTGTCACTTGGTCATCGACTGATCGATGATAATCGATTATTTATTCAGTAAATAAATTACACAGAGCATCCCTTGTGAATATTATGAATGAATATTATCAATGTCATTATACAAGCTCATTCATACATAAGCGTACATTTTTTAGAAGCCTTTACTTTAAATTCTGTCAATTTTAGATTATTGAAAAATATTACGCAACCTTTAAGTTAATGAAGGTGCGAGCCGAGTCAAAGAATGCTGAAGGACTTTCTATTTAAGGAGGGGAGCGCGCTCTCGTGTTCCGACAGTGGCTTATAAGTCAAGAATGGGGCAAATGAAGTGTTGGGTGCGGAACACCAGCGCAAAAAAGACCTCTACAAAACAATTGAACAAGCTCGGTTTCCCGGCACCGAGTTGGAATGTGTAGTAATATTAATATTGCAAAGAAGCAAGCGTCAATGATGAAGATTAATTTTCACAATGGAGTGTCCTATATTCATCTAAAGGTGTCGTTTTCATGGGATTCTTGAGAATGCTGAAACTAATACAGTAATGAAAAGGTAAAATAGACTTTGTTAAAAATACTTTCCAGTTCATTACAGTAGTTGCCAGTGCCGATCCCGACGTACGTTTTAATGAGGGTTCGTTTTGGGTCCCGGCGAGAAATAGATATTTAAATGGGAACTCCTTTCATGTCTGAAACTCCCTATTTCCTCGTTCCTTTCGTATTCACATGAATATCAAATGCACAAAAATTCTTTGTATCATTGTTGCTGTTCATATGTTCAACATTTCGTGACTTAAGCGTTTAATTAACACCTCACTTAATGTGTTTCTTTCAACAAGGTAATCTACCTACAGATTTTGAGTGGATATCGTAGACTATAATAAAACATTCTCCTGCGCTGATCCAACGACTAAATGGTGCTGCACTTCTTACGTTCTTTCACGCGTTGTGGTAGAGTTAAGTGCGTTGATGAACGAACATGTTGCATGCTCCTTGTGATACGTTCCAAGTCATTTGTAAGTGTCAGATCGTCTCGATCTCTTAGTTTAATGTGGTTGCGTGATATGTATGATTAGCATGATAGATGCTGTATATTGTTGCAATATATTGCCCTTTAGTGAATTGCTGGGTTTTAATTTCTTGCCTACTTCTTACTTACGCAGTAAGGAGAAAGTATTGTAATGCTGCAGTGGAAAGAGGCGATATTTCTTTCCAAGCATTCGTATGGTGGGAATCTGAAAGCGAAAAAGTGGATAAATCGTGTTTCTGAATGTAGTAAATTACTTTCCCTAATACGTTGTGTAGTTCGAATCCACATTTTGTGGATCCATGACACCGAGAAACTGGTTTAAAAACAAACGTCTGTGTGTCCGGCCGTCTGTGGTCAGCGCTGGTGCCTAATCCGATGAGAGGATTTTCTCCACAATTGATATTCCCGATCAATTCGGCTGAACTCGAGACCCCGAAAGTTTGAAACGGATATTTTGATTTTAGGGGGTACTTTGTTGAAGCTTTAAAAAAGGTTTCAAGTTTTTCCTCAAAAATTCATACAAATAATGCGAGAAAGTATGTGCTTTTGTAGCATCACTAGATGTTCAGTTGATTTTTCTGATTCCGGACGCTTTGTTATTGTGCTCTTCATAGATTTCGGTTGTAGAAAGGTCATGCAACACATTGATAAAGCATGTGATCTGATAGCAGGTATATCGCTGAATCTCATCCTTCAGCATTTTATAAAATCGATATTTATGTCCATTCGCGATAAAGATGTTCTTGTTTTATTTACTCTTCATGACATCTGGGACTTATCTGGTCAGTCATGGACGAAGAACGAGTTTCAAGTGACAAAATATTTTTGTTATGGTGAATGCCCAATTAGGATAGAGTGGGAGCCACGTACGAAGTTATTGTGCACTACGCTTCAAACCCAGTAGCCCATTTCGATTTCGGTGTAGGTGCCTGTTCATTAAATACAAAAATCCGCAGCGAGCCCGATTCTGTCATCCAGTGTGATCTACTACGTAACAATCATTGAAAACGTACAATATCCGGATTTCAATTACGTTCATCGTACGTATGAAGATAGATATGAAGAAGCAATCGCAGTTGTTTACGTTTTAGTGAGGATTTGAAACAATATTTTAGAAGAGAAGAAAATATTTTCTATTATTGGCAAAGTAGCTTATTACCCGGCCTCGCCCTGGTATTCATCTCAATGCTCTTTTTCACGTTCCCGCCCCGCCTCGTCCCATTCCCCTCGCCTTTCCTTTTGGCCACGCCGTCCCCGCTCCTCTGCCTCGCCCACTGGGGGCGCCCATATTACGTAACGCTAAAGACAGAGGGAGGGGTTTGAGGAAGCGTTACGCTGCGTTACATAGGGACGAGGGGGTATTCGATTAGTGTTACGTAACATTGATAGCTTTTTACATATTATAACATTGTTTGAAATAATTCCTTTTTTGAGTCCTACACTAAAACATTACCTAATAATTTTTTAAAACAAATAATTTAAAGTTGTTAGAAGTTGTTACAATGAATGGATTTTTTCATCAACTTTTTATTGAATCTGTAAGATTAGATGGAAGATTCTCAAAACGTATCGGTAGTATTTTATGGGATTTAATTAAATTGGTGCGCGTTACGAGTGCGTTATGAGGGGGGAGGGGGTATTCAAAATACTCCAAATTTGTGCTAAGTAATTTATGGATGGCGCCCAGGCCCGCTACCACTCGGCCCGAGCCTGCCCCGCGTCGCCCGATAACGCCTGGTTTGGATTTCGGGAAAACGAACCTCCCGTGGTTTTGCTCTGCTTCTCAAAAGTTTTGTGCAAAATGTAAAGGCGGCTCCACACATTCGGCATTCGCCGAGCAGCGAGCTCTACTGCTCGCCCACTCCCGAACAGATGAAGTGTTCGGCGAACGTTCGCTCCCTTTGATGTATCCTAAAGACCGACACGCGGTGGATAGGGCGAATACCGAATGTTCGGCGCTCGGCGAATCGCAAGCAACCCGTCCACGCTACTCGGAGTCGACGAGCGGTTGCTCGGGATTCGCCGAATGCCGAACGTGTGGAGCCGCCTTAAGAGCAATCGCCCCACTGATTCACAAGTTACTAGTGAGTATTAAATGGAATGAAACACATACAAACATCAATACCTAACGACATTCATTATTAATTAAGACTCCTGTAATATTATTACGATACAGAATATTATTAATATGATAAGGACATTGTTTTAAGAATACATTGTAGTTGTATCAGATATTAAGTAACTATGAAAACTCACAAAGTATGAAATTGGGCTTCGTACGAAAAAAAAAATGTGTAAATTGAATATTAAATATTCATCAGATAAATTTGTGCTTAGAAATTTTTGAATTTCTGAAGTTTTGGCTTTCTGGCAAATTTTATTCAACGCATTACCGCCACGCGTACTCTCAGTGCACGTGTTTGGCGAATGATTTGCTCGTTTCAGGAAAGGAAGATTTTTGTAATTCACGGTTGTTTCCCGTCCATCCGAGAAGCACTCAAGAGCCGAGGATGGATGGAGAAGCTGGAATGCAAGGTGGTGCGCCCCCTTGTCCCCAACGGTAGGTAGCTGCGCTCCGCTGGCAATTAATTACTTTTCGCAGGGGCGGACCGGGCTCCGAAATGCACACCAAAACTAACATTTGCAGAAGAGCTCTCTGCACTAAAACACAGCAGAGTCTCTATAATTCGAGTTTCGATTGTTCGAGTTTCCCATAAATCCGAGTTAAATCCGACTTACCAAAACATTAATTAAAATAAAAATAAGTACATTTATTTCCGAAAAAATGGCCAAGTCATTTACTTATTTATTTGAAATTTACATATTTTTTAAAATATTTTGTTATTGTTGCTTCACCAGTTCGAAGCGTTGTTGGGCCGATGCGGTAGCATTGTTGTTGTTACGCCCAGTCGGTCAAACAACAATTAGTTTAGTTGTGCAGATTGTAGTTAAATTAGTTCGGTACTAGCACGCGCAATTTAAGTCACCTTTAAAATATTTGTTCATTCAGTTTACAGAATCGTTGTTTTTTTGATGGATTCTACAAAAAGGAAAAGGAAATTCGTTCCATTAGTAAAGTATAGTTCTATATACTATAGTATACTTAAACAAAAAGTTATTGACAATTAATTTTAGATGTAACTAATTTATCTTCAGCTATTAATGTAATAATATTATGCAAGTACATTTTTTATTGAAATATGCAAACTTTGAAATTTAAAAGTGTTTATATTTTTATATTTTAATAAATTAATCACTTTCGATAATTCGCGTTTCCTATAACTCGAGATTGGTCCGATCCCATCCACCTCGAATTATCGAGACTCTACTGAACCTTCACTTGGAAAGAAAATGTAACTTACCAGATTATTAAGATTTAAGTATACACAATGGTTCAAATGTTACCCGACGTAAAAGGGGATCGAAGACGATGGATTTTTGCCAACAAATATGTGTTGAAAAATTTCAAATAATGAAATTACGTATGTGACAATTGTCCCTAGTTAGCATATTGAAGCCCAAGCCCGGCCTATACTTCGGGCTTTGCTTAATGATCGGGTGTCCCAAACCCGAACACAGCTCGGGTGCTCGTGTCCTCGTCTCTCCGCCCACGTGCACGAGTATACGTCGGTTCTGGGCATTGAATAGATGTCTCCATTGAGGTAGCTCTATTCTGATGTCATCTCTTGGCCGATTTGAGAACTATTTTGCGAAGTGCGAGCTGGTAATGTGGCTTTTTTTGTAATAGTTTGCACTGCTGTGGTAGACAGATTTCTCTACTGTGGCACGTATGTTCTGAGTTTAGAACGTTGAGTATGCCATAAAATTATTACTTTTTAGAAAATCATTCAGAAATTTGCTTTGCAAAATTTTGGAAAAAAGCTTTGGAAGAAATATATGAAAATTCTGAAAAATATATATTGTTCTTGCGTAGATTTTTTGTGCTGTATGATTGTAATTTATTTAAGGATCAATGAAATACAAAAATTTATACTTTTACTTATTTTTTCATTTGTTTTCAATTAATAAAAAAACAAAAATTAAGGGTTTAAACAATTGTTTCACTAAAATAATTACTACTATCACTTAAAATACACTTCTAACTACCCTCGGGTTTGGGACCCAGTCATCAAGCGCTTGGGGCTCAAAGGGTTAGTTTGCGATTCATTAATGCACAGGCGTTTGGCGGGTCGCGTTTGGATGCAGTTGAGATTTCAAGTAACCTTCAAATTTCAGTGTATAATGAGTTGCCTACCAATCAGGGCCAAAGTCACATGAGAATTTCGTTTTATGAGATTTTCAAAAGAATGTTCGTTGGTACAAATGTTCATAGACCCTTCTACATGCCCCAGAAGTTTGTAACATTGATCTCGGATATCGCATATTTTGAAATTATTTGTCGTGTATAGGGAGAACAGTAGTCATTCGCACACTGTATCTTGAATTATTGTCAACCCGGAAAAACCTCATTATTTTTCTTTATTAGATACTTCTTACACTTTCATGTAGTTTCAGTTTGAAAAGGAATGAGAAATTTTATACTCCTCTTGCATTATATTCTGTCAATCTTCAAAAAATATAACGATGAAGTATAATGTCTTTGCGAGAACATTTTTTATTTTGTATGTGAGGAAAATATGTTAATGAGTCCCTTTATGGAAATTTAGTAGCAGAGTAGATAAACATTGATAGAAACTTTAAATGTATAATTACTTTTCAAGACTTGAAAATAATTCATCGTTTGAAGTGTGTTGGAAACTAGCCAAAACGTAAGTTTATTTGCTAAATTATTGAACTATTAGCAGTTTAACACGCTTATTTTTTGTACCCTTATCAGCATTCGAAAATAGGAATTAAACTACTTTGCGATTCGAGTATTAGAAACGTCGCGCAAAGACGCCGCAAAGCAGCTTCCGCCATCGCTCTTTGGGTGTCTCGTTTCTCACAATGTTCGACGAAGCACAAGCTTCCTTTTTGATTCCAGTTCCAGGTCGGACGAGCCCGGACGTGACGCCGCCGGTCTTCTCGCCCCACGAGACGGAGGCGTCCATCGTGAGCCACCTGATGAAGGAGGCGCAGGCCAACTTCGTGTGGAACCTGCGCTCCGACTGCGCCGACTACTGGGTCAACGCCAACAAGGACATGATCGTCAGCCGCCTGCCGCGGCCGCACTTCACGTCCAAGGTGACAGCGGTCGCGTTCACCCGCCAATCAAAGGCTCGCGCACACCGGCGCGGACGACCCGCAGCCTACGCGGATTATCCGCAGCGGAAATTTCGCGTCGCGTGTTGCCTTAGCAGCGCGTTCAGACCTGCGCGGCAGCGTTTTCTTACCTGCGGATTTTGTGACGCAGTCGGACGCGTTTCGACTGCCGCCGCTCGAGTTTTGTGGAAGTCCGCCCGCCTTCGGGAGTCTCCGCTTCCCTCTAGATCGAAGCCTCCTTGCTTTTGTTTACCGGAGGAGGACAACTGTCACCAAACGCTGAATCATAATTGACGCTCCGGCGTGAACGGTCCCGCGGATGCCGCCGCCGCGTGTAGCGCGGAGCGTTCCGCGCTGCTCTGTGAGAACCTCAACCCGCGCTTTCTGTAGCGTCAGTTCACGCACCTGGAGTCACAGATCCTTCTGCTGGCTATCCCCGTAATTCAATTTCGTCTTACAATTTCAATCAATGTAGTATACCAGAAAAAAGATGGATAATATTTTCAATAATGAGATATATGTTCAAATAATTGATTACAGTATTTAATGGTTTGTATGCAAATGAAGAAAACTGAAAAAATTTGTATAAGCTGAAATATTATTTTCATTGCATTTGATGTATTTTACACACTTGTCAACTTCATTGCATACCTTGCATGCTTTACAAACTCTTAGTTAATGCTCCAAGCACATAATATTTTCTAAAGGCGCGTGCCGTTCTGAACGAAGATCGTGGCACGAATGCACGCAGCTGGCGTGTGAGGCTCGTGCAACGTTTTGGATTTTCTCGCCTCCACCGAGGATAAAATTACTCATTTTCTTGGAAGATGTGTGACATGTCTATTAAAGGAAAAGGTACCTGGAGGCAATGGTCAGGAGCGGCCGAAGTGCAATCACAATATTAGACAATGCAAGACTTCCCGGGTCTCTCAGACCACCTGTGTGTGCGTGCGCTGCCCGGTCAACATTACCAAGCGCAACAATTGGTCCAGAAATCGCCTGCGTTGGGGTTTACGAACATTTCGTATTCAAAAAACTTGTCCCTGTCGCCGTAGTGCTTAGTCCGAAGATGTTCGTCTTCAGCCTTTCGTATTTCTGACAGCCTAACTTGATCTTGTTATTACCCAAGAACTTCTTCTTCGGGTGAGCGAGTACGTATTGGTCCTAGCGCGTCAACTACTTCGATGAACAGGTTCGTACGTGTCATACATGCTTGATCCGCAACTGGACTACGAGATCCGGCGCCGACCTATGTCAGTTTGCGGATTTTCCCTTCTCCAGGGCTCCCTTCTAGCGGGACACGCTCCAATCTCCCAATCGGCCCCTTTGCATTTGTGGGAGTGTAGCGCGTGTGCGTGTGAAAGGGAGGAGGGGAGGTCAAGGACGAGCAGGAAACGGGGGCCCTGGGTTCATGGCCTGTTCATTAGAGTACTGCTCCGCCAATTCTCTGGTATTGATGGGAGGAACCAAGGAAAACTTCCCAACACAGTAGCTCTTAGAATTCGCCTTCGGGCAGTGGCTGAAATCGACCCAGCTGCGCACTAGTTTCAAAACTCTACTCCTGTAGGACACGAATCCTAGAATCTTCTGGCCAATGGCGTTGGAGAAACAATGGGTCGCTGTTACCGCTGAGCTATCGCAGTCTGTACATTTTCCTATTCCTATCTTTCCTCGCATTTTCCCTTCAATTATGAAACTTTTTACTGATTAAATGACACAAAAATTTACTACTCTCACATGAACTCTAATTATGTGAATTTATAATTCCGGTATAATTATAGCTGTTAGAAAACGTTTTGTTCTATTCATTATTAACTGAAGATCGCGTGAAATATTAGAAATTTGAAGTAAATTCCATATCTCCTTTCAAATAAATAATTTGTGTGGCTATATCAGCGATATAAATTCCACTATATAATAATCAGATAATAATGATAATAATAATAATAATAATAATAATAATAATAATAATAATAATAATAATAATAATGTGGTTAATGTCAGCTTTAGGTGTATACCGGTGATGTACCCTATGGATCGCGCGCGATCTTTCCTTCCCAAATCTTCCAAGGCCTTACATCCTGGATTGACCTGATCTTCTTTTCACATTTGACCCATCTCCCCTTCCCTCCCGCAGTACTGTGGACGTACGTGAAGGGTCAAAATTAATCAAAAATAACATTAAGAACTGTTCTATTATTGCTTTCCAATGCCAACCGATTGATGAATAGATTCTGTTGCTACATGCCACTAATTTTTCAACAAAAGGGAATGAAATTCGCAATGTTTGAGGGTCGCCATTGGCATCCCAGAAGTTGTTTCTTCAGAAAAATGTTCTCTAGAAAGTTGGTGATACTTCTACAGTTAATAAATATTAATATTGCTAAAATGTTATCTGTAAATCAGATGTTTATGAAGCTTAAATCTTTTAACCTGAACTGAAGGGAAGGACTTTTCAGTCTTCAACTGAGTGTTCATAATCTCTTCTTTCTCTCTGCCTGTCCTCTCAGCAATCTCATGTGCAATTAGGTCCATTTGCGGACACCTTGTGCAGGTGGGGCTCTGCAACTACATGAAACAGATCCATTGGTTCTGTGAGGATGGCGTCTCGCATACGCTGTTTCCGCGCTGTTACAACATCTGCCAAGAGGAGGAGCTGTCCGCCTTCATCCAGGACTTCCGCATGACGGCGTGCATCGGCCTCATCAAGTGGGTGGTGATCCGCTTCGACAAATTGGGCGAGGGCGGCGTGCGCTCGCCCCAAGGGAAGGTGCGGATTCTTTTTATTTTGTATTAATCCATTTGATGTAAATGTTCTATTCCTTTGGAATAAGAGGTGTGTGCCATGGTGGAATAAGTGGTGCGGATTTGTTTGCATTAATCCGTCTGACGTAAATGTTTTAATCATTTTAAATCAATGGCGAGTGCCGTAGTGGAATACATGGTGCGGATTTTTTCGGATTAATTCATCTAATGTGTTCTAATAATTTGGAATAAGTGATATGTGCCATAGTAGAATAAGTGGTAGGAATTTTTTTTAAATTTTGAATTAATCCATCTGATGTAAACGTTTTAATACGTTGGAACAAGTGGTGTGTACCACTGATTGGCAGGTATGGAACGTGTCATGCGCCATACTCGTAAGGGGTACTATTCAGTATTCCTCGTTTGTGAAACAGTGTTCAATGAAAAACTTTTTGATGCGTTAATAAACTTTTCATAGCTTTTAATAAGAAATAGTTTTCACTTTAACACTTTTAATATTACTCTGGTTAGAAAGAATTTCAGTCACTTCCATTCAATTTAAACGTATTTCCGCTTTTTTAATAGAAACATGAATTTTCTGCCGATTACGTTGCGTTTTCTTAGATTTAATTATCAGCCCAGTGAAATGAAGTAAATGTTTACCTTTATATAATGACAATAATCGTATTTACCAAATGTATGATATTGGAAAAGAGAATATCGGGACATGTTGCATTTCTTACTCGTATATAGTTTTGAAATATATTGGTGGAACGAACTATTTTTTAACAAAGCGACGGTGGACATAATCGTGTTTCGGCAACGCTTTTGAGTTACAGGATATCCCGGTATCAATTTTATCGTCCTGTCCTAAACATTACAGCTTAAAGCGAAATCGAAGAGTTTTGACATTGTAGTATAACCTCTCTGACAGAAACGTGAAGGTCACATCAGTCTCATATACGTTTTTGAACATTTGTTTGATCAGGCTTATCGTGACTCACAAACCACAAATAGAGGATCTAATACTATCTGACAAAATGTTTAAGGAAGAATACAAGTCATCAGAAGTACATGTCCCGTTTAAGTTCTTCTTTCCAATATATCTGGTGGAAAACCGACTTTGAGAATTCGTCTTAAGTTTGTGGATTCAAGACTCTAAAGGCAATCCCTGATGACAAGAATTTAATCGTCAAATCTGGAATTTATATTCCTTTGGCAGATGATTTGTTTTGTGAGACTAGTTAGCCTCCAATTCGTGAAACTGGAAAAAGGACAAAGTCGATAACAACTTCATTACTAAATTCCAATACGCGCAGAAACTGAAAGAAAACTGAAACCTACGATCTTCTGAGAGTTCCTGGCTATCTAATTGTGTCCGTAGATTTACGAGACATCCAAAAACAATTAAAGCGTTTCGGTTTTTACTGAAAACGCAAGTATTTGATTTTATTATTCTGCAAATTCTCGTATTACACGCACCGACTGAATTATCGTACTCAATGTGTCACTGCTTACGACTCAGCTGGCGTCATGCGATAACAAGGTTCCAGAGAAGAGGCCGGTCGCCATTAAATATTTTCTATTTGCGTTTTGCGTTGTGAAAAAGCACTTTCTTTGATTTTCTTTGGTATGTAAAGAACAGTTGTTCGAAATACATACTATGATATTTCAGCGTGTTTTTGTTAAAATGTTTCATATATTGTTGTTATACCAGAAAAGGTAATTTGTTGTTCTTGAGCAGCGTACGTACCATATTTTGAAAAAAAAGACGTATGGATTTGTTTAGTAGGTTTGCTGCTGCAGGCCATTAATAGAGCACAAATAGTGTACTTACGATGAATGTGCATAGAGAAAACGCCTGCTCAAAAGTTTTACCCCAAAATATCATATTAAAATAATGTTTTTATACCCATTCTTCCGGCCATAAATGTAGCTTAACAGTCTGCGCAAATTTTCTGGAGCTTTGTGAGGTAATAGTGAGAAATTTAGATAGCAGAACCATCAAGTAAACGTTCTCCATGTTCTCGCAGTATGAGTCGATTCCCTCACGCGAGGCACGTTAATGCACAAGAGACAAAATATGCCGACCTTTGCCGACGAAGATTCTATTACACGGGAGCAAACATGTATTGTTATCAAATCTTGCCACAAAAGTTCGTTGCTAGCTTTATTCATAATTCAACTATACTTAGGAAAACAACGGGTTAGTGATTCTGAAACTCAGAAAAAACGTTCAGATTATACTATTCCCCTTTAGTCACGTGGTTTTTATAACTTTTTAAATTTAATATAATAATAATAATAATAATAATAATAACAAGAATAATAATTTGTGTAAGAACTAGGCTAAACTCCCAGGTCAAAATACAAATACACTGCTTTATTGGGAACAGCCCGCATTTTGCGCAAAGTATTGTAGAGGCACCGATAGTCCCTACGCCTGCTCTTTAGGCAGCTGGTTGCAACTCGGAGTAGACTTCGAGTAGTACAATCAACCGACCCAGAACATCTTTAGTCGTGAATTAGAGGAATAATAATAATAATAATAATAATAATAATAATAATAATAATAATAATAATAATAATAATAATAATAATAATAATAATAATAATAAGTCGGCAACAGGACTTAGGTGGCTGCGGCAGCCGTCATCTGTGCCCAGGAGGCTGCAGGTTCGAGTCCTACGTAGTCATGGTTGTATTTGTGATTGTCCCTTCACCCCGTATCATTATCCTGTAACGCCATAATTCACAATTGAAGGCGTAACGTTGTCCTACCAAAGGATACACCCGAAAAAGCTGATTCGCGTAGTGACACTCGTTAATCGTGTAGCGTGGTCAGAAGTGACCGATACGCAAATAATAATAATAATAATAATAATAATAATAATAATAATAATAATAATAATAATAATATTTAGCTTCCCCTGCCGCCGGCGAGTCCCGTATCATTGTTCGCTGGGAATGCGGGGGCGCGTGTGCTCGGGACCCCTCGCAAGTGATGGAGTCGATAAGTGACGGAGCCTCCCACCTCGCTCTCGTCTCCCACCTGCGAGGAGGACCTGCCCGGCAGAGGGCTCGTGCGCCTCCGCCCCCCTCCCGCGACACGTCATCATTTTACGGATGTCACGCGAGGTCCAAACGAAAACGGGGGACAATAAAAAAAAAGCAATTGTAACGGAAGATACGGGTGTGGGCCTAAAGCACAAATTTAGCACCAGTTGGGGAGGCTAAAGCTTGCACAGTTGTTTCCCTGTCGTTGAATATATACAACGGTAAAATGTATTCCTTAAATAGGATCAATAATACATTTTATTATTATTATTATTATTATTATTATTATTATTATTATTAGTTGAATTTATTTATACCAGCAGTTTTATTTTATCTTTTGAAGTTAAAACAAATTCGAAACAGCATTTAAATTCGTAAAAATATTGTAAGTTACGTGAAAATACCGCTGTTCGACGGATGAGTAAACTATAATAATAATAATAATAATAATAATAATAATAATAATAATAATAATAATAATAATAATGTCTTTATTTATGCAGAGGCTCAAATGGGGTCTTTTCGTTCCACTATTCATGTACACTTTCTACACGCACGTAGAAAGATGTTTTGCTTGATAGTTATTTTTTCTAAAACAGAAGCTCGATAAATTGTAAATATATTCATCTAGAGAGAGCATTCGTTTTTAAGAAATACTCTCCAATTATATGTTAAAATATTACTCATATCTTATTAAAAATATAATTTAAAAATTCGGATTGTTCATAAAAGTTAACGTGCTTAAGTTCAGCAGAAAATGTTACCGTATTTCTTACGCAATACAAGGAGTACAAGAAGCCGTGTAAAAAATATGATTGAAGAATAAAGTGCATCCGAGATTCGGAAAAGGCTCATCTTCATCGTATAAGTATTGAATTAATTAAAGATTGTTTGTCTGAAGCACCGCCCTACATAAATAGCATTTGCACGTAAAAACAAATGTCTATTTTATCCGATATCAATAGCAATGCTATTTTAACCCGAGTCATCGAACTGTGACTGCCTTCGTTCCCTCCAAATAGCACAGCAGCCGTCTGGGGTCTCTCAGTTCCTCGAATATTTGAATCGAAGCGATTATCGGCCTGCGATCGGCCGTTAAAATTAGCCTGGCCTGCTTCCGCGGGTCGAGGTCGCTCGCCCGCTCGGCGAGGAACAGCCAGCCTTCCTCGCCGCTTCCTCCTTCCGCGTCGCCCGCTTTTGGCGCGGACTGCGATTACGAGGCGAGCGGCTGCCGTGAAATTAGGCTGAACTTTTCGCTGCGGGTTCGGCGAACCAATTCTCTTTCCCACACAATCCGCATTTAGCAGCGAGGCGATCGATGGCGGTCGTGACGTCACTGGGTCGCGCATTTAACGCAACCTGCCCGCGTCGACGCGTCACGTGGGGCGGAGGTGAAAATGCGTCGGTGACGTTTTAATTGAGGGGTTAGCATGCGCATGCAGCGAGGGTAGTTTTTTAACAATGTAAAATTAAAATATGTCAAAGCCAGGAGCCATCAGCGCCAGGAATGTTGACATGCAAATGCTGCAGCCTTTTGGGGTGGGAAGTGATTACTTCCTGAAGCTAAAATTAACCCCATTCCATTCATCCAAACTTAACATAGCCTGCGAGGGTCGATATTAAATCGTTTGTAAATGGAGCGTCATGATATTTTGACACGATTGAAAGCAAAGGAAGGCTTTAATGTAATGAACAATAAGATTTTGAAGTAATCAAAAACAAGTTGTAAAATATAACGTAGTTTCCAAGAATGTTTGAATGGCAAAATTTCAGCATTCGTTGTATTAAAAAGGTTTCATTTCTTTACTCGCAGCTTTAAGCTTAAAATCTATATGACGGGACAACCACATTACACTTTTTGTGACTTATGGGGAGGGGGGACAATCATCTCAACATTCATTCGATCGATCAGAGAAAATTGAAAAATGCACTCGAGATAGACTCAGACATATACGTACTTTCTTTCTTTCCTTCTTTTTTTATGAAAGCGACAGAATTAAGACTTGGTAGACAAGACTCACATAACTCTTCCTCAAATCACGATGAGATTTGAATTTTAGTGCCTCGGATCTAATGAACTTTTCTTCTGCATTGGAACTATGGGTGCATGGTAGTAATTATAGTGCTATGAGTACCACGACTTACAAGACAAGCGCTAAAGAAAAATGCAAACTGTGTTAATTAAGGGGGTTGGGGTGCGAATTTAAAAAGTCGTGTATCGCCTGGGATTACGCCTGATGTTAGTGTGTCAGAATTTCAGCCCGCAGCCGACCGTCGGAATTGCAGTGCACTCGCTGTTTGTTCCCCGACGACAAACGTCGCGAATGACCATTCGAGCCTACAGCGACACTTCGAAACTTAGAAAGGCGCTTAAAGTTGCAGTGATATCAGACAGTAATGAAATTGAGAAATTGCAAAAATACATTCTACGAAATCTATTTATTGCTAATATTAAGAATAAGGCTCGGAAATTAATATTATATCAAAAGGAGAAATATGCAAACACGCTCTAACATTTGTAAAATACACGTCAGAATTAATGAAATAATCTCTACTATTAGCATTTTTAGGTATTAATGAGCAATTAAAAAACGTTTAATTTTAACAATTAATTATGCATTTTTTCTCTACTTAGTATTCCGGCGATAATTTTTAAAGTAAAATATAATGACGTCTGTATCATCGTGGAAGCATCAATTCCAGTGTCACAAATCCTCTATCAAAGATAAATTATCATATCATTCATAATCGGACAAATCGTTTCCGGATACCAGTGCCATGATATCATCTAAAAGAAGTTCAGACAAATACTGAATGAGACATTCGCACGACTTCTCATGAACAACATTCGCATTCACAGTTGAAGTACATTTTTCCGTTTCAGGAGACAAATATGCATATGAATTGTAATTCCAAGAGAATTATACCACTTTAAGAACACAAAAAAGCAATAAAATATGAATAATAACTTAAATATAATGGAAATATGATGCATTAACGCAAACGGCACTAAATATGCATTAATATGCTATATAAAATCATTGATTTCCTGTTCGTTTGATTGTGTTTTGTGGACATTTGCGTATTATAAAGCTGATAAATAAAAATATGATTTTTATAAATCTAATTCTGAGGAATATGTCGGAGTGTGTTACCTGAAATAATTCACTTTGCAAGCAAATTGCTGAGGGAGTGGCGTTGCGCAGATTCCCATCAGCTGCGTGCAGTTCGCGCTGCGGCGCTGCAGCGAGTACGTGTCGTCCCGCACGCACGAGGACATCGACGTGGACGACTCGTACAACATCGTCTGGGAGCACCAGTGGGACCAGTTCCTCACGTGGTACTACCGCATCGTCCACGACAACGCGCTGCTGCTGGAGACGAACGACTTCACCGCCAAGGTGCGCTTCAAGGCCCACTCACAATGACACAAGCAGGGCGTAACATAAAAGTTAGCACTTCGTCCATAAGCGGGCTCATTCACAATCCGTACGTACAAGCATAACACGAAAGACGGTAACTTAAAAGCTTGCAAGCTTCAAGTTTCTGTCCTTATGCTTAAGTGAGACGTAAGAAATGAACCAATGACACTTCGTTAACTCAAAATTGAGTATCGAAATGGAATCGAAGTCGATAGTCGAACTAACTGCATTTGGGCCATGGACACAGTCGATACCTCGAAATCGATCCTCATATCCAACCACTAGCAAACTAGAATGTCTCACAGCCAACAGAAACTTATTTTGCTTACGTTTATGTTAGACACCGTGAATACTTTAGTCTATCACTTATGTTAATGTTGACGTCTATGCGTTATGCTTACGTTTGCATTGCGGATGGGCCTTCACAGTTTCAGAGCATTTTCTTAATGTCGCTTGCGCTTTCTCTGTCGACTGCCGCCTCTTCACACCAACGCCTTTCTTTCTGTTCTCCAGGGAATTTTCAAAGTGGAGAATATATAAGACAAATTAGTGTTTAGGATCAAATGAAAATAATTAAATTGTTGAAAATTGATTTTGTTTGAATTTCTAGTACGATACGATATAGTACAAGAGAAGTATTTGATCAATTCTGTTCAAAAGTTTCACTTACATTCGTAATATACAAACAATTTATGACAAACGTCAAGTATTCTTTTATCTATATTGAAGACAAATACACTTTTCTTTGTAATGCAGATAAGCTCTAATACAAAAACACACACACACATTAAAGTATTAATATTCCATAAATATAACTTCAAATTAACTTATCCCCATAGCACGTCACACACAGTTTCTAACTGTTTTTGACGTAAATAAATGAAATAAAAATAAATAATGATGTAATATACTTTTATTCAAGCAAATTAATCTTGGATCTTTGTCAGTCGGAAGATTTCAGTAGTTCGAAGAATCATGTAATGTAATCACGAGTGAACTACGAAAAATAAAGAAGAAATAGAAACAGGGTTTCCGCCAGACTCCCCCGTCTCGTTTAGGGGGAGAAAACCCCCCACCCCAAGAGCAGCACCCTCTACACACCTGCTGCTCCCTAGAGGGGCCGCGAGGGAAAATGAATTTCATCGAACGACGCGTGTTGACGCAAGTTGCGAAGATTAACAGCGTGTTATACTCTTGTGCGCGATGCCGGTTGAGTTTAGCTCAGAGCTCGCATTGCCGCTATCTGTACAGTGAAGCTGACCAGGACGTCCTAGGTTCGAGGGAGACTAACTTATCAGCGAGGTCGAATTCAGCGCTGACTGGAGGAGATTTTCGACTGCTCTTATAGACAGTTTTCCGTGGTTTCTCCAGTCTCCAGGCGAATACCTTTAACGATCGAGTCATGAACCGCGCGCCATAGTTCTTTCCTATTCTCTCCCGTTACAAACAGCTGCGTTACCCCCGTGCCGGGAGACCAGTGGGGGCTGGGGCGGTGCTTCGCTGGGGGGGGGGGGGGCTGGAAGGGAAACTGCTACGAAGGCGACGTGCGGGGCGGCGCCGGATTTCGCCATCGACCAAGGGAGCAACGCCACTATCTCGCACCTGGAAAACGTTCACTACACCAACCAGGCTAATGACCGTAGCAGCTGACGTGCCCGGAAACATCAAACAATCGAATACAAATCTCGAAACCTACGTTTAATATCGACACGTTTTGATTTTATCAGCCATAAAAAGGTAATAACATAGGTATTACTACAGATTATAACCGGGAATTGGATAGCGTCATTGTCCGTACAAAACAGACCCTGATAGCGATGAACGCAAAGGCTGCGCCTAGAGGCTGGAGAGTCCAGTGATTGGGAGAGAGCGGGTTCGAACCCCGTCAAGTGTGCCCGATATTTCTAACACCAGCGAGTTCGTGGCCTCTGACGCTAGCCGCCCGCTCTGATTAGCAATTACCGTAGCTTCGCTGATGGCTCTGGGGTGAATGGCGGAGCAGCATCGTAGAATACGGGTCGCGCGATACTCCCTCCGCTGTTCTGCCCCCGTTCCCCATCGTCAGGGCCCAGCGACGGACCGAACACCCATCCTCGGGGTACTCGAATGTTCTAGGAAAGATACAAGGGTGGGAAATTCGGAATAAGCAATTCCTCAGTCTCTTAGGGGGGTAACCGTAATAAAAAATATTTATGCATCATATTAGGAGACCTTTTATTTTAAATTAATTTTTTGTTTTATTATTTCACGTAAACTGAAAATATAAATTTGTACATGAATAACAAAGTCGGGTTAGTTACATCATTTATAACTAGAGAATAGCTTAACCATTTTGATTATCTCTAATTTGTTGGATCCATCTCCGCCTCGACTAGCAGAATAACTATTAAAATATCGAAAAAAAGTTCACTAGACGGCACTGTACCACAAAACTAAATATTAATGTCATATGCAACCCGCAACACACTCGGCAGCAATATTTTAAAATCTATATCGTTAAATAACTCCTAAACAAAGCGTTCTAGGACATGAAAAACTAAAACATTAAGGTCTAAGGCCTAAAAGAAACATTTCTCATACCGCAATTTACAGGATGAGATCTTTGTGTGTGTGACCTGCCATTGACACATTAAAAAAAGGCAACAAAACAGAAGCTGCGTGGGGTGTTAACTCGTTCTTTAACTTCCAAAACGGCCGCGATAGCTCCGCAGCATCGTTGACCGTGAAGTCTTGGGTTTGAGTCTCGGCATGTATGTCGGCGCCGGACAGTGCGTTGCAGCTGCGAAGGGTCTCCACCGCCTCCCGCCTCTGCACGGAACTCCCAGGTGCCCCAAGCAGGCACCTCGAGGCTCCTGCAATCAATACTTCCTCGCTCGCTCACGCTCCCAACGTTCAAGAGATCGGACGTGTTCGAAACTTAAAGGTACACGACGTTCACCACATTATTTTGAACGCGGCTCAGCTGTGAGGTCGCGTGTTTGCGCCCCGAAATAGCATCGGCGTGACGGCGCAACGCCACGCTGCATCTGGCCCGAGAAGTGCCGCGGGCGTCGGTATGTCTCCTCAACACTAGTACGTTGCTGCTAGAAGGCCGCGTTGGCTCCTACACAAGCCTAAAAGAATAGTAGAACTTATTTCCAAAGAATCATATCTGTATTTCCGTTTGTTTTGTAGATTTACGTATCAACATGTTCATTAAACGCTTCACTATCATGCTGCCCAATTCAGTTTTCAAAAATTGCTTTCCTACGAATTCAAATGGTAATCTCAAACCTTGAATTCTATTTCGAACTATGTGGATGTGAGTACTCCCTTCCTGAAAAAAGTGTCATGGAGATACGAAACTGGAAACAAGCTCTTCAATTGCGTACGTCGTAGAGGATTCCCTTCGGAAAGTGGATGCCAGATGCCAAATGGAGTTTCAAGAAGGGATGTAATCTTTATTTAGACCCCCTTTACCAGTCCCCGACACCTAAAATAATCTAAATTTAACTACGCAACCTTTTTGAAACTTCGCATTTTCGACACAATGGACTTCAAATTAGACTTGCTAAGTCCTAACTGCTTTTTCGCGTGTTGAGTTTTTGAGTCCTGAGGCGAGTCTGGCTCGCCTCCCTCTCGGCACAGGGCTAATGTTGCGAGCTCATGGAAACAGGATGTGAGGGGAAATGGAAGAAACGGGAGTGCTACGAAAGAATCACGAAATCGACTGGTGGAACTGCCAAAGCACATACTTTCTCGCAATGTATCTAAACGCTCCACAACAATAATATTGATTTGCATATTTTATTGAACAATTGGTTTGTACATTTTAAAAATAAAACAAGATAGTTGTTCGCTTGTTTAAAATTTCAAAATACGAAAATGACATACAGACACTTTCAGTTTATTTCCAATCTTAACAGATTGTTTATGTGGGTAGCAGTGGTTTTCAATAGGCTAATGGTTTTTAATAAAGTTTCTAAAATTCTCAATAGTTTTCTGCACCAACAGAGTGTTGTGTCCACGAAACAGACTCGAACCAGCGGCACTTCCCTCCGAAACGCGGAGTCCAAACCTGACATTTAACCACTTCATATACAACAATACTACATTACAGCAATACTACATATGTTGTAATTGATGAATAATTATAAACACTAATGAGTTTTAAAAAGCAGCGTTATAGCAGGTCTGGAAGATCGCAATGCGGTTGGAATTCTAAAAGCTTCCAAGGCATCTTGCAGTTCGCCGGTACACTTTATTTCTATAGTTCAAAAATAAAATACATTTTGGAGTGAAAAATATAAAAATCGTATTCTGAAAGTAAAAGAGCACAAAACGCAGACAAAATTATATCAAATTAGATAGTTTTCTTATTATTTCCTCCTAAACGAGAATTTTTTAATAAAATTAAGGTACTGTGTATTATGGTATTTTTAAAACAATTTCGAAGACAAACGTTCAAGTGCAGATACAATGTTTTCAGTAATTCAACTTCGTATACATCTAAATTCTCAATTGCTTTAAAATTGTCTTGACGTTAATTGGCGTTGAACCGAATGTGTGCAAATGGAGACCACTTGGAATAGGAAATCAATAGCTGCTTTAATCGAAATCAGATTCTGAACTTGCAGCAAGCATCGTCAGGCAGCTCCACGCGAATCAGAGTGTAATTTACAGTTGGACGTTGCTATTTACGTGTCTTGATTGCACCACACTGCGTATTGTCGAGTCTACTCCGTGGATGTAATTACAAATACCTTCGCCGGCACGCTTCGGTCTCTTGATTATCCCTGGGTATTCTCGTCGTTATGAGTGATTAGCGAATCAATAATTACATTGAGTTGCAGTAAGCGGCGCAGTGATAAAAGTATTCTCGTACTCTTTCCCCCAATGCATGTACAGGGTTTGCTTTCGTGAAGGGGGTGGGGTGCAGGAATACTGAAAACTGTCAACGAAGAACGTAAGACTTTCATGTACCTAACGCTTCACCATATTTTGCATAACTTCTTTTAATAAAGATTATGGAAGGTCTGTAAAGAATACGGGGCGGATCCAGAGGCAAATTTTGTGAGGTAAAATTCAAAATGGTTTGGTCGAATGTGTCATATTACAGATTTTGTAAAATGTCGCAGTCTACTCTCAGCTCATGCTGCAATATGATTTTATTCATTTATTTTTGCTTAAAAGTTTCGTGACAAGTTAAAATTAATAGTTACTGAAAACTTTTAGGGGGGGGGGATTTCCCTCATTTCCCCCCAGTGGATCCGCACACGAAAGAATATAATATACTATTTACGAATTAAGATTTTCTTACATATATACTATAAAGGTAAAGTTAAGTTTGCAACTGCAAGAGTCGAAGCCACGAAACTGATTGAGGAGAATAAAGAACAATTCAAGAGCACCTGTATTACTAATTCCATTGCGCGCAGAAATTGAAAGATAACTATGCGGCCTTTGGTCATGTGAGAGGTATATATGGTTCCGTTAGAAGCTCAGGAATTCGGGAAAAATAAAAAAAGATGGAAAAATTTCAATTTTGACTTCAAATACAAACATCTGATTATGTTATTCCGTCTATTTTCATAAGGCGCCTGCCTACTGAGGAAAAGGCAGCCCGCCACGCTTGCTATTCAGGAGTTCGGTTGTGGATCAAAGACTCGATTGCGATAAAACTTTGTCAACTTATTGCTTGCACTTGCGCGAAGGTTACAGGCATAGTTTAATGGGAAAGTGCTTATGTTGTTAATGTCGTTATGCCTAATGTTAATTATTTTAGTTAGAAAGTGAATTACGTTGACCGGGGATTGTGGGGTGGAAACTTAGCAACGCAGGGCAAGGGCGAGGCGGGGCGAGGCGGGGAGAGGCGGGGCGAGGCGGGGCGAGGCGGGGCGAGGCGGGGCGAGGCGGGGCGAGGCGGGGCGAAGCGGGGCGAGGCGGGGCGAGGCGGGGCGAGGCGGGGCGAGGCGGGGCGAGGCGGGGCGAGGCGGGGCGAGGCGGGGCGAGGCGGGGCGAGGCGGGGCGAGGCGGGGCGAGGCGGGGCGAGGCGGGGCGAGGCGGGGCGGGGCGAGGCGGGGCGGGGCGGGGCGAGGCGGGGCGAGGCGGGGCGAGGCGGGGCGAGGCGGGGCGAGGCGGGGCGAGGCGGGGCGAGGCGGGGCGAGGCGGGGCGAGGCGGGGCGAGGCGGGGCGAGGCGAGGCGGGACGGGGCGGGGCGAGGGTTATGCTGGGTTTGGGACGTGGCAGGGGGGATCGTGTGGGACAACATCGGGCTGGTCGGTGCAGTTCTGGGAAGAGTGGAGATATACTAGAATAGATTGAAGTACGCAAAACAGGGCTGCAATAAACAGAATTCCTTTTCATTTCTAATAGATAATTGTTAAATGAAAACTCGGACTAACCGAGGTATTTTATTTTGATATTAACATATTACAATACTTCTTCAATGATATTAATGTAAGTTTGAGTATACATGTACTTTGTTTTTCCTATAAACATGAGAAGAAAATGCAGTTATTGGTTTTAGTGCGAAGCAAATCCGTCGCAATATCACGTGCGCCAGATATCAAATAGATGATTGTGATCAACGCCGGCGCACAGTCATGTTTCCTAGAGAAGTAATAATATACTGTTGTTTGGTAATATAGGAGTATTTCCTTCGCAAGGTTTAAAAGTTTATTTGTTTCTGTATTATCTTTTTTTGTCAGTTTCGTTTTCCTTGTGCCTGAGTATCACACTTTTGTGTTATATATTTTCTCTAGTTCTGTAAAATACTTCTTTCAACAATAAAAAAAAAGATCTCATTTGGTAGGCCTTTTTCTTCAAGAGCTAGAGATTTTGTTTTTGAACTCTGCTCCGCCCAAATTTTTGTTTTCGTTTATTAAAAATGTATGTAAGTAAGAGCTGAATTCAATTGTAGCTATTTCATTTTCATTAAAACTTTTGGAATTTTCAAAAATTAATTAATATGATTTGACAAAGTAAATTAATTTTAAGTTATTAATTTTAGAGCCCCAGGGTATCGTTTCGTTAAAAAATTTTGAAGAGAAAAGTGTTAATAGGGTTAATGGTGCAATGATATATTTCATTATAATACGAGAAAGTAAATCCTGTTTTATACACCACTGGTTTCATATGCGTTGTCTCCCATGTTTCCCCGCCCATCACCATCGATGGGTAACTAACACATACATTGTGGGAACATGCACAGCACGCCGACATCGTAACATGATCGTAGTCAGTTTCTTGAATGAGTCCGAAGTGTTGATGAAATGTTCGGCCGAGACACTTCGTATGTGGATGATACTGCAGTGACATAGCGCGCGTGGCGTTTCAACACATTGGCCACTCCGAGAGGAGTGCATATACACGGGATCTTGTTATCGACCGTGTTTGTACTGCCGTTGGGGGACGAACTGCGACATACATTCACGAATCCATTAGAATTGTTCAACATTGCTTTGGCGGAATTACCCCTTAATCCCTTTTTTTAAAGAGATATTGGTATCAACATTAATTTTCATGGAGGCAATGTAGTTTTGTAGAGAATATTTTTCAAAATGAAGGGAAATAGAGTATTGTTAGAAAATTTACTAATATTAGTGGAAGTAATGTTTATATAGAGCATTTTTAATAACAAGAACATCCACGAGACGGCGTTCGCAAGGACAACACTGCGCAGCTCTCTGAAATGGTTTTCAGTCTCCCTCGAGCAAAAGTGGGTCGTTCCCTCGGGGCTGCTTCGCCTCCAGCCACTGCTCTAATTCGTGAAGTTTGCTGGAAGTTTAGTAAGTGCGTGACGGTTCGAGCTGCAAGTAAATTAGGGCAAATTTTTCAACGGGTCGATTGAAATACTACAGACAGAAAACCTTAAATGCCGTAAATCGGCTATTTTCAGTGCAGGAGCTCGAAGTGTAGACTGTAATATACCATTTTTGTGTGCTTGTACGTAAAACGTTGGAATTCATAAATCACGCTTAATTCGTACATCGAATATCGCAGCAACTAGAAAAAACAACTCATTGATATAAATTAAATTGAAATGTACGTGAGTGATTTCAAAATATCTTTTTTATTGACGCATATATTTATTTAACTGATATAAAAAAAACTTTTATAAAAACTTATAAACTTATATTTTTGGCTGCTTGATCATCTCTCTATGACTGCACGCAACTCTGGAACGGCTAAACGGATTTCGATAAGATTTTCACTGAAATATAACCTTTTATGTTTGGTGACTAGGCTTTCAATGGTCGTTTTTAGGTTCGCTAAGGCCTGAAGTACCTTAGCATTTACGCTATTTCGTAGCCTCTGCGCACCCGCATTGTCGTACATTGATGCGTAGTTATACAGAATTGGCGTAAAGTATACTAAACAATCAATTGCTGGAAAACAGAGGGGAAACCATCAAGATAGGCGTTTCTAACCCAAAATTAGAGTAGTTGTAGTATACTCAAAACGAATTTCTCGATGTGTTTTCGACATCTCGATATTAGAGGTAAAATGTGACAAAATCAAACGGAGTAGGTAGCGTAACAAATGGGACAGACGGGCGAAGCAGAAAACTGGACGAAGCTGACGTGTCCAAATTTAGGAAATCCATATTTATGATCTCCAAACGTATGAAGATAATTTTAAACATGCATTATAATTTAAGTGCACTTATATCAGTTATCAGTCTCGAATCACAAGGTACAAAAGAGCAACCGGGCGAGATAAGTCTACCTCGCGTTTGAAGTCATGTGCCTTACACCTGTAAGCAGGCGCCGCGGTTTTGCTCCAATCCCCTTGGGTCGGCTTCACTGCGATACGAGCAAAACTTCCTTTCGGGAAATTAAGCCTGGAAAGGCCGATCGAGATAAGGCTGCCGAAGTAGTTCTTTCCTTTCCATCCAGATAAGGCATTGACTCACCGAGGCGACGTGTGCCTTCAGGACAAGAATGAAATAGAGTGCCCGTAGACTTAGACATGTATGTTTATTTTCCTTGTATCATTTCCTTGCATTTTTCATCAAGGAATATACTATCCAGTGGCGGATCCACAAGAGGCAATAGAAACCATTACTTCCCACCTAAAAAACATTATTTTTGTAATTTTACTCAATTTCTTCAAAACATTTATCACACATGAATCGCTGCAGTATATCTCGTGACCTCGGAATGACAAAGATCTATGAGACATTTTTGTTCAAAATCATGTTTTGATATTTTCGAACTATCTCTTGTCAGATCTACAACCTTTTGAAACAGTTTTCAAATCAGACTTCTTGAAAACTTTCCTTGAACAAAATAACCCATCATTGCCAGAAGTATCGAAACGCTAAAAAAACGCCCACCTGTAGAGTTTCGTCAGAGTCGGGAAGAATCTTGTTATTCTGAGACTGCGACCCGCCGCCTCTTCACCAGGAGGGGGGGGGGGCTCAGGGCATCAACTGATGTCACTGTCGTCCCCCTGACCGGGACGTCCTAGGTTCGAGTCCCGACGGTGGCAGGGCACTAGCTGGTCAGCTAGGTCGAATTCAGTCGCTGTCTGGAGGAGAATTCTAGCGGTCGACTGCTCTGATAGGCAGTTTTCCGTGGTTTCTCCGATCAACACCAAACGAATGCCGGAGCAATACCCTAACAAACGGGCCACGGTCCGCGCGCGATATGTCCTTCCTCTTCCTTACACACACACTCTTACACTGATATGCACTACACTATCGCACATGTCGGGAGACCGGCCAAGAACTTATTCGTTGATTTCGTTAGAGCTTCATTTTACAGATCCTTAGCTCTTACGGTGTCATCCAATCGGAAGCTTACACGTCCCTACAGTGACGTCACTATGGCGATGTTCCACCTCGCGATTGGATGACACCATAACAGCTGATTTTCGTCAACTGAAGCTATGTTTCAATCCAAGTTTAGAGCTTGTTTCGGCTGGGGCGGTGCCCTACTCGTGGGAGATATCTGGACCGAGAAACCCCTCTAGCACACGGTAGGTCGGACCACCGCCCCCTCCCAAAGATGAAAGCCCTGCCCTGGCGCTGCGCAGGTGGCGTACGCCGCGTGCAGGGGCATGCTGGCCAACCTGCGGCAGTACTGGCCGCAGCTGCAGCTGGACGGCTACCTCAACACGTGGATCATGAAGCCGGGCAACCGCTGCCGCGGGCGGGGCATCCAACTGGTGCAGCGCCTGGAGCACGTGCTGGCCAAGGTCAGCCCCGCCGTCATGAAGGAGAGCCGCTACGTCGTGCAGAAGTACATCGGTGCGTGGCCCACGGCGCCCGCGTCGCCAGGCCTCGGCCTGCTAGACAGATCACACTCACAGGGCTCCCAACCAAAGATGGCGCTGCTAGTCACGAATATTCCTTCGCCGAGCGGTTCTCTATGAGCAGATGTTCATATTATTAATAATACTAATAATACAACAATAATAATAATAACAATCGAGCGAAAAGGCTCAGGGCTGCAACGCGATGGATTCGCAACCGGGAGGTCCGGGTTCGATCTCCGAGGCGGCCATCTTGACCAAGGTTTGCGTGGTTTCCCTCGGTCACAAGGGGAATGCTAGGATGGTTCCAAAATCCCACGAACACCTCCAACCTCCCACTATCCCACCTAACACCTCCTACCATCATCCTAAGTCTTTCACCTCTCATCACCTGTAATAATAATAATAATAATAATAATAATAATAATAATAATAATAATAATAATAATAATAATAATGTCCTTTTAGAAACGAATTCAATGAATAAAGGAAATTGTTCAAAGAAAGATATAAGTTGTAATTAAACCATCTTATTTGAATGTCTTCCAAGCAGTTTTGCGTATTATTTCATTTATCCATTTCGCTCTGCGTCAGAAAAGATTTGTTAGGACAATTAAGGTGCTGGTATGCGAGTTTTTTCCCTTATTCATGATTCGTATTTCTCTTTATCACGGAGACTCGTCCCCTTCGTGTTCACGCGAAGCTAAACCTCAAGCAAAAATAATATAAGAAGTAAATGAGAAATGTTTAATATTTAAGAACTTGAATCATTTTAATTAATAAATGAAGAGGTTCATATAGCTTAAACCACTGAATTGTCGGCAGTGAAATTTGATGTAAAACTTTTGATCGATCGATAAGTGATCTTTCGGAGTACTTCTAGAAGATCGAATTTATTTCACTCTCGATAATTTAAAGCTTTCAGTAGCCCACTCCTTATCTGCAATGTAAACCCAAGTAACGCAGCGTTGAAGTGGAGCATATCTGGGGCAAATATTGAGAACATGACGCACAATCTGAGATTTTCAGGCGATATGATCGGCTGCAGCCGCCATTCCAGCATGATTGACAAATGAAATTGTATGAGTATCGAAAGATGCAAATGTTCAGGCCAATAAATGAAGGGACAATTTGCAATGCAATCTGGATGTTATATAAAAATGTACGTGCGATTTTTCGCATAGGTCTTATTTCATGTATCAAGATGAACCTGCTCTGGGGGCTTGAACTGAATATTCATAAACTAATTTGTTTTCATTTTTACAATCCATAACGTTTAACGTATGTCAGGATTTGAATATAAAAAAGATTTCAATTAATCGGTCCCTTTTGAACCTTGTGAGTTAAGCAATAAACAATAATGCAGAATTGTTGACGAAAAACAAACGACATTTTACACTAATTCATGTTTGTTTGTTTTTTGTTTTTCAGTAACGAATTTCATACGAATAACTACTGCCGCACTATAAGAACTTACATCATCAATACATTTTTGTTTTGAATAATGATTTCTTTTTTTTTCTCCTCATTAAGAGTATGAAATGTTTATTTACAAAGTACGGTAACTGTATGTCTATAATATTTTCACCACTACAGAGAGGTCATAGACGACTTGGAGTTACCCGAAAATATTATTCATACTTTTAGCCGCTTATTTCAGTAATTTCTACATTTAATGCTTTATATTTCCAAATCGGCTACAGATGACCAGAATTCGTGGACTTTTTTTTAGAAAATTAATAAAAATGAATTAAAGCCAGTGATGTACCTGAGGATGTGGGAGCTCAGATTTTCAATTTTTCGGACCCCTAATAGTAAAATTGAATAAGACCCGAAGAAATTTTAGAAGAAAATCTGGTCCTGTAAGCACATTTTCGTACAAAAAAAAATTATGCCACTTTTGAGAAAATGTCCTTTGAGCGTTTCCAGACTTTTGTAAGGCCTGCTAATACAACAGTCTGCCTTTTGTCAAGACGAACTGGATTATTCGTGTGATGCACTTGCGCCAAATGAGGTTGTAATTATAATTGAAATTTTACGTCTGTTTTATTCATTGGAATATTTTCTCTTTCGCAAATCCTTTGAGATAGCTGCGCTCATTTTGACGCGTCCCTTCATCATATTGATGTACTCAAAAAGAGCTGGCTAGCCTGTCTCTACAAGAGAATATCCATATATTTCTTGCACAGTATGTTGAGACTGATAATCACTCTTGATATCGGAATAAAGGAAAATACTAGAATCCTTGCAGTATTTCAGTCCCAGTTAGCCAAACAGAAAGTGGTTGCCAAGTGAGTCGCAGGTCGCTTCACTTACAAAGTAATAATATCCCATACTCATGTCTTTGATATTTGGCTAGTTTGCGATTATTTGTACCCGTTGTCTCATAATTATAAATACGACATAAGTACATCTTGACAATTAAATCCCATGTAGCTGTCGTGACCACAATCGAGACTAATTACTGTATTAAAAATTCACATTAACATTCTTCGTTTTGAGCTTGATGGGTAAATGATGAATTGTGAAAATTGACTTGAGTGAGAGGCAGGAGTAAAGAGAGGTCTGTGAAAAGATTCGCGAATGTATTTTTTTCTACCAAAAATTTCGTATATCGCCTGATTTTTAATCATGTTTCCTACAAATTGCCAGTTTTGTCAAAATTGTTGGACAATCTTATTCTGTTGTATGTCTGGCAATATTTTGTAATTATAGATAAAACATGATACACGTCATTTTCATACCACTCTTACAATATAATGAAAACTTTCAATCGTGTATAGAGCACGATCATTCTTAACGCTTTCTCACTATTTTGTTCACAGAGCGACCACTGCTAATACATGAAACGAAATTCGATATCCGGCAGTGGTTTCTGGTGACATCTACACACCCTCTCACCGTGTGGATGTACAAGTGCGTAACTTGTGGGCGCTGTAACTCTCCGGACAGTTCAGAAGGAATTGGTAACAGTGAAGTAAGAAGCATAAAAGAGGCACGCAAAGTCGCGTTGTCATGGAAACGGTGCGCCCTGTCACGCATTCCACCAGTGACGGGCAGGACGATAAGCTGTTAGTCATCCACGCTCAATCAACTTCTTTGGTTCCCTCTCAGTGCCGCCAACATCATTCGGAACCGTCGGAAAATGTTACAGTGGCCCGGATTGGCTGAAAGATATGTGCGATAAAACTTTTCAGAGTTCGATTGAGATAATTAAGATGAATTTTCTGTTCCAGAGAAAGTTATATTCGCTTCTGTTCGCGTCCTTTCTCCTTGAAGAATCTACACGAGTCTGTACATCTCTGCAACAATGCAGTGCAGTGCCGCTACAAGAATGCTAAACGAGATCCCTCCCTGCCTGACGAAAACATGTGGGACAACCACACACTCAAAACTTATCTGCGGTTGGTCATCACTCAACGTCGCGTCAAAATATTTATTATCGAGAATGAATTGTTGCGAAAATAATTTATACGAAGCCGTTTTCAGCCCACAAAGACATTTTCGAAACTCAATTGTTGTCTCATGAAATTTAAAAATTTCATTAATATAACAAAAAGTAAGGAATAGACCGTTAAACTTTTAAGCAAGTTTACACGAGCGATCATACCGTTTATTGTGCACTGTAATTTACTAAGGTATTTCAATGATTACAATCTCTTAACACGGATAAAAAATGAACTTTTTCTATAACGAAAACATGTTTTCTTTGATATGTTGCCACATTTTCGATATTTTATGATATAAAAATAACGCAGCTCCTCTCCAATCGGGCAGGGCCATCGGGCACGCGGACGCCTGGGACAAGACGATCTACCCGGGCATGAAGGAGAGCATCGTGGGGGCGCTGCTCGCGTCGCAGGACAACATGGCGAAGCGGAAGAACTCGTTCGAGCTGTTCGGGGCGGACTTCATGGTGACAGAGGACTTCCTGCCGTGGCTCATCGAGATCAACGCCTGCCCGTGCATGTCCCCCACCACCAGCGTCACGGCCAGGCTCTGCTCGCAGTGCCTCGAGGACACCATCAAAGGTGGGCCCCCTCCCCCGACCAGACTATTGCTATCCATAATTGTATTGAAATAGAGAACATATATGTTCGTAATCGATATGAATATTAAAATACATTGCAACCTTAGAAATTTCAAAATCTAATATTTATTTTTTAAATCATTTTATGAACACATGTAAAACTTTGTTTAAACAATTATTGGGGGACACTATCTAGCAGGGGCCCTCAGCAAATGCTTACTGCTGATGCATTAATCCACTTCTGCAGGTTACGCACTTGTTAGTAAATGCGCACGAAAAACAATATAGGTAGAAATGTTAACTATATTTGAGACTTACAATACTAGCTTTAGCAATAAAGCATCACTTTTTGGCCTGACTAACGATTATTAGTTTTAAAACGTATATTTTGCACACGATGAGTATTTGAAGTGTCACACCTTCGCGAATGGACAATACAGTGCAAAACATTGCTCACCCACTTCTAGCGATAGTCGAATTGAGAGTGGAGTGTCCTTCGATTGCCGAACACGTTCGTAATGCAATTTCCTTCAAAGTACATATTACAGCTAGAAAACCTCCAATTGTCACCTTTCAGCACCAAACATGCATTCCTTTTTTTTTTTTTTTTTAATTTTTGGAAAGAAGCCCGTAGCCACATAGCTCCAAGTTTCGTTATTTAAAATGCAAGTTTTCCGTGAATGTAATTCTTAGTTTATATTGTGAATTAGTAGACCCGGCAATGCATCGCTATTGCTATGTATTACACTTCACATGCTACTAATCACGTGATAGTTAATCACGTCTTACGCTTCGCTTTGCAAAAAGTTCAATAGACGAAAGACTTTTTCTCAAGTGTGGTTCCGTCTCTCTCTCTCTCTCTCTCTCTCTCTCTCTCTCTCTCTCTCTCTCTCTCTCTCTCTCTCTCTCTCCGTGTTCTCCGCCTCTCTGTGTCTATCTCTTTCTCAAAGTCTCTGTTTCTGTTTTTTTCTCTCTCTTAGACTCTGTCTTCCTCTGTCTCTCCCTGTACATGTCTCTCACGGGAGAAATTTCACAATTGCAGGGGGGAAATATGCAATGAAAACGTCTTAATAATCGTACTTAAGTGTCCAATGGGTTGCGTAGAGAGCGCCTTTCTGTATAGCGCCCTGAGGGCCTACTTCATAAAATCATCAACACGCGTCTATATGTGCAGGTATATGCACATTCCCATCGTACTATGCCTATATTCTTCCCGGAAGTTCAAGCAATAAGTTTACAGTTTTATCGTAATCGGATGAACGGTACAGCAGCGCATTAAGTATGAACAAACATTGTCTCTAATGTATAAGATTTGAACAATTTTGTATCGTTCATCTTTAGCTTTGTTACTTCGAACCATACAAAGAAAGGTTTAGATCGTAATAACGGCGAATCCGCGGCGGTCGTGTTCCAGTGGTGATCGACCGTCGGTACAACCGCCACGCCCCCACCGGCAGCTTCGAGATGGCGTACAAGCAGAACATCCCGCCGCCGCCGCCCTACCTGGGCATGGCGCTGGCGGTGCGCGGGCGCAACATCAACCGCTACGGCACCGCCAACCCCGCGCTGCGGGCCGTCACCACCACCAGCAAGACCCGCCACAGCAGCAGCAACACGGGCAGCGGCGCGGGCGGCGGCGGCGGCGGCAAGGACCGCATGCACGCCACCAAGAAGGGCCACAAGTCCAGCAAGGAGAGCTCCAAGAGCAGCTCGTACATCGGCCCCATCATCGTGGACCTCATCGAGGACCTGGCGCGCCACCTCGAGAAGAACAAGTCCAAGAAGATGCGCCTGTTCACGGAGAAGGAGGTGCACAACGCCGCCAACAAGCTGGTGCGCGAGGTGGAGAGCGAGCAGCAGCGCCTGGAGAAGGTGGGCGACGGCCAGAAGTCCACGTCCAAGCCGGGCTCCAAGGCCGGCTCCAAGGCGTCGTCGGGCGCGTCCACGCCGGTCAAGGACGCGCACCCCGCGGACGCCAAGGCGCCGCCGGCGCCCGCGCCGCCCAGGAACCCCACGCCGCCCGGCTCGGCGTCCAGGACCACCGTGAGCACCAAGAGCGGCCGCGACACGCGCACGGCGGCGGGCGACAGCGGCACGGCCGTGCGGCCCGCGCGCGACCGCCCGCCCGGCGGCGCGGCGCAGGGCGCGGGCGCGGGGCCGGCCGCCGGGCGGCCCGGCGACGCGGCGGCGACCAGCGCGCGCCCCAAGGCGCCGGCGGCGGCGGCGGCGGCGGCGCACGGCAGCCTCACGGAGCAAGGCTCCTCCAAGGCGGCGCCGGCGCCCGCCAAGGACAAGCGCAAGAAGAGCGACGCCAAGATCGCGGCGAAAGACGACGGCAAAAAGGTGAGGCACGCGCCCCGGGAGGACAGCGACAGTGGGGGAGAGTTCGGGGACGACGGGAGTGACGCTTTCTCGGAAGATCCGCCGCGCGCCGACCGGCCGGAGGCGGAGGTCGCCCTCGCGGCCCCACGCCTCACTGGGACCCCGCCGGCAGCTCCCGCAGTCACGCCCGCCGCCAGGGCCTTGTCTTCCCCCGCAGGTAGCTTCGCGTTCTTCCCGGTGTCCACCGCAGCTCTGGACCCTTCGAAACTTCCGGAAACCCTCTCCTCGTTCGCCATCCCCACGGTTGTCCCCGCCCCTGCCCCCGCCACCCCGCCCCCCGTCGCTGTCCCAGCCCCCGCCCCTGCCCCCGCCACCGCGCCGCCTCCGGCCAGCCCCCCCGAGCGCGATCTGCTGGCCGAGTGGCACGAGCGGCTGTCGCGGCCCGCGCCCGCGCCCGCGCCCGCCCCGCGTCCGCCGGGCGGCGGCGGCGGCGGCGCCTGCAGCACCGGAGGGCGGCCCACGCTGAGCGACCTGCTGCAGCGGCTGTCGCGCGCGCCTAACCGCAGCTCTTTTGCTTGGGACGCAGAACTTGCGCGGGCGCGGCCGGCAGCAGCAGCGCCGCTCCCGCCGCCGCCAGGCGCCGCCGCAGACGCCGCAGCACCCGGCGGCGCCGCACTCCACCGCCGGCAAGGCCAAGGGCTGACGCGCGTGGACCTGGAGCTGCGCCCGCGCCCGCGCCCGCCCCTCGCGCTCGCCCTCGCCCCCGCCACGGCCCCCGCCACGGCCCTCCGCCCGCGGGCGGCCCCGCGCCGCCTGTTCCCGCTGGCGCTGAGCGTGGCCGCCGCCCCCGCGCCGCCGCCCCGGCCCGCGCCCACGGCCCCGCCCCCGCCCGCGCCCGCGCACGCGCCCCCGCTCGTGCTGCCCCTGGCGCCCTTCGCGGGCCCCGCGGCAGGCAGGCTGTCGTGACGCGCGCGGGCCCGCGAAGGCGGCGGCGGCAGCGGCGGCACGGGAAGCCGATGCTCGTACACTGCACCGTTGTAACCTCAAGTTTAAAACGCTGCGAGCTTATATAGATGCACGACCTGCCGTGGCACACATAGAAATGATTTATTTTTTAATTATGTCATATACATATATTTTTAGAAGAGCATAGATTAAAGATGCAATTATTTTGTTGTTTGCAGTGCACGGCGAGATAAAGACTGGACCTTACATAGAGAGTTCTGTTAATTATACGGTGCACGAAGTTGTGTTTTACGCATTTCCTGTTACCAATGAATAGGTAATGATGATCTTGCCTATTTTACTTACATAACTTGCATCTGTTTCTATTAGGAAAAGTAGGAACAGCAATGCATGAGAACATTATGTTTATACATCGTAAACACCTTTAAATAAAGAATCATTAATGTGATTAAAAATGTTAGAAGATTTACTTTCAAGTAATGTGTGTATTAAACTCTTATGTATGTCTTTAACACCAATAGAGTACTAACGTCAAAACACAATTGGGAGATAAAAAATTAAGTTTTGATTACTTTCAAGTTATGTTTTTAAAATATGACAACTGAAGATTCCTACAACAGATACTCTATTGATTTCTCCCAGTAATGCTGTAAGACACAGAGCTTCAATGGTTGAATGTGTAGAATATATGATAATACTCTTTGTTCTATCTTGTTCTAATGTACAAATGCACTTTGTTGTGTGCTGTTAGAGAAGAGCTGTATATACTATTTGATGACTGTGAGATAGTGAATCACTGCCGCAGTTACTAAACTGCAATTAGCTGTTTCATCTACATTTATCAAACAAATCAAAGTCTTCTCTTGTTACCACTGCCATTTTCCTTGTTGGCAAACCTAATGTTCTTTACCACACAGAAAAAATGCATTCCAGAAAGTGTAAGAGAATTTTACACTTGAAATGGGAAAATAACAATTTTTTTGTATTGTTTCTATTAGAACAACTCATTTTTAAAATTATCACACATCATTATTATTATTAATGATTAATATAAATATTTATTAAGTATAACCATTCAAATTTAGATTTGTGTGCAACACAACAAACAAATTAATGAATAATGACCAAATAAATAATCATATACATGGGAGAAGACTCTTCCTATCTAAAAGCCTAGTCCAGAGAAAAATTTTGGTATAAGTTTTATTTAAATATTCAAATTAAGGGTCTAGCTCTATTTTTCTGTTTTAATCTGTGATATGAACTCCGACAAGTCTTGAGAGTCCGTATCATCTCTGAGGACTCCCATTCAGTTTTTTTTTTGTTTTTATAACTGTCATACCTTATCTACATCTTATAAATAATTTTGATTCTACCTGTTCTGAAGCTGCTCACACTTTTCACAAATATTTGAACACCTTAATAAAATGTCCTATGGCCATTGATAATTTCTAGCGTTTAAGCCAAAATTCTATCAACTCCCAATCTATTACCCTTAAAATTGTATCACAGTGAATTAATTATGCTGTAACTACTTCATAATTTATTATGGCAATGTTTGGGCACAAGCTACTTCAGCTTCAGAGGTCAGTGTCTCACTCTGGCAAGGTGCAATGCACTAACTCTTCAAAGAATGTTATAGTGCATCTGCACAAGTGTTCATAAAGTAATATATTTTAAAAATATTAGCATGACTTCATTCTTGCCTTTGATTCCAAGAGAGATAAATTGGGCTACTTATTATAAAAAATGACAATCAATGTTTTATCAAATAATAATAGCAAAGAAACATTTTCTGAATAAAAATATGTTGAATATGGAGAGAAAAAATATGAAGGAAAGTAATTTGACAAGCATTTGCACTAAAATTTTCTGACTTATCTTTTACACCTTTTGAATTATAAAAAAAATTTCCTAATATTAAATATTGTATTACTTTGAAGGTGGGAAATGTTAAAATGTACAAGAAGCACTCATTTACTCTTAATTGAGATATTTTAAAATTTAATTTTAATAATTTTCATTTAAAATTAAAACAAGAATACACTGCCATCAGCAAAATGCTGTCTTCCTCTTCAATATTATGTTCAATGTGCTTCCTTTGAAATACACATTAGAGTACATTTTCAGAATACCATAATTCACACACATATTCTTGGAACTTGTACTATGAAGAAAACAAAATATGTTCAAAAAATTTACTTGAAAGATGGTAATAAATTGATGCAATCACATCTGTAACATGAATATTAGCATACACAATAAGGTTATATTTTCATGTTTGTAATGCAAATGAAATTTTAAATGTTGGAACATGTTCTTGTTTGGCAACTTAACAATAGACAGACACTTATAAAAACAATAATTATGTTACCAGAAGGCAATTGCCATCTATTGATAAATTGTAATTGTAAGTAAAATAACTAATTGAAGGACTTCATCATAAAAGATGATAACCCTCAACATTGTTCTTTCCGGCACCTTCCATCTGTTCTCTGTGCATACTCTAACATGTAGTAATGTATGGCTCTTACATGGCTCCCAAATGTTGTCATTTTTATGTATCCCACTCAAACCAAATTGATCACTTGCTTTTACTGTGCTTTGACTAAATAAATCAAATCAAATCTCATATCTGCAAAATGCATTTCTATGTGGGTTATCATGTTTTTCACCTGAACCCTTCAATTTTTAAAGAATGTTAAAGAAAATATTTCAGTATAGAAAATTTTGTTGAGAAGAAATACATTGGTTGCTTGAATTTCACATTAAAGATTGCTTTTATCATGTCTGGATAATAAAAGTCACAATAAAATCAAATATGGTTACATCTAAGTAACAAAGAGGAATATTATTTCTTAAAACTCAATGCCTATGCCAACTGATCATCCATCATATCAATCTAAAACAATTTTCTGTCATATGATTTTGGGGAATGGTCATATAATTTGCCTACATTGCATTATATCCGATACCTATACAAACAAACTTGGTTACATAATGAAAATTTTATCTTGACATCTGAAAACACTCCAATTTTGATTACACAAACATTTTCCTAGACCTTCAATCCTTCTGTTTCATGTAAGTTCCATGGTTATTTGGTATTTGACATCTCAGAATTTCCTTACATCCTGATTATCTTGGGTAGATATAACTTGTAATAAAAACAGTGTAAGTTCCTGATTACAATAAAAAATATAACAAAGCAAATCAAGATGAAAATTAATGTTATCCAATGAATTTTTGTTTTAACAAAAACATGGAAAGGTAATTCACAACAGAAAAAGGTACTAAAATGTTCTTACAAACATGGGTCCTAAAACACCAAGCTGACTAGGTAAGATGCCAGAATGAACTCACAAGACATTTGCCCCCTACAATTGTTTCTACAAGATCAACTCCATGGTCAATACATCAACTACGATGGGTCACTATAACGGCAAACTCCAGATTTAAATCTTCCCAATTTTTACTTACTGCTGCTCCAATAGTTTTGAAGGAGCTATAGGACCATATGTCAGCGAAATTGCAGGTATGTACTGCGTCTGAGTGTGGTTAGGATGGGTTTATTCTGGTGTACATTTTACAGTCCAACTATGCACTGTAGACTTGTATTCATAAGGACAAATCTGAATTACCACTTCCAAATTTATACTACCTCCTCCACTCTTAATCTACATTCCAAAATTTGTCAATGGAATTTAACCACTGCTACATATTAGTTTAAAATGTACATTAAAAAAATCCTGATTTCTAAATTTGGAATTGTGACAAATTATTCATTTAATGTTGAAATAAGATGGATAACAACACAAATAACTTCACGTAAATAATTTGCCTGTTACTATCTGTTTTTGTTCTGTTGTCACTTTTAAAATGTATAATTAATGCAAAATTTTAAAAAGACACTTTCAAAGTATTTTATACATAGGTATTTTCTGTTTGCATTACAATCATCCTGTTCATTCTAATCCCAAGTAATAGTAGTAGTTGAAAGTGTTTATCTGAAGGACCATTCTTTCTAAACTGTACAAAATTATTCATTATATTATGAATTGAACGATGATGACTTCTTTTTCCAAAGAGCATGAACATTAAAATAAATCTGGGCAAACTATATTCAGGACAGCTTGAGACTTTTCTCCAAAACGATATTTCATAATTTACATCTCTAGAACAAAATTCCTGTTCCACATAACGAAGGCAACAAAGGAGATCCCTGAATTTAAAAAGGGAAAACAGCTTTCAGCATGTTGATTTTAATGTAATTGTAGAAGAGAACAAAATACTAAATATTGAAGGAAGTATCCTACAAACACAATACTACAATGTTTTTTTTAAAAAATTGAATGTACTACATTTCTTTACAACAATTACATTAACATCCCAGATGCAATGGGGAGAGGTAAAAATTATCAAATTCAACAAACATCTTAAGTTCATACTATTTTAATGCCATCTCCTAATCCTAATTATAATCTTCCCTAACGCTTGCCTTCAACCACTGTGACCACATCCTGGTCATTCCATGTGGAATTTGTAGTGGACAGAGGTTTTCTCACAGTTCTCCCACTTTGCATGCCTCTTTTCCCACTATTTCTTTCAAATAATTTGTATCATAACTTCATAATAACTTTTCCATCAAATTCATTCACCATTTATAAGAAGTACACAACTTTCAAGCATGAGATCATTATTTAATTCCAGACAATAACAGAGATATAAAAATTGTTTAAAATATGAAAAACATAAATTATCATCAAGGCAACAGCTGCTATTATTCTATATTGGTATTTTATAGTACTCAATTCTTAAGATTATTTTACATTTTCTTTCTAAGCATGAACTATATTTTTAATTTATAGCTATCTAGAAAGTTCAAAGAAATAATTTAAATTGAAGATTTTAAAATAGAACAAGATTTTTATAATTTCACCAAGAACTTGAGAGTAGGGGATTTGTTCACACCATAGCGGACAGCACTATCGATCTTCTGCGAAATGCGAAATTTGAACTGCACATGCGCAGATCGGTAGTCCTGTCTGATACAGAGTGCACAAATTCCGTATTGTATGAATCTTCTTAAGCATGAAACAAAACACAGAATGAAATGGTTCTCATCATGTGTAGAAATTTCAAATGACCAAATATCAAGAATTTAATTTTTATTGGCCATAGGTAAAGAATAAGCACATCAAACTTAAAACAAGTCTTTAAAGACATTAGCAGAAAAAACTATAACAGACAAGGAGGTAATAATAACGGTCAGTAAAAGTGATATTAATGAAAAATAAAAATCTACTTAAATATGAAAATAGTTAATTGTTCCATACTTGCAAAAAATGAACTCTTAATTAAAGAATGCTACACCAATGTCAGACTAGGTGTCAAATTCAATTTGAAGTTTCATGGTAAATGTGTAAAGAAATGTGCTAAAAGTCTAAGAACAAGATAGCAAATTATTATTTACAAAAATGGCTATCTCAAATTCATGTTCACACAGATTTTCTCTTATACTTTACTTAAGTAATGGAGTGTCCTTTCAAGTGTTTAAAATAATTGATTATTACTGTACTTAATTGTGGATATATCTTCACTACTAAGTTCCTAAATGGTGTAATGCTGTTCACCTTGCACAATTCGTTAAATAACTGCTATATTTGAAAACTTGGAAATTCCTTCCAACACAAAAAGGTAACAACACTTGTTCATATAGGCACAGCACATTTAATTTGGTACCAAACATGAAAAGACACAAGGGATGAAGTTCAAGTAAACTTAAATGCTTCCAATAGTTTTCATTGATTCCACTTCACATAAAACATTTTAAATTTATACATAAATTGAATTTCTATTTTCTTTTCCATTAATTTCTGCTTGGCCCAAGGGCCTTGCTCGGGTGCATAATGATCAGGGGAGTTGAAGAATTGTCACGGTACTTTCCGCTTTAGTCTATTGTGGTGAGGATGTTGTTTTCCAATTTTGAAATGTATGTCTGAGGGAATCTGAGGAATTTTAGGATGAAAGTGAGTGGATAGGAGGGAGAAATGGATGGAGATCGGACTGATGCCTGGTTTGTTATGAAACTGGGAGTTAGGTACAAACCAGGGATCGTTTGTAATGGTTCAGAGGAATTTATTTTGAAAATCTGCAGTTTTTGGATATATGATTTGCTGGCTGAGGCCCAGATAGAAGTGTAGGATAAGATTGGATGAATCATTGATCGGTATTGATGAGAAGTTATATGTTGAAGTCGCAGGGGAGAAGACTTTTTGAGTATGGGATGTAGTTGGTGGGTTCTACAGCTGGCCAGAGTTATTCTGTGAAGAATATTTGATTTCCAAGTGATCCTATCCATATCAAATTTAATATTCTTGAATAATTTGCAACTTCATAGGGTCACTGTAATCTAGCTAATTTCAAATCACTTCCTTCTTTAATACAAATTAATAAGCAAGAAGGTAATAACCAGGGGGTGGATTTAAATGAAATGACGTGTTTTTTTTTTTTTTTGTTTTTTTTTTTTTTTTTTTGTTTTCACTTAGAATGTCTTTTAGCATAGAAATTCATTTTATATTATGACAAAATGAAATGACCCATTTTTACTCTGCCTTTTTTTTTCTTTCTTCGTATTTCTATGATTTCTACTGATAAGTCATTTTTAAAAATTTAATTTCATTTAATGCATTTTTGGCTAATTTCATTTATTTTAATGGTATTTGCTTCACATAATATTTACAAGGTGCAACAAATGTTCACCACAGATTTCTTGAGTAGCCTATTTGATTTCTTCCCTCGTATATTGTAATGCCAGCCGTTGTGAGTACTACATAATCTAAGGTTCCTGTGATGCCTATCAGCGCCGTTGTCAGTTGGACTGATTTCTCGTTAAAGAAAGAGATTTACTAATAAAGAACATTCCAAACCAAAAGATAGCAAGCTGAGGTCTCTTGAACAAAAGGAAGAAGCCTCAATTACATCAGTAACATATCCAACAGCTTGAGTTCTTCTTCTGAAGTGATTTTAATAAAATTTTTTACATATTTTTCTGTTTTTATGGCATTTTTAAAGCATTTTAAGATAATTTTTGGCAATATTTCAGGTTATCCAAATCCACCCCTGGTAATAACAATTATTGCACTTGACTCAAACAACTTTTTATAGCACTTTTCTTATAATAGAAGTACAAACTTTCATTTCAAATTACTCTTTGATATACATTACTAAGATAACAATTACTAAATCTTTAATTCAAAGAATTGGACATAACAAGAAGAAATAACTTTAATTCCACATATTCTCTTAATATAAAGTTGCTATTTGCACTTATGTGACTCATTCACAATATTACACAATTTTAAGAAATTATTTTAAATTTCTGTTGAATTATGTTGTGAGTGTATTAGTTTTTTCTTTTAAGAATAAACATAATTTACATAGCAATAATACAGAGCCAGAAAATCAGCTGTCATTTGCTAATAATTGCACTCCACCAGTATCTTTTAGGAAATTTTTTTTTTGAAACTAGCACATTACAGTTGCATATTGATAATAAAAATAAGAAAAAAGAACAATAAAAGATGAATCATGAATATTATTTTATTAACTGTAATCACAGATACATTAACAGTCTTATAACACAAGAAAGGCATACAGTATTTTACTGGATTTCATGAGAAATGTTCTCCATAAGATCTGTCTTATGATCTGAAACATTTGGTCTGGCTTCATAGGTACAAATTGTCACACCGTGTCGATGGCCTTCTGTAAACTCACCCCGTAGTCCAATGTAATATATTTTTGTTGTCTCTCCACCAAAGTTTTTAGGAAAATGGAGAGTTAAATGTGTTACAGATGAAAATTTCACAACTCTGAAAAACAATTTTTTTACATTTTCCTAAGAAGACAACCAATTCAAATTGATTACATGCAAGAATTGAAGTAAAATGAAATGTAAATATTTAAAGTTCTTAGCAAAGAACTATAGAAAGCAAGCACTATAACATGACAGCCATCAGATCACAAGATGATCTTACTTTGTGGCATACTCCAAGGTGCCATTGTTATCAGGATGAAGATCAAATTCTTGATCAGGAGCTATAGAAGTATCATCAAATGTCATATGAGGCCTATTTTTATACCTGAGACAGAAATATGTAACTGAAAAAGGAAATATCTAAAAGAAATTTGAACTTCTAAAAGTTAAAAATTAAAATACATACAACTTCATTTTTGAAGGATGCAGATCCATCTCCCCTCCAATAATAATTAAACCTTTTAATTTGACATTTCCAGTAAACCTGAAACCACATTTGCTGGTGCATTTAGACCAACTATATTACAACAGTCATTACAGACAACAGTACGTAAACACACTTACGGTATATTAAACAATAATTCTTCATCAACATCACTTTCCACATACTGCAAAAATGATAAAAATTATAACCACTCATGTGCTAAAACAAAAACCTTCATATCACTTACTAGTTGTACACACCTTTTCAAAATTGAGGCGTTCTTCCCATGCTTTAAAAACATCTTTCCCTGACCCCTCAACCCTCTCATTCAAACATTCCAAATTTCCTGTGTCTATTTTGTTGTACAGACTATACTGCAAACCCATTTCTGGAGTGTCATCATGATCGTGATCGCCTTGGCATGTATGCTTGTGACCAGACATATTGATCGTATATTTATTAGTTATTGAAATGTAATCTTCACCTTCCTCCACACAAATGGATGTTTGTCAATAAATAAACACAACTCAGGAGTATACGCTGACCTGCAGCTAGGACTTTCCCATTCGTATGAATTCCTCTTATTTGGTCCACAAATTCCATATTCATCTGTCATTTTCACAATTCTGCCAACGTGTGCCCGAGAAATTTCTTTCTCTTCTGGATCCAGAATGATCCAATGAAAGTTTTCAAACTCTCTCATTACCACCGAATCATGTACGAACAGCACAGGACACCCACACCTTTGTCTATGAACACAGACCATAAACGTACTAAGATCCCGTACGTAGTCACATAACACAATGCCTGGGGAACTTTCATCGTTCAAAGAAGACCCATACAAATACTACAGTGAAAACTGGAACTATGGAAATATACTTTAAAATACCATTAGGAGTAAGTATTCGATATTACTACTTCTACGGTGGAGTTAATAACTATTAACGAAGCTACACTAGCGACATTTCTCGCATCGTGTCCCTGATTGATAGGCAAATTACACTACACTGGTGTTTGGCACGTACACGATCTATCAAGCCCGGATTTACGAAATGCGAAGCCCTTATTGACCTGCAAAGTATTGTAATCGTGCGCCGAGAAGCGGCGATATTTCGACAGACAAAATCTTCTTATCGAGCCATAGTAACGAAAAAGTGTACGAATCTTGTTCTTATACATAATAAAATACTTTTTTTAACACGTTGTGAAGGCAGAATCCATGAATTGTTGGTTATTGATACCGAAAACTCGACTTACTTCAAAACGTCTCTGTCTACAGTCCATCAGTCCGACTTCATCAAAGAGTGTTTAAAAAAAAGATCTTTAAAAAAGATTATGTACAATTTTTTGAAAGAAAAAAAGAGCAGTATTTGTGTAATTTGTGATTAAAATTAATGCCATTTATAAAAAGAAAATTTCTCAAAATCGCTCCAAATTTTTTCTTGATTTTCCCCCCACGGACAGAAAGAACAAGGAACGCCCAAAAGAATGGCGCGGGTCTTATTTTCGTTGAACTCTTTGAATTTTCGAAAATTGCAAATATGGAAATAATGCGAGAAAGTATGTGCTGCTTTAGCACCACTAGTTTCCCAAAGTTTTCCCCTCAAATGGAGTAAAATCCGCTAGTGTGACACGACTTAATTTTGTTAATATTTTTGAAATTTTAAAAATGATTTAACTTCTTTTTAGTTTTGTTTTATATAATTTGTAACGAAGCTACATATTACTTCGTCAATCCAAATTATTCCCCAATAATAGGTTAAATCATTGAATGCAGGCATTTTTGGAAACGTTCGTGACTTTTGCCGTTATTGTCACAATGGCTCAAACTGTAGCGCGTGCTCTTTTCGCCCTGAGCTCTCGGGTTCCAGTCCGAAATATTGTTTAAATTGATTTGGTTGATTAGTGATTCCGAGCGCGCCAACTGCTAAGTTTATTAGTCGCGTAAATATAGTGCATGTGTTTTCCTCGAGAGGTGGTGGTGGTCTTCCCCTGGTGGCTGGTGAGATACTGCGCCGACCTACCGTAGGCTATCGGGGTTTCCCCCAACCAGGTATCTCTCAAGAGAGGGGCACCGACCCAGCCGGGACCATCTGTAAGCTCCCGACTGGTCTCCCGGCAAGTGTGGTAATGTATTGCATGTTAGTGTAAGTGTGTAAGCAGTAAGAATAGAACAAAGAAGAGGAGGAAAAGATCGCGCGCGGTCCGTGGCCCGTTTGTTGTGGTTCTCCGGCATTCGCCTGGTGTTGATCGCAGATACCACGGAAAACTACCAATCAGAGCAGCCGGCCGCTAGAATTCTCCTCCGGACAGTGACTGAATTCGATCTAGCTAACAAGAAAGTATTGAAAATCCAGCCACAGTTGGGACTCAAACCTAGGACCTCTCGGTCAGAGACACTAGTGAAATCAGTTGATGCCCTGAGCCACTTCTCCCGGATTATTGTGTAAAAACCTAATTAAGCACAATACACTCAATGCAACGGCAATGAGCCATTTTCGTTTAAACTTTTGAAATTTCAAAACAATAAAATGTATTTTTTAAGCTTTGAGGACCGTTTGGTTAGGAGTTTTTGAAATGATGTCCGAAGTATCGGTAGGATAGAAATTGTGATGTTATAGCATTACACAACCGTTATCAATAGTAAGAGGAAGTCTGTGCTGTTGTAGCATCACTGGTTTGTCTTTATTCTTCAAGTTTGACCGCGCCAAACATTACCCCCCCCCCCCCAATTAAGAAAAGTGTTTCGCGAAATTAGCCAAAACTTCCGAAAACGTTTAACGCAAATATTTAGAGAACTTCTCAATTAATAAGATGGTTCAGTTTTCTTTCCAGAACTATTTACATTTCATATATTTTATACATAACTTGTGGATACAGAAACCAAATGCTGCTGAACAAAGCCACCCAAAATGATTTTTCAAGAAGTAGCACGCATGTGATAACTCTAAATGGCCACTTGAAGAACAGACTACACGAACATTGATTTTTCAAGTGAATATTTTACAAAAATTATACATGGCTCAAATGTTTATATAAGAAATGAGATGAGTGACTTGAAAAAATGAGGAGAGGGCCCCTACACTCCCGAGTGAAAATTCTAGAGCTCTATTAGAAAGTTTTCGACTTTATTTGTCGTATTTGAGAACGAGCCATCCTGTCTCTCCATCTTGAAAGTTGGACATCGCATATTTTCTCTTAAATGATTTGGAAGACTTATGGCTTACTAAACGATTATACTTTCAAACATGAACTAAATAACCCCTACACAATTAATTGTTCGAAATAAATAAGGAAATACATTTTATCCAGTATTATCATCTAAGATCAAAACAAATCAGTAAATTTAAAAAAAATATCATGAACATTATATTACAATTATTAAAAAAGAGCAGGATTTATGGAGTGAAACAATACTTTTTTTTAACAAAATGGTGCAAGAATATTTCCATTTTAAGGATAATTAGGAAAACTCATTATTCATCGCTGATAAGATTGGCCGAATCTTCAGCCTCGCAAGTGCAACACGGGGAGAAAAAGAAGACCGTAGGTCCGCAACTGCCCGGCTCATTTTCGTAGGGCGCTTCCTCTCCTGCTCAGCTGAGCCGCCCACGGCGTACGAGTCACGTCGAGCTATCGATCCGCAGCGGTCGGGCGGCGCGCGCCGGGCGCAGGCTCGGCCGCCTCCAGTCGATAACGCGCCTCGCCGCGACCAGACGCACCCCATGCCTCCCTCGGTGCGTTCGCACGGCGCGCCGGGCGCCGGCCGGCCGCGCGCCGGGCCGGCTATTTTTACGAGGACGCGCGACGACCGCGTCACGCCCGGATCGCCTTCGCCCGCGTCGCCCGCCGCCGCCGCCCGCGGCGTCGAATCGCGGTGAGGGCGCGCGCCGGGAGCGAGCCGCCCCGCGGCCCCATGACGCGTCGCCCGGAGCTGTAGGCAGGTAAGACGCAGCCGATCGATCGGGGCGGCCGGCCTGGCGGGCGGGGGCGGCGCGGGCGGCGCGGGCGGCGCGGGCGGCGCGGGCGGCGCGAGCGGCGCTGACGGCGGCCGTGTGCCCTCGCAGGGCATGGGGTCGAGCGCGCCGCTGCGCCACGGCTGCGAGGACAACTGGACGTGGAACCGGCGCGACCGCAGCCCCGAGGTGCGGCTGTACGGCCCCAGCTGGCGCGTGGCGCACTTCCACCCCACGTGGAGCAGCGGCACGGCCGCCGTGCGCGGCACGCGCGTGCTCAACAACGGCCGCTACTACTGGGAGCTGCGCGTGTCGCAGCGCGTGTTCGGCACGTCCATGATGTTCGGCGTGGGCACGCGGCGCGCGCGCCTGCACGTCGACGCCTTCCTCAACCTGCTGGGCGAGGACGAGCACAGCTGGGGCCTCTCGCACAAGGGGCTGCTGTGGCACGCGGGCCGCTGGACGCACTACACCAAGCCCTTCCGGGAGAACGAGGCCACCACGGTGCGAGCGCGCCTTTCTTTGTAGAGCTTTCATTTCCTTTCGCCGAAAACGGTTAAACACTGTGTGTGACGTGCTATGGGGAGAAGTTAATTTGAAGCTACAATTATGTCAACAAACAAAACAAGGGGCCATCTCAGCATTTGCTCGAGGATCAGGAAAACTGGACGAAAACCTGATCGAGATGGGGGTCATTGACCCAGAAGCTGAAGTGTAATGTTAGCAAACATCGATGTTGAAAATTAATACATCGACTAAAAACCATCGATGTTTTTCAGCATCCATGTTTGCAAGCTAACCTCTAACATTACATTCGTGTGTAACAAAATTAAATTTGTCAGTTTTCGTGTTTATCAAGTCACCAAATAACGGTATGACAAGAAGGGGCGGACCCTACAGCCCACAGCTAATTTGTTGACCACATCTCAATATGCGAAATGAATTTAACGAAAGATGAAATTCAAGGGCATGGAGGTCATTTCGGGCGAGAGAGTTTTGTCAAAGAAGGTAGTACAATACAACCAGCATTATTTTGCTTCCGACACATGAACTAACAATGTTATCATCAGTGATATTTCATATTTACCTTTCACAGTATTGTGACCAAGGGAATTTGTCATTCAGAGACAAAACATCGGGGGAGAAAATTCGATCACAAAACATCGATGTTAATAACATCGGTGTTAATACATCAACACTTTACAGAAAAAAAATCACATACATTACAATGCAATACAACATTTACATACTTTACAACAAAACAGATACATTTTACAAAAAACATGGATGTTTTGAAAACATCGCCGTCGATGTCGCATCCCTACTCGACGCGGATTTGCTGCAGCGGCTAGTGGTCGTAGGACGCGCCCGGCTCATTGCTCCGAGCTTATGCTTCGATTCCGACGAAGGCTTCAGGGTTCCAGTCTATGTTCGACCTGAGAGGAGTTCCTTCCTAGGCAGCGTTACCATCCAAACTGTTTATTAACTCTCCGCCCACTCCCAAACATATCTTTCACCCTTCCTTTATTACTTTGTGAAATAACTTCAAGACCTTTTCTTCAAGATTGATTAGTAACACGAAGAGTTTGATTTCTGACTGACATGAATAACGAATTAAGAAACGTTCTTGAGGAATAAAACTAAATATACTTCTTGTTCATTGTTCGCTGCAATATGTAAAATAGGCAATTATAGGAGATACTAAAATACTGGCCTATTCGTGCCAAACAGAATTTTAAATCAGAAATTTATAGAATAGTTTTGTGAAAATATTCTTCATACAAATAAAATAGTCATCAGAACAGAATTCGTTACAATTCCTCCTTCCTGTATGTTTGTTCAACCCCAGGTAACGCCTCGCAAATGAGTCACGGCTCGCTCAAGTTACGGCGGAATTTGTCTTCTTAGTGATATCTGAGAAGCCTTCACGATATTGTTGTTCAGAACAGTCTTCTTTCTTCAAAGATAGTTTTCTCGATGAATTCGATCGAAGAATAATTATAATAATAATGTAAATACAACCAAGCACTTGAAGTTTTAGTTATTTTAATTTCGCGCAGTGTATGCAACACAAAGAAACGATTTTTTTTATCAATACATTGTCGTCAATGCTAAATAGATCAAGAGTCGTTTCCCATAAACGAATTAATTTATTCAGAAGATGCAGAAATTATATGTGAAGAGGTCGATCGTAAATGGCACTTGCAATGGCATAAGACTCGTGCACGAGCCGCCAGCTGCCCGTGTTTAACATTCAGATAACAGGCTGTAGACGCGTTCCTGGCTGCGTTATCTTTACCTACAGTAGGATAAAGGGTATGTAATGGGAGTGGGGGATCCAAATCAGCTTCCACGCCCCCTGATTCCAATGTTTTACAAGTATGTTTTCATTCATAAAAGCTCGAGAGTGTTTTTAACTGGTAAAATGAACAAATCATTGCATTTCATTCATTGCATTTGTGAACAGTTGGTTAACTGATTGTATCACATCACTATGATTACCATCGTCTTTATTTAATAACATGCTTTAAAGAAAGTGTAATTGGAATACAAAATTTTGCAGTTCAATGAATAAATTGGCATAACTGTAGATCAAACCCTGCTGGGGAAGAAGGTTCTAGTTAAAACACCTCATTCTCGAGAGTGGATCGATGAATAAGAGGACTAAGCACGTGTTTAGAACCCCCGCGGGGTAGATTAATAATGTTCATCCCAATAAATTTTAAACATAATTTTATATTTAATATAATATTAAAATATATTCTTACATCCGTATTATAGTTGTCATATATCATATCAATGGTCAGATTTTAAGACCTTGTTTGATTTAGGTGATATTTAGGTAACATTATAATGTTAATTTTTTGGATTGCAAAGGATATAGTTTATTTTATCGTCCCTGCTCATTAAATATGTCTAACATTTTAATATTGTGACAGAACCTCATTAGGGGCCGTCCACGATTTACGTGAGGCTTTGACTTTTCCACTCCCCTTCCCCCTTGGCTCGACGTCTTCCACCTTTTAATCTCACGTGAGATTTTTCAAAATGCGTATTTTTAATGTAAATACTTTAATTTGTGATTGATTGCATTGGAATTTATTTAGAAAACATAATTTGCTTAATTCTATTTAAGACTAGATTTAAAAAATAGAGTGAGTGAATTACAATTAATATTATTGCACTTCTATAAATTTCTATAAAAATGAATTTCTATAAAAAATAATTTCTATAAAAATACAAGTAATAAGATTTATCACATTAATGATAAAAGGTTTTATAATTTTTGTCAGTATTCTTCTCACTATATTATGTTACTTATTGTAGCATTCACATAACCGCGATAAAACTTATTGTTGCAAGATTTAGCCATATTTTAGTGTAGAAACGTGTTTTACTCCACTTGTCTCAGTTTTCCCGCAATTTATCAGTTTTTAGCAAAAAACAATTGCATGATATTTGCCGAGGTCCCCCTCTGCCCCACGTACATTAGGTGAGATTCGCCTTTACCCCTCCCCCAAAGGCACTGGCGGATCCAGGGGGCGTGGGGAGTATTCCCCCAGAAGGTTAGAGTTTTTGTTTACCTTCCTTTATTTGGCCAAATTTAAGTATTTATTTATATTTAATATTGTGTAGTATGATAGCCAAAGTACATAATTAATATAGAACATAATAAGTAATAGTGATATTATTTTAACAAAAATCCTCGATGGCCCGCTCCAAAATGATGGGCTGGATCCACCCCTGCCTAAAGGCCTCACGTAATTTATGGATGGCCCCTTACTTGGTGAAGCTGTCTACAGAACAATTTATTTAGTCGTCGCTTGACGTAAATCAGCTGTTACGGTTTCATCCAATCGGGAGCTTATGCATCGCTTCAGTGACGTCACTACGTGGTCGTCGAAGCCCCCGATGGGATGAAACCGGTGTTGGTGGAGTGCAGGATCGCAGTGCAGAGGACGCGGGTGCGGCGCTGCGCAGGTGGGCGTGCTGTTCGACGGCGTGGCGGGCACGCTCAGCTTCTACAAGGACGGCGCCAGCCTGGGCGTGGCCTTCCGCGGGCTGCACCTGGTGCGCGAGCCGCTCTACCCGATCGTGTGCTCGACGGCGGCGCGCACCGAGATGACGCTGACGCTGATGAAGCGCGACTTCGTCAACCTGCAGGACCGCTGCCGCGCCGCCATCCTGGCGCGCGCGCGCTCGGCCGACGCGCTGGCGCGCCTCGCGCTGCCCGCGCGCCTGCGCGACTTCCTGGCCGAGGGGCTGGACGAGCCGCAGCCCTTCCAGCCCGTCGACCAGAACGCCGGATGACGGCCCCCGCCCGCCAAACGCCCGCCGCCTCGCTCCGCGGCGGAGGAGGCGCTCTCGGAAGGGGCGGCGACGGCCGTGCAAGAGACGTAGTGATGGAGCCACTAGCAAACGAGGCAACTGTGAACGAAAGCTCTGGCAAAAGGAGTGCACGGACGAGACTTGCAGTTATATTGCAAGCGGTCCCTTCTTGCAGTAATATCTTTATAACGATTACTTGATTGATTGCGCAGTGCGATGACAGTGTGCGATAAGGCTGGCCCTCGATTGCGCCCAGCTGACCGTGAAGGTAGGTGGGACGTCTCAAAAACATCAGAAGGAAGATGAAACACTTGAAGCTGACACATCAAATCTTGAAGTTTTTGTATTGAAAATCATATTTTAAAAAAAATATGAATCCGATCCGCATTCTTTTGAAACACGATCGGCAGAGCGAGCCAGTTCTCATCTTGCGCATGGTCCTCGTCCTTATACCCATATCAGAGACAAATCGTCGGGTCTGCGAAGGACCTTATGCAATGTAAGAAGATTCCAATGAAATTAGCACATAAGTTACTCCAGCCATTTAGCAAAAGCATTCGTCCCGCGTAGGTGAGCAGCTGGTGGACGCACCTGTTGGGACTCACACTGCAAACTTAAGCGTGAACGTAACGTAGCCGCAAAACCTACAAATGAGTTATTAAGCGCCACCATTCACTATGCTTTGACGTAACCGTGGAAGTAAAGCCCTAAATTTAAGACCACAAGCACCAAGCTTTTCCGTCACGTTTACGTCGGAATTCTACCGACGACCGATCAGATAGCAGCCCGAAAGAAACAAACGTTGATTATGTTCAGGTAGTTTGTTTCATTACTGTTAAGAACTGAACTAATTTGCGCACTGTTCTGACGCGAATAGTGAATTCAACGTAAGCATTTGGGCCATTTTTCTTGTGACTTTAATGACTTGGCGAATAAAATAACTACGCCCGACGAATCGTTCGTGAATTTGATACAAAATAATCCTTGTTTATAAAGTAAAGGAAATTCGAGCACTAATACAACAGCTAACCGCATTTATAAAGACAAATCGATAGGAAATCCGAGAAAAAGCTAGAAACCATGGTGGAACTACATTTTCACCATGCTAGAAACGAATCGTCAATCGATCAAGCTTTAATACGTTGAAATCTGATTGGCTTAGGCTAAACTTAAATTCCAACTCACGTTCGTCATTGTGAATTCTTATTTATACGTGTAAATTTTACTGCTAAGGTTACAGCATTGCGTTACGTTTAAGTTTGCGTTGTGACTGAGGCCTCAGACAGCTTCAGACCGACCGGCGCGAGCTCGCTGGATATTCTGGCTTATGTTCCTCGCGTTTGGCCTCGCCGTCACTCACGGAGACTGGCTGTAGGTTTGAAGTGGGAATTGTGCTGCTCTTCGAATCACACGTTTGTTAACCCTCGCCAGGGCAGTAAAGACTAGCTCTCCTGATTTAGATCGTTATTATCACAATTAAAAAACAACAGCAAAGCTTAATGACAGATTCGCAATTCTTTCTTTAATATATTACTGCGATATCAAATTCCGTAATACCATTCAAAGTAGTGCATATTCGAAGCCTTCGTTGTTCGCAGTAATGTTGACATTTTCAAAAATAAATCACGGACGTTGAGAGATTCTACCTGGTAAGGGGTTAAATGTTTTCATTAGTTCACCAAAACATCCGGAACTTTTGTGCTGTTAAGATCTTTGGTGTTACAAGTCATTCAATGCTTCATTTCAATGCAATGAGTCACAAAGCTTCCAAAACATGCATATGTTACAATATGAACGGTGTCAATGTAAATTTGTTGTTTCTAACGATTGAGGTAGTTATGCACTCAAATAGTGAAATGTTTGTACAATTTATCATTCCCATCGTAAAGTAAATGCTTTAATATCTGTACTTCATGGTAGTGATTTAACCTTTCCAAAAATATACAAGTATAGTTATCCAACATTTGTCTGTGCTGTTTCTGGTCTAGTAGTAAACACTGCTACTTGTTAAGTCTAATTTCAGTGACACTGACACATTGTTTCCTTGTATGAGTGAACAATGTTTGCAACCACGAAGCACTTTAAAGTTAAGTAACATAACAGCAAGGCAACAAGCCAAACCGTGGATGTCTTCACTCTGTGCCATACCCTGCGATGCAACAATTCTAGTGTATATGAGTGTGTAACTGATAGTGTAAGTGTGATACGACAAACCATTTATGTGCATTACTATAATATTTATATCAATGGGAAGAACGTTTGTGCAATACTGTGTTTGTCCAAATATCCTGTTACTTTTATAAAAAACTGAAGAAAACTTGTCTCATTTCCATTAACATAAGAGCAAATTACCAGCTATCCTGTAGATACGAGTAGTACAAAACCACCTTTCATTTTTGCACCTGATTGAGAATTTTGATTCTCCTTTGCTAATAGAAATATTGAATGCTAACTTTCTTGCACGATGCGATATTAAAAGTTAGAATTATTCCAAAATAATGGAAAATTCAGCAGAGCTAGACAGCAACAGAATCAGTGATGGACAATTACTAAGTAGTCCAATATTTTGAGATGACTGCAGAAACAAAAGCAAATGAGTGTTGAAAGAACACGCATAAATTCACTTTTAAAATGATTTCCAATACTAAGCAAAAAACATTATATCCAAAACACAACTAGTGCAACTGCAATAGCACATACTTTCTCGCATTACAAACGATTACGAAATGTTATAATACTGAAATTTCTGACTGTACTAACACATCTCGGTCATCCCCTGTAAATCTTCTCAAAATCATCCAGATGTTAACTCAGCCTCGGTCGCAATAACAAGAACACTACCAATAGACGTATTTTCAAAAACTTACAACAGCACTAACCTTCTCGTTTATCTCTAACAGATAATGTTCGACTTATATTGCAAATTTGAATCCAATGAACTTTTCTGCTAAAACGTGAAAGGCTCTTTGCCAAAAGATGCGCGATAAATTTTGTTCACACTGATATTTGAGAAAAGTTTACAAAAAATAACAAAAAACAACTGTACATGAAATGATTTTCGTACAAACTCTGCATGAAAAAATTTAAAGATCTAATATTGAGAAAGATGTTGCACTGATTGTGGAAAGGAAAGCACTATTGAAGGCTTGAGACAGCTTCGACAAACACTTAAACTTTTTCATTATTAAACTCAATATTGGCAAAATTTCTCGTATTTACAAAAAAGTACATTGCATTATTCAACGACCTAATTTTGAAGGTTAGATTTCATTATGGTGGTGTTATTAAAAAGGAAGCCAGAGTCGCTCGCTGAAACGCTTAACGACGCTCCGATAAGTAACGGAAGTTAAGCAATTCCAGATCGCGGGTTCTGGATGGGTGACCGTCTGGGAAGCACTGCGCCAAGCCCTTGGTAGAAGAGATCAAAGACAATGACTCACTACGACTGGCAATGATTGACTAGATGACAGAAGGTTTATTGCACTACGCATTAGACGCCAGTCGTTGGCTAAAATAGAACGTTACGAATTGACATACAAAAACTTTTAAATAACCCCGTCTTTCTCATACTAGACATTTAGAGATTTTTCTTATCTCTTCAGTCTAGGCAAGTTTACCCCTGAAAAACGTCTCAAGTATTCATCGCTGCTTTGTATGGCAACGGCACGTACAGTATATAATATTAAATTAAAGAAATAAAAGTTCGTATAAAATACTTTTATGTTACATTAAATTGTATTTTAAGAGAGAGAATCTAATTGGCCTAATTTCAATTGTTTGCGTATTATTGGAAAGAAAATACATCAATACATTGAGAATACAAATAGTAGAAGTAAAAATTTAATTAATATTGGGATTATCAATAATAAATTATTATAACATAATTAAAATAACATAATTCTTCATACGATTCTTATATTTTTTCTTTTCTCCGAGAATTTTTCCCGGGGCTAATAATCGGTGGGACACCCGTATATATTTCATTAATTCAAGCAGAAATTACGCGAAAACTACTAGTTTTTTTCTCAAAGAAATGTACATGACCTTAATTACGAAAAATTACGCAAAAACTAATTGTTTTTCAGAAAATTCTCCATTTCTTTTTTAAAGAGTAGATTTTTCATTCCCCGCAGTTACTTCGAAAGAAGAGAAAGTTTAGTAATCGTGCGCCGGAAAAACTCTATTGCAGGGCCCTGGTAACAAAAAACTGGAGAACTCCTATTGCTATATAATAGTAAGTTACTTCCTTTACCACTTGGTGCAGCCAGAATCCGTTTGGAGGGTCCTTGATACGGAAAATCGATTGACGGCAAAACGCCTGTCCGTCCGTGGTCAACGCTAGCGCCGTAACAGTTCAGCCGGTTTTCTCCAAAATTGATGTTCCCTAATAGTTTACAAATGAGTCGCTTTGGGGGTTTCAATAGGATAATTTGATTTTTTAAAGTGCTTAACATGAAGCTTCAAAATGATTTTCCAAACTGTCTACAGAATGTCCTCAAATTTTTTGATTAAACTTTGTCATATTACAAAAGTGCAATTTTTTGAGCGAACGATTACAATAGAGACATATTTGTTTCTTAATGAAATCTATTCTTTTAAAAAACATCTTGAAATATGGTCATTTTCAATGTTTCGAAAATATGAGACGTTTTCGTGAAACTTTAATGGCAATTTAATGTTTTTTAAATATTTTTTTTTCTCAAACACCGCTCATTTTTCTCTTTAACGTTTCTCATATGCATAAAGGAGTGTTAAAAATATGGTGCTAGTCACATTTTCGACAAACTCCCGGTTTTTGGAAATTTGCAAAAAGTTAACATTTGAAAACTACAAAATTGAATATTCGAGATCTTGCCCTCAACGTCAGTTCTAGAAAATAAGCTCATTAAAAAAGGCCGAACTCGTGCCCACTTAAAAATGCAAGTCTCTCAATATTTCCATCATGCAATTTTTGTACTAAAAAAAAAAAAAAAAAAAAAAAAAAAAAAAAAAAAAAAAAAAAAAAAAACGAATTCGTCGAAATTGGGACCATATTTCTTACCGTCTATTGCTACACATGAGAGTATTTAATAAAAAAATGGTTTTTGAGAATTTTTTTAATTGCATATATTTCAGACACCAATTTCGCGAAATCTTCTCGTTTTTTCAAAAAGTTTATACTTCTAAATAGCTGAATTTTTAGAACGGACGTTACCAAGAGCAAAAATCTCTGTAATAATAATTCGATAATGGTAACTAACGAAACTAGTGGATAAAGAAGGGTATAACTGCTAGCGGTAGGTACACGGAAACGAGCGACGGCAGGAGCGTTTTCTAATTTACCACGTATACAATTACAACCCTTTTATTCATGTGCTATGTTCAATATTATGTGCCCATTTTATTGAAGATATAAATATTAGGGAAAGAACGGGTAATATCGACAAAAGTAGTTTAGGGCACTGCTGCTGGAACGTGTCACACAGTCAGTGTGTTCTTGGAAACGAAATACATTGAAGAGCCAAAAAAACTGGAACACCTGACTAATACCCTGTTAGCCCCCCCCCCCCCCCCCCGAGAACACAGAAGGGCCGCAACACGTGGCATAGACTCGACTAATGTCTGAAGTAGTGCTGGAGGTAATTGACACCATGAATCCTGCAGGGCAGTGCATAAACTCGTAAGAGTACGAGGGTGGAGATCTTATTTGAACAGCACGTTGCAGGGCATTTTAGATATGCGCAATAATGTTCATGTCTGGGGATTTTGGTGGCCAGTGGAAGTGTTCCTGGAGCCACTCCGTAGCAATTCTTGACGTGTGTGCTGTCGCATTCTCCTCCTGGAAATGCCTACGTCCGTCAGGGATGCACAATGGACATGAATGGGTGCAGGGGATTAGACAGGATGCTTACGCACGAGTCACCTGTCAGAATCGTATCTAGACGCATCACGGATCCCATGTCACTCACACTGTACACGCCCCACACCATCACAGAGCCTCCACCAGCTTGAACTGTCCCTTGTTTACATGCAGGGTCCATGGATTTGAGAGGATGTCGCCATACTCGTCCAACCACTCGAAACAATGTGAAACGAGCCTCGTCAGACCAGGCAACGTCCTTTCAGTCATCGATAGTAGATTTTCGGTGTTGACGGGCTCAGGCGAGGCGTCGAGCTTTGTGTCGTGAAGTCATTAATGATACGAGCGGGCCTTCGGGCGGGGCTAAAATTTTTTTCAATAGTAATGACAAATATTATATTGTCTTTAGGATTCAAATTTTAAGATGTACGTTTCCTCAATATCACTAATTTCATTCAGTTTTCTTGCAAGTTAGATGGGTACATTCACATAATAATCAATACAATATTTAATGTTCGTGTTATTTAACACTTAGGGAAAATTCTCTTATAGTACATTATTTAATTTCGATTACAACAAAACAGTTTTATGAAAGAAAAATTAACTTTAACTTGTGTGTTTATCATCACAAATGTTAAGATATACATTATTTTCTTATCTTGCAGCAACCACTATACGTTTCGTACTTTCATATTCCTTCACTTTTCAATTATTTTAAGGTATTAAGATGCGGTGTAGGTGGTGCATATTTAAATATTTGTGAGAAAGCTTGAATTCATAGTCACAAGGTACAGAGGATATTAAGATACCGTGTGTGGTGCTTATTTAAAAACATTTGGTGTAAAAAAAAAATAAAAAAAAAACGAATTCATGGTCATACAAAACAGAGGGTATTAAGATACAGTATATGTGGTGATTACTTAAAAACTGTGGTCACTTGGCGTTTTCTTGAGTTCCATAATCCCTTCCTGTCATTATAACTATAAATAATTGAGAGATGAGTAAATGTTTAACATAAAAAAATAAATTTTAAAATCGCAAGATCAGCAATATTTGAAAAATAGTAATTTTCGTTTCAGAGTTATAGAAAACGTATTTGCAGTGGTACACGAATTGCAAGTTTGACAAAATAGCAGACTTGCCCTTACCTCTACTCTTACCATTACAAGCAAAAGGAGAGTTCAACAAAACGTGCGCATAGTGAAGCTACATTTATGTTCATTTATGATTAAAAAAAGGTTGGTGTTGCAATTCTGGCTTCAGCATCGAAACATAAAGAGAAACGTGTCAATTTTTAGGTCTGGCAACGTTTCTGCATCTTTTCGCAGGGTTATTTTTTCTGGGGAGGGCGCCGCCATAGAGCCCTTAAGGAGCAGCCGTAACTAAGGACAAGTGGACGAGGTCTATACTCACTTCGCCTTTGATCGGGTAGATCGAAACACCCTAGAGTCCAAACTCAAGTTTGCGCTGAGACTTCTGGCCTGGTTTCAGACTTGAAGAGTGAGAAAAGTTTCTCCTAATGGTAGTAACTCGATATATTGTTCCCTCAGGTGTTCCATAAGGCTCCCATTTCTGCCCTTTATTATTTAACATCTTTAATAATGACCTAACTAAAGTTATCAAACACATCTTTTGTTCCTTATTAGGCAACCTAGTATTTTCTTGGCTTTGCTACATATCAGTTGCATGTGCAAATTTGAAATCCAAACAAGCATCAAATGTCACACCAAGATATACTGTTGAATCTTTGTGCAAGCCACATAAAAAAAGTTTAACTAAAGTTTGTTTGACATCGCTTTCTGGACAGATTATCAAATTTAGACTTTCCATGCCCAAGTAAAAATCAGAAGTGAATGTTATTACAAAGGCATCTACATGAGGCACCTGCGACGGTTAATCTGTCTCTGGTAAGAACTATGACCACAAGGGGTGACCATCCCAGAAACGCGAGTGAAGGCCACATGTCGGCACATCATAGCAGCAATTTGTGCAAATCGCATCAAGTCCTAGTTTGCACGAGCATGATTCAGAAATGGGTAAAGAACATAACACGGTTTCTTGAAAGAAAAGTGTTTTATGAATCACCATTACACTTTCACACCATATTTCATCATCTGATTGCTTTTTTTGATGCAGGTGAGTGGACAAATCAATTGTAGATTACGTGGTGAGTAGTCATGGGAACAGGAAAGTGCTGTTAAGGGCCGTTCTATGAATATTGGTTCCTGCCCCCATATTCCTATCGACACTATTGGCCTTCCCGGAATTGAAAATTTAGCAATTGATTCTTTACCAAATGAAGCAGGTTTTCATCTTCTTTTTTTTATTATAATAATATCAAGACATCCTTCTATTTAATAATATCAACACACCTTTTGCTCGGAAGTTATTTTAATAACATATATATTGCAACACAAAGTTGTTTGCAATATTCCTTAGTACCACATATACACCGAACAAGGTAATAATCACCGAGAATCATGATTAGCCTTAAATGTGTTTACCCAACTATAATAACATAAGATCTTATTTCACTTACTTTATATAGGATTTATTTGATTCACTTCACAAAATGTTTGACCAGGGTCTTTACTATCATTTATGGGAGAATAAAAAAAAAATAATTTAAGGAGTAGATTTCCCTTCCTTGGCATTCTGAAGAGCTTGCGTGATGTACAATTTAGCCAAAGACTGAGAACAAAACTGTGATATATGTTGACTGTAAGTCTGGATTTGTCCAGATACAATCATGGGATTCAACCGTTGTGGAGCTGGAATGGGCCGGAACAATTTGTTGATATCATCATCAGGAAGAGGCGATTCATTCTTTGCTTTACGAGCAGCATTCTCCGACTCCTGATATAAATAAGAACATGTTTCTTAAGAAAATACCAGATGTAATATGAACATAAATTTAACTGATCAACTTTCCTACTCCTTTAAATGCGCAATGCTCATGTCTACTTATAAATAGTAAGAACAAACAAAAGGGTTTCAATTTGAAGGGAAGGCAAATAAACAATTTGACATCAAATAAGTATTTTACTTACCCTTTTAACCAAAAATCGATTCTTATCTTGCTGTTGTCTAAGGACTTGCTGTTGATACCTATTAAATTTGATAGCTTCTTGATTTAATTCATCAACCCGATCCATCAAACAACGCAATTGATTTTCAAGGACAGACCTATAAAAGAATTTGCATGTTATTTTGCTTGGTTCTATTAATCCGTTCAAGGAAGAATCTTTTTTTGATAATTTTTGTAGTCACTGTGGCAGAGTTAATTTCAGTGGCACACCACAGCATCAAATAATATATCATAGAATATAATAAATTAAATAATGATTAATATATAAAATAATAATTACTTTGAATTGAATTGAATTGAATTAATGCCTTATTTTACGTGGCGAGACTCGGGCCATCAGGCATGCTCTTCCGTCTGACCACGTAAATTTTGCTACGCACCTTTCACCAACTAGCAGAGGAAGGAGGTATTTCTTGGGCGAAAAACAAGCGATTTTGAATTTAGCTCAGAGGCGTCATTTAGGCTTGAGGATCTTTTACAAGCAAGTAAATCTATTAACATGGAACAGACGGGTTGACTTCCCCTCCGAAGGAAGGCATACAAAGGATTTTTTCACCCTTAAAAATACACACTTTGATCGGGTTTGAACCCGCCAATTTGGGTATACCAGTCCAATATGCTAACCGTTACACCATTGCCGCGTGCAAAGGCTTTGGCTTACATAAATTGTTTCCTGCAATTTTCCAAGGTAGTACTTTAACTATTTGTTTGTAATTAATTAATTTGTATGAAAAATTATTAAAAATGAAATGTTAATATGATTTTTAGTGTGATAACTTCGACTTCTTTCAATATTTATGTCACCATCCATGCCACCAATATCACCAGTTTCATCATTATGTAATTCATCACTGTCATTCAAAATAACTTCACTGGCTCAGCAAACTCTTTAGATTCCACAAATATTTCATTTTGAATGCCTTGCAGCAGCCATGATAGCAGTGAACAACATGATCCCACGTGTAAACAAAACCATTCAAAGAGAAAGTAACATTGAACTAACACAATCCGTATTGAGCAAGGAACTTCTGCAAGATTCAGATCACATTCCATAATAAAGACATGATAGACATGTATTGGGAAAATGTGGAAATACAACAACAAAAGACGGGCAGTGCCTGTCTTCGGTCAGAACGACATGGCAATGCAAAGGGCAGGCAAGGCCGACTTTGGCCTCGAACAGGTTAATGAAGACAATAAAAGGTTCAAAACAAACACTTACGCTGTTCCTAAATCTAAAAACTTGCTCCCTTCCTCTTCAGGAATCATTTCACTAAGCTCCAGGAGCATTATATTCGTTAAATGAGAATTTTTTATCACAATTGGCACTTCCACAAATAAAGTCTCATAACCAACTTTCAAATTTCGCAAATTTTCAGGGGCAAATTCATTCTCTTTATACATTTGAATAGCTTGTGGTGTAAGGCGATAGGCTTTTAATGATAGAAATCCACGTGTTGTTTTCTGTGTATCTGTAAAGGATTAAAAAATATTGAAAAATAACTTCTATAGCAAACATTAATAATAACTACTCAGATTTGATTACTATGTGGTTACCATAAATGACAACAACAGATTCTTCTATCGATGTCTGGTAATGAAACTGTGATTCCAAGAGAGGTACATTAAGAAAGTTCCCCACATCAGCACTTTGATACCATCCAACATGGAAATGATCAACATTGACACGTCGCAACTGCCTCATCATTGTAAGCTGATACTCCTCTAAAAAATAATAAATAAGTCATAAATTATTAAATAGCAAAAACAGAATAATCATCGTATAGTTTATGCCATACCTTCATCCATGGTATCATCATTATGTTTTGGAAATGGAAAACAATTTGTTATTTCCAATCTAGTATCCACCACCAAGCCAAGTAAGGCTCCTTGTGCAATTTCTAAATTACGAGTCGCCTCTTCATGACTGTGTTTGATCATCTTCATCACAGCCTATTAAAAACAGACATAGAGAATTCATTCAATTTAAATACTACACAAATTGAAGCAGAATATTACAACACTTATGATAGATTAAAGTGCAAAGAGAACCATACTTTTCAAGTTTTGTTGGAAAATGCAATGTGATATCAATATGTTGCAAGCAAATGGGAAACACCACAAAGTATGTGTGAAATATCTTTGTCATTCTTTGAAAAATTAACTGCCAGTTTTTGTAACCATTTGGAATATTGAGAGAAAGCTATTCCTCTCTCATAAAACCAATAATTTCCATTTTGCCCAAAATGTGAGGTACTATTATGTACATGCAAACACTTCATGAGTTATGTTTTCAAAAGCAGCTACAAAGGAAAACAATGTCACCTCCCTTGAAAACAGAGAAAAAGCTGATTATCCAGGTATTAATGTACAAAAATAATCTACTTGGCAGCCCTATCTAAACGGTCTGCCTCATGGACAAAGCCCTGCATTGCAGATTGGCTCCAAATTACAGTGCGTAACAAAAGATGCATTTATAGGTCAAAATCCTCCCCCTCTCTGTTTTTCTCGGAGACACAAACGTGTTCTTGCAATATTTGGCAACAATCAATTCAACATTTCAAACATTACTGTGGATCATACTCCACACATGTATGCACACCACCTCAAACATCCAGTATTAAATATCAAAATTAAAAAGAACACTTCAAAAACTCTGGCCACTATTTCAAACTAACTAAAAAATATTATTTTTAACGTCGACATCATGTTACACTATCAGACCACAAATATTAAACAATTAAATGTTAAAATCCAAGGATTTTGCAAAGCAATGGTAGATTTTTATTAATTGATAATTCACATACTCATTACTTAAAAATTTTGTGAATAGTAATAATAAAAGGTACTTCTTCAACAGTACTGATTATATCAATTTTTAATTTATTTGAATTGTCAGTATTCTGCTAATATTTTGGTTCTAAATTATTTCTAAGCAGTAGCCTCTCTCTCATTCTGCAGCCTTGTTACTTTTTCATATATGTAGTATAGATTGGTTGATAGATTATTTTTCTAAACCTTCACCTACTTATTATATGCACAATATGCATTTATTTTAACATCTCCACATCTAAATTTTAAAATTCATATTCACATTTGCATCATCCACCCGAGCAAATACATGTAAAAGTACACAAAGTATATAAATTCAAACAAAAAAAATATATAATATTCTTGCATTTTTAAGATTTAAAAAGATAAGTTTGATAAGCCACTCAGCACCAATATTTACAACCTTCTTTCCAGAGGACTCGCAACACAAAATGTTGATATATATACTTTACAATAAATTCAAATATTATGTAAAAATTCAATAAATTAAAATTAAATATAAACATTTGATATAGCTTTTATGGACCAATAAATTGAACACTTGAATTGATACACTTTTTTGTATCCATAAAAGTGTTCGTTTTTTTTCCCCTCTCTTTCAAAAAAAAAAAAAAAAAAAAAAAAAAAAAAAAAAAAAAAAAAAAAACCCTGTGGGCAACCCTTGAGTAAAAACCATTAAAAGGATTTCTTTTTAAATTTCACTCAAATCAACCAAAATACTTTTTATAAAAATAACAATGGATCAATTTTCATAAATCTCTGAATTTTCAAATATTGCAATATTTTTAAATTTTTGGTACCTTCTACTGCAACTATCTTATTGAAGAAGAGTACTATTTTCTTAATAAAATCTTTTCCATAAAATTAGATCTTAAAAACATCACCTGTACATTTTTTTTCCAAATTCAAGAAATTTTCACATACACAGAAACAAAACTGGTTTTACAACAAGAAATAGAAACTAGAAAGTAGCAATGAAAATTAGAAAGTATTTCCATATTTAACCAATAAACAAATGTAAATAACATAATTAAGACTTAACTTATTAAGGTTTCTGAAAGGTATAACATATAAACATTTATAAATGGTTATATTAATATTTTGTCAATAATTTTTCATATCTAATGACAAATTAGTTCTCCTTAATTCTTGTCATATTACAATTGATAAGTTTTGCATTCTCTAATGAATGAGGACTGAACTGTATTCATTCCTTTCATATACACATGGGTAATTCCATGTGAAATAAGCCGAAAAAAGAAACTATTTTCACCATATGCATGAGTATTCCCTGTTATACAAATAAATTAGAATTTATCATTTTATCAAAAAATATTAATGTAAAAATCTAGTAGTGTTTCACACAGTTCAGAGTTGGAAATTGTTTTGTATTGTATCATTAAACTGGCAAAGTTTGACACTCAATGAGGTACCCAGCAATTCATTAAAGGACTTAAATACAATGGGAAAATAATTGTGTGTACAGCTTTGTTTATTTTCACAGAAAGATGTTCTGGTGCCCATGATTAGAAGGAATTTCATGAATTCATTCAGATGTGCCTAATTTGTAGTTATTATAGGGATTGCTTTTAAAAATTTATTCATGTGGGTAATTCCATGTGAAATAAGCCGAAAAAAGCATGACCCATTCCGATTGGTCTACAAGTTGTTTGACTGGTTCAATGTGATGTAGAAAAAGCTAGAAGCCTCATATTTAGTGCATATGTTTGATCTTTGACATTGTTTTATATTTATTTAAAATTAGACAAATTTCTGAGCAATTTGGAAGAGCTTTAGAAAAATTGAATTTTTTAATGAAAATCCATTCTAATATCAAGAAGAATGTTTCTCCTAGTAGTACATAGTTCAAATAATATATTTATTGCGTTAAAGCTTGTGTAATTCGCATTCTAGACCAAAGTTTTTACTCATGAAGTCAAAAGTGCATTTTTTTCAAAACTAAATTTCCAAAATACGTATCCTTCGATTTTCGAGTTTTTTTGTCTGAAAAATTCTAGACACACTATATTTTCATTCCTCAAAAAGTCAGGTTGTGATTGTAGAAATTTTAAAAGTTACGGATGTTTAAAGTCAAAAAAATTGTTTTCAAATAATTCATTTTTTAAATGTTGTGCATATTTTCATAGATTATTATTACAATCTACATTTCTCAATCAACCTTTATGGATAATTAGTTATTGTAACAATATTTCTGATCATACATTCTGCAAAGGTTACGTTAATTCTATATGATATTTCATACCAAGTGGGACATTTTTATAATATAATAACTACAGATTAGACACATCTGAATGAATTCATGAAATTCCTTCTAATCATGGGCACCAGAACATCTTTCTGTGAAAATAAACAAAGCTGTACACACAATTATTTTCCCATTGTATTTAAGTCCTTTAATGAATTGCTGGGTACCTCATTGAGTGTCAAACTTTGCCAGTTTAATGATACAATACAAAACAATTTCCAACTCTGAACTGTGTGAAACACTACTAGATTTTTACATTAATATTTTTTTGATAAAATGATAAATTCTAATTTATTTGTATAACAGGGAATACTCATGCATATGGTGAAAATAGTATATGCAATGTGGGTTAATCAACAGAAATGTACTATTAAAGAAAGCTTTAAACTTACCAAACCATCCATCTGCACGTAGGCAATTGACGATTCATTTTCAGGCAACCTTCGCGACGGACCAGCCCAATTGTTAGCCATTTCAAAATTAATTTGTGTTGTGAATGGCTCTGTAAAACTTCTACACCAGCATACACCTTTCCACGCCAGACACGAATACCAAAGAAAAGTAATTCCAAAGAATGTAGATATCGAACGAGTTAGCGCCCTCAGTATTCCAGAGAGCGCTAATCAAGTCCAACACCCAATTTCTACGTACCAGTCACTAACTGTAGAGCGCTCTACTGTCGTACGATGATGCCAGTTCGCTACGTTACAAGCTTGTTACAAAACGCGCCAAATTTAAATTACTAAAAGTAGCAGATATTTTTGTTACAAATTAAATGTAACTAATTGGTTGATTAGTTAAAGATTACAATATTTTAATAATAGAGTGTATTAGTAAGTTAAGTCAATGAAAATCTCCAAGCTTCCACAAAAAGCATTACCTTTTTTTTTGAAAATTAATTTACATTTTTTTACAATAGAAAAACAGCAATTTAAAATTCTTTGTGTTGTCAATGTCTGGATTAATACAAAGGAAATCAAATTATAGTAATATTTATAAAATTTATTGTTAAATATTTTAAAACTTCCAAAGTTAATACATTTCAATATACATTCTCTACAAAATACCCATTATCAACACTTACTTACAATATAAAATAACAATAGAACTGAAAGTAAAATGTCTTCATATAAAAGTACCAGTGGACCGAGTCTCAGTGGGACTGAGTAGTAATTGTGACTACACTCCCATCAATATGCTCTCGCTTTTACTTCTGTAGTGACAAATGAAAGAAAAAAGACATGCAAGGATAGTTTTTAGTTTTTCGTGGGATCTGGGATAATCTAATATGCACTCCTATACAATGTGACTTTCACCTGCTACAACTACCAATTCATTTACCAGTTGTAATACTGTATTTAACTCGAAAAACACTTTAGGGCACATAAGAGGTTGCATGCAATTCCTTGTGCGAAAATGGTACAGGAATAAAGACAGATTACTGCTTATTGAAGTGTTCTTATCTAAAGTTTTATAGAGTTCATCGTCTCCCAGTTTTGCCGTTCTTTCCAGGACTGGTACCTTCCTGGACAGGAGGACAGACCGCAGTTCAGAGCCGCTGCCTATTGAATCTTAATAATGTCATGAAGAATAATGTGTATTTCTTTGTTTATCATGAAAATGTCTAGAAATTGCTGATCTACATCAGTACAAAATTACACAAATTAAAAATGAGTTTGTGAATGCATGCAAAAAAGGGTTACCAAGAAAACAAAATTTGTATCTAGACGGATACAGAGTGATACTGATTGTTTAAATTTTATTTCACAGTACAACAAATTATTTTAAAACCTACATTAAAATATTTTATAATATTTTCTTACTTCTAAACTATTAACATCCCAAATACAAGAATTTCAAAATTTTGTCTTGTTTTTCCTTGCTGAATAATACACTGTTGGTGAACTTCAATAAAAATTCTTACTCTCATAAAAGTTTTCAAACTATTTTCTTCACTACAGCCGCTCACAAAATTGATTTCTACGAGGTTGTGTAATAGCCGAGAAGAAATATTTTTCTAAACAAATCATTTTAAAACTTCTGTTATTAAGACTGCTCACACTGTGACAGCTATTCACTAAAACTGGTAGAACACACACATAATTTTGAATATTTTTAAAGCATTTAACTTTCTTCCAAGAGTAACAAACTCATAAATTTGAAGGTCATTTGAATGAATTCTTTCGTTTAAAATTGCCCGGTTATTTGTAGAAGAGGGCAACACATTTTATTAAAATGAACTAATCACGAGGATAAACAAGTAACGGAAACAACTATTTCGGTTGAAGGAAAGTATTTATAAGGAGGAATTATCTCTCTCTCTCTCTTTTTTTTTCTTTCTTCTCCAGTCATTAGAATGAGTGAGACAAAAATCTCTCTTACGTTTCATAACTCGTACATGTGAAACTCCCCAGAACAAAACTTATACAATGTGTGTATATATGTATATTATTACGTAAATAGTTGTTATACAAATTGTATACATTAAAAAGACGTGTTTATTGCAAAATATAATATCGTCCTACACAATTAATATTTTTCGAATTCTTTTAATTTACATACCTCATATATCTTTAATATGATATAATCATTATTTGAATTTGGTGGATTTTTTGTCGTTTTGGTAGTTTTCGCAGCACTATAATAATAATATTTATTGAGTCACATATATAATTACAATCGTGTATGACGAGTCAATATGATGCCTTGGGTGGAGAGAGCGAAGTTATATTACTGTTCAGGAGCAAACAAGGGACCATCTCAGTATTTGCTCAAAGGACCAGGGAAACTGAACAAAACCTGATCAAGATGGGGTCATTGGCCTAGAAATACAATACTTGTTACAGTTAGATTAAGATATTACACAGTAGATAAATTATCTGCTAATAATTAACATTAATAATAATAATTGCATTAACAATAATAATTACATTAGCAATAATAATTACATTAACAATAATAATAATTACATTAATAATACATATCAATTATGTTTGCAACTACATCAAATTTTACAATAGTAGTACATTCTATATTTATAACTTGAAATGGTGAGGAGGCAAGTTTTGACCAGTTTTTTTTTCTTCTTCTATTCTCCTTCTATTTCACAGGATCAGGATCATTTTCAGCTTGAAACAGTTCATATGAAACAGAAAGTCTAATGGAATAAGAAATTCTTATTTATTTATATTTTTTTAAGGGAAATGTTGTAATTTGAAAATTCCTTTACACTGTAGAACATGTTGTTAAGCAGGAAAGCTTTCAATTTACTTTTAAATGTATGAATTGTGTTTATGTCTTTGATATCATTGCCTAGTTTGTTGTAAAGTGTAATGCCCTCTATTAGGGTACTTTTTTGATGAAATGTAGTTTCAGAGTGGGGAACGTGTAGGTTATCCTTTTGACGGGTGTTGTAGTTATGTACATCAGAATTTAAAGTAAAAGTGTCTTTGTTTTCCATGAGAATTTTCTTTGTGAAGACCACTATTTCAAATATGTACATGCATGGTAGAGGAAGAATCCTTAGTTTATTAAACAAGGGTTTGCAAGACTCCAGCTTATGAGTGCTGGTCATTGTTCGCAGTATTCTTTTTTGGATAATAAATGTGCGAGTGCTTTCAGGGGCATTTCCCCAGAATATTATTCCATATTTTAGGTGTGAGTGCACATTTGCAAAATACATTGTTCGAAGTGTCTCAATGTTGGAGCTTGACCTGAGGGTGTATAGGGCATAGCAAGATTTGCTAAGCTTCTTGTTAAGATTTGATATGTGAGTGTTCCATTTTAGGTTTTCTTGAATTGTTAGTCCGAGGAAGGTAGTTTCATGAGATATTGTTACAGGGTTATTGTTTATGAGCAAATGCTGTGAGAGTTTGTCTTTACATCGAGGATTCATGAAATTTAGAGAGACTGTCTTGCTGGTGTTTATGATGAGTTTGTTGTCTTGAAACCATTTTACTAGTGCTTGCAAAGTTTTGTGAGTTTCTTTTTCTAATGATTGCTGTGTTTTTGCTTTGATGATGATGTTTGTGTCATCTGCAAACAAAATTATTTTGTTGTTCCTTAAAGCCAAAGGCATGTCATTTATGTATATAAGGAATAGTATTGGCCCAAGGATGGATCCTTGCGGGACTCCACAATTTATTATTTGAGGACAGGAGTAGTATGAGGAGATTTTGTTTTCTTTAGTGTGTTGGAGGGCAACTATTTGTCTACGGTTTGATAAATATGATTTGATCCATTGGCCTGCAATGCCTCGAATCCCTAGCATTTCTAGTTTTCTTAAAAGTATATGATGGTCAATGATGTCAAAGGCTTTTGACAAATCTAAGAAAAGGCCAATGGGAATTTCCTTCTGATTTAGGGCAACAAGTATGTCATTTAAAAAGGAGAAGATGGCTGTGTCTGTGGATCTATTACTCCTGAAGCCATGTTGTGCATTTGTAAGGACATTATTTGCATTAAGAAACTGTTTGAGTCTATCATTGAAAAGTCTTTCCAGAATTTTTGAAAATCCTGATAACAGGGAAATAGGCCTGTAGTTCATTGGGTCATAACTATTGCCCTTTTTAAACAATGGTTTAATTTTTGCTGTTTTGAATATATCTGGAAATATGCCTGATTTTAGGGAGTAATTGCAGATGTGAGAGAGTGGTTGCAATATACATGGAGCACTGTGTTTAATAAGAAAATCTGGAATGTTGTCCATGCCTGCTGAGAATTTATTCTCCATTTGTCCAATGATTTTAAAAATTTCAGAGGGGGTTGTTTCATATAAAAATATGGAATTTACAATTTGTGTAATATTAGTGTTTGTTTGGTGTGTTCCATTGTTTAGAGAGTGTTGAGAGATTAACTTATTACTAATTTGTGAAAAGTGTTCATTGAATATATCAGCTATTTCTTGTGGGTCTTGTACAGTTTTGTTTTTGTAGTGGAGCTCTATGTTGTTTTTTTTATTATTAGTTGGTGCTGTAGTCTTTTTAATAATGTCCCACATGGCTTTTGTTTTATTACGTGCAATTGCAATGTACTTATCATTTGTTATAATTTTTGCTTGTTTGATTACTTTTTTTAGGATCGAGTTATATGTTTTGTAATATGAAATGAAGTTTGAGTTACATTTGTTATTTATTAGTATTTTATACATGTTGCGTTTTCTTTCACATGACACTTTGATGCCTGTGGTAATCCATGATTTAGTTTTCTTATTTTGGATCTTTTTCAGTTTTTGAGGGAAAATGGCATTGAAATGTCTTAAGTATATATTTATGAATGAGTTAAACTTATCATTTGTATCGGTTGCTTTATATACTTCATTCCAGTTTTCAAATCTGTGCAAGTTTTGAAATTTTATTATTATTATTATTATTATCTAGTGGGAAATGCTTTACACCATCTGGCATCACTAATCGGAACTTCTCTATACTAGGATTTATTTATTCGTGCACTTGACTCAAATTAGCTGTTCACAGTATCATCTAATTAAAAGCTTGAACGTCACTGTAGCGACATTAAGCTGCCGATTGGATGAAAGTGTAACAGCTGATTTACGTCCACGACTAAGTAAATCTAACGACTAAGTATACTCTTTGAGTAAATCGTAAGTCAATAGTCACTGGCTGGTCACTGGTGTGCCGTGTGCCGTACGTGGCCGTGCGCGCAGGGCGTGTGCAGGTGTGCGGTGTGCCAGCGGCGCACAGGTGGCGCAGTTGTCATCGGTTGTCATATTCCGCCGTGCTTGGCTCTGGATGTCAGCACTAATTTTTAACTGTTTTTTTAACCACTAAAACACACCAAAATGTGGAAGTCAATAGTTGTCGACCAAAAATCACTTTTTATTAAATACGAACGAGAGGAAGATTTGCATAAAGTATATTTAAGTGATACGGTGAATCTCTGGATGGAGGGACTTACATCCTCGAATTTATCGAAGAGATGTAAGGTAATTGTGAATTATTTTCGTTAAATCGTTGATGAATACATTAATGTATGGCATGCATATTAATTTACAAAGAAGGAAATGAATTCTCTCGTAGAAGCTGAACCTGAAGATTTGGCAAGGCATGTGTGCACACTTATCAGTGACAATAGGGAAGACACCTGCATTACAGGCAGTGAGGAAGGGGAGATGAGAATGATACACATTGAATCTAAGTTAGCGGGAATTCCGTTTTATTTTACGTTTAGGATGGAAAAGATGAATCGTGATGAGGTATATGATGTACATGCTTTGTCTATTACTGAATTGACTTGTTTAACCTCACAGCATTATTTTATTTTGGGTTTAGTTTTGTAAACAGCTGACAACTCCTCTGATGTTGTTAGTTGTGCAACAACAAACTCGATTAGCTCAATTACAAACCATGCTTATTGCCAAAGATTCTGAAATTGAACAGTACAAACTAGAAGGAGCAATTCTAAAAAAAAGTAAGTTTATTGTTAGGATTTGTATTATATTGGAAACATTGGTAGAATATTGTATGAACTGTCTATTACTTCCAGGAAAGATGGAAACTCAGCCCTTTCTTCTGAGTGAATTAGCACAAAATGAACCTGAAAAGTTTAATTCTATTGATCCACCTAATTCTATTGACCTATTCAAGAAAATGTTTCATCTTTTACCTTCAATCTCAGCAAGTAATGAAAAAATATTAAAGAGGCATTCTTTAAATGATAAGAGGTAAGAAATTGTTTGAAGAAACCTTTTGGAAGGTAGACATTTTTTTAAAAATTACTAGAGATGATCACTTGTGATAAAAGTGAAGCTTTGGCAGTGTAATGGTTAGCATATCAGGCTGTTGTACCCTATTTGGTGGGTTGTGTTGAAGGGCGAAAACATCCTTTGGAGGAGAAGTAAAACTGGGTGGCCCTTATTGTAGATTTACTGCATGTAAAAGCATAGTGGCATCTGCGCATAAAGCATAGTGGAATCTGCATAGGCAGGCTTCATGGCCTGAGCCTTGCCACGGAAAATAAGGATTGATTGATAAAATGTGTTTTTATGATTTTCATCTAATATGCATCAACAGGTATTGCTTGAAACATGGGAAGATTCAATATCTATTTCTTATATTGTTTTCAGAACCATGGACCTAATTCAATCAGAGCCTGAAGAGAAATGCGAAACCAGACACCTTATTGCTTCTACTGAAGTTACATCTGCAAAGGAAGAGAAATCATCAACTGAAGCACAAAATGTATCTGTAACTCAAGTTGGGAAAAGCAAGAAAATCAAACTACGAATTTAGAATACCTTTAATGTGATATTTTCAATTAAGTATTTCGATTATTTTATTCTTCTATGCAATGTCACATATTATATCAATAAAGCGAAGTATGTCACTTATAATTACTTTAGTTGTTCCTACTCTTCATTATACTGTTGTTTAAAATACAGAGAATTGTAAGGTCTATTTCACTTCTGGGTTATAGACAAGTGTGTCTCTCAACTGGTCAGGGATCAACCAATCGGGGCCGTCATTCATCACAAAGAATATCAGTTTGAGATTACCACTAATGTCATTAAGTTTCTTATGGGATAAAAGTAATCTAGTTGCAGTGAGTTTCATTCTGTTGTGTGTGCTGTGTTTGAACCAATTGCATTTGTAATTCAGGAGCACTGGAAAAAAATTTTTTTACACTTGCCGCAGCTGTAACATAAAAGTTTCAAAAAGGCGTTACAAGCGCAAGAAGTTATTGGAAGTGCCAAACACCTTCTGAAACCATATTTACAATTCAACAAGCATATCATTCAGAAGTATTAAGAGGTATTTTCCTGAATTCAAAGTTGACTACAAATTTACATTTACATTTTCTTGTATGTATTGATATGAATGTACTTGATGAAGAACTTCAATGTCTTGATCACTCCTGATGACTAAATTGTGTGAGAAATTACTTGCCTTATTTGTGTTAAGTACAAACATACATTCCATTGTAGATTTCAACTGATTCTTGGTTCGATGCAAGTTGCAGAGAGCGCAATGCATTGCACCCTTTTTTTGGGACATGGCCAGATGTAGTTTGCTTACAATACACCGTGCAGTTGTATAAGGAATATAACTTATTTTACGTAATGCATAAATGCGTATTGCTGGGTGACTTAATGCTGTGGATAATAATTAAATAATTTATACTGTTGAACATAATTTTCACATTTTATTCACATAGTATATGTGATAAAACTTTGTTAGAAATCATTCCCGGCAAAAAAAAAAAAAAAAAAAAAAAAAAAAAAAAAAAAAAAAAAAAAAAAAAAAAAAAAAAAAAAAAAAAAAAAAACAAACTGGGATCAATAAGAAACACATCTCTATTTCATGAAAAGAGGTTTACAATTGATGAAATTGTTGCTTATTTTGAAGATGAAGTCAGTAAAAAATGAATATTTTGAGGAAAATGATTTTTTAGCATGTCCATTATCCCTCTGTTCAACTGACAGATGAAGAAGATACTCTAATTATTATTACCAAACAAGAAATACAAGGTGTAAGAGGACATTGGAACTGACTATGGATATTGGTAGAAAAGAACATCCCACAGGCAAACCAGAATCTACTTTTGGATCAAAAAATCCAGCCCCCCCTCATGGAAGTAACATCCAATGTACACTGAAACTAACACCCCATCTTTGTGTCGATTCCATTATTTAAAAATAAAGTGAAACACCTTTTTATTAATGTGTAGAAATTAATTTTTAAATAAAATATCATTGTTACTATTTCCCTTTTCTAAGTATTCTTTTTTTCAAAATTTGTAACAAAGATGTATTAATTACATTTCCAATAAACACTCCAATACTGGTAAATAGGAATCTGCACGAGTCGGATGTACCAAAAATTGGATGCCCTTCTTCTAAAAAACTTTGAGATCTAACTTAAAATGAAATTTTGAAGCATCAGCAGTCAGATAGTTACTTTTTATCCACTCACAGAGTTGTGGCCCTTAATGGGTTAAAGGACAGAACCAAGGTTTGTGAAGTAAGAACAATTGTAAACCCCCAAAAATTTAATGAGATATTAATATTTTTATGTAACCATTTACATATATAAATACGGAGTATAGGGAAAGTTATGTAATGCTGCGGAAAATCGATTTTCACGGAAATACGTTTTGAGTTCCCTGATACCGCAAAAGTGGTTTTAATCAAAATGTCTGTCTGTGAACACTGCATCAAACGTAATGTAATGCTACACAAGAAAACTGCAGACTTGGCAGAAAAAGATTCATTGCCGGCACCTGATAATGAAAAAGTGGATAATATCAGTTGCTAAATTAAGAAAAAGTAGTGGTGCTACTAAAGAACACACTTTCTAGCAATACATCTAAATGCTCCATAATTTATTGATTTGCATATTGTATTGAACAATTGATTTGATGTGATATACTTTTTAAAAATAGAACAAGAGTCAAAACAATATTGTTGGCAATGACAACTCACATAATTATTTCATTGTAACTACCAGCGAAAACTCACCACAATACCAATGGAACAAAAGAGTTGTACACTTGTTTAAAGTTTCAAAATACAAAAATGACATACACTCAGTTTATTTCGAATCTTAACAGATTGTCTATGTGAGTAGAATTGTTTCAAATGATTTTCAATAAAGTTTATGAAAATCTCAATAGTTTTCAGCACCTACAGAGAGTTGAGACAAACAATTATCGACATGACAGCCTTCAACCAGAGGCCCTCCGAAACGCAGACTCCTAATCTGACTTTTAATGACTTCAGCCAACTCGCGTATTATTTATTTTTTCACATCCTTTCCATGAGCAATTCCACTCTGAACACATAATGGGAGTAATGATAAATGGGAAATAACAGTAATAAAATACAGAGTTAAGTTAAAAATACAGAGTTAAGTTGGATGAAAAATTCAAATGACATTGGATCATTCTACAAGCTAACTACAAGACATTCAGGAATAACATTTTCGTGTCGTTTACTACCCCCGACCCAACCTTTTATTAAGACTTTGTGAACTCTGAGTAGTGTTTTAGGATGAAAAAACGTATAAAGATCTCTTTGGGGGGGGGGAGTCACACACGTGACTTCCGAGCCAATAAGAAGTTCCGTGTATTTGGTTCGCTATGGGCTATGAGTCACATATTTAATATCCTTTTGTGTAGTTAAAACAGTTGTCTTTAATTGTAACTTTTTACATGACTTTTAGACATGCTATGAAGTCAAAAATATCAACACAAAATCAGATTTTCCTACAAACTGTGTCTATTGTTCCAAAATGTCTACTCTATTTTCTCCATGCTATGTGTTATATCTTGCACAAATATTGACAACAATAAAACTGGGTTAATTTATAAGTTCATATTTTTTTAAGAAAATTGAGTAATCCTTTCACATTGTACTTCAGAATGACACTATAAAACATTTTTGTTCTATAATGTATGTGTTGTCTACAGTGTTTATGTTAAAAAAGCTTAGTCTTAAGAACACTTTTTGCTGAGAGCAGCTTAATGCGCTTTTCAATTAAAAATTTATTTTGTCCTTCTTGAACACTATTACAAGAAAATATTTTATAATTTTATTTTCCCAACAATGAAACAAAGTTGCAAAAAGTTTGCAGTATTTTTTAATGACATTATGACAACTCATTCAAATTGATACTAGTATTGGCCATAAAACTAAGTAGTCCTGACCCATTTCTTGTTGATACACCTTTCTTATTCTTCAGATCTTCTGCACAAGATCATATTTACTGCAAATAAGTACATCCTAATAACTTGAAAGAGGTTTAGTCAAGGATAAGAAATTAAAAATACATAAGATTTTTCACAGAATTGTAATTAACTGTAATTTTACATTGTTCAATCATAATAAAATCCAATAACAACAAAATACAACTGTCAATTTCACCGGACTCACAAAATAAATACCCACCACCCAAGCAAGAGATGGCAACAAACTTATTGGCACTTTGAAAACTTTTATAAGCAAACAGGTGTTTAGCATGTGGAAAAAGTAGTCTTATTAAGTGAAATTCATTAGCAATTTGGATGCTTCCATACAATGCTAGTTCCTAAAGTACCAAAATGCAATTCAGCCCCAACATAATGACAAATTATATATTTTTATATAAATTACAAACTGTATTGATTAAAGATGCAAAAACAATGAAAATTTAAGACTTACTTGTTTAGTTACTGAACTAGCATTTTAATTCTTTATTTACCTATTAAAAGTTGCAATAATCTCTCTTCATTTTTCAATAATCCTCCATTTGTTTCTTATTTTGGTACTACACATTCAGGTACAACAAAAATCGGCCATTTTAACATTAGGAATTTATAATAAAGTTGCATAAACATATTTCCTCTCTTGTCATGTTATTTGTAACAAGGTCTTCCCTTCTTTACAGAATTAAAACCTCTTTTGTATTGCTGTTGACTATAACATATACATTTACAAGTATTGGTAACTCAATTTTTTTACAAATATTTTACTGGCAGTAACTTTAACATTTTACAAAATGACATTCTTTCACTGCTAATTTAGAAACAAATAAATGTATTATGTAGAGTAACTAATATAAAATAAATTTAATTTTACATTTTGACTAGTAACGATATTGGATACAAAGAAGTAAAATAACCTACATTATGACTATCTTGTGTGGAACATTGCACAAGACAAACTGAGCAAAAGACAGCAGCCGGTTGAAGGCTACAACTGGCCATAAACAACAGTCTCTTATTCTCAGTTCATCGATTTTTGTTTTTTTTCTTTAAAAAATTATATATGTATAAATTTCTTTAAAAAAAGAAAGAAAGAAAACAAGGGTGCTTTGGTAGAAAACCTACTTGTGGCACTGGAAGGGATAAAAAATACATATTAGCTTTGAATACAAATTAAATTGCTTTTTGTTATCGATATGGTAGCTCAATGCATACTGATCTCTCTTCACACTTCCACAAAAGTGTATAAAAATTATATATGACAAAATCAACAATTTCGGAAAAAACATCAATGAACAGTGCATTTCAATTTGTTTTACCATCATTTGTAAAAAGTTCCTCACTAATTAAAAATTTAAAAAATAATTATTTTATTAATAATTCATCAACTTCTGCAATAGTGGTTGCTCAGTTATGAACAGAAGGTTCTAAAATTCTAGAAGATCTTTCATTATTCTGCATCTATTTTTGGACCCAGGTGTATCAGAAGCAGAATTTGTAGTTATACACAATAGTGCCAAATAATTCTATTGTAATTAAATGATGTATGATTATCATCATTAAGAAAAAGTGTACTGTATAGCCTATTCCTTTGATCCAGTATTTCGTTAAGACATTCCTAATTTTGCCTTCTTAATTTACATTTTTCACACTCTTCATCCCTTTAACATATACATCAATATTTGTTTTATGTATCAGTTTTATGATCTAAGATTTCTTTTCAACTAACTGTGAATTTAATGTATGTATTAAGTCTTACATTCAAGAAAACTGTTGATGCAAAGAAACTGGCAAAGACCATGTTTTACAGGATGCTTTGCTAAATGTTTTGCGGAGTAAGTGTCTTTAAAACAGTTCCGGAAATTCTTTAAATTAATTTTTGGTGAGAATTCCTTAGCCTTTAAAATCGAAATGTGTCAACTAAGTAAGTCCTGAAATAACCCGCTATTCTACTGTCTCTTTGAGGACTCCACTAACACTACTAATTTTATGAGAATGGTCTTGGATGTCCTGGTGACGTCGTGTTTAAGGGCATGCCGACGCGACATTTCGACCGCCTTGTGGTGTTCCTCAGGGCTGTCAAGATTTTCGTCTCTCTTATATACCAGGACAAGAGTGGTTGCTTTATCTTCACCAATATATTCTTCGACTGGGTATTTATTTCCAATTTTGTTTTTGTGGAAGTGTTATTTGATATCAACCTTCTTGTATGTCCATTAAATTTTGGTTGTTTGATTTCAACATCCTATTCAAGGTTGTTGACTCATTTTTTTTTTTATTTATTTCATTCTCTTATTCTGTATAACAGAAAATTCATACCGCAAGAACTGCATTTCTGCCGTCTCTCATTTCGTTGTTGAAACTGCTGAAGGTTTTCTCTCCCGCTAACCGTTACACCATCGCCGCCGCTTTTCCTCTTATATTTTCATTTTTACATCCTGTTTGTCTCTACCACTGGCTGTTAAAGCGAAATCCAAAGTTTTAGTTTGGAAGAACCCTCCATCACCATGGACGTTACGGAGGAATTGGGCAATCTCCAAGGCTTCTTTAGCCCATCTCGGCCACCACCGGTCGTCTCAGGTGAGCACCTTGGCATCTTTGTACTGGAAGTCAATGTCGATTCAAGGTGGTCAAAACGTCAGCACCACAGCCTTCGACGGCATCACTGGGGCATCGAGGATCATTTGCACAACTCTGGCCGAGGAGACAGACATCCTACAAATTTTTGTCTTTTGTTTAAGAATTTAATTTGGTAAGTGTCCTGTCAATTATTAAGACAATCTCTTGAAATATGTCCAATATTTCATTATTTCAAAGATACATATCTTATACACGTGTGTGTGTGTGTGTGTGTGTATATATATATATATATATATATATATATATATATATATATATATATATGCATATTGGGATGAAGATAAACGAAATGGAATGAATCACACTTTATGACATTCACTATAAACCATTCTTGCAAAAACGCAAAGAAGCTCAAGCACCAATTTTAATAAGAAAATGGGAATTCAAACACACTACACCACAGAGTTTTCAGTAGCGCAGCTGTGTTAAATGCCCTGTGACGTATTGGTATGCGACTCTAGCGATCCGCGAGGCGATCAAGGGAAACTACGCCACCTTACCATTCGTAATACATCGTTCAGGTAAATATTCATGAAAATATCCAGAAAAGTTAGAAATCTTTAAGTAGGGGTTGGCGGTAATAAATTTTCATCTTTCCTTTCCGGGTCTATTGGACAAGTAAAAAAAACAACATAATTTGTTTCCCCCCTTCATTATTGCTGCATTTACCTAATTGCAGAACCAAAGAAAACTAGACAGAGTCGCCCCAGAGCTTTCCAACGGATCCAGCGAGTTCGCGCGGCGGCCATATTGGTACAACCCAATTCGGCTTGTCGCGTCCGGATTAAGTGTGACGAAATGCTGAATTTTATTTCGTATACATTTAGAAGAGTTTGTCGTGTGGTAAAGTGATTGTCTACACATGTAAGTATAGTTTAGTATTGGTTTGGATAATTATTTTTAAATGAGCAATTTGTATTAAAGTGATGTTTTTTCAGTTTTCCAAAAGATCCGCATATACGCGGGAAGTGGATTGCGGCTGTGAAAAGGGGAAACTGGACCCGAAACGTAGTTCTTATGTTAGGTACATTTTAAAAGTGATGATTTTGATCGCACGTCTTTGGCTGGCGTACGATTAAAGAGGTGGGGTCTGTCCCCTCAGTTTTTTCCTGCTTTTCCCCAGTATTTGCAACCTCTCAGAGACCTGCACTTTTAATGTATTGTCAATATATTTGTTTGAATAAATGGTGAAATTTTATAACATGCATGTTATTTATATTGCCCTCCAATTGATGTCAACCAACAGAATTAAAGTATAGTTCTACATGGACATCGGGAAATATGTAATACCCAGGATAACATGGTAAGTTCCGTATTTTGCTATTATTTTAATACAATGTATTCAAAATTGGCTGTAATTTTAAGATAAAGGTGCTTATAAATATTATACATAAAGAAACAGGAAATTGTCTGTCACTATTACATTAAATCATATTCAATGAGAGGGCCACAAATTTTGTGACAGTTTTAAAAACTTTTTGATATAGTTCAGAACCACATAATTTAAAACCTTTTTTTCCCCATTACCCAAAGTTTGTTCAACGACGTTTCGAGGATGTGGATTTTTCCACATCTTCACTCTGCAATTAATATATGAAACAATTGAGGTTTTTAAAGAACATAAATAACTCGTTACTGACGCTAATAAACAAAGATATAATTATAAACAAACACTAGCACTTGATGTAATTTTTATTTTACATTTTCTAAATGGCGAATCTTAATATGTAACTTTGCCTTCACTCAAAAAGGAAAACTAGGTTAATCGATGAACTATAATCCTAAATACAGACAATAGGGCTTGTGTGCACTGATTTTATTGTGACACAATTAGGAAGAAAGATATTCTCTATTTTATTACTAGACACACTAGCCGTCAGAGAAATTTTCTTGATTGAATTTTAAGCGTACTAATAGAATCTTGCTTGCACTGCTATGGTAATTACCCTTATTTATCGTGATCTTTGCGGTGAAAATAAAGAATGAAATAGTCGCTGTCTTACGAATAAAAAATATTACAATTTACTTGCCTTTAACGTAACTTTCACCAGGAGGGTTGTTCCAACATGGCGGCGCGCGCAATTGTGGCGGCTTCATTGGCATGTGCAGGAAGATTGGCACGGGAGACTATGTGTAGTGCTCTTTGTGCAGAACAGTACGCCCCCTTTCGACACATATTATTAATGTATTAACAGGAAAAGTATAAGAATTCAGTTTCGGTCGATACATGTTAAATGTAGTTCTATTGAATTGTAATGTTAAATTTAGTTCTATTGAATTTACCCTCCTATTTAATGACTTGCCCTTGAAATCCTAGTAAACCATGAGGGCAAGAAATCACACGAATTATTTTTTAATTGTTTAACCAGTTCTTAATAAACAAACTTTCACAAAAACATCCGTATTCTTCAGTAGCAGCAACTCGTAGTTTTACTTCACCTACACCAGGATCGCTAGCAGTGTGCGCGCGAACCCCTAACTAGACAAAAAACGGACTAAGCTGCGCTACTATCTTGATACGTATACTGTGTCTACACTATTGATTTTGTTAATTTGCAACATTTTACGATTTTCTGACGGTTCTATCATAAAACAACAATCGTAATTTTTCAAAGATCTTAACTTCTTCAAACAATAGTACACAACTGGAAGGCACTGTTATTGAAAATAAAGGCAATAAAATAAACAAAAACAGGCAATCTCCTCACTCTTAGAAGAAAATAACAGTTATAAAAAATGTCTTTTATAGATTGGGTAACAAAAAATCTCTACATTACCAAAAACAATGGTGTAGATTTGTGTACAAGTGAACAAAGTGAAAGAAATAATTGTGTTCTTAGCAAAGAAAGCGTGTTTTTAAATAGGAGCAAAAGCAACCCAAAATGCAATTTTAGCAGGTACACTGCAAATACATTACATCTATTTCTTTCATTCAGCACTTAGTCAGGAAGATTAGTTGTGTTTCCAACAGTCTCCTTGGATTGGTTTACTTGAGTCACCATTGTCCTATTGGCAATTCCTTTTGTGTCTTGAACGTAATGAGATATTCCATGGGGCCGCAGGTGGTAGATCAGGTACTCCAAGACGTACATGTGATTTGGTGACACGTAATGGAAGGATATTGCGCTATCAGAGCAACACTCGAGGCCCTGAGACAAAAGGAATTAATTTACATTTTGATTATTTAAAACTACGGTCAACTAAATTTTATTAACCATAGAACACTATAATCAATCACATTTGCTCATTTTTTCTTCCTTCATTGTACTTCTGAACTCTAGGCATTTGACGCATAACTTATAAAAAACATCCTATGGATTTCATACATTTAATGCAGTTTATAGAACATTTACCAAATTACTATTGCCTATTTTCTACACCAATGGTTTAACTAAAACTTTGGTACAATTAAATCCTTAAGTAGTATTCGAGCAGCCTGCGTCTGTCCATCCGTCATTCACACTGGACTCCTGGGAAGGAACTGAATTTGTTTTTAGGTCCGCCCACATGATTCTAAGATATTTAAAAAATCATGTTTTTGCGTTTTTTGAACGCTGCGATCTACTGGTGGCCGCGCAAGCCATATCAATCCAGGAGTTGATATGTCGCCGCTGATTACAGTGCGCAGAACAGGGCCCTTATACTCGGAAGGGAAAGGTTGATCGCCAGTGCTGTCCAATACTATAGTCACAATACAGGACCCTTTGAACCTTTCTCATACTATTAATGGGAGATATCTGCTCACTAGCGAACCTAGTGTCGTAATCTGGAAAATCGGTGACAAATTCAAATTTCAATACATACACAAAACTTTCAGAATTACTCTGCGACATGTAAACTAAAAATATTTCAAATTTATACACTTCGTACTAGTAATTAAAATGCTTAGGTCACGTCAGAATTCATCTTCAATGCCAACCTGACACATTCACAGAAAATCGCTCTTGATGAGGTACACTACGAGCAACACGAGGATTTTCCTCAGCGTTCGCATGCGAATTGTGCACATTAATTGTAATAGTTTTTGTAAAACTCGCTTCACCTGACCAAAGAACGAAATTCTGTTTCGCATTTGCGTAGGAAATGCTTCGATAATTGAAAATGTCGTTATAAGCCATTACTGCGCAAATGGAAATGCTGGAAGACGACACCTCTCCGCATGAATTGTTCGCCATACGAGGGACTGTGATGTCTTGACCTCGCGCGCTATTCGCCTTGTGCTTCCGGGGCTTCTCAGATGGAATTAGCAATCGACTTTTCTAGAGAAGTGGCGAGCCCGCTCAGTCTCTCACTAGTCGTAGCCCGTGTTACACGAACACAAGCGCATAGACCACACTTTAACGTTAATTATTAAAAAAAATAAACTATGAGGAGTATCCAATTTTGGCAAATTCAGTCTGTACATAACATATGGGATAAGGTCTTGATGTTTTAGCAACGAGGAATGAATCAACCTATATCAAATAAGACATTTGTGTCATTCATTATTACTCTCGTAAATCATAATCGCATCAATTTTCACGCATTAACTGCAAATTACAAACAAGAAATTGAACCGCACGTTTACAGCGAGCCTGAGCGTTTACACAGCCTTGCTACACCTTAGACGTCAACGTTGGAATATAGGCGAAGATAAACCAGCGGCTGTCAGGAACGAGGAGGTGGGGGTGGATGACTCAATGTTAGTCAACTTTAACCGGAGAGTTGCTGGGACAAAGTTCTCAACGCGCTAGACAGATAGCGAGTTTGCAGTTCTAACGTCTCCGCCAGGTGTCTGGATCTTTCCTGCAGAATATAAACTGTGACGATATTATATCAGTTGAGAATCAATTTTTTAGTTTCCTTGTAAGTTTCCACAAACCGAATTTCTACATTATATTTGGATTAATACAAAGGAATATGCACAAGCATGTAATCACCATGAATCGCTCTTGCATTTTTTGCCCGTGGAAGTTAGCAGTTCTAAATCTCATTTTGTGGACGAAACAGATAATTCTATTTCATTGCCATAGTAGATACATACCTGCGCAATACAATGGAAGAAGATAGTTTATCAGCTCTCGCTATGCTTTCTATGAGCGTGACTTCATTACCCAAATAGCAGACTTAATGGCCGGCGTCGCTTGACAAATCCGTTCACTACGCTCCGAGAAGTCGCACAGGTTAAGCGAATTGTGGTTGGGTGACCGGCTAGGAACACCGGGATCTAAAGACGTCGATCCCTTGGCCCACCGCGTGACTTAGACGTGACGAGACTTGACAAAAAAAGTAAATGAGGATTACTCCACGCAAGCGCTCAACGCCCAACAAGGGTTTATGAGGCATTGCGTCACCAAAGCAGCAACAAATTTTAACAAATGAAAGTTATCACAAAATTTACTTCGAGCAAGGAAAGGAATTCTTGCCGAATTCTTTTAAAATATGTAATTACAAATGTTCTTTGTTCTAATTTTAAATGATTAGAACTAGTGTTGGGAATGTTTCGAAGAAAAGTGTGAAATTTTAAGTGCAGTGCATTTCTCAAACGTACTTATAAATTCATTGTATAACAAACTTAGCACCAGAGTGCCCCCTTAGCCACCGTGATCATGATTTTCCACGTTGAAGGTTCTTGTTTGAAATTTCGTGGTTTCGTCGGTGAATTTAAGTGATTCCATTCACTGGATCGACGTTTAGGCTCTGAAGTGTAGTATGCTACCCACGTTTCATAACCGGTAACAGTATGATTCAAGAACCCATCACCACTCTTATCGTAACGCTCCAAACATGACAAAGAATGTGCCAAACGCTTATTTTTGTGTTCTTCTGTCAATATTTTTGGCATCCATCACGCTCATATTTCTTTCGAATGAAGTTTGTCGGAAACAATATCATAAACAACCGATCTTGAAAGTTGTGGAAATTTATCATGAAGATCGTCAATCGTAAAGCGCCGTTTTTGGCGAATTTCCTCATCAACTTTTTTCTCGTTTCCGTCAATGACAGTGCTATTTCTACAGTCCAAACGCACATCCACCATGCGTTCCAGCACTTTGCATACACAACTTAAGAGTTTTTTTCCTTCTTCGGGAAGTGAGATGGTGATTGCTTCTCGCCATACAGCGGGGATGGTGCGCTCCCATACACGATTGAAGAGCCGGAGGAGAAATTGCATGCCCGTTTACGGAAGATGATCTAGCATTAGGTAATGGAATTCATCTGGATACGGGGCAGTTGTTTTCGTAAGCACCAAAGAGCGCATTTCACACACGGAAAATGGGCTATTGTAATTCTGTGCTCTGCTCGAAAAATTGCGTTTTTCCATTCTTCCCTTACGCAAAAGAAAGCCTGAGGTACGGTTCGGCGAACTTGACATGTTTTCATAATGGGCGGCAAGTTCCTCTACAATTGCGTCTTGAGATGAAATGATCTCACCATTCTAAAGACCTGGCACTGAATTTGGGGAGGACTATCCTTTGATTTTACGCACCTTACTCCATAACAGACGTGGTGGCGCATGGCAATTGTGGGAAGAGACGTATGCTCTTCACAATGAATTTTTGCTTTCTAGAACGGTTTTCCTCACCTTCGCCCTGCACTTCAAGTAATCAATTAAGTTATCTACGGTTGGATAGTGCTTCAGGCGCGCCAACGCCTTGTACGGGCACTGCCTGCCCTTGAGCAGCCCGAGTTGCACCAAGGGACGCAGGGGTGTCGCGGTTTCCCGGGCGATTTGGGAATCGCAATACCAGCAGCTTGTAGACAGCACACTTAATTGTGCTGCCATTTCATCCACATCGTCAATGTCAACCTCTCACTGACATTCGCTTAACATTTCGGCCAGTCAGCACTTGTACGCACAAGCCCATCAATTTGCATGATAGTGGGGTATTGTTCGCTTCCAATCTATTCATCTGCAAAGAGCCCGGCGGCGAAATGCGTTGGTTCACTTCATTTCCGAATTTCCCAGTTTAAGCTATTGCCGATTCCAACATATCGCTTCTTCGGCGAGTGCGAGATGAACCCCATTGAGGACTGTGACCTTTTACATCCCCATCCCTCCATCTATCAACAAGAACACGGTTTATCAATTCCAAAAGTTCATCGGCGGATACATGCTGTCCTGGAGGATGTAAATATTACAGACAGTGAGCGTGAGGGATGGGAGGTGCACCTGCACTGTTTGAAGCTTGGTCTGAACTGGAGCGTCTGTGAAGAGGAACGAATCGTGGATCAAGTAACAACTCCGCCATGTGCGCCGAGGTCATCAACATCAACCCTTTACGTGGTTAAACCGCGAAACGATAAATAGTTTCAGATCGCCCCATTGAGGAAACCATTTACATTCCTTGAGAGGCGAGCCATGATGGTATTTAGACATTTCTTTTCACTTTCTCGCCTTACAAATACTTCGTAAGAAAATGGTATGTTTTTGTTAGCCAGAAAACGGCAATTGTTTTTTCAGAAAAACTCTTAATGCCGAGCTCTAGCAACGAGAAAGTGGATAAATCCAGTGTCTACATTTCTAAAAAAGCCTCTAGCACGTGTACCCGGAATCCATGTTTTATTGGTTCTTGATACCGAAATATCGATTGTGGCAAAACTGTATGTCGGTGGCGGGGGTCGTGGGAGGTTTCGTCATATTCGGCGCATATGGGGTTTAATGGCACGCAGCACTGGATGGGATGGCCGAACTTGGGCAATTGCAACAGCGCAGAGGGTCCGGCACGTACTTGCGCACCTGGAGATTAAATTTACGGAAGCGAAGGGTGATCGAATGTAGGAATCAGAGCGGAAGCGGAGATTTCTTTTCCTTTTTCTATTTGCTTGATCTTGTACACGTCTACAACACTGTGTTTTGAAGAATGTCATTAGTTCATCTTCATATCCAGCAGCGAAGTCCTCGTGATTTACATCATTAGTCAAATTGAAGCTAGGAAGGGTGGACACCTGAGCCGCTCGTGTTTCTAAAAGGTTTTCAATTAGGCTTCGTGCCATTTCTTTAACGAACGCTTGAAGCTTCTCGAAACACTCGACGAAGGCGCAGGCCTAAAAAAACGCTCAGTACTGATGCTTTGAAACGCACGACCTAGCCGGCCATTTAGATCACTCCTCCAGAAGAAAACGCAACTTGGTCGGCATATCCGAGTCTTTGCAGAAGAAACTTCGTTCCCACCCACCAAGGAGTTCTAGCAAGGGGACACACTCCATTGGAGTGCCAGGGTTGCCACGTGGATAAAGCAGGTCAGGGAGCGTCATGGCTACTTCCCAGCCGCAGGGGTACACACTATGCCGACGCCCCCCCCCCCCCCGCCACACATACACAAACCCGTACGTTGAGTCAAGGGCCTATTCCGAGCCGATTGATCGGGAGTGGATTAGCTCCCGACTGCCCGACTAGAAGAGGCGGAAGCAAAAGCTAATGAATTGGGGCACAGGAGGCTAACCAATGGTTCCAGCGTCAAGATGTATAAGGGCGAGCACAGATCCCTTAACCCCCAGGTCACTCATTTCTATTAACAGAGGTCGCCATGCGTCAAACACATTCGGGGGGGCGGGGGGGGGGGGGCAGTATTCAGAGGAGGACAGTGAGGAAGAAAACAGGGTGATGAAAGAATGTACATGACATAAACATAAAATAAAAAGCAAGATGAGAAAGGAACACACAAGAGCATTCTCTCCATCACCCCGTCAGGTCCAACCCACTTCAAAGGGTGTTCACACAATGAATCACTTAAAAAGATTAACCCTAAGATACAAACTGCAAAAATTATAAAGCTCATTTAAAGCATTAATTCAAAGCCATCTCATACTGTTATGGTTCAAAACATATTTTTACTGCAAAAATATTTTTAAAGAGAAATTAATGATTTCAGAATAAGCCTCACAAATACAATAGTGTTTAACAAGTCTCAGTTACTGTTTGACGCTTGGTTTGAAATATATTGTAACGAAACTATTACTTATTTATTTATTCTGATGAACTATGTACTACAGTACAATATCCACATCTAACAAATAATAATAATCATAATAATAATAATAATAACAACAATAATAAATAAAGAAAAGAAGTTCAAAGATTTCCAAAACAACATTGATATGAAAATTTATTCAATTTAACTAATTAATTCACAATTTAAAAATGACAACTCTTACCCTTCAGAATGAGGAGTTAATTACTGCATCTCCCCCTCCTTTTGTTTTAACATTAAACCCATTCATATATCTCTATTTTCTAATTTTAAAAAATGTAACCATGTACCTTACCTCCTTGCTTTCATAATATATGTATTTCCAATACCAAAAATCCGAATTTACATGGCCTGGAATTAGATGGTGTTCAGGAACAAAAGGAAAGAATCGCCCACGACCTTCAGCGTCTCTGGAATCACCAGCAAGTACACCAACATATTCGAGACACTTCCCTGAAATGAAATAAAGTTTACATAACCCAAGTTTTAGACCAACATATTATTTCCTTTTCTCTGTTTATTACAAATTTTCTTATTCACCATTCTTAGATAAGTTCCAAACGAAATAAAAATAAGCTGAACAAAATATCTGCTAATTTTGGATGATGATGATAACCTATGATGCTGGGTAGATTTTCTGTGGGGAGAATAACTTTTTTATCACTTCAAATTGGCAGTAACCATTGGGATTCAAAACAATTTTTTCATATGGTTTAGTGTTCAGCAACCAGAAAAATTAAAGATTACACATTCTCATGTCAAATCTATTATTGTTTACTCAGTAGATGTAAAATTTTACATGAAATCAATGTATGCATAATGTTTATTATTGGTATTGCTAAAATATATGACGTCTTTTAGAAGTAACTGCCCATTCTATTATGTACTCTCCAAGTAAATATTGTTAATAATGCAACTTAATTTCAATTAATTCAGAGGTTCAGCTTCACAATCTACAAAGATTAAAGACATTGCTCATATTTAATTTCTGTTGAAGAAGAAGGAATGTTCCAATTTCATGAACATTACTTAACTCCAATAGAGTTGTATTTTCTAAGAATTTTCTTAAATGCTGCTACGTATATGTACCTATTTCAACATCTTCTGCTCCATGGGTGTCGGGACGACAGCCTCGTTTGTCTGGCAAGGCCTTCTCCACCAATCTTTTAACAGCTTCTCGGCTTAAAACGTAACCTGCTCCTCCACTCATGTAACCTTGCTTTACATATGGTTTGAATCGACATCCAAAATATGTAGGCTCATCTGGTTTATGAGAAGAAAGCATGTAACGAAGGTTTTCTACTATCACATATCTGCAAACAAGAAATGCAGCTCATTAGCATGAAACTATCAACTCTGGTGGAGTTGTGGGTATCATGTTAGTCTACAAATTCCAATAAGGGCCTTCAATCCTGGCTAGGGTTGATTGATTTTTATGGTGCAAAAATGTATGATATGCATGACAAACATTACTTGGCAAATAAAACAAATCTTTAGAAAATCTCTTGGGTATTCACAGCAAAAATAACTTCCCCTATTAAGTCAAAAGCACCACCACAGACTTATATTTGCCTAGCATGATGGCAGTGTGCAAAGAAAAAAGTTCAAACTGAATGTCTAAATTGGTGTGCACAGCGTCCCTGGTTATCGCAAAAGCAAATCACCCAAGAACTTCTCGGCAGAACAAACAGCAGCTTCTGCTTGCAGAGCGCTCTCAATATTATCAACAGATCTACTTCATCCTCACCAACTACAATCACAGTCTTATTTGTAGGATCTAAGGACAAAGCTGAGTTCATTATCAGGGCGTCTATCTCCCATCGCTTGTTTGCATGTCATTCCTGTGAAGAAAAACTTTGTAATCAGGGTTACTTTTGAATGTCTTTTGTTATTTGTATTAGCAATAAAATTTTCTTTAGACGTCATCTGAATAATTGCTGTCAAACACAATGTACGCAAATTCTACACCTTTTAACTTGCTAAGCACTTATTGTACCAAATTCTACACCCTCAGGGTAGCCCTAAAAACAATACTGCTTGTAATATTTTGACACGTATTCAACATAATTGTCATGGATAGACTACTAGGTTTAAAAATCCTCTGAATTAAAACCAGACATTAGACCTCGTCATTTTAGGCACAAAATAGTGATGATTTAGGCACCTAAAATAGATTACAAAATTTGGAACTATTAGTCATGAAAAGTGATGTTTCAGGCACTTAAAACTGGTTACAAACTGATTAAACCAGGCATTTGATAAACATTAGACATGCAAAATAATGTTTCTGACATCTACAAATGATCACAAAAGGATTATATTACGCACTTTTTATTATTTAGGAAAGTCAAGTATTTTCAGATTCATGATAGTGAGTACAAACACATTATTTTATTCACTTTCATTTATTTTAATTTCATTCTTTCTTTCACACTTTTCATTCTCAATTTGTCAACAGTGCAGCTGCACCAGGACAAAGTGCAATTGCCTTGGCGCATGCTCATCGGAGACAAGCGAGAAACGTTCTTTTTGTTTTGACTTGCAGAGCTCCTGATGTTCACTTTATTGGGGGAGAGATTTCAGTGCGCAGTTGATTGCATATCACTTAGGGAATATTCACGATTTGGGAAAGAATTTGCGTTTCGGTATAGCAAATTCAAAAAAAGGTGTAATTAAAAAATAATAATTCTTCAAAATTATTTGGTTTACGTAGATTTAGAAGAAGAAAAAAATACTAAAATAGGCACCAACCGCCCTTTTGGAACATTTTAGGCATTATTGCATGCTTTCAGTAGATCTAATTCTTCATGATTCGTAAACATTTGCAATTATTTTCCACAACCTCCTAAAGCAACTAAATAGGCATTTGTCCTAAAATCCGAGGTCTATTTTTGATGTACTCATTTTGGTCACTGATTGTTTATTATTACTTTAAATTATTTAAAGGGTGTGGACCGGTTTCTTTCCTTAAATCTTTGGTAAATAAGAATAATAAATGCTATCCTAGAATACATGTCAAGTTGGCCCAACTGCACGGCAACACCACTTCTTTGAAAATGAAGTTGGCTTCAAAGGAATCATCATGTACATTCGTACCCCTCATTCAAGCAAGTACTTATTTCTACTCTATCACTCTGAATTTGACAGCTGCAAAATCATTACGTAACTCTGTTAAAGCACTTACAGCTCAAATTTCAATCCTAACGGCAGTCATTTATATCGTCAGTCAAATATTAGTTCCAATTGACTCGATACGCTTTAAGGGGGAGGAAACTTCTGGACCTTCTTTCCCCTCCTCCTGTTCAGCTCAATGTGCTGTTCAAAATAATGAAATGTATCAGGAATTTTTGACCTGTTTACAAACATGTTGCACAGACATCATTTCCATTATACATCGCTACACTTCAGGGAAAAGGCCAACACATATCATTGAGTGGGAGGAATTGCATTGTGACGTATCAAAAGTTCTAAAGCTAAATAGGACTGAGAGAAAAGTATAGACCTAATCCCGCAGCACTCACACGGTTAAGTGGTTGAACGGAGATTATTATATTATTATTAAGGTTTAAAGTCTCTTCAACCTCGAGGGCCATTGGTGCTCATGTCGATTTATTTTAAGAACAGTATGCACTGAAACAGTGCCAAACTAAAATATTTAAAAGACAGAGTAAAATGTTTTTAAGAAATGGAGCATGAACTCATTCAATAGTAAAAAATAATTTGGCCTGACAGGAGCCAGATAAACACTTTAAAATCTCCAAAGTGAAAGTCATATAAATAGGCATAATCCTCCCCTCTCAGATAAGGTTCCATTTTCTCGTAAAAAGGTGAAGAGCTTGCAGAGAGAGGACTCTTCATTACCTAGCATCTCTGTCAGAAAGACAGCAAAGCAATGCCTTCAGCAGCTATCACTTACCGAAGGAGAGTGCAGAAGAGCGTGCATCTGTCTCGCAATTATTGCAAGTAGGGGAAGGGTCTCCAAGGAGATGTCTCTGGGAGAAACGGCAGTGACTAATATGAAGATGTGTCAGAATAATCTCCTCACATCTAGAGCTACAAGATGAGGAAGACCAAGGCTTTATGGAATCCTTGATTCTCATGAGCTTAAAATCTAAGTTTTGCCATTCTGTTCACAAAGCACTGAATATAGTCTTTCAGATATGCTTTAGAGTCTGTTGATGGGACATAAAGGATGTCAATAGATGACTTTCAAGTTGCTGTTTTGCGGCATGGTCAGCTAGCTCACTGCCTATGCTTCCGACATGAACCAGTACCCAACATACTACTGGGTCAGAGTGGGGAGATAATAGACTGTGAAACATATTACAGTCATAGTTCAATGATCCCAGGGAGAAAGCCAAAAGTGACTGGAGTGCACTTTCAGAATCACTACATATAACTACTCATCATAACACATTTGATAATTTTTCAGGGCTTGCTGTACACCAAATTTCGCGGCAGAGAATATGCTACAGTATAAGTGATTTTTTAATGAACGTGTGGCTGCTCTGCAGTAGAACACGCATGCCACCAAGTCACTTACAGTAGAGCAGTCAGTGTACAAGAAAGTATGGTCAGGGTAAGTTGCTCTCAACTCACTGAAGTGTTTCAGATTCTTATGGGTGCAGTTGATGATTTACGGAGGTTGGAGATGCTCGTCTATTAGAATTCAGAGATATTTGTGATGAGGGACCAGATGTTTGGGACAGGAGTAGGAAGTTGATCATTTTGATGCTTAAGATAACAATTAAAATGAAAAGTTGTCAGGTGAATACTATAACGAGTCAAGATTCAATATACATTTGACATTCAGAAGGCATTTATGTAGACAGCCTACTTGGGACAAAGACATAGGTTGGATACCATGGAGACAGACAAGATTCACAGAATAATAAAATCAACAACCATAAAAGAGCTAGGCATCTCAGTGTAAGGACGAAAGTTCTAAGTCTTGAAAAATAGATGAAAGATATAAGTGTTGGAGTAAAGAAGAAAGTTAAACATCTCGAACCACAGACTAGGGATATACATATTGAATACAAAATAAAGTTGAAGGTCTCAGAATCTAGATGAATATTTGACGTCTTGCAGTGTAAATGAAAAGGTATGTCTTGAAGTATAAACGAAATGTGGAAGTTTTGAAATGACATTGTATCGTGGTGTTTTTTTTTTTTTTTTCCAGTTACAAATAATGTATAGTTTTTGCAATTGTTTTTATCATTGTAGCCTTCTCCTATACTTTTCTACTTTCATAGCGCCCAGCCACTCCGGACATCACATAACATTTTGGACAGGACTGATCCTACAACTACTCGTCTCTTCTTTTCTCTCTGGCCATCAACATTCAGCATTAGTAGTGTTAGATTTCCTCCCGCTTCCATTGCCGTAATTGCTACCTTCTTCGCATGCAGTCAAAACTCAAGCAATTGTAGATCTCTACTCCTAAATAGGTAATGTGTTTCTTCCATTGTATTTCATTGCCTCCCACATCTATTCTGGGCTTCCTAAAGCCCCTTCTCTTGGTGACCAGAACTGCCTCTGCTTTCTCTCACTTAGGTGGTCACCTATAACATTCTTCGGGTAGACTGAGATATTCCGTCTTTCTAATGCCTCTTTTACATCTTTCTTCCTGCCACTATCTTCTCTTGCCATTTTTTTGCCTGTTCGACTGCTTCCCTGATAGCGCCGATTGTCGATCTGCCTTTACAAAACCCGTACTGGTTATGAGTGAAGCTGCTCGGAGCTATCATGTGTTTCTCCAAGCGCTGAAGAATCAAGCCTTCTAGCATTTTGCCCATGGTATCCAGAAGGCAGATGAGCCTATACGATTATGCACTATCCACTGGCTTATGTTCCTTCCACTTACAGTCTTTGGCAAGACCTGAATATCTCATACCATCATTGAAAAGTTCCAATAGAAGGTCCAGACACTCTGTGATGACTCCTTTCAGTACCTCGTTCGGTATCCCGTCCAACCCAGGTGCCTTGTCTGCTTTCAGGCATTTACCAACTTCTTGCAGTTCATGGGTCGTGAACATGTCTACCTCTACCTCTTTGTCATAGCTGCACATGCAGAGCTGCCATGCAGTTAAATTGTTAAAATGAAATGCAATTTTGTTCTGCAGTGCCATTTAGTGAAGTTACAACACAATTAACGGCACATAAACCTTCTAGGTGAAAAATGCTAGTCACACAGTGACGGAAATTTCAGTCACACAGTGACGGATTTTACTGCTCTTAAATATACCAAAAATGATCTGGAATGTTTCAAACTAAATTTTAAATGAAGTGAGATTTCTTATGTACAATTCTAACAGCTATGTTAATTTATTACACTCATACTTCATACATTTTTGGGTTTAGTAGCAAACTATTTAGCATCCATTACAAAATACTCACGTATCATCATCAGCCTTCATAAACCAGTCTGCTTTATCCAAGTAATGTTTGTAAACATGTTCAAAAGCAGCTTTTGTTTTTCCCCAAAGATTCTCTCTGCCTTCTTTCACAGGTAATTTCAATGCTGGAAGATCATTGTCTGTAACAAAATACAAAATAAGTATCCTAAAATCCTAAAAATATCACTCAACATATTTTGTTTCTACTGAAGTAATACAAACCTGTTTCACTACTCATAAAAAGTAAAATGTTGCACCTTTTCCCCCATGTTGCTTTTACATGTCGAGCTTTCTTTTTATGATTAGAAGGAGAAGTCATAACCCAACAAAGAACTCTGACTTCTTCAGCCATTTTGCGGGCAACAACATCTTCACCTGTAAAAAAATGAAAGTGGCAGATCATCAATCTGTCATTACACTATTTATTTATTTATTCATTCAAGCTTAAAGATTTTTAAAAAGTAATAGCAACAATCTAAGACTGAAAAAAATGAATTACTATTTTCCATCTATAGACTTACTTACATCACTGTCCCTGTCCTGCAAATTTAATTTTCCTCACTTTCCTACTTGCTTGCCAATATTTGGATTGAATAGATTATCCCATTGCCAATCCTTAAACTTTCCTTCCTATTCATTTACTCTTTCTTTCCTTTAACGTTCACATTTTCATAATTTTTTCTCCTATTTGCTACATAGTAATAGTAATTACATGTGGATATCTCTCTGAGATGGAGACAACAGTGCATAAATATATTTTGTTAAAAATTAATTTAATATAAAAATAAATAAATAAAACCATTCAAAATAAAGAAAGTCGAAATCAAAATGAAACTAACACTGACCATGACAGCCTGTAGGGCATTAAAATTAGTTAAATTAAGTAACGATTAGTTGAATGAAATATTTCTATAATGATGAGAAACAACTGAAGACAAGGTAGTTGTTTTCTTGTTTGCTGTTGTCTTCACCATTTTCAAAGCAAAATAACAGAATTTGAAAGTCCTAACAAGGGAGGAAACAAATATATGGGCGTTGAACAACATAGGTGTAAATATCAAGGGCAATGTTAGTAGAAGAGTGTGAAAGGGCAGCTTTATTTCTTTCAACAGCAAACTTCAAACACCTTATCATGGAAAAACCACTGAATACAATACACAAGTTATGTTATTTAACATTTTTAAGTGGTACAAAAATAATAATAATAATGAAAATAATTGAAATTCCTAAAAAAGGCCAACACTTACAAGAGAAAGAAAAAACTAACAACAGTTCAATATTATTGCCAAGGGACGGCTGACTTTCATCAATGAATAAAAGATCTTTGCAAATACTTCCATAATGTAGTCAATTCTATGTAACAACACAATTATAACACATCACAGATAATGCAACAACACTTGCTTGTATATCAACAAAAATTCAATACCATCCTCACACTAACACACCAAGCAAACGAGCAGAGAGCATGCCTTAGCGTGGAAGGAACCAAGGCAAGATCAGGTAACTTACACAACCATGAACAGATTGTTGCAAGACCAAAAAATTGTTCCCTATAAAGTTGAAAAGGACTTATAAAGCATGAATTTTGTTGAATTGGAATAAAAAGAAACCACTGTTTAGACAAAAATGAAGGAAATAGGACTGGCCTTGTAAAACATTTACAATTAAACAAAACAAGGACAAAAAACACAAAAATTAAGGTAGATCCACTAAAAAAAAAAGTCTTTCAAATGAAACAAAGCTTGTTTGCGAAGGCCTAAAAACTGACTTCTCTCACAATTTGTTGGGTAAAATAAATTTGAAAGTGTGATTTTATTGAAATAATGAAACTAAATGTATATAAATTTAAGAAATAACATCATGCAACAAAAAAAGGTCCACACTTTCTTAATGTTTTCATCTGTTTTCTAGCATTAAAACATGAAGATCATGTAACAATCATAAAACGTCGTAATATTATTTGCTTTTTAACACGAAAGAATTTTCTTGATAAATAATACCCGTCATCAATTTAAATAAACTGTTTACCTATTATTGGTTATAGAAGCTCTTCAAAAATGTTGCTGAAGAGAGCAAGAAGTTATAAAATGTATTGTTCACCAATTTCTAGCCATTTTTATGATTAAATCCAGGAAATGCATTAATCAATTTTTACCTAAAAAGTACTCAATTTTTGTAAAATTCTAATTATATAAAAAGTGTAATTCTCTGTATAAATCTCTCTTTGATGACTCAGTACTTAAAATACCAATAGTCAATGTAAATGTTCTACCAATTTAGTGAAAAACTGTTGTTGTTTTTTTCAATTCCATGAAATTACTGTCCTTCATTTAACCTAACCTATTTAACTAAACAAATTAATCTTTTGTTTTGTAAAAAAGGTTTCTTTAATCAGACAAAAGAACCATTCTCAAATTGATTTCATTCAACGCATGTCACTGTTACATATATATTGTTTCAGAAAATAGTCTTCTCATGGCTCAGACAGAAGTCGCTCGCCTTTCACAAAGGAGGAACAATTTCAATTCCCATTGATTCCTGGACAATCTCTTGTGAAATTTGTTCCAACAAACCAAGTCTGGCTGCTTCCCAATGGTTATTCCAAACCTTGTGAAGCATCCTAAACCTTACCTCTATCCTAATTCCTTCCCAATTGGAGATGCAATGCATCAACCTAGATGCAACAATTTTTTAAAAAAAATTAATAAACAGTAAATTAATAATCACTAATTAAGACTCTATAGGGAATGAGGAGCATACTAAAACTTTTCCTTCTCTTAGTTTGGTCGCTAGTTCAAAATAATGTTCAACTTCGCAATTTCCAAAATTTCGCATGTTTTAATGAATATTAGTACCATACCATTTTCATGAATGTACTTTCCTCTATTTCAATACAAAGAATTAAAGTCAATCAATTGTCAAAGTTAACAAATGTAATTGTTATTATATTGTAATTGAGCTTTTATGCCTCTATATTCTTTTATAAAAATTACCAGCCACACAAATATAATATTTATATTCTCTTCATTGAGCTAGGAATACTACTCTTGCCTTGTAAATTCACATAGTAAGAGACTTGTGTAAAAACTGACTTTTATACCATACACTTATCTATGATTACAATTCACATCTTTGGAATCATATTCATTAGATATCAGTGTAATCACTTACTATTGTGATAGGCTAAAAGAACCCCTCCCCACATTAATATAAATTTTACATTACAGTTTATTTACGTATACAGAATGGTGATACAGGAAAAATGAACAAAATCCTTTGAGAGCAGATATAAAAAAACAATCACGGAAATGTATGTTTGGATACCATAGTCTGCATAGAGGGCCAAAGCTCCTTTTAGGTGAAAGAAGCAATGTACATAGAAGGCATAGTCGCGGCTGGACAATTAAGTATCTCCCCTTTATGCCGCTCGCCATCATGTTAAACCGTTGTACGTAGGTATGTTCTAGTTTTTGCATTAGTTGGGGGACGTGTTCTCAGGCATTGGCGAGGTGAGGTAGCAAGGATATAATGCCAAATTTAGGAAGGAAATAGTACAGTTAATTGCTATTCTGACTTTCTTGAAAAGCGCTTTCTTATAAAAGTGAATTGGTAACTATGCAGTTGATAGACTCAAGGATGTTTATAGTGAACGTGAGGGCTGAAGGCCCAAGCCTCGCTGTGACTTGGATCCGGAGCAAAGCGAGAAAACTTACCATTGAAAGTTAATTGGCATTAAATGCGCGGGGACAAAGAGTATGAAGGGCAAGCCATGAACATCGCATATCCGTAAGTTTTATTCATTTCTATCAGAGCATGTAGCGTAATTTGAGGGAGCACTTAAGGAGACCCATACCCCCTGCTGCCATGCTTCTCTGAGGGTGTACTGTGTACCCCACTTTAACCGAAAATTGCTGTAAGCACAATTCTGCTGCAGGGGTGATAGGGGGAAAGAGGCTAACATGTTCCACTCATTGCAAAGCATTGCCTTATATCAAGTCAAAATATCTTCAACATTTTTGCTCATCTTGCAAAACGCTTGCAATCCAAACCTTTGTGAGATTCTTCATCAGATTTATGGAATCCAAATGATTCAACTTCTGGTTCTGCCAGGTTTTCCATTTCACCAAAGGAATGTGCATCATGGCGATGTTGACTATCCATTTCTCTGAAAGAAACCCTTTGTAAGTGCAGTTTTGATTACACTTAAAGAATATTAGTAACCAAAATCATGTAATATGTAAAGGGGAAAAAATTGATGTACTCACCCACTACAAAAAGTTAACTCCCCAAACGACTCAATTTTCAAACAAATGTAAGCAAAAATAAATCCACATAGTATACCCAAAAATAGTGTGGGCAAGAAAGTTTTTCCCACACACTTTCTTAACAATCCTATTGATTTAAAAATTTATTAAATTAATACACAATCTAAAATTATTGAAAGGAAGATACATTCATGGATTATAAATTTATCATAAGAAATTACCTGCATCTTTCAGACCCATTGCACTTGCTCAACTCCTTTAATCATATTCTCTCTCTGTACTTCAATGATAGTCTGATGTAATTTTCCTTAAGATACAGATAAATTCGTGGTTGATTAGAAATTAATCTAATCTACCAAATAAAAATTTGCTAAAATGATTATGCTAGATAAAATATAATACTGACTAGTATCTTGTATTCTGTTCCTATCACAGTGAACAGTAACCACCAACACATTACATTAAAAAAATATAATACACTGGGATATACTTATAGCTCATTAAATGCAATATATTTAAAATCTAATAGGACATTTTTTATTCACTTCTCTCAGTGGAATGATTTTTCAAACATTTTAGTCACAAAAAGGAACTTGGGGCAACAAACTGAGCAGTATTATAAAACAATGTCTTACTGAAATAAAGGAACCCTTAAACTTACACATTCCCTGTTAGGAAAAATGCCGCGAAATAACTTAATGCGGGCATGAAAAAACACAATATACTATACAATACGACAGCAACACTATATTTTAGGTTAAATTATAATATATCCGTAATATTCAATATATAACATTTTACACTAACATTCATTTCTTCCTGCCACAAGAACTGCCACATCGACTACTGCAGCACGATTTCAGATGCCGACTGCGCGAGACCCCGAAAAGATAACAACATTCGACACGGAGACAGATAAAATGTAAATTCAAACACTTAACTTCAGAACGTCACATCAAAAGGAAACGAGAAACAAATGAAAGCACGAAAAGAATTAGGGGTAGCCAACATCCGTGATAAAAAAGGGAACGTAAGCAGCTTTGTGATTTCATCAGTCATCATTTTGATAACTAATTTTAAAAAGATGAACCATCAACAGTGCTTCAAACTACGCATATTTTGGAACATAAAATAAAACGATTGTGCGAAGGCGCGTGCGTTCGAGCGAGTGTGAAGATAGATAATTACATAAATATAGTATCAATGGGCAGGAAAGTGTGCATGGGGTGCGCGTGGAACACATGGGAAAATAACACAGTAAAGAGTACGAGCAAAATATAATGCTTAAGATCACATAAACATCATTTTGCACAACGCTTTTGATTGTTCAAAAATGTATTTAAAAAATGAAATACCTGTTATGTAGTCAATACATAAACGTATATTATTTATTGCACTTGACAGACAAGTGCTTCAAATTATTTCTTATGCAGTTTCTCGATATCTCAAAAAGGCTGAAGATTACTAACGACCTTACTGACCCAGTATAGAGATGTCCAGAATGAAGTCACTACGTTTGGCGGGAAAGTGTTGGGTGGCAACCTCTGTTGTTTGCGTATGCGATTCCTTGAGAATTCGTAAGTTTTGGGTTGAATTATGCGGTTGCCGACATGTGTGTGTGTCTTATTACATATGTTATTTACAATAATATTTTCTTTCTTTCAATTTATTTAGGATCTGGCTGTGAATTTGGACGACAAATTGGTTGTAAAAAAGCACTGTTTTATCATCACAGGATCAATCCATTTTAAGTGGGCCAGAATTTAATATATTGGTCGCTTGACCATCTCGAAAAAAATCATACCTAGTACATAAATTCCGTCTTGGCTGTTCAAAACAATTTTTTTATCAAATTTGGTTTACAAATGGCGGCCATCTTAGTTTTCCGCCATCCGCCATATTTCGCGCTTGAAGACATTTCCCTTCTCTAAATTACTCAGCGTTGGGTTGTCCTAGCATTTTGGAATAAATGACATTGGATTCAGAATACTCTGGCCTACAAATAGCAATATTATTTACCTACCTTGTTTCAGTAGGAAATATTTTTGCAACCAAATCTATTGAACGATCGAATGAAACGATTTCGATTTTCAGAGAATAATTTCTCAAAGAAGGAATACAATCACAGCCGTTATTTTTCTGTACGTTTACATATAAGAGTATAGTTACTTTGTGTAAAGTATCAATGGTAAGCAACTTACCACTTGAAAATTACATCCTCTTAAAAATTGGAATTTTCATATTTTCCCCCCCCCTTTTTTTTCTTCCCATATTTTGAACTGCAGTATCTCTGTTGTGGGAGCAGATAAAAATCTGAAAATTGCACAGGTACTAGATTGTTCAATACTAAACTACATTTAATTTACGTCCTCTGTTGTTCTTTTTATTTTCTCCAGTTCCCATAGTCAATACGTCATGTGTACTGCCGAGAGTCCAGTATACTGTTTTTTCTAGGTTGTGGCTTAGTACCCATTTCTCATAATCTTCGTTTATCTTCCTAGTAAAAAATTCAACATCTTCCTGATCTTGCGTCACCAGCACCTTATCACCAGCGAACCATATGATATAGAGTGTTGTATTATCATTGAGTGGTATTCTCATCCCATCATATTTTCAATTCAATACCTGTAACACCACATTAGCATTAGACGAGCATCCTTGCCGTAGTCCTTTTGATATATGAAATGTTTAGGTCATCTGTTTTCAGACTTTCACTTTTCCGTTTTGATCTATATACAATTATTTCACCGCATTCATTAAGATTTTATTAACATTACTTTTATTCATAACTTTATGACTGGCACATTATCATACGCCATGCTATATCAAGAAAAACCATGTGGAGTTCTCTCCCTGTTTGTCATTTCTTTTGCATCACCTGGGACATGAAAAACAGGTTATCTAAGAAAGATCGATCTGCCCTAAAACCATTTTGGTGTTCTTCTTCGTACTCCTTGTATCCCTCTTCTATTAATTCTCTTAATATTCTTCCATTTGTCTTACTGAACGTCTTTGCCACTACTATCCCTCTATAATTTTCACACATGTCCTTCCTTCCTTTCTTATATAATATGTTATATAAGAAATTTTCCAGTCTTATGGTATATCGCCTTTATTTATACACTTCGTCATCATTCGCTCCAGTTTTGGTGTTCCATTCTTTATCAATTTGTTTCAGATTTCTCCTGAACCAGAAGACTTACCGCCTTTCATTTCTTTGGTACTTATTGTAATTTCTCTGGCTGGAGATATCTTTCCCCCTCTGAAGTTTCAAGAAAATCTTATATTTCATTTAATAATTTTCTAAAGTACTCTTCCCATTTGCTTACTTTGTATGCGAACATTTTCCATTTGGAGAGATTTTACATCTTTTATGAACTTCCAAATCTCACTTGTTTTTGTACCACCTAGTATATCCATGTCTACTTCATTTACGCTCCCATTGTAGTTTTTCTTTATTCTCTTATCATGTTTCTAACTGTATTTCGTTAGATTTTACATTCCTCCCTACTTTCTGCTTTCTTGATAGTCAAGTATTTTTCGTACAGTCTCTTATTCTCCTCTGCTTCCTGCTTCAAGTGTTGAGTAATTCAATTGCTCCTTCATCTCCTTTTCTTATATAAAGGTATTTCTCCAAGTGCTTCTTTAGCCGCTTCATGTAGACTAGCTTTGAGGTGTTCATATATCTCCTTATTTGATTCCACTATGTTTTCATTTAGTAAATTATCAAATCTGTTTTGAAATAAATATCTTACACTTGGTTGTGATAGACCTGCTGTATTATATTTCATACCTTTATTATTTTCATTTTTGTCTTCCTTACGTTCTCTTAACTCAGTTTCTTTTTGTATTATGGATGGAAATAATTTTGTCCTTCACTAGATAGTGGCTGGATCTACATTCTGGGCCTCTGTGTGCCGTGACGTCTATTACTTTACTATGCAGTTAAATACTATAATGTCTGTACAGTAAAGTGATTAAATATTGTACTGTCTAGTGATTACGTAATCGATCACAGATCTCCTTCCTCTTACCTCATCTTCTCAAGTCTGCAAAGTATGCTTATCTTTATGTAGGAAGTGGCCGTTTCTAATTAATAAGTTCACACGGTTGAACCAATTTTGTTCTGTTTGAATAATTTAAAGAGTACAATTAAAACTATTTGAAAAGTTTGAAGAAAAAATTGGTGCCGTTTTCCAGAAAAAGGCGTTTGAGTGTTTCTGAAAATGCGAAATTTTGAGCTAGTTTTGACACAAAACTGTTGAGTTTTCGAGAAGCTTTATATGACAATATTTAAAGCTCATGTACTCATAAATATAATAATGTGGACAAATTACCGCTAATGTAAATATTAACAACGTGAGAGATACGTCAAAAAATTTCATTTGCGAAAAAAACAAAAGAATATAGCAATATGGCATTCACCACGTTAACGTGACATCGCCGGCACCACTGGGTCCTCTGGCCATGCGGCGTCGTCCTGTGTGAACGACGACTGATGCGGGTCGTTGCCTGCGGTCATCAAGCAGCACAGCCGAGGGCCGCTGTGGTCGAGCCGAGGCCTGTGTAGGGCGTGCCCGCCGGCCGCTGCGCCGCAGTAAATTAATAATTATTGAAAGTAATGATTAAAAAAATATAATTTCCTTAAAATTATAAGACTAACAAGGATAGAATAAGTGCTTTCTCGTTCTTTCAACTAAAATTAGCCACATTCTCTCATTCCGTAATTTTGAGGGGACGCAGCCGAGGTGTCGCTGAAAGTGAAAGGGATGCCAAAGGTATTCCATGCGTTGCCAAATTGCCAAAACAAGAGGTGGTATTTCCAGACATGGGTTGCGAGTTAAGACAAAGACCAAATATACGAAGAGGATTTATTCTAACCTTACAGTATATACAGCATGTCGCTTCTTATATATAGTTCAACGGCTTCCAAATGTCCCACTAGATAACGCGCACAATGCTGATTCGAGTGACGTCACGTTTCCGAAACTGTTACAAATTAAAATTATGCGACCAGACGCTGGCGGCCATGTTGCATGGAAAGCGAGAATAACACGATTACGCAGTACAAAATATGTATTTAAAATTCCCGCTAATATTGTGACGCAAACTAGTATTTGATGTTCATTGGCTGAACTCGGACAAGATGCGCACCTCCCATGTCCCCGTTTCAACAATTCAACATGCCTCGGCGCTCTTGTTAAATCGATACATTCCGTCGACGGAATCCTTGAGCCGGAGTGTTGGCGCATGATACAAAGATAACAATTACTTTTGACATTATAACGAACTTTGAGTGGCCGAACTACATAATTGAATGTAAAATATAGGAAAGAATATTGTAGCCTCCTAATTATTAAGAAATAGATATGAACAACCGATGACTTTATCGTGATTAGTGTTATCTAGATATTAACTCATAATAATAGTAAAAATTTGATTGAATTACGACAATTTCTTTTTCATGACGTTTTTTTCAAAACACTAACTCATTGTGAGCATATAAGTGTGATTGTTATTGACAAGGAAAAGCTAATAAGATGAGATTTAAAACTTCCATGTCCAAAGAGCCGAAACATACAGAACTTGTTGGGTGTGTTGGTTGGTGCAATACAGAAGAGGTGTACACATGTGGGTAAGATCAATGTGAGAATGAATATTTCTTTTTAATGAAAATTTGATAAAAGAAAAATGACAGTCTTTATGAGGTATTAACTTCTTTTTAAATTAGTCATCTAACCTATTAAAATTGAGAAAATTAACTGTCATGTAAAGTATTGAATTAATCATTCAACACATACCTTGCTACATTTAAATTGTTTAACGGTCTTCATAGAATAAAAGAAAAAAAATTGAACAGAGTAGTGTCTAAAATTGAATAATACTTCAATAATGCTTGTGAATTAATGAACAATTAATTAAAATTAATATTTATTATAGTGATGATCATATTCTATTCAAGTGGAATCTTGTTACAAATGAAACTCTAAAAGTGACAGATCTACCTTCTGATTTGTATCCAACAGACCTTCATTGGTTTCCAAGAGCACATGGAAAGAAACAAGGTCTTGATTTGTTACTCATTACTGCGGCTGATGGTAAAAGGAACAGATTATATAATGTATCTCTTTATTTTCTATTATCTGCTACTTATTGCTAATAATTGTCATTTCATTTGTCAGGCAAGTATCATTTGATTAATAAGAATGGAAGATTTGAAAAAACAGTCGAAGCCCACAAAGGAGCAATTCTCAGTGGGCGTTGGAGTTACGATGGAGCAGGCCTTCTCACAGGTACTTTACACTTACAATATTGATATATTGAACTCCTTTCACTCTAACAAATGATGCTGTTGCATGGCAAAATTGTATTGAATCATTACTGAACAAATTGTTATAATGAATACTGATCTTTTGAGCAGTGGGTTCCTTTTTAAAACATTGTTGTATTATTCAGTTATAAATTTCTTCTGAAAAAAAAGGTTGTGTGCTTAAAAATCCCATGACAAGTCTAGAGTATTTTCTTCTGATAGTCATGGAAAGGAAGATAAGGCAATACATATCAAACTACGTTCTTGATCATCATTTAACCATCATAATTGCCTAGGAAAGCTAAATACCAGTTGTGTAGTTTTAGTTGCCTACATGTCTTAATTGATGTGGCACTAACATTTCTTGAAATGCTACTTTTCACCTACTTTATTATTATTATTATTATCTTTTTTGGTCAAATTGGACCACTTTAGTCTTTCCATTTCCCATTTTCTTTGAAGATTGTACTCTTCTGTTCTTGTGCTCTGCCCAGTACCTTTTCATTCGGTCTGATCTTAATTTTCTCAGTTCATCTGAAATCTCAACAGCCTTTCTATGTGTCATTTCTACTGAAAATTTATGTTTCTTAAGTAAGGAGTTAATTTTATTTTTGTTGTCGGCATCTGTTATCTTGAGTCCAACTGCTTCAAGATCCTGTTGAACTTCGTGGATCCATTGTCCTCCTGTCTTCTTCCCAAGATTTCTCATTACCAGTTGGTGTAAGATCCTGTCTCCTGGCAGTCGCAAAATGTGAAAAAAATATGATATTCTTTTCTTCTTCATTATACTGGTGATTGGTTCGATTTCCTGATAGACTGTTTCGTTGGGGAGGATTCTCCAGATTCCTTCTACTTGGTATTTCTTATTGATACAGGTTCTAATGATTCTTCTTTCAGTTTTAAGGATTTGATCAGTTTTACTTTCGTTTTTAATTTTGAACAGAGTTTCACAGGCATAAGTAGCTTCTGGGAGAATTATAGTTTTATAGTGTTGGATTTTTGTATCTATTGATAGGCATTTCTTCTTATATGTGGACCAAGTTAGGAATTGAGCTTTTTTCATTTTGTTTGTTCTATTTATCCATGTTGCTTTTTCGTTTAAGTTTTGTGTGATGGTTTCTCCCAGGTATTTAAACTGTTGTACTACTTTGATCTTCTGGTCATGTATGAAGATTTTATCTTCATTCAGGGGTTTCATGGGCATGATCTCAGTTTTCTCAAAGGATATTTTTAGGCCTATTTTTAGAGCAATGTTTTGGAGACTAATGATTTGGGCTTGAACTTCTTCTATGTCGGGAGCTAAAAGAGCCAAGTCATCTGCAAACCCTAAACAGTTAGTTCTTATTGCAGGATTTGCTCCAATTTTGATATTTGGTGGGTTTTCCTTTTTCCAAATCTTCATGATATAATCCAGTCCCACATTGAACAGTAATGGGGATAGTCCATCTCCTTGTCTGAGGCCTGTTTTTATGGTGAATGTTTTAGACTTTTCCCCTCTAAATTTTACCTTGGCATTTGTGTTTGTCAAAGTTAGTTCTATGATTTTTATTATTTTGGGGTGAAGACCATATGCTCTTAGGATTGTGAGAAGTGTGGTTCTATGGATGCTATCATAAGCTTTTTTAAAATCTGTGAATGAGATAAAGAGCTGTTTATTTCTGGTTTTGTGGTATTCCATTATTAATTTTAAGCTGAGATTTTGGTCTGGGCAGCTCCTATTAGGGCGAAATCCTCCTTGGTATTCCCCAAGTTGTGGTTCTAGAATGTTTTTGATCCTATTGTAAATTATGCGTGAAAAAATTTTGTATGTGCAATCTAAAAGGGTTATTCCCCTGTAATTATCTGGGTTGGTTTTATCTCCTTTCTTAAATATTGGGTGGATTATTCCTGTGGTCCAGTGTTCTGGAATTTTCTCTGTAATCCACACTTTGACTAAGTGTTGGTGAAGATTGATGATCACAGACTTTCCTGCATTTTTCCAAATTTCTGCACAGACTTCATCTTCACTGCATGCCTTATAATTTTTCTGTTCCTTGATTGCCAGTTCTATTTCATTGATTGTTGGGGGATCTATGAGTTCAGGGGTGGTTAAAATGGGTGTGTCTGTGTTTACTCGAAGTGTTTCTGGTGGGTCTTCACAATTCAAAAGTTCGTTGAATGCATCAGCAAGAATCTCTGCATTTTCTTGATTACTGTGAGCTAACTTCCCTGATTTTCCCTTTAGCATTAATGTTGGGGGTTCATATTTCTTCAGAAATTTGCCAAAAGTTTTATAGTAGTCACGTGATTGTTTCTTCTTATAGTTCTGTTCTATACTTTCTAGGGTGTTTGTAAGGTGTTAACGTTTTGTTTGTCTGATGATTTTATGAGTTAACTTCCTTTGTTGTATTAATTCTAAATTCGATTCTTCTGATTGTAGGGTTTGATGGTTTATCCAAGCTTGGTGTCTTTTCTCTACTGCTTGGTCACATTCTTCATTCCACCATTCATGTTTTTTCCTGGGACTAATAGGAGCTAATTCTTCTGCTATCAATTTTAATTTGTTTGTCAGTTCTTCTAGTGTTTTAGTATTGATAAAACCCTTTTCTGTTTTCCTGTTATATTCTTCGTTTTTTATTAAGGTGGTTGGGTCAAATTTCTTCCTATTCTTATTTTGGGGTTTTTTCCTAGCTATTGGGGTCATTTTAATTTTAATCTTTACAACATAATGGTCTGATCCTGTGTCCACTCCTCTTAGGACTTTGACATTGTGGATTTCTCGATGGTGGAGTTTGTCTATACAGACGAGGTCTAGTTGCCATTCCCCTTTCCTAAAGTCCGGGTGTTTCCAAGTTTTTAGTTTGTGGGGTCTCCTTTTGAAGCGTGTTGATTTCGATAAAAGGTTGTGGTTCCTGCAGATTTCGATCAATCTTTGTCCGTTCTTGTTGGTCCACTTATGAGCTGGCCATTTACCAATGATATCCCGGTATCTCCTATCTTGGCCTAGTTGTGCATTGAAATCTCCAACAAGGATTTTAACATTTTGCGGGGAGATATTGATTAAAGTTTGATCCAATAGATCCCAGAATTTTTCCACTTCTTCTCTGTCTTTAACGGTCTTATTTTTCTGATTAGTAGGAGCATGTACATTAATTATCGTGTAGATCTTATTAGCAGATTTTACAGTTTAAGTTGCCAGCCTGGGTGATTGAGATTTAAATTCTATAACTGAGTCTATAATTTTGAGATTTATTAGAAATCCATTTCCAAATTGTGGGCAGTTCTTCATGACTCGTTTTCCTGGAATTCCTTTATATAGCCGGTATCCTTGTGATTCCATTGGGTTTTGATCATTGTTCCTAATTTCTTGAAGTGCCATTATTGAAATTTTATGCTTGTTCATGATATCTGTGATAATCTTTAATTTTCCAGTTTGGCTTAAAGAGTTAACATTGTGTGTTGAGAAGAAGGATATCTGTTTAGATTTAAGTTTTTGAGGATTTATGTTTTGTGTTTGCTGTTGAGTTTCCTGATGCTTGCGTCCATTATAATCTTCTGAATGACAGCCCACCGAATCTGAGTGCTGTCTTTTCTGTAATGTACAATTACAGTTGGTGGAATTTTTCTTCAAAAGACTGTTCATGGTTTCATGGTTGACTGTCTAAGGTGTCACCTTGAGGTGGGGATAAATCCCCGAATTACAATTCTGAATGTTATTCAGAAAGGTTTGAAAGATAAGAAAGAGGATAAGATTAGTGAAGACAACTAGAAGCTGAAACACACCCTCAGGCCTCGGAACCTAATACCATTGGGGTTGAAATAAACAAGAGTTAGCCAAGGGAGGCCAATAGGATAGAATACAGGAGGAGCTTGACATAAGTAAGTGGAAGCAATGTCAAACTCAGCTCGGGGCTCCACTGTTGCTATCCGCGTACGCCAAAGCTTGGCGTCCCTGGAGGGACCTACTTTATTACTTAAAAGAGAATATTAATTTTTTAAGAAACCACAAAAGAGCATTGACAGATAAGTAATACCAAGAAGGGGGAGACAGCCCCAGAACTTGACTTAATTGAGGTCCCAATTTTTATTTTATTTTTTAAATTTTTTTTATTAACTGCATAAGTTATTTTGGTTGCATGGAGAAATAATTATGTTTATGTATTTGTGGGGTGGGGAGGACTTGTCTTTGAAATAAGAGTTACCAACACACTCTGTGAAAGGGCCCCTCTGGATCCACTAAACCAGGCCTCTTGTTTTTTCAGGGCACCCCCTGGAGATCATACAAACATTTTTAAAACGTGCTGTTGCATTACAAACATTTTTGGGCATCCAAAGTGGGTTTTAAAAATGATGAAGTCACTTTATTGTGATTTGTTATGAAAAATGAACTACATAAACTGAAAGAAAGAGAATACATGAAGTGTTGATGATTTCTAATTTGCATGATTCCCTTTTTGTTTGAAGAAACTTTTTAACAGTATCTGAAGCTTTAGTCAAAATGTAAATGTGCCTATTAGATATTTCTTTGGTCTAGTATTCTGTTCAAAATATCTGATATTTCTTTGAAGTTAAAAGGTCTTGACAAATATTGAATTTTTTATAAATATCTTTCAGCTGGGGAGGATGGACAAGTCAAAATATGGTCACGTAGTGGAATGTTACGTTCTACAATCTTACAAAGTGATACTCCTGTGTATTCTGCTACATGGGGGCCAGATTCAAATCAAGTTCTTCATACTTTGGGCAAAATGTTAGTCATTAAACCTTTAACACCCAACAGCAAAGTAAACAAGGTAATCATAAGATTTTTGTATTTAGCCTTTATTTGTACAGTTTTTGCACTGGGTGAACTTACATTAAAAATACCACCTGTCTAATTTTGATAAAACATGTTCTATATTCTTTCCTTTTACATTCGTCACTTGGAGAAAACTGAAGAATATGAGATTTACATTTCACATACTAACTCTCATGTCACTTAAAATTGGATAAGAATTCATAATGTTTGGCTCCTAGTGGAAAAAAGTTACTAGCAGTTTTTTGTTAGGAGTGATGGTTTGAGCACGACTATGCTTGTCGGGCTTCATATTCATTAATTGACGCTATTAAATTTTAAAGTCTTATGGGTTAAAGCTATAAAATATGTATGAACAACTGGTATAACAATATGTATTACATAACAACTGAAGTGCCTAGTCAACAGAGATGCTTCAAAAAATGTAGAAAACATTTCTCTATTCAAAACAACAAAAATTTGTATTATTAATTACATATTCTTTTTCCAAAACTATCCAGGAAAGCAGAATAATTTGTTAAAATACTGAATGTGCTTGTAAATCATTTTTCTTCTAAAATATTTTCAAAATGTTTCACTTAGATTAATTTGCACTTCATTGCTTTGTTTATGTGCGTTGTATAATAATAGATTAACATTTTATAAAGGTTGAACTACTATATTATTTATATTTATTGATCTCTTATGTAAATTTGATACTTGATTTACTGGTAGGATTTTTGCAAAGTTTTAATGTATTTGTAATGTGAATTAAATAAGGATATCCATAATAATGAATTATAAATATATTTATTCACTTACATCCTCTAAGTAATTTTGCGTCTTTTCAATGTGCATACTTTCACACAAATATTAATACTATTTTAAATGCAAACTTCCTGGAGCACAAACCTTTTGGGGCATAAATGTAATGATCTTAATAACTCTACTCTTACTCATATTGCAGTGGAAAGCACATGATGGTATTATTCTGAAAGTTGCATGGAATCCTAGTAACAATTTAATTGTTTCTGGAGGAGAAGATTGTCGTTACAAAGTGAGTATCTTCTACCTTTTTAGATTTTTGTTAAATTTAAGATAAAAATTGACAACTATAATAATTTAAATTCAATTAATTTAATGTTAAATTATTGGCAAAATATATAATTTATTTTGTATTATATACAGGTTTGGGACACCTATGGGCGACAATTGTATGGTAGTCACCCACATGATTATCCCATCACAGCTTTAGCGTGGTCTCCAATGGGTGATCTGTTTGCAATGGGCTCGTACAACACTTTGCGCTTATGTGACAAAACCGGAGTATGATATTCCATATCATTTTTTTCCCCACTTCTTTTTTTTTCTCTCCAACATTTCACCTTTCCACATTTTAACTTAATATTGAATGAATGCATTCTGAAGTTAATAGTGCATAGTAAGAGTAATTAGCATGTTTAATTTTTTGTAGTTTGAGTTCACTAACAAGTTTTTTGTTGCAGTGGTCTTATTCGCTAGAGAAACCCAATACTGGTAGTGTGTTTAACATTGCATGGTCAAGTGATGGAACACAGGTGGCAGGTGCCTGTGGAAATGGTCATATTATCTTTGCACACATCATTGAAAGGTTGCTAATCACTTCATTGTATCAGTCATATAATGTTCATTATTGTTTAATCCAAGCTAAAGCCACTTGTGTATAACAAACTGAGGCTTTGGCTTGGATTAGTTTAAATAAATTAAGACTGACAATGCATATCTTTGTGAACAGATAACAAGAATCTTTTAATAGAAACATTCTTCCTAGTCTAATGTGGTTCTCCAAAATATTGCATGCATTACAGAAATAATCTTATAAAGATATTATTCTTTTATAGACGCCTCGAATGGAATGATTACGAAGCTATTGTCACAGGCCGTAAAAGCATATCAGTTCGGAATGTGAGTAATGAAGCTCGTGAGAAGTTAGAGTTTCCGGATCGGGTAATCAAGTTGGCCCTCCAATACGGGCATTTAGTAGTAGTGACTCCTACTCAGTGCCACATTTACAGCACTTCCAATTGGAACACACCAGTCATCTTTGAATTGCGTGAAGGGTCTGTATGCATGCTTCAGTTGGCTGCAAGGTAAGAAAATTGAGTTTATTAAATTTTAATGGAAAAGTAATGACTTATAATTCGATGATTTCAAAGTTATAATCCAAAATTCAGGCATTTTCTATTGGTTGAGAAGACAACTGCTGGACTGTATAGTTATGAAGGGAGACTATTATGTTCTCCTCGTTGGCAAGCCATGCAGCCTGATACTCTCAATGAAAGTAGTGTTAGTATTAGTCCTGACACAATAGCTGTCAGAGACCAAGTAGATGACAAAGGTAAGATCTTCTTGTCATGTATTCCTTCAAGTAAATAAGGGCATATTACAGTAATTTTAATATTATTCATTTTGTGAAATGATGCATGTTACATTTAATTCTCAAAGCAGTCCAAAAAATTCTCATTAAAGATCATTTTAGGAAAAGTTACTTTCCTTTTTGTGTTTGGTGTATGGAAAGGCTTTGTTGAAAAGTATTATATGTAATATTTAGAATGTAAGATGTAAGTAAGTGAGAATTTTATTTTCTGCAGTGGTGCTTCTTTTTGAGGTGGGAACAGCTCGCAGTCTATCTGACTTGCCACCTTTGAATCATTCATTGGGAGTAATTGATGTTGCACTAAGCCAAGCAGGAACAGCAGCAGAGCGTCAACTCACTGTGCTGGATCGAAATAGAGACTTATACTTAAGTACTGTTCGAGGTTCTTCTTCCCGAAAGCTTCGTAAACTTGGTTGGTGTCTTTCTTTTACATATTACATTCAAGTTTTAACCTTCATGTTGCAAGTTGCCAACAAATTATATTGATGTTATAGACTGTCATATTGATGTTCAAAAATATCACATTGTCATGAACATTTTCATTTTCTTGAAAACCTTAACATATTCTGGTTAACGCAGGTTCAATGATCCAGTCTTTGTGTTGGAATAGTGACACCAATATGCTAGCAGCAGTTCAAGATATGAATTTAACTGTTTGGTATTATCCAAATGTCTTGTATGTTGATAAAAGATTATTGAAGAAAACTCTTCTTATCAAAGATGCTAGGTAATTTGTTATTTGTACGATGTAATATATATTATTATTTGGTTTATGTCAATAATGAGTAAAATGTATAATTTTTTCCCAAAGTGAATATGGTAAAAACCCAATGATTGTGAGTTTTGTTGGAAATCATATTGGTATTCGACGAGTAGATGGTTCACTTGTGAACTCTGCCATCTCTCCGTTCCAAGCTGTTTTACATGGATATACAGCTTCCAATCACTGGGATGATGCATTACGATTGTGCAGAATTGTGAAGGTCACACTGTCCACTTATTCATATTATATCTTAGTATTTTATAAACAAGAAATTAAAGATCACAATTGTTATTGAAGAAAATATGTACTTTCTCATTATATCACAGAATTGGAGAAAATATAGATTATTAACGTGTTTAAAAAGTTTTTTTTTTTATTTCAAACAGGACACAGCTCTATGGGCCTGCCTAGCTGCAATGGCAACACACGCAAAAAATCTTGCTACAGCTGAAGAAGCTTATGCAGCAATTGATGAGAACGATAAAGTGGAATACATACAGTACATCAAGGTAAATTCAGATACTTTGAAATATAATTTGTTTTGGGGCCAAGAAGTTTTCACAAAACTATCTTCACTGAGATAGTATAACATAAAGAGTTGTAATATGCCACAGCACACAGGTAAACAACCATTTCTATGAGGAACTCGAATCCATGGCTCACCAAACCGATCTAGCCACTGCACTTGTCTTAGCAACCTCATTTACCAGCTGGCTTACTCATAAGTAATATCATCTTTATTATATTTTCTCTAGAGGTGCTCTGAGATACAACTGTGATATTATCATTAATTAATTCTGGTATGGTAGTGGACCCTACCACTCCCCAGAGGCTTGGAACATTTGCATTCTTGTCAATACAGATTTTCCTAATAAGGGAGCTTGCTCTATTCAATCCAGTTTTACTGACACGTGTCTTATGTGTATTGGTTACAAGAATGAGAAAGGAAAGCTTAAATAAAGTAGTGAATTTTTGAAGGTAATTCCTCAGTCATCCACATGGGTTAGATTATAAGCAACTTAAAAATTAATTAATTTGTGTTTGTAGAAAGTCCCTATGCGACACGCTCAAGCAGCAGAAATGGCATTACTTGGAGGTAATATTCAAGATGCCGAGAGCATGTTATTGCAGAATGGACGAATATTTCATGCTATAATGACTCATATTCAATTACATAATTGGCAGAGGTAAGTTTTTGATTAAAATTGTAACTGGAACTGTCTTACATAATTGAATATGTTCAAAGTGCCTTCATTTAATAGGATGTTTTACAAAAAGTACTATCAATTGTCCAACAACAAAAAGCTATATCAATATTGTAATTATTCAATTTAACTTATCAATCTTTGTTTTTATGCAAACATAGTTATTGTGGCATATATTGATTTACTTGTCTTAGCATGGAACATGTTGCAAATCATTCTGTATTGATGTTTGGCATTGATTGTGTGGCTTGAAGTAAATTCGAGATATTATTCTGTTTTTTGTTTTTTTTTTCCAAGGGCTCTGGAATTGGCAGTGAAACATAAAACTCATGTGGATACAGTTTTGTTATTTCGTAAGAAATACCTTGAGACATTTGAGAAAGTTGAAACAAATGAAAAATTCTTACAATTCAAAAATGAGGTAAATTTTATGTTGCCATTTTAGTATTTACCCCGTTTGGAATAATGTACTACACATTGGTTAAATTTAACCTCATGGATGCATTTTAACTTTCTAGGTGATATTGGATGAAGAGAAAATCAATGCAAAAATACAAAATGAGTATGAAAAAGAAAACGCAGTTCCTTAGTTTCACGTTCTGGAAAAGTTGAAAATACCTCAGTCCGTCCAATGTTACTTAGAATTAAGATTTGAAAAATTACATTTTTGCTAACCCATATTTTATTTTGTCAAATATAAAATAGTATTTTATTACATGACACTTTTACACTCTGAAACATAGACTAGTACTGACTAAAAACATAGACTGTCACAACATTAGATTGTACTCAAAGCAAATATTGTTGACTTGTGTGATGACTAGGCACAGTTTACTGTTAATATTTTTCACTTGTTTGTATAAAATGATTAAATAATTCCCGACTGATTTTTTCTTCATTCTCTGATAATTTCTGGAAGCACATTTTTTCTTCGGACTAGTGCAAATTATTCCCAGAAAGTTCCTATATCAATATATTTTAATTTATATACATTAATCTGTAAGTCCAGGAATCAGTGCAGTAGTAACCTCTTCTTCTGGTTCATCTTCTTCCTCTTCCTTTGCTTCATCTGCTTGCAATAGGTCATCATCATCGTCTTCATCACCATCACCATCACCATCCTAAAAATAATGATGTTTTTATTAGCAAATCATAATATTGAGCACAAATGTCGAAAAATGGAAAGGTAGCCAAATAACTAAGCACATACATTTTAAAATGTATATAATAAAACTCAAGCATCAAATTACACTGATAAAAATGATGGTACTATAAGAAACAATAATTTATCAAACACTAAAAAAAATATATATTTTTATCTTCATATTGATGTTTCTTAAATGATTCTATAACCTAATCTACAACCTGAACAATTGGAGCTGTTGATTTGTATTGGAATGCTGAACGTGTCAAATCCACTTCAATAGGGAAAAGGGAGCTTCCTTTCAATAAAGTCAATGTCTCTTCATGGAACTCTGCAAGTCCAGCTACCAGACGTTGTAATTGCCACACTACATCCTGAACATGTTTATTATCAAGCAATTCCAGCTTTACCAGAACATCAGAACGTAATCGTGCAAACCGAGCACGAGCATCTTGGCGACAGCGTAGAATAAGCCTAGGAAAGAACATTTAGATTTCAGAGGGAACACAGTTATCATTAAGTCAATTGCTGGGAAATCACATACATTCTTCTTGTAATGATATTTTTTGCAGGAATGATAAACGTGTTAAATATATCAGTTCTGTTCTGTCAGCTGTAGGATGTAAACTAAAACCATGAGGTAGACAAGTGAATCTGAAGACTATGGACAGAGTTCTGGTCAGTTATCACACAAATTAATGCAAATTTAACTTTGTACATTTTTTTTTGATATACTGCAGTTAATAAGTAATTTAATGAGTTATAAAACACAAAATTTTTTTTTGCAACTGAAACCACCCATGGAAGTTTTTTTGATTTCAATAATAATTATTATTGTCAACTCTTAACATTAAAAATATTCAATAATATGTAATTAAATGGAAAATAATTTTTGAAGTTTAGTACACTCTTCTGAATGGTGTACACTAGGTCATAATTTCCTACTCATCTTTAAGAACGCTACATAAATATAAGAAAATAAAAGGTCTTAATAGAAAATCAAACATTTTCATTTGTTCTGTCTCATTAAACATTCATGCAAAAGCTTGAACAAATATAGGTAATGTTTTGAAGAAAAAAAGCTAAGCAATAAAGATTCTCTAAGCAGGTTGAAAATTGTTTTCGTATTTTGCATGTTCCTCTTAATGAAAGCAAACACAAGTTTACCTGTACTCATAGTTTCCTGTTTCAACACGATACAAAGGTTCTTGAAGAGCTCCATAACTATATTCTTCATCATCCATTTCTTTAACTTTTAAACAATAAGAAAGGTACTCAAACTTTGCATCTGCATACTTACGAATTGTAAGTTTTGTGTCTGGAATTGCCTTGTAAAGATATGTTCCAAGGTCTGATAAAATCTGTAATTAAAATTCTTGTTTATATTTTTATAGTGAAAATTAATACTGCAAACTATTTTGCTGATTTTTACACCCTCCTGCCTGATTGTTTAAACTATCATGGTGTTCAATTAATTGACGATGTTTTAACCTGTTTTCTTCTATATTATATTGAAAAATATGTAAATATTTGTGAAAGGGTACAACACCACTTACTGGCTTAACAGCCTTAAGCATTTTGATACCATATTTTTCCATCTGACGATGATTATCGCCAAACTGTCGAAAGGCCTCACTTGCACGGGGCTGAGGTTCTCGAACTCCAATTGCAGCAAATGTATCACCGAAAGCTGAATACAGGAATGACAATATTAATAATTTGATAATCTTAAATAATCTAATATAATTTCATTTTGAATAATGTGTAAATTAAAAGTACCGATATATTAAAATCGGAAATAAACTTGAATGTTCATTACAAATTGTTTCAATGATTTTCCATATCAGTTGATATACATATTTGCTGGTTTAGAAGACACAGTTTTCTTTGCAATTTTTTTTTTTTTAATCTATAATTGTGGTGCCTCTTATAAAAGCCTTAATTTGCCAATGGTTTACTTGCAAAATTATTTCAAAATGAGACCGACAAGTACATAAATCAAAGACACTTATTAAATTATCACAAGGCCTTATGTAATTATATCAATTGCTTTCTGAACTAATTTCATTACTATGGTAACATATTCTGGAATAAATTATACCTCTAAAATGCTGAATTTATAAACCAAGCCCTAACTACCTAACAGTAGGCCCTAAATACAAATGCAAAAATGAGATAGAAATGCAGAAGTTGACAGGGTGGCTAGAAATCAAAAAATTGTAGGGGCACAAGAAAAGCAACTTTAAAAATGGTGATTTTATAGAGGAACAGGTTTCTTTTTCTCTTCCAAAAAAGAACTATAAATTTAGTGATAAAAGATAAAGCAGTTTACACAACTACCAGCTGTACACAGACAGCTTTATCATTTTTGCACAAAAATAGACTTATTCAAAACACATTTCTTCATTTAACGAACAAAAAACTATTTTTTTTTAAATATATCACTTTTTTTGGGCATCAAATGGTATACATTCTTCTTAAGCAGTTTCAAGTAGATTTAATTTTTTCTAATTAGAAATTGTAAAAAACAGTAATTTCTTCAGTCACATTCATAGAATATCAATTTTGAATTTGTCACCACCTACAATCATTCAAAATCAAATACATTCTATTTACTACTGCACAAGGTTCTGCAACACAATTTGTCAGGTCACTAAAATACATACATTTCACAGCAAATGATTCTCTGCTTTAGGTCGATTCAATAATTTTGTACTTTAGTAAGTTTAATATATATATAATTAGTTTGTAAGTATAACATTATTAGTACACAAGTGAAATTCACAAAAACTTTGGATATTCTTTAACATTGCTGTGTCAGTCATTGTAGTTATTTATTTCACTTAAATAAATTATTTTGATTCTTTTGTTTAGTACAATCACTGGAGTTAGGGTAAAATAAATTATCTATTGTTAAATTTTTTAATTATCACAGAACCATGAAAATATACATGGAATCTGTTTCTGTTCTCTATTTCATATTTCCAGGCCTGTCAAGTGTTATGACCATAAATGTAGTGCATGTTTTTATCGCAGAACTTGTTGATGTTCTCCTTCCTCTGGAAGGTGAGATCTGGTTCCGACCTATGAGGCGGCTTGTGGGGTTTTCCCCTCCAGGTATCTCCCAACAATGGGGCACCGCCCTAGCAAGCTCAAAGCTTTTGACTGGTCTCCTGACATGTACTGTAGTTTAATGCATGTACTTGTGTGAGCAAGTTAGGGATTGGGATAGGCCATGAAGAGGAAGGAAAGATTGCAAGAAGTCTATGGCGTGTTTGTTAGGGTATTGCTCGAGCATTTGCCTCATAGTGATCAGAGAAATCATGGAAAACTACCAATCAAAGAAGGCGGCTGCTCAAATTCTCCTCCGGATAGCTGCTGAATTCGACCTTGCTATATAGCTAGTGTCGAAAATCCTGCCATCATCAGTTCTCAAACTCTAGGACCTGGTCAGGAGCACTGCAGTGACATCAGTCCTAATCCACCTCAGCCAGTGAGAAATAACTTGAACTTCGTTCATCTTGAAACATGATCTTTGGACTTGAAGTTTCACTTTTATACTGAAGATATATCCACATTCTTTCTCTCCATCATCATTATGTATGCAGGTTAATAGCATTTGCATCCATTCCTGTTTCACAGTTGATCTGCAAGATTATCCTTCAGGTGTCCCTGATTTAATGATTTTATTTTTGTGCCCTTCCCATACTTCTTTGCCTAATGGCGTGTACCTTGACTCTACTCTTGATAATCCTTCCTTCATAACGTTAAAAACCGCCATTTCTTCTGACCTTGCCTTTCTCTTCTGCTAAATTCTTTGTTTTGTGTCTCTTTCTGATATCTTCTTTTATGATCCAGCAGTCTCTCGTGCAAGGTGTCACAAATGATCATGTATGTGTGTGTGTGTGTGTGTCATTGGCAACCCCTAATTCTGATCCCTACGTGAGTGTTGACTTTGATATCATATTCATGCATTGTAAGCTGGGAATTCTACAATTGCCTTGAGTTTTGATTAATGAATCACTGTTTATTATCAATAATAACTTACTCAAAGGTGGGAACATTATTTCAAAGAATACAGAAGTCTGTAACTAGCACTATAAAATAATCATCTTCATCAAATTTTGTCATCTACAAAAATTTCACATACAATACACGTACATTATTTTACAACGCACTGCCAGATGACACTAAGTGATAAAATAGACATACAAGTTTATGTGTCAATTAAAATCTTTCTGCTGCCGACTTTCTACCCTCTCCTAACAGTATTTTAATTCTCGAGTTCTTTAACAGACTTTGTATTGCATTGATCAACTGATTTGGAACTCTCTCCTCTTCTAGTATTTTCCATAGTTTCTGTCTATTAACATGTTCACTGTCCCTATGAAAACATTAAAATATATCCACATGTCCAAATGACTTATTTCTAAAAATAAAATTATTTATCTGTATGTACCAGTGTATTTCTAAATTCTATTACCACCCTAGCAAATCCAAATCACAAACTGTGCTGTTTCGGTGAGTTTGGTAAATATATTTGCCATTGAAGTTGTAAACGTCTGTGAACCACAAGTGGTTCACGAACATATCAAAACTACAGACTTCTGTTTTGTGTATAACATATGGCTCACAGGACAGTGCACATGTGAACTTTCTCATATGCCTTTTCATAATCAATAAATATTATAAAAGTTGGTATATTCCTTTTCCTTCTTTTGTTTATTAACATCTGTAATCTGGAGATGGTGTCTTAAGTGCTTCTACTTTTCAGAATCCACACTGTTCTTGTCCCGTGAAAGTCTCGTATATTTCATTGAGACCGTTGATGTTAACAATAATATTTAATGTTACCATTTGGATTGTATAATTCTGCAAGACGACATATGCCTGTAGCAAATTTTGTATCTGAGCTTTAGGGTCAATGACCAATCCATCTCAATCACGGTTTTTCATACAGTTTCCCTCATCCTTTGATCGAATGCTGTGATGGCCCCTTGTTCTGCTTCTGTACAAAATTGTTACTTTATGTGTACATATTTTTTACAGTTCAGAGAGAAATAAAGTGATTCAAATTAATGTTCTATATGTTCTCATGCAAATGGTTGTAACTACATAGGACGAATCTCTGCAAACCTTTATACTTCCATTTGTTTTGTTGTATTTCTGTATTTCTTTCTAAATCATCAGATTTCTGTTGAATTATGTGTCCTGCAATAATCTTTACTGAAAGCATAAGTTGGACAATACAACTTTTTTTATTCATTTAAATTGAAACAGATTAATGGGTTTTGGATTTTTGCAAAGCTTAATTAAGCAATCTTACATTAATAGCTTCCAGTATAACACTAATTAGCTCTTATCTTGTTAAGTATTATCCTGTTGTCAAAAACAATTCGAGAAAGAAAGTTAAGTGAAATAGAGAAAATGTTCATAAAAATTGCATTTCAATATCTTGAAAAATCAAATTAATTTGACATATTAATTGATGTTCTATTAGTCCATCTTCTACATGTAAGTAATAAGCAATAATAAGGTGTTGGGATTCATAGTGCCATCAGTCATATACATCAGTGCTTTTGTATTACTGTATTCTAGAAAAGCACTTCTAGCATTTGACCTTGTAAAAAACTAAAAACCCTATTGATTGGAGTAGATAGAATCAATTGAGTTTGTTGAGTGTGAAGAACAAGTATCAAGACCTTCATCAACTGAACCTGGAAGCACTGCTGTGAATCTCAGTCCCCCAATTAGTGAACACAACTACAACAACAAATAGTCAGACAAAAAAGGAATTTGAAAGAAAACCTTTGTAGACTTGAAGGAGATCAAAAAATGCTTTCAAAACTCTCTTTGCATGATCCACAAGGCCACGGTACATCAGTTCTGTCTGCTCTAGCTCTTCTAGCCGACGCACCAAGGTGTCATTGCAGAGAATAGCACGTGAGAGTCCCAGAGCATCAGCAGTTGCTGTACTCATGTTTTCTACAAGGCGATGTTTTGCCTTCTTCAGGACGATATCAAGTGTGCGACCTTGCTGGGGATCTGCATGAAGCTTGTTATAGTTTATATTCACTTCATCCTGCACAACAAAATCCATTAACATACCCAAATATTGTTTTACAACAGAACACTCAGTGTTAGGGTTCAGTATAGAAACTTACCTTACATCCTTGTATCATTTTTGCAACTTCAACTTTTGTTTTGCCTTTTACAGAGGCTCCGTTAACACCAACTAGCTCATCACCACTTTGTAGTGTGCCCTCTTTAGCAGCAGGAGTATTGTCAAATACCTGATTACCAAGTAAATAATTGCTTCATAAATATCATAATTTTAAGATATTCAACCCAAATATATATATATATATATATATATATATATATATATATATATATATATATATATATATATATATATATATATGAAAGACAATATATATATCATATATATGATATATATATATATATATATATATATATATATATATATATATATATATATATATATATGAAAGACAATATATATATCATATATATGATATATATATATATATATATATATATATATATATATATATATATGAAAGACAATCTCTGTACATTACCTATTTATATTTTTTCATTCTAAATCTTTTCATCACATTACACACTATTACGTCAGTATTTTACTGAAGTAAGGAATATTTCTGTTGAATTTCAGAATGAAATATGAGTAAATGGGTGAATGAATGAATGAATGTAGTTTCTAATGAAAATAATCTACATTGGATAGCAACTGAAAAATTGGCCAAATAAATGAAACTAATTATTGATGTTTTTCACCACATAAGTTAGTAAATACTGGTTAAAAATTTTTTTTTAATGCAACATTAGAATTAAAATTTGAAAAACTGAAAAGATGTATTAGAGAAACTGTAAACATGCTAAATTTGTTAATGTTTTTTTATTTAATTTTTGAATTTCTAACAATTTATATTTTATTTGTCCTTCAATGACTTTGAGCAATATTGAAAATTACTTAAATCTGAATACAGCACTACAAAATCTGTATAAGGTATCAAGTTTACTGAGAAAGAATGAGTTTTGTAATCATGTAGCCAAAAGTATTTTGAGAAAACAAGTTTTACTTCACAACATCCAAACTAATGTAGAGTCCTCTCAGTATAAGACAGACTAAAAAAGAACCTTAAGTAATGCAAGTAAAATTTCAAACATTACTTAAAAGAATTAAATTAAAACTAAGAGAGTGAAAATTAAGAGGTTTTTAAAAATAACATCTGGCAATTAAAACTGATCCATTAATAGAGCTAGGTATCTATGAAAACAACAAAGAATCAAATTTGATTCATTAAAAAAAAAAAATTCATTGAAATTTGGAATATTTATAATTTAGCCCCAGAAGAATACAAATTAATAAACATAGAATTTAAATTCTATTTAAAGCAAAAATGTAGGAAAATAAATTATCGGAGTTAATATTTGGATTTTCCAAAATTCATAACGATAATAGTGAGAAATGGAAAAAGAAAATTACACTTGTCATTAAAAAATCAATTACATAAGAATTGTTATCAAGAAGAAACATCAAATCACCAGGTTATCACATCGCATAATTCATCTGGATAAATATCGGCCGACCGATATCTACGATTTAGCCATTAGACAACACGGTCCTGGGCCCGACAGCTTTCCTTTTCCCTCCCAACTTGGCGCAAGCAGTGCCGGGCTGACCTGCACGATGTAGAGGCAGGGGCAGAGCGGCGCGCCGCCGCCGATGCTGATGCCGATGAGATTGGAAGTGTCCTTGCGGATGCACACGCTGCCGGACGTCACCGTCATTCCCCTGGAACAGTCCTCCGCTGCAGCCGTCGCACTCGCCCGGGGCGGGAGGCGTCTAGGCGGGGGCTAGGAGGCGCAGGCGGGGGCGGGGGCGCCTCGGAGTCTACGCCGGAATCAAACGGAGTGCGAGAGCGCTACCACTACGCAGGTGCTGTGTCCGCCGACGGCCCTCGGGCGGGCGACTGGGTGAGCAGGAAGGCGGTCTCTCTCTCACTTACGGCGGCTGCACGGCGTGCAGGCGGGGCGACGGCGGCGGCGGCGTCAGCGGCGACGGGCGACGCTGCTCGCAACCCAGGAGGGCGACGCTGTCGTGGGGCGTGGGCGGCGAGGGCGCGCGGGCGCCGGCTAGCCTGCGGGGCCCCGCGGAGCGGAGCGGCGGCAGCCAACAGAGACCAACTCTTAGCGCCAGACCGGCGCCGGGTCAGGGGGCGGACAGGGGTTCGCAAGAATCGACACGCGCTGCATCGCACGGCTGTGCCTCTCGCAGCAAACGCTAGGCGCTGTTAAAGGCTATTCTGAGAAGTCACGTCAAGTTGTACAGAAAAAGTGCATTAACAACGGATAGGTTCCCACTCCTTTTATTGCTATCATCTTTACTCCACTACCTACCTTATACATTCATAAACATGACTAGAACATACATTACTAGAACTTACAACCATTCAAATAGTTATTTAACTTATGTTAAATTATTACCAGGGCTTGGCTTCAGATGATATGTCATCATTTCATTAGAGCATGTATTAAAATTTGTATTTTAAATTAATGTTTGCATTCTTTTTTTTCAACACTGAAAATTATTCACTTCAACTTCTCCTTTTAGATTTGCTATTTATGTCCGGTTTGTCATGTGGTGTATACTTTTCAAATTTTTAAGTTGTTTTTCTTTGTTGGAAATAGTTTGATTTGTATGCAGTTGGAGTCACAAATGCTACATTTGACTTTCTAAATTAGAAAAGAAAAATTCTTAAAATGTATCCATTTCTGTTTTATTGTATTATATTGCAGTTTCTGAATGATTTGGGGAACTTCTCTATTACTATGTGATAGCTCTGTTTCAAACATACTCATGCTGGTAAGATAGACATCTACATATGAAATGGTTTGATAGACACCTATGAGGATATGCTAGAATGTTTTTCTGGAAACAACATTATTCTTTGTTATTTAGTATGATAACGTAAATACAGACTATAAATAGCATCACTTTCTAAATTTATAATTCCAAATAATATATGTGTGTATCAGATTCTTGTAAACTATTGTGAAAAACGTTTGGGTTCAAAAATGACCCCAAACAGAGTCATTGTATTGGAGTCATAAGTCAAGATAAGTATTGGAGAAACACAGTCAAAGTTCTTATTAAACATATTTTTATTTAAATAAAGGAGGTAGCAGAATAAGATATGAAAATCTGCCCCAAGGGAATTTTTTTTTGGTTCAAAATTGTAATTGAAGTGAAAAAAAAAAGAAAAGAAAAAAAAAAGAAGAAAAAAAGTTTTTTGTCATATTTATAAATTTATCTCAAGTACCTTGCACAAATGAAAAAAATCATGTTTTTTAGCTTCTTATATAAGTTTAATTTCTTTTAACCATATAACGACTATAAATATTGATTTAAATTATCCTTGCGATTTTCTATATAAGGTAAAGATGTTCTGAGAAATTTTTCAGGCATTTATATATACGATTTTGACCCTTACACTCCACCAAAAAGAAACGAGAAAAAAGTACTTTTCTATTTTGTTTTTTCAGAATATGTCATGTTCTGAAACATATCATAAAAAGGGTAAAAAACAAATTGTAGCCTTGTAAATTCTCTACAGATTCCAAAAATTTCAACCTTTTATCCTATAATTTGCACCTGATAGTTCAATATAAATAAAACAGAAGTGTAATAGTTGCTTTTTTATTTTTATATATTTTTTGTTTCAATAATTTTCATATTTTTCTGGTTCAAGTTTATTAGAAAAGATAAATAATGAAAAACAAAATTGTAGGAATAATATTATAATCTGTTGTAATTTGAATATTCATATTTGATTATATATCAGTGTGTGTGTGTATACATAATGATATAATAATAATAACAACAATAATAACATCCCCCCTAATGGATAGTCAAACCTAACAACCTTTTCTTAACCAAGGGATACAGCCGAAAGGCCCCATAATTCCACACATTGATCTCTCCCTTGCCGGAGCGGCATTAAGTGCCAGTTTAAATGACTTTCTTAAGTTGTACTGTATACTAGAATCCAGCCAATAATAATAATAATAATAATAATAATAATAATAATAATAATAATAATAATAATAATAATAATAATAATAACAACAATAATAATAATAGTTATTATCCCTTTAATACTCGTGCACAATTTCAATTTTTTCATTCTGAACAATCATCAAACTTTATTTACAAACAAATTTTTAATACACTACTTGATCGCTATACTAAATATAAATACTTAACATAAATAGGAACTATTGGAATGAATCTTACCAAAAATAATAATGTTAAATGAAAGCACGACCACAACAAAGAAGTAGTATCTATAAAATATTCTACCTTTGTGATAATTAGAAACATTAAATCATTAAATCTCCTCTTGAGATTGCTATGCATATCTTCTACATTACAGAAATCAAAGTTCAGCAATAATAATACAAGTTATTCTTGTTGTATTATATGAATAAATATTAATGAAAATACATCACCTAACATGAAAAGTGAGAAAAGAAAACAATAATTTAAAGGAGAAGCTCAAAAGAATTAAATAGTTGGTAAAACACATGGCAATAATTATTTAAAATTGTTTTACAACATATTTAACAAAAAAATGCCAAATGCATTACACAGCCCAAAGAAATGTTCAATTCTCCAAACAATGTTTTCATTGCAGTGTTTTTGGTATCTAAGCAATTACTTAAAACAGACAAGAAGATGTAGGACTTAAAAAGGTTGAAAGCTATAAAGCTATTTTTAACAAAATAATACAAATGGGTGCACTATATGCAAAGATAGTTTGATGAAAAATATGATATCAGTATTAATGTAATAATATTTCTTACATAAAATTTAAAGAAACATACATGCGATCTTCCATGGCACACAGGAGTTCATGGCTGACAGCAAAATTTGTATAGTAATCCCATGGTACATTTGGAAAAGCCATCAGATTTAGATCAAACACTTGCATACACGTACTTCAAGGTATCAACATAAATATAAATCAGCAGAGCAGAAGGAAGAATGCATCTACACATCTCAAAAACTGAAAAGGCAAAATAAAAAATTACACAAAGTGAAGATAAAAATAAAGAAAACATCCAAGCGAATGGGGAAAAATTAAGGAGATACAAATACAAAACTGCATGTGGCAAATATTGTGAAGAGTGTTTTGTCCAAAAAATAAAACCAAAACCAAAAGAAAAAAACAACTGTGTCTTTCTACAATCTTTGCCTATATACTTTGATAAATCGCACTACTGAAATTTGACATACAATAAAAACTCACCAATTTCCTTATGTTTTCCACAAACGTTAACACATAGTCTTACTCCCGCACACTTACTCGCAATACTTACATTTTGTCTTCTTCTAAAAAGTAATCATCTTCATAGTCCAACATCCTCTCAGGAACCTTATTCAGAGGGTCACTTTCTCCCACGTAACCTCGTAACTGACATCCAGCATAACCTGCTTCCTGAAATACATTATATTGTCATTTCCGGAAATCCGCTTCCGCAGGTACACGTCGGCGCCGCGTGGGAGACCCCGAATCTAAGCCTCGTAATATACCCACCACCTGTTTAGAGGTCGCGATCACTCGTGTCGCATTTTGACAGCACTTCACACGCGTTCTGTCCACACGTCACCTGCCACCTTCCCGTTCACAACTCATTCGTTCACAATCGCTGCAGTGTCGTTGCTATCGTCTACCTGGCTTGTTTATAATAGTACCGAGCGACAAAGAGCAGTAGGCTTGTGTCAAAACCACAACACGCGTTATTCTTGGTCGATCAATACCCAAGACCTTTCATTCCCATCCTTCCCCTAGGCATTGGCACGTTCCTGGGGACGGGGTTAGGGTGTGGGGCCCCTTACCCCCCAGAAATTTTTGGGCTTCATTCCTTGGCAGGTGGTAAGAACTTCTTTCGCTGAAAACTGTTGTCACTACTAATATTATTGTTAATTAATTATTATGTATTGTCGCAGTAAGACTTATTATTGCTATTATTACTATTGTTAATCCTGACATACACTTATTATTTAATTTGACAAATTCTGACGACTTGTAGGAGCCGCGTGTCGCCTCTGTATTTCTCACGCTGAAAATTATTTCATCGGAAATGGAATGATACATGTAGTATATTTGTCTTCGTACAAACTACTTCATTTAAAACGTTCTGTAGTAAGATATTTTGGGTCCTTGGTACCAAAAAATGGATTGACAGCAAAACGTCTGTGCGTCCGTCTGTGGTCAGAGCTCGCGCCTGAACCATGCATAAACCTTGGTTTTTATAACGTGGCGCATCAGAGCCTTTCTCCACGATGGATTATCTCAGGATATTTCGCGTCTTTGTCGGTCGTGCCGCTAGATGTCGCATGATCGTGGCCGCATCCTGAAATTTGGGATGCGATGTATTATCCGCCCACGTTTTCTTGAGCCCTCGCTTCGCTAGTTGCTAGAGAAGTGGGGTGTTTGGTCATTTTGACGAAAGAATTTTTATATCAAATTTTGTAGTTAGTTTTTCGATGAAAAATAGTTTCTATAACACGGGAGCAAACTCTACCCATCTATCAAATTACGTCCATAACGGCCGTTGCTATCATTTTTTGTAATAGAACTAATGTTGGCAAATGGTAAGGGTAGGTATTCCGCGGCTCAAGAAAACGTGCGCGTATTATATCTAGCGGCACGACCGAGAATGATGTGAACGCCATGAGATATTCCATTGTGAAGACAGGCCCTGACGAAACGCGTTATAAAAATCGAAGTATAATTCTTTCAGGCGATTTTCTCCAAAATTAGGGAGTATTTGCCAGCCTTAACGTCAGCAATATCGATCTTCTCCGCATGCGCAGATTCACTAAAATGGTGCGACACTTGACCGGCAGAGCAGAAGATTGATAATGCTTTTAACGTTCGTGAGTAAAGCACTATCGATCTTCTGTGCATGCGTAGATGCACTGATATAGTGGTGCGAAACTTAAATTTCGCATGCGCAGAAGATCGATAGTGCTTTACGTTCGAGGTGGCACAAACTCTCTATTGATACTCCCCGATCGATTTACATGAAATCGAGACCCACTGAGTGTGAAAGGGATTCGATTTTGGGGGTAGACTACTTTATATTAAGCCTCAACGTTTTCAAAATTGTTTCAAAAATAGCTCCAAACTTTTCGATTAAACTTTTTCCCGGATAACTTGCAGGACACTTAAACCACTCGAGGTCGTTAACGACCCAACATAATAATCTGCTACAACCACTATAGCAAAACGAACTTTTTTAGCATTTTCACTTTCCCGTATATGTACGTATAGACGAAGTAATATACGAAGGGTAGGGGGAAAGTTTTGTAATACTGAGGAAAATCGATTTCGAGATTTCAACGGAAATACACGTTTTGAGGTCCCCTGATACCGATTTTTTTTTTTTCTTTTCAAAATGTCCGTCTGTCCATCCGCCTGTCTACCCGTCTGGTTTCTGTGAACAATACAAGCGCCTAAACTATGCGCAGGGTTTTTTCCAAAGTGAAGAAACCCGTGTGGATCTGGCTCGAGTCAAATCTTTGAGATATTGAATCTTTATTTTTAAATTTGGGGATACTTAATATGAAGCCCCCTGATCATTTTAAAATTTTCTAAAAACGGATTTTTTTTAAAAATTTCGAAAATTTAATAATTTAAAAAATTTCGGGCGTCTTCCTACAACTACAAAATTGAAGATAGGGATTTGTCTTTCAAATAAAATGTATTCTCCGTAGTGAGTTCTTTCAATAAGGTCACGTACATTTTTTGGAAATTTTTAGTAGTTTTTGCGAAATATTGCGTGCAACATGTGCAATTGGTTAAAATATAACAAAAACAAGATTTTCTCAAAAATAGCTCAAAATTGTTTTCTTTAAACTTTTGGTAGGGATAATGTAAAATGTACTCTATAAGATAATATAAACGTCATATTGCTCTATTGTATTTTCCCAAATATTACAAAAACGTAATTTATTTGTATTGCCTGTAATGTCGTTAATATTTACATGAGCGGAAATTTGTTTACAATATTGTATTTATGAGTACATGTGCTATAAATAATGTCAAATAAAGTTTATCAAAAGCTCTAACGTTTTCTGTGAAAACTAGCTCAAAACTCCGCATTTTCAGAGACGCTCAAACGCCATTTTCTCAAAGCGGCTCCAAATTTTTTCCTCAAACATTTCGAACGGATAGTGAGAATTGTACTTTTTAATATGACGTAAAGTTAGTTTTGATATATTTTTTGTGTTTCCAGTGATTTGTACACACTATTGTATTTGTGAGTTAATGTACTTAAAATTACTTGAAATTAAGTTCTTTTAAAACTCGATGGAATTAAGTTTTAGAAAGCCTAAATCGCCGTCCGCGAACTTTGCTAGACTTTTTTTTGGAAGAAAGCATTTCTTCTAACAAGACGCGGAGAGTTAATCTAGAATCTATCAGTTATTGTGGAGCTGAGGACAGTACAATAAGGAAATAGTTCGGGCTGAGATGAAGAAAATTTCAATCAGCGGCGAAATTTGGGACAGTGTGAGCGAGAGCTACGTGTCCGGTCGAAATACGCACGATTTCTTAATCGCGGTACAAAAAACATTTGCACGGGGCGTAATCACAAATATCGAGGAAGACGAGTCAGACGAGGACGAAAGGAACCGGGAGAAGAAGACCGTAAGGCGACGCAGAAGACGGCGCAGAAGGCGTCGTGAAAGGCGTCGCAGAAGACAACGCAAGAGGGCAGCGAGAAGTCACCGGCGAACCGGGGCCCGCGATCGGCTGCGCGGAGGCCGAGGGTCGAGCGCTGGAGCTCTGAGGACGCAGCTACGGGAGGTAACGGCGCGCGAGCGCCGAAAATTAGGTCAAAGTCACAGCGACAGTCACAATTATGTCAAAGTCACAGGAAATTGAGAGGGAAATAAGCAGCATACAGGAGGCAGCTGAGTATTATTTAGAGATTCTTGCCATTTTAAAAGCACTATATCCTACGAAACTGTAAAAAGATCAATATTAATTTAGGTTGTTCGCGGTCACCACGAAATTGTTCCAGTAGAGTGTGGTGCATCGGAAAACATTTTTTGTGGTAAAGTTATTTGAATGGAGTGCTAAATTGTATTTTATGTCATTGGTTAATATAAAAGGGAATTGTAGCAAATTTTAATTAGTCAGAGTAACAACGGGAATTCCCAGTGATCATTTGTGCGAATAGTTAAACCATTATTTCTTGCATCATTGAAATGATTTTAATTGTTCGTGCTCTTGTGTTTCATTTTGGTGTGATTTTATTAGCAACGAAAAGGGTTTTAAGATTATTCAACCCTGTTTAACTGCTTTATATATTCTTGTTTTGGATTTGCTCTCAACACCCCAAAAGATCCCACTGCCCTGAGATATAATAAGCTCGCAAGAGCACGATATCTGCAAGGTCCTCAACAGGCGATTTTGGGAATAACTAGCCGGGGGCATTCGTCAGAATATATATATATATATATATATATATATATATATATATATATATATATATATATATATATATATATATATATATATATATATATATATAAACGACACACAGTTTTTGAATCAGAAAAAGTTTATTCAGATGTTCTGAGCAATCACAGAATAAACAGTTTATTATTTTTCACCATCTTCAGGCAATACACAGTAGAGGAGAAAATTAATATAAATATGTATTTAAAAACTATGTGGCCAAATTCAATTAATATTATATAAGTTAGAGAGAATTTCCTAATCTGTGTATATTTAGCACTATATATCTGTGGGTTGTCCCGAGTAAAATGATTTGTTGAGAATCGGCGAGAGTTGGGAGACTCGACTCAGCCGAGTGCACAGCACACGCGTTTTTTATTCACTACTTACCACGGTGTAAGAAATACTTCTGTAACAAATATTTCTTACGCCGTGCTATTCACCCAGCCAATCTGTGTTTTATTTTATTAGACAAAGTAATTTTCTTGAAAATCATGTAGATCATAAAATTGTTAAATATTATTAATGTATCCAAAGCATTAGTTAATATTTCTTACCATAGTGTTAACCAGAATTAGAAATAATAGGGTATGAACAGGGTCGGATTTACGTATAAGCTCAGGGCAGGTATCAATGGTGACAAATTTTAGGGGCGGCAAAACTTGTGGACTAAAATTGTGTAAAGAGACTCTTCTTCGTCGCATGCGATTTTGTTTTTTCATTTTACTTTCTCGCCTTAAAAATTCTTTGTAAGAAGAGAAAGTTATCTAATCGTGCACCAGAAAACACGAAATGTCGACAGAAAAAATCTTATTGCCGGGTTATTGTAACGAAAAAGTGGATAAATCTTGTTGCTAAATTTAGGGGGGAAATCCTCTAACTCGTGGTGTAGCCAGAATCCATGTTTTGTTTGTTCTTGATACAGAAAATTTGATTGACGGCAAAACGTCCGCCTGTGGTCAACGTTTGCGGCTGACCCGTTCAGCCGATATTCTCCAAAATTGGTATTCACCAATCGATAAAGCTGATGTTTTAGGTTCTGGAATTTGAAACCGGAAATTTAATTTTGAAGGGTACTTTAGATGATACCTCTCGGACCTTTTCAAAATTCTCCAAAAAATGTCTCAACATTTTTTTATTTAACTTTGTTGTTCAATAGTACGACAGAAGCTTAAGAGAAAGGTGCAGGTCTCATGTTCCGTGAATTTTTCGAAAATTGTAAAGATGTAGATTTTTGACTCAAAGACTGTTGTGCAAATAAACCTTTTTATAAAAGGTCATGTATAATTTTCTCTGTAATTACGGAGAAGTTTTCATGCTACATCTATTCCAGTTACTTTAATCGGAAGTCTTAAAGGTTATGATTCTGTTTAAGTCAGTGTTGCATGATTACCGGAATTCCTGCCTGATTGGCTGTTTTTCAGTGTAGTCAGCGAGGGGGGGGGGGGGTAGTTTGAGTGGTTAGCGGGAAATTTGGTCATAAGTATGTGACCAATTTTTAAACAAATTATACGTGTTGTTATGTATCATTTCCCTGGGTTATTTGAAAAAATAGGTGGCATTTGTCCGTGTGCCTTCAGGCGATACATGTGTTAATCTGCCTCTGGGTATGAATTAATGAAATAAAGTATTATTAAATACTTTATCTTTGAATACTTAGAGGAAAGGGTTAAAAGACTGTCTCAGGCAATTTATTCCATTCCGTAATAGTTTTGTGAGTAGAGATACATTTTTCAATATCTGTTCTTTGAGCCCTCAACTGTATTTTGTGCATATGATCCCCTTAACTAAAGTACATGGATGTACCTAGTCAGCAGAGATTTATTTCTATGCTGCATAACCGGCATATGCTTTACATAGGGTACAGTCTTGTTTTAAGCCTCCCGATTTCTAATGTCTTCGTTTTACAATCTTCCTGTTTGTCTGGAAAGTAAAATGATACACTCGTTTCAGTATTCTATTAAGACTTTAAAGAAATAATTATTATACAGCAGCAGCAAAGCTGATATACGTACATATATAATCAAACAGTCCTTCACATCATATATCACAATTCGTAGTTTATCGTAGCGTATATCAGGTCTCTCCAATTTCTCGTTAGGCTTGATCCAGTTTCCTCTTGAATGGCGTGACTTGAATCCCATTTCTCGCAGACACGTGACTGTGAGGCAGGGCGTTACAGGCATTTACTATTCTGTTGGCAATAAATTGTGCCCGATGTCCGCACTCTATTTCTGCAATCTGCGTTGATATCCTCAAAGTCTATCATCTGGCCGACTAACGAAACTCTCCTCAAATTCCTGTGCATCCTACTCCCTGTTGAGAATCTTGAAGGTCTCAATAAGGCCGCTTCTTTCTCTTCTGCGCGCCAGTGCCGTGAGTCCAAATTTTTGACATCCAGTACCCCGTGGCAGTTTAGTTATCTTTCGCTGCATTGGTTCAAAGTGCTGAATGCCCTTTTTGTAATATGGTGTCTATGCAACATTGACATATTCCTAAATTGGCCTCACATAGGTAGTATAGGCTTGTCTAAATAGTGGGACACTTATGTCAAGAAATGCCTTCCAGATCTGGTGAGCGTAAGCATTGGCCTTTCTGGCTACTGCAGCGACTTGTTTCTCCCACTTGAGGTCCTGTGATATGATCACCACTAGGTGCACCTGCGGTTGCTCAACCATCTCCTGCTAGGTGTAGTATGGATTTTTTGAATGCCCTTTTTTCAATTAATATGAAATTGATACAATATCTCGTTATTATTACACATTTGTCCTTTTTAAGTAATAAATGAATTTACCAATAAATAATTATGTTATAACAAGTTTCGTCCCCTTTTAAAACTTGTGAAAGTGCTAGTTTCCATTTCACACTTCACGCATTTCATCACTTATTTTCATCTTATTGTTTCCAACTTTTCTATTACGACAACAGAGACTTTTTCCTTAATAATATCTATTATTCAAAGACAAATCTGAAAATAAGGTCATAAGCAATTTTTTGAAAATATAAGTAGTTTTCGTGGGAACTTTCGTATATTTCACTCAACTATAACACAATTATTTTCTCAAAAATGGTTGCAAAGTTTTTCTTTAAATTTTCTCCTCGGGAGAGGTTTTTGACAAAAAATTCCTTTAAATTATGAGTCGTATGCATTACTATCAAACATTTAATCGAACGAAAACGTTCGAAAGACATTTTATCAAAATCCCATGTTTTTCTTTAAACTTTTTGAACGGAGTGTGCTATTTGCACTCAAGAATATGACATGAACGCCCTGTTGATTTATTCTCTTGATGATTCAAAAGTTTAGTAAAAAAAATATGACTCACGTCGGCAATATTTTTATATTTCGGACGTTTTTATGGATTATTGCATTTGTGAGTACACGTGCTTCAAATGCTTTTCAATGAAGTTTCTCGAAAAGTCCAATGTTTTCTGTAAAAATGAGCTAAAACGTATAGCTATCAGAAGCGCTCGAACATTTTTTTTAAAATTGCTCCAATATTTTCAATGAAAATTTGCATACAGAAGCAGGTATTACGCTTCTATAGACTAATATTTTTTTGTTATTTAAGGTCGCATAAACATTGAGGTCAATAGCGACAACTATTGGACTTGACGGTATGGTAACTGTGAAGATGCATTATTTGGGACTACTATAGGAAAGGACGAACACAAATACAGCCATGCCCGAGGCGGGACTCGAACCCGCTATCGTTCAGTCCGAGGCCGCTTCGGCAGTCCTGTCTTAACGATCTCGGCCATCCTCATTGGCTCTATAATCTTATAGCAATGTTTCATTTATATAATTGGGAATCGAAAAATTGAGAAAATGTGAAATAATTACTTTTATGCGGCAATAGGTGGCAGCTGGGATGAGGACAACGCTGAAAATCTAGCCCACACAAAATACTCGTATATTAGAAAATGATTAGTACGAGAATAGCTGTACCATAATCTAGCACCTCTAGTTTGTAGTTAAGGGTATGCAATGGCGCACTGAAATACATTGACGCATTGCGGGTTGCATGCACACTTGCTTATTTGATTATACTATATGGAGGAAAATGGTTTAATTTGAAATCACGAATGATTTCTCGAGTTCAGTCATAGAGTAATGATATATACCTCCTTAGTCTATGGTTCAATCTGCCTCTATCAAAACAAACTGAAAAAAAGTGTAAATAAATCGATCTTGATAACAATACAGTGGGAAATAACATTTAGAAAGATATTTATCTAATTTTAAAATAGGATTACGGAAGATAATCACAGAGAGAAGAGCGAATGCGCAGTCTGTCCCTGAAGTAAATAGAGAGAACTCGAGAAATCCATAGGAGACATAGAGGATTTCTACAAAAGTCGTTCGGAAATGTTTCTCTACAACTGGACGATTTGATTCTTTAAATATTTAACAATGTAGGCTTTTAGAAGCATTTAGACATGTTTATCTTATAAATTCAGTATACAGGTTGATTAGTTTTTCATATTTTTATAAAATCCTGACAACTGGCTGGGCTAGTGAGCCGTACATCTGAACTCGCCTGAGCAACCTCCAGCACGTTGCGTCAGGAAACGCCTTACATAAATCGAGCGATTATTAAACAATAGAAAGTAAACAGGATGAAGAATAACCCTAATTTTAATGTAGCATAGTACTTTTTAATCAGTTAGGTGGGAGTAAAATTAATGGAACGAGCTCTTACATTTTCCAAATTTACTAATTTAGTTTTTACTACTGACTATCAATACTTAGTACTATGCTCTCAAAACTCAAACATGACTTAATATTTGTTTTATATGTCACTAATGATCTGTATGTCAATGCATTCCTTAATCTATCTAGTATGTCTATTTTCATGTCTTATTTCTTGGATGAATAATAGGTGCATTCTTTGTATTTACTCTCACCAATTGAAAACATGTAAACAGTGAACACATTATTTTACTTGTATTCTTGCATCCCAGCTAAACGCTTTACTAAATTTTCTTCAGAATTGTTTCCTTTACAAGCATCAACTTTTCAAATAAATATCTACTTTAAATACTTAATTGTCAATAGAACATATTTCAATGATGATGTTAAAAGAATAAATGAGATGAGTATGAAAACTGTACTGTAGATACATAAAGAAATGAAACTTCACAAGAATATTTATTTATGACTTTGATCAATGGGGCGGAGTTGTTAATTCCATTACATAATAATATAAAAGCTTACTTTAGAACTGTATTTCTGCACAGATTTAGCAATTCCTTTGTGAGCTTCAGAACAGACACTCTTCAAGTCTTACTTCCCTTTGCATACTTGATATTAAAACTAGCATAATACTTATCATACAAAAACTAAATCCAATGTAATGTTTATAAAAAAAGAATTTTTACAGAAGAGCACATTGCTTTGCTTTCCCTTATTTCAATTTTCTCAAGGCGCACAATATTTTCGTTGGACGAAGACAACACAAAAGGAATCACAGATGCCATTTACAAGTTAGCAAACTGCAAACAAATGAATGGAAGAAGGAGAGTCTAATAGGCTTAAGGATACAACGACCACAGAACCTTCAGTTGTATTGACAGCACTAGCTGTCACTTTGGCTCATTCTTATAAAAATCGCTCTATTGTACAAATGCAGATAATTATAGTGTTGTCCTGCAATCCTATAATTATGTTATTTTCCCAACAAGGCAGCAAGAAATAAAACAAAATATATCCATTAATAATTTTTATTGTAAGACAAACATTTTAAACAATGAAGGTTAAAAAATACAATTTACTTAAAAATTATCTAAAGTCATTATTATCAGATCTATATAAATGTTCTTTGGCGCAATGCCACTTACATGTTATTTTCAATAACAAGTGAAGGACATTCTGAATAATGACACAATTAATGTATACATGGAAGCACTAGTGATTAAAAAGAAAAATATAAACAATTTTCACATCAGAAGAGACAGATTTATAGTGACAACAAATAATATACAATGTTAACAATAATTAAATAAAATATCTTATGAAATAAGGAAGAAAAATGATTTCATAAAAACTTATAAAATTCAGGATATGAAACCAAAAGTACAACTACTTAAAAAAATTCACTAATGAAGTAAAAGAAAAATATGTAAAATTACAGTTAAATAAGAAGTAACACAACACTGAATCAAGTGATTCGGTAACAAGAAACTGATGACACGGAAAATATAATCTACTTTTTCTACATTAAAATTAAATATACATAAGGTACTGTTTGAACAATATCAGCACACACAAGAAATGGAATATGTAATGACTAGTAAACCATTATTAGTTTTCAAAAGAAACTTTTACAACTTCAAAATTTAATAAATATATAACTTAACAACATATGGCATTTTAAAATTTTTTAAAATTGCATTTGATGGAATCTTTTAAATACAATTAAAATAATTTATTTGAGCATAATATTATACAATAATGTGTATAAAGCATATTTTTGAAGTGACTAGGGAATAAATTCAAAACAATTGAAAATTGAGAAAAAAATGGTAACTTCAAAGATTAGATAGACACAAAAAAATGAAGATGGATCAATTGTACATACACTACTTAAACACACACAAATATACGTATATACACATACATACATAGTATATATTTATTTACATAAACAACACTTCTAAGTTGCTTTTAGATGTAATGAATAGCTAAATATGCTCAAAATATGCATATAAATTTATAATGTAATATAAAAATTATAAAACATCACAAGAAATATTTCAATATGAACCTATAAATGCGTTCAAAACAGGCACAGATATTGCCTATGTAACACATACATAGCATCTAGCCATATTCTGAACTAACAGTCAAACTCAGCTCCCCAGCATCGATGTGTGTATCATGATACCATTGCCTTGTGTCCAGAAGCACTAGAAATGCAAAGAAACATCTTTAAATCATTCATTATTATAAACAATTTTAATAGATTTATTAATTTATACAGAGCTGGAGTAGACTTTCAGAAAAGCAAAATTGATTGAACTGGGGACAGTAGAACCTCCATTACATGGGATTTAAATATCAGGTAATCCAATTATTCAGGCTCTGTTATGAAAATGACTGGATGAATTTAAAAGAATAAATATGTAAATAAAAAGACAAAAAAGATACAAAATAGAAAAGAAATACTACTAAATAAAAAAGAAAATATTACTGATTATTTCTGGGGGAAAAAGTAGTAGTGCTAATTGATGAGAATTACTATTAAATTATAGCACATTATTTACGTAATATATACGGTAATTTATAGCAATTCACAGAGAAACTTATCTTTGGCCATTAATTATCAAAGTGGAAGCGTGCCCCCCCAAGGGATGCGAAGAGGCAAGTAAAGGGGTAACCGGATGCATTCAGCCGTGGTTTACACGAGCCTTCCTAATGTCTTGGCATGTTAAGAAGATATAAATTTTGTCAGAGTTGACTTGTAGCGTTGTGTGATTTGTGACATAAGATATTGTTCAAGATAAAATGTGAATATTTGAAAGAAAACCCTTAAAAATTGAATTCGTACGTGAAGAAACTGATGTAGATGTTATTTTGACCCTTGCCACTGTTCTAGTGTAAAACAACAAACTCACTTGAATTAAAAGAATGGGCAAATCTGTTCTCCCATGGATTTAGTTTTCACAAAGTATTACTTGCAGATTAAATTGATTAGAAGAGTTTGTATCACTTTTTAGCTGCATGGATTTCAAAACTTCACAAAAATGTACCCTTAATTTTTTAATATATTTTCTTAAATTAGTGGCCTACTCCACTTAAAAATGTCAGCTCATTTTCAGGGACCATGAACCTTCTCTTGGCTACAAATATCTTTGACCTCTTGACGTTCACTTTTCATCCCCCATTGCACCGAACTTCAAGGCCAACTAGATGCAATGCTCCAAATGCAATTCACCTTGTGGGGATAAGGCTGCCTTTGAATGTCCACAGATTGGTCTTTTACACACAGAGGACTTCACCGCCCATTAACAAGTTCCCATAAAGGTAAAGGGGGATTTCTAATCTTTTTTAGAAAGCTACCGTCTATGCAGGGCAGATGTGTTATTTCATAGACACATTTATTAAAATGATCTGTTTTAGAAATAAACTAAAATTAAAACCCTTGCCAACATAGTGAATACATATCACTGTACTAAGTATCTAGACAATGCATCCTGCAGCACAAAAATACTGAATCAACAGGACAACAACTCTACACCTCTGATTCGTATTCTATTACAGTTCAAAATTGCTAGATGTGACAGCCTACAAGAGGTCAAACTACAAATTGTACCCGTCAGCTAACAGAGGGAATTTTTACAAGAATGTATAATCAAGGTGGCTTGTTTGAGCAGGTTCTACTGTATTATTTTTAAACATTTACACTTAAATTACTTTTTAATTCATTTGAACCAATAAAAAAATTAATAATCAATTATCAAGAAGTTTTCAATTTTCAATGGTCACTGCTGATTTTTCCTGCAATTGCCCCACACAATCGAGGTATTTAAATGTTTGGTCGCATTACCTCATTAATATATAAAGTGAGTAACAATAAATACCATGAGAACGAATAAAATAACAAAATTTGATGATGATAAATTTCAAAGATAAAAAACTTCCAAGTTATTTTACACAACAGAACATACCTATGTCCCCAGGATCCACTCGGAATGTCAGTGGAGAACACACATCTTCACAATCTGGAGGTGGAACCAACCGCCAGGTTTTATGTCCACGTATCTGAGCTTGCCACATCAAACGGCTAATGTAGTCAATCTGAAAAACAGGAATTTCTTGTCCTAAAAGTTTTAATAGTACTTTATTAAGTACACATCTAAGCAGTAAAGAGACAAAACATATTTGGTCCAGTGTGAATGTTTTGCAATAATGTTTATACTATGAAAATAGTTTCACATTGAAACACAAGTTCGAACAGCCAGCCTGTGAATTGTGAGTTACAGTATCCTAGGCTTGGAACTATAGAGAATACATATGTAATAATTAACAAACAGAAAGGCTTAATCCATCAGATTAATTTGCTCACAGTATCAAATAGTTTTTTCACAGACTTTGAGATTCTGCTCATTTTTAACACTTTCAGATTGCTGAAGAATTTACAGATGGTGATAGGTTTCCTTAAAATACAATGCCCTAGAATCACTGAGTGCGCGATTCATGGAGATTTCTACACCAATGAAGCACCTAAATACACTGCTAAATTTCGTTTGCTGCTATTTGATTGATAATAAATAAGTTTGGAACACACTGATGAGCATGCAGTGACGCCTAAGAAACCCTCTTCAAAATTAATATCAAAATTCCATTATTGTGAATAAAAAGTAAGGTTTTCTTTATTATTGCAGTAGACACCCATAAACATTACCCAAATTTGTAAAAATTTAATTAAAATAAACAAGTTTAACTTTTTTTTGGAACTCAATTTTTTTGCTTGTTTTATTAAAAGAATCTTTTAATATTATTAATTAATATTATTATACATATATAAGTTGATACTTCATATAAAAGTGCAAGATTGTTGCTATAAAATAAATTTTAAAAAATCTTGCTTCTATGATTATTGGTTTAGAAGATGTGACCCTTCAAATATGCCACAAAACCTTACAACTTATGGTGGAAAAAAGTTGAGCAGAGGCTACGATCTGAATGTGTGACCACAAATGCTAAGAAGACCCATGCCATGGTATTAGAATTACTCAAGTACAAAGAAGTTTCATTTTGTAGAATAACTCTCAACACTCTTAAGAGAGACAAAAATCTGCCTATTGTAAGCACAAGATCTCTCAAACATGTGTTTTTGCGCTACCTGTCCCACACAGAACTATCAAACATGTGAAGCAGAAGTAATTGCAACCTTGTTCTTGTTTCACAGGCACCATGCATAACTCAATCAAAAACTAACAAATACTTTATCAGCATTTACATTTTTCTTATTGCATAGTTGAAGTTGCAGGAGGCATGCTCCCCCCACACAATCCATCACTGGCTGCATGCTGCTACTATTCACATCAGAACTGGCCCCTCGTAAACATTATACATACTACGAACGTATTTTATATTTCAAATGAAACTAATTTTCAATTACTTCTGTAGAGGCAAAACTTTCTTTCAAAATCCCTGAATCCATGTTGAGATCCGATCGGTGATATTCTGTGTTTGGAAAATACTTATGTAAAACTATTTTTAACACTAGAATGAATTTTAATTGTACATATTATCTATTTTTTCTTCATTTGCCGTCTTTATTACATTTTATTCATATTCATTATTATCCTAATACTGTTCGATGTAAATACTGAAAGTTTTAGTTTGGGATTATCAATAATAATACAAAAACCTCAAAAACAGTCTTGCCCAAACAAACAAAAAACTCCCAAAATTAGAGTTTTTTTATGGACAGATTTTACTGTACAACTATTAAGGATTACCTGTATAATAGTCTAAATTAATCTCATTTGGTCTGGTTTCACAAGGATACTTGTTATCACCTTCAAATGATTTTTTTTCTTTTGAAAGAAAAAATTGGTAAATGAAATAAATATTGACATGTACGCCGATAAAAATTGTATTAATCAAATGAAAAACCTGTTGTTAAATGATTTCTAAATTGCTTATGTGATACAAAGATATATGTCTACTTTTTATAAATTGTATTTAACATTATGTACTATTGGGCGATTGCCTGTTTATAAATAAATAAATAAAATAAATAAATAAAAGAAAAATCATTTGTAGTCCCCACAAAATTTTCAATAGATAATCAAAACTGTTAAATATGTATTTCTTAAGCATAAAATTATAATAATTTTTAATAAATTACATGGACTGACTATTGAGCAAGAAAATACATGTAGGAAAATACATTGGAATTTAAACTTTAGAAGATAAACATTTTGGAAGATCACTAACAATTTTCCATCTCCACTATCAAGCTACACTGTTATAAAAATTGTAAAATCCTAGGAATTACCATGTCTAGATAAAAAAACAACATTATGTCATTTGATGTTAAGAGAACATATTTACATATTTTCCTCAAAGATTGAACTGGTAACATCACATGCCTTATCAGCTTACCAAACTGGAGATTACATATTTTTGGTTGAATTTACTCGATAAACACTTATTCCAATAAATGAAGTCTCAAAACTAAAATACATCAAAAATTTGCTTTAGAAATCTTGAACAAGAAGTGTATTCACCATTCATTACAAATGTTAAAAAATATACCTAGTGAAACTTACATGCATCACTGCACCTTGATCATACCCAATAAAAATGTAATCCATCCTAGCATGTTCTGCATCTTGAGGAAGAAAATGTGGCATCTCATAATGTTGGCGCATTTCAGACAATACATCTGGATGACAATTACTCCTGTAAAATCACAAAATGACAGCAAGATGTATATTAATGGTTAAACAATTAGCAAGAACTTTGACTGATCTCAGATATTAAATGACTTCTACTTTGAATAGAAGATTGAATAAGGCATAAAGACTGAATTAAGATTTCAGATGTCCGATAACACCTGTGCCTTATCAAACAAAATGAACTAGGCTACTTGTGGGACATATACACACGGGATGGAAATAAGTAAATAACAAGACATATGAGGTTTTAACAGAAGGACATTTCAAAGTAAATTATTAAATCTGAATGTTCTGAATATTAAGAGAGAAGTCAAGAACCTGTGAAACAATAATACATTATTTGTCAGTGGCATGCTACCTACTTTTCAACAAGTAAATCAGTGTGGCCAACAGAGAAGCAAGATCACTACATTAAAATTCAAGAAACTGCATTCATAGCACAAATTGCCTCAAATTGCATTCATGACACCTTTTAGTATTCATTGAAAGTTATCACTATACAGAGCGGATTTCTATGATCTTTTGCATAGTTTTGTCCGTTTCTTCAGGGCACAGCTAAGTGAAATTTCTCAACAGTTGGTCAGTATTGGATGCTATGCAGGCCAACATGTTAGTGTATATTTGTTTATATTTGGCCGATTCTTCCTGTTGGTGCATGTTATAGGCACATGTTTTGCATATTTCATTAAAATAGAGACCTATCTCTAATAGTAGATTCTAGAAATATTTTAATTTGTGAATGTTCATTGATTAGAATGAGCTTGTCACAGTTTGCGTTTTTTTTCTTCTTCTTCTTTTCCATAGCTAATAAAATACTAGTGCAAACGTAGGATATTCCTTGATATATTTTTTTAAAAATCAGGCAAAAGAAATGCACCAAGACATACAATGTACTTCACTAAGGCGAATATTTACTTCAATTATTTCTCCTGCAAAGTTAGATTGTATTATGTTTGCACAAAAATATTTTTTTTCAATTATGCATGCTTCTCTTGAATTTTATCATGAAAGGTTTATTTAGGAAATGACTTATTGTTAATTTTTATTGCATATTAAAGCACATATTTAAGATATTTTAAGTCATAAATGCATATTTTTAAAAGCATATTTCAAGATTTTTACAGCATAAAAATCCTCTCTAGTAATCACAAAATTAAGGTTTAAAATGATTTCTCGGATCTTAACATATTTTTCAATTATTAATAACTATTATTACCAATACAATTAGAAATTAAGTAGATGAAACTGAAAAAGTTCTGTACATAGTAAATGACACTAAAACTGTATACTAGTATAACTGTATACATAGTACTGACACTAAAACTGACTAATATGTAAAACTAAAACACTCAAATGTTCTAATAATTCTAGCTTAGATTTGTGTGATAAATTGTATCGAACATCATATACTCTATTGAATTTTTTCAGATTTTGCACGATTCTGACCACCTATGGTATGATGCAGTAGTAGCTATATTTCCATTTTATTTATTGAAGTAAGAATGCAAGCAAATGAGTCAAACAAAATTAACATAAATATTAGTCAATTTCCTTATCTCAAAATTACTTTTGTCAATTTATAAAACAAATTAACTTTTTAGGCTATTTTGTTGTTAATAATGGACTCAACACTATCTTTAAAACTTCGGCAGTTATCTGTAAGTATAATTGATTGACTTGATGCAACTTCTTCAAAAATATGTAGTACATGGACTGCTGAAGGGAATTAATTTGGAATTGTTTATATTCAACATTAATGATTTACCATAAATAGTAAAACAATGTAAACTACTCATATTTACAATTGACACATTGATTTAAGTACATTATAGCAATGAACAACTACGTATGAAATGTGACATGTGATAAATAGAATAAATTTGGTTAATGAATTCTTGAGTGAGTATGAATTTTTTTGTGTATTGTTGGTAAAACAAAAAAATACTTTATGGAGCAATAGAATTAGGGAAGAAGTTGGTTAAACTAGAGAACATAGTACCCTTGAGAGAACCAAGCAGTGGAAAGAGGGGGGGAGGGGGAGTTGGGAAGGGTAGAGAGGATGGCGAGGAGGTAGAATCTGATTCTCCATAAAGAAATTCACCTTCTGATAAGTCACCTGGCAACAATGGAAATGCAATGAACATTGTTTGCATCGACTTCAATATTACCAGTTATTTATTAGGATCAATTGTTGGATGCTTGGTATTTTGCAAGTTTTCGTGTTCATCAACATTTTGCACTCGCATTTGACAGAGAAAAGGTACATTAATATTCTTGTCCCATTATTACTGAAGATGTGATAAGATAATATCTTTGACCCTGATGAATAAGATGATAAGCCATAAATGCTTAAATTTTACAGGAGAGCCAAAAAAATAATTTTCAGATGATGCTGTAAATCAGGGATTAATGATTTCAAACAAAACCTACACACAAATAGTTTGAATATCACTAATCTCTAATTTACTTCAGTTGAAAGTAGTTTTTTGCTCTCCTGTAAAATTTAAGCCTTCATGAATTACTAATTTATTCACCAGGGTCAAAGATTTAAAAAGGGGAATTTGGGTGGCTTAACATTTTCTTCTTTTTTAGGGGCTTTCACAGTTTTAAGTGCCACGGTATTACTTGAAGAAGGCCAAGGGAGAACTTAATCCAATTATTGTGATGAAATCTCGAAAAGGTTCCTGATGAGATAAGAAGAAAGAAAATATCAGGACAAGAAGAAATGAAGAAAACAGATATTCATTGCAACATTTTAATGAGGAAGCAGAGACCTGAGACTGATATTCATGCCCTTCTATAGGATATAATAATTGCTTGATTTCATGTTGATTTCAAATTTTAAAATTTGCAAACCAATTTTTGTGCAAAATAAGGTTAAAATTTAGTATACGGTACACGCTCAGAGAAGCTTGGCGGCGGGGCTTAAGCCCTAATTACTGTATGTGCTCTAATAGAAATGAGTAAAACTTACGAATAGGAGATTTTCATGGTTTGCCCTTTATATGCTTTGTTAAGGCAAGTTTTCTCGCTTCGCTCGCCCGGATCCAAGTAACGGAGACGCTCGGGCCTTTGGCCCTCGCGTTCACTATCAACATCCTTGAGTCTATCAAACGCATAATTACCAATTCACTTTTATAAGAAAGCACTTTTCAAGAAGGTCTCCAAAATTCTAACTGCCTAGTTAATGCCGGAACAGCGTAAAGTGCCGGTTTAAACGACTTCCTTAGGTTGTACCGTACACTACATTTCAGCCCAAAGTAATCATAAACCATGAGTTTCATATGTTTTAAAATGTTCTTTGACTGGTAAATAAAACTTTTCAAGTCAAACAGACTGTTGTCAACAAAAGTGTTTCTTATTTCAATTATTTTTCTGAAATTTATTGTCTTATCTCAGAAAATACAATTGTTTGACATGTCAACAACGTGAATAAGATTTACTTAAATAGAAGAGGGATCTTAGTGCCACGTCCCGTTTACTGCCTCTTATAAGTGGGAAAAGATAGTGGCACCGAGTCACCAGCCCCCTTGGAGTCAATTTTTAATACTTACTCTCCCTCCAAATGTTGCTAGAAGATTGTGTGCGACACACCAATTAGTGGCAATTATTATCAAGTCAAAAAAAACAAACATGAAGCTATGAATTATATGCAAAATAGAAGCATATTAAATACATAAAAACCAGGTTTCTTGGCACAAAGTCATCCCATTTTATGGCACTTCATTAATAAATGATTGATAAAATGCCAAAGAATTAATAATTAAACACACCTCTCTTTGATTTAGTGTGCCTACACTTGAACATTAGACATTTATCTCAAGCAAACCTTAGAATAACGATTTAAAATATTACAAATATTATTGTACTTACCAACCAACATACCATGGCTTTTCACCTTCCTTCATCTGGACTCTTGATTCTGACATTGAAAAAACGTCTTCCAACGATTTAAATTCAGTTTTAAAGGTTAAAATTTGACATTCATCTTCCACGCTCTCATATGCACCGTCAATTTTTTCATAAATTTCCTTTAAAAAACTATAATTAAAAGAATGCATGGCTGGCCAATGGTTCGCGGCACCCTTCATTAACATTGGCCTCGGTGAATATGCATATTCCTGAAACTGATTTCTTGTAATATTTTCGAATATCAACACTTCAGACACGTTCCTACAGGTGTTACAGTCTGTAACTGGTCGTGTTGCTTCCCATACGAAATAATTATTCGGCACTAAGCATCGGCTTCCGAGAGTCCTTTTCATAATAGATTCAATTATTGGTATTTTTATTAAAATACTTAAACAAACAGCGGCAACAAGCGATGCTATCAACAAGCAACAGGGCGTTAAATAAGTATGTTTCTGAGATTTCTGAGGTTTTCGCCTCCAACATACTTTCTGCAAATCTTCAATACTTACACCACAATTGAGCAACTTTTCGTTTAAAAAAAGATATTTTTCATACAATTTTTTAACCTTTTCTTGGGCATCGTAGTAAGATTCACTATTGTTATTAACCGCCATTTTGCTGTTGCCAAACAAATGACAGTCACTCCTTTCCTTTGGCGCGACTGACGAAGAACAACGCACCAAAGCAGTAAATGAAAGCATCAATGGAAAGATATAACACTCAGATAATGAAAGATGTTTCTCTCCTTCTGTAACATGATCATGGGATGTAATTGCTAAATTTTTTGTCAGTATATTTATTCTATCCGTATGCATTTTTTGAAAGGTCAATAAAATAACTTTTATTCCAAAGTTTAAATTATTTGTTAATAGTCTTTGGTATATATTTCATTTGGCAGGTTTTAGCACTAATTTCTCTATGGAGTGTTTACGCATGGCGCCTTGTTTTTATTCTTGTTTATAGTCATGAAGCAGATATGGGAATTAAGCGGATAGTTACCTTTTGTCAGGTACAATAATAGTGGAATTTTGCTGCGATCCTGGCCATGCGTGAAATATCTCCGTATTGTGTGTGTCAGTAGCTGTGTGACATTGCAATGCGACCTAATGTTATAAGAAATATTTATACTCCAGTGTCATTTTTTACCTTCTGTTATAACCTCTTATGTATGAACCACGGATTTTGTAAACGCTTTTATAAAGTCAATAAAATAAATTATTATTCAATATTTTGAAGTGATAGTGTTGCATTATTACAATGATTTTGAATACTATGTGGCCTATGTTACTTGATATATCTCGAGATGAGTGCAAGAGAATTCTCAGGAGATTAGGTGAGTCTAAAACTGATGAATGTATTCATAATTAATGTGGCTTCACGTTCACATATATTGTTGCCTTCCTATGATACAGAACTAGAAGCGTATAGTAGCATAGTGTCAGCACTACGTGCTCAAGGTGCTTTGAGTAAAGAGAAACGTAAAGTTCTACAAGATTTAGCCAGCATTCTCAACATTTCATTAGAGAGGCACAGAGCAGAAGTGAGAAGAGCAGTTAATGATGAAAAGTTAGCCACTATTGCTGAACAGTAAGTTGTTTTAATTTAATTAGAATTTACTTAGGAATTTTTTGTAAGAGTTGTACAACTATTATGAAACGTGAAAGAGCTTTGTGAGTTTCTTTATTGTACTGATAGTGCGTTAAGGAATTCTCCTTACTCCTTAGACTTCATTCCCAATGACATTCTGTATTTGTAGGCTGATCTTTTCCCCAAACCAACCGTGGTACAAATGACAGTTATATGTAAAGCATTGGAGTGATTTGTAATATTAGTTGCTTCAACTTTAACATTGCAAAATTTTGTTTTACCTGTGATTTGGTATTTGATTTTTGCGTGATCTTCACCTGCCAAACCTGAGTGGAATTGAGGTTTGAGGTTTGAAAATGAGGAATCAACAATTTCTGCTAAAATGTCTAGCTTCAAATTGTCGTGCTGTGGTTGATTGTCATTTTTTTAGTATCTTAACTTAAGAAATGACTCTAAACAAAACCTTGACTTTATTATTATTATTTTTATTATTGTTGTTATTATTATTATTATTATTATTATTATTATTATTATTATTATTATTATTTAATTTATTTCTCTGAATTTTTGTGAATTCCAAATCTTTCAGGAATTGAATCTTCTTGCTGCTGCTGGCAGAGAGTGGCTGTGCTTGAGATATCACTGTATAACACTGTTTTCAGTTGAAAACCCAATCACAAGGATGACATTGAACAGAATCAAATTTTCCTTCATTCTTTCTTTGAATCGTTTCTTCCTTTCTTTCTGAGTGTGTTTCTGATTTTATAAACAAAATATTTGTTAGTTATTTATGAAAGTTTTTAATGTATTGTAGTTTTTAACAGAAGTTGTTGCAAAATTATTTAATACAAACAGTTTTGCAGAAGTCATGATACAGAAGTAAGATATAAAATGAATAATTGAGAAATAAAATAATTTTAAAAAATGTTATCTTAAAATAATTATTTGATGCACTTTAATTTATACATCTTTATATTTTATCTTGATAATAAATAATTTATCCAGGCACTAATGTAGGTAATATTAGTCATGTTTCTTTCTTTTTCCTCCCTTTTTGCTGATCTGAAATTTATTTCATTTTATTAAGCATGTAGATGTTTTGCATAGTTAGAAATAAACATCTTCATAAACTTCATGAAATAAAGAAATGGTGAGAGAGAACGAGAACAGTTTCACCTCTTAAATGTATACTCTTTTAATATAATGATATTTTGTTGTTTCCAACAGTATGGCTGGGCCAAACACGAGCACAGAATGGGCAATAGAAGGTCGCAGACTGATCCCTTTAATGCCTCGACTTGTTCCTCAGACAGCTTTCACGGCCTTGGCAAATAAAATGGCTAACATCACTGCTACAGAAAATGCCAAGCTACCTCCACCTGAACAGACATTAAGATTAAAAGGTTTATATTTTTAATATTATGTGTATTTAAGTTTTCCAAATTAGATGTAAAAATGTGAATCCATCTTTGTAGTCAGTACATGCATTTACACAACTAAACATTGTAAATAGATGATTTTTGAAATAATAACTTGTAAAAATATCTTTACTCTGTATTTTCTAGATTGTTTTCTTATGTGTTAGGGTCTAATGAAGAGACGATGTCTTTGGAAATGCCTCGTCATGATACAATAGGCACTGCCAGGCATTTGGGAAGCCCTCCCGGCTCACAACTTCACTCTGGAAAGCGAACAGAGAAGGAGGAGGAACGATCTGTGAAACGTAGATGTCACTCTTCATCTTCAGAGTACATATCCCCTGGACCAGGTGTAGCTATATCTCCACCCCTGCGAGCCAAGGTTAGATGCTGCTTGAGTTGGGAAGAATCAATTATTTATTTATAAATAATTCATAATGAATTATTTTCAAAATTAAGTGCTCTCTTTAAACTGATACAGAATTGTGCCAGGTTGTGTTATTTTTGTAATTGTTAATTCTTTTCTAGATTAGTGCTGTCACTCCACCATCACAAATTTTTAATCAACAACTGCCAAAATTGCCAAGTCAGCCACAGCATTTAGTGCAACAGCAATTGCAAGTTCCTTCACAACAGCCAACACATTTCCAATCGGTTCTTACCCATCACTCCCAGAGTCAGCAGAATGAACCTCTCTCAACTCAATCTCAACCATTGCTTGCACAAAAGACTCAACCAACAGAAACATCACATTTCCAAACCCAGCAGCTGCAACAAAAACAGCCACTGCAGCTCCAGCAGAAAGCACAGCAACATCAAATTCCAAAACATCCAAAGCCCTCATCACCATCGTCCCCACAACAAGCCTCAGCCCCTTCCCCGTCTTCTCCTTCTTTTCCTTCTCAGCCAATAGCAGCAGCTGCAACAACTGCAGCGGCACCACCGCTGCCAGCAGTAGTAACAACAATAACATTAGCAGCAATAACAACATCTACTACTGCTTCAACAACAGCTACACTTCCACCAAAAACCTCACCACCATCAACTGCACCAACTTTATCATCGTTTCATCAGCAGAAATTGCATCAAGAGCGACAACTACAGTCTCAGCAGTCACAACAGCAGCTACAAGTGTCAAGTGTTAGCCAGGAAGTGAAGAAGGAGCTGCAGCAAGTGAATGTCCAGCCTATGCAACAATTGCAAAACTCGACTACTATTCAAATGACCCCAGTGAAAATGCAGGAAGTGTCAGTGGGTGTTCAGGCACCGCAAACTGTTCCTGTGCAAGCACATGCCCCTAGTCACTCAAGAGTGATTTCAGGTGGAAGTGGTCCTGTCAAGATAACTTTCACATCCTCTGCAGGTCGCTCAGCCCAGCTCAGCAACATTGCTACCCCTACAACCACTACTCTCACAACCACCTCTCCTGCACCAACAACCCAAAAGGTGATTTTTGTCTAAATGTTTCTAAATAATTGTGCATGGGGAGAAGGAAAGGCTTGGCCAATAAAGATCTTGCATAAATGTTTTGGAGGGAGGGAGTTGAAAAAATTAAATTTCAGAAGTTGTGAGGTAAGCTTGTTTAGATTTGGTTCTTACTCATCGCTCCCAGAGTCAGCAGAATGAACCTCTCTTAACTCAATCTCAACCACTTGATGATTATTCCTTGTACCTTTGATCCTTCATGCCATGTGCCAATTCATTTTTAGTACAAATCACTTTTCCTTCAATATTTTCATGGTTTCAAAATACATGAGTAATGGAAAAAGTACTAGCTGGATCCATGCAAAAACTCTGCACTTTGTAAATAATAAATTACATTTTAAATGTGAAGATTGCTTCATTATAAATCCTAATCTCAAATGGCAAGCCCTTGAACTGAGTGTTACAGGCCCAGAACTGCATAAGAGTAACTGTTCTAATAATGCTATGCATTGAGATTCCCTTGCACATTGGTATTCCCTTTATTTTTATTGTGAAGGATTATTTCTGTTCTTATCCTTCTATTTAATTTTCACTAGATTTCAGGTTTCTGCACTTTCAGTCTTCCAAGTGTTCCTGCTGTTGCCTCCTCTTTAGTGGTCTGCCTCTATCTCTGATCCCTCTTGGTTCCAGATTAATTTTGGAAATTTGTTGTTGTTCATTCTCTGTAAACGATCTTTCCATCACCTTTGAGACTGTTCTATCTCTACTACTAAACATTTGGTTTTCAATTTCTTTCTGTTGTCTATATTTCTCAGTCTGTCTCTTCTTGTGATTCTCACTAGATGGTTTAGAAATCTCATATGTGCCGCCCGTAGTTTTTGATTGTCTCTCTCTTTCATTATCCATGTTTCAGAGCCATACGTGATTCTAGGTTTAGCAGCTTTTTTGTGAAATTTTCCAGGTCCATGTCTCTGCCAGTGGCTCTTAATTGTACCACATATTCTATTGTAGTTATTAAGTTGGTTTTCTATGTCTTCCTGAGTTTGGTAGTATACATTTATGATATTTCCAAGGTATGAAAATGTATTTACTTATTCTACTAATTGTTCATTTATTACTATTTAGGCTCTTTTGTTCCTTTCCTTGCATTCAATTCTTCTAAGTTAAATAAATGAAAACATAGTATAGTGACTTAGTTGAATAAATTACTCACAGTTTGTGGACTATTACAGAAATTCTAAGAACAAGTTATTCGTTGTGTCATATTGTACAATATTTCTTACTACCAAATTTGGGAGTATTATAACTTCAAAATTCATACATTAATATATCATGACAACTTCATTGACATTTTTCCTGCTTCATCTTAATCTTTGCTCTATTGATGTTTTAGTTATTCTAGAAAAGAAAATAATTACTTGGAAATACTTAGAACATTATAAACAATCAACATTTAAAAAGTGTTCAGCCTTTGAAAACTAGTGCCTCATTACATGTTCTTGACAAATTAGAATAGATTAGAAACCCAAATAAAAACCGCTAGTCACACTGACTTGGCCTAAAATTTAAGTGTCTACCTAATGATCTAAATGCAAAATGTTAGTTCATACAATATTTACTGTTGGATAAAGAGGATTGGAGTAAAACGGGTGTCCAACTTGCAAGGCCTCAAGGGCTATAACCAAATCCTTTAATAAAGTTGCCAGCCATATTTACAGTACTCCTGTGATCCTCACCTGAATTGCCCAAATAGTTGATCTCAGCAGTTGGCCTGGCTGGTCTGAAATGGGGGATGAATGGATCCATGTGAGATACCAGGCCATACCATGCTTACTCCATGGAAACACATTGGGATGATTTTGAATTCCTGAATTTACTAGAAAATATCTTAAATCTAAAATTACCCTGTTTTTACATTAAGGGAGTATTGACCCTGTCAGGGCGTGGATGCTAGGCACACAATGTTCTCCCCTGTCATGGATGCAAGGGATATTCACTTTCGCAGGCCACAATAAATGGCACCGCAGGCCGCAGTTGGATAAACCTGGACTTGAACGTAACTTTTCTTGTCTTGTGATTATGCACAGGTGATCATTGTGCAGAGCTCTGGACCAGGGGGGGCTGGGCCTCCGAGCATCCTGCAACGCTCGCTCACTGTTCCTGTTGTGAAGAGCTCCCCAGCGGCGGCTGCTGCAGCAGCTGCTGCGGCTGCTGCTGCTGGAGGAGGTCCCAACACAGCTTCTCGGGCTTCTCTTATCATCTCAGGCCCTACTGGAAGCCCTCCAGTTACTCCTACAACTATAGTCACAATATCTACCAATCCGGTCAACACTAACAATGTTACTGCCACCACAGGTATGGCCTTTGTTTCTTATGACTTCCAGAATTGTCGTTTATTAATGCTTTTAAATTGATTTAAATATGACTTTTATTTTGTATATTTAGGTTAGAGTTAGACCATTACTATTTAATTGAGTTACATTCTTTATGTGCATTTGTTTGCGTGAGAACCATTGGGAACAAACTATTGCTGGCATTGTACATTATCAGTCATTTGTTCTGATTGTTAAAGTTTAACTGAAATGTGTGAAATCATAAGGAAAACATTTTTATCATTTCTTTAACCCTTTAACTGCTAATCACCGCATGCCACTGGCATGTCCCCTGTGCTGACTCTGGCTGAGTATGGGACCCATTGAGTTGAGCACTTTATGCTGTTGTGTGATGATGTCAGCGGCTGAGGGGTATTAATCTATATTTCCTATTTCCCACCTTTCTTTTCACATAAATTCTTCACATTATAGTGGTGCCCTGCCCTGCCATATTGGTAGAATAATGCCAATACAATAAACAAGTCTAAATCTATAAAATGATTTTAAGCAGTATTGTTGATGTAAGAATCATAAAGAACACCAAATATAAATGAACACACTAACACCAGAAAACAAAATTAATGCCTACTGAATATTTCCTTCAAAGGATGCACTTTTGGGATAAGAGAAGAAAGATTTATGAGAGTTTCAAATTGTTTTTTTGAGAGGATTGCCCTAGCCTCTCCTGTGCTCAAACTAAACAATATCGAAAATCCTATGCTCAAACCAACAACAAGGAACTGTTCAAACACCAGAAAAATGGCCCCAACTATTTGCAATGAAAGGAAGCTGTAGACCCTCAGGAAGACCCCAGATGTAGTCCCAGTTGTAGAAACCAATTGTCTTGAAATGAAAGAATCCAAACACCAGTTTAGATCGTACATGTACGTACATAGGTCAGAGGCACTGCCCATTGTGGATGCACAAATACGTTCATAGCACAGATCCAGCTGGATGTACGAGCACAGTTCAGGAAAGGTTAATGAAGTATGCATTTTTTTACCTTCTCTTTCTGTCTTGTATGGATGTAGCAAAATTAATACATTTATGTATGTGTATACATACAAGTACCAATAGCTGTTTGTGCTTGACTCTATGTTAATTATATTTGCAAATATATAAAAAATTATTCTGAAATCAATATGTATGTATACTTTTATAAGTATATAATTCTAAAGAGAGAAAGGTTAAAACTGTTACAGAAAGAAAAATAAAAAAAAAAACAAATAGAAAAATTTATGTATGTGGGAAACATCATTGGACAAAATTCCTATGATCAAGAAAGAAAAATTCAAAAACATAATGGGGTACATGGAATAATCAAGAGAAACTTAAAAAGAGATATGACAGCAGAGACAAAACTAAGAATTAACAACGTAACATCTAAGCCAATGTTAATGTATGGATCAGAAACATGAACCCTAAAACAAAGAGACTGTCAGAGATTAGAAGCCATACAAATGAGATTTTTCCAGCACCTGGTAGGAATTACACTTTTAGATCGACAAAGAAACAGAAACAAAGAAATCAGGAAAAAAAAACTCAAAACAAAATGTGGTGGATGACATTAAAGAGAATCAGAGGAGATGGCTTCCACATGTGTGAATAATGCAAGCGGAAAGATTTCCTAATGCAGTTTTAGAGTATAAACCCATAGGGCAAAGAAATATAGGAAGACCCAACAAAAGATGGATCAAGAACCTCTGTAGGAATAATCATCTGATCTACTGTGTTTTAACAGGAACAGGCATCAGACCTATCCTACTGTTCATGATGATGATGATGATGATGATAATTCTAAAATATGACTGAACAGGATTGTAGATATCATCTCAATGCAGAGTAGAAAATATTACAAGCACTGTTGAGATCACAATTGTCTTAGAAGATACTAGGTATTCGGGGGGCTGCTTTTATAACTCTGCTGAACAAAATGTTCTTTTTTGGAAGTGTCTTGTGCTATGGTTTTCTGAGAAGTTTTGTTTTCTTTCTTTTTTAATAAATATGTAATGCTCAAGAATATCCTTTGTGCAATCTTGGTATTGTTGTATGTGGGTGAATATATAGTGTCCATAGGAGGTGTGCCTACAACAGCGTACATCACTTCACCTGGGAGCATCCCTCACATCCGGCCCAAAGCTGTTCAGCTGCCATCACGCATGCGCCCTCGAGCGGGATCCATTGTCATCCCAGTCACACCAAATCCTCTTGGAAGTACAGGCAATCTTCCTGGCGTTACCCTGAAAACTACTCCAGTGCAGAGTTCTCGATCTGGTGTCCATGTCAAAACAGAATGTAGTAAGTAATTTGATACATGTTTTGTGAATGAAAATCTGAAATAGAAAAATAACGTATTTTAGAATGATATAAAAATTTGGATAATGTAAAATGTGGATTTATATTGAAGCCTAATTTACATCTGAATAAATTAACTAATTTTTTACATCTCCAAAAGACTGAAGATCATTTGTTTTAGTCTTTTAGAGTAGAATAGAATAGAATATTTATTTTGCTACTTAGGAATACACGGAATATTTCTGGTGGTAGCGTTTCCTAAGTAGTTACTACAAATTCACGACATAAACAATCAAAGGAACATTACAATATTTACATATTACTTAATACAATTTTACAAGATTAGTATATTAAACCTATCATGCTAAAACAGACATAAAATAACAATAATAATTTTAAGAAAAATTAATGTTAAAACATTCTAAAAAAATTTAAAATTTATTTAATCTTATTTAAAAATTTTTGACATTCTGAGCGAAAGTCTCCAGCACTGTTGCAGGCAATTTGTTTCAATTTGGTACTGTTCTGTTTAAAAATGAGATTTACCTACATCTGTTTTCTGTTTTCTTTGCCAAATTTTAGAACCATGATCCTTTCCTGTGACGTATGTGGGTTTTGATAATCTTGCCCGCACTTTCCCCCACGGACGATCACCTCATATTGTTTAAAGATGTAAGAAGTAGTTACGACCTGAGATAATTTTATAATTTACCTGGATTAATGTTTTGGAGACTTATTCAAATCTCCTTCCACATATTTTGTTTTACTGTGGCTAATGTTCGTAAATTTTACCCAAACATCGATATAGCACCAAAAGGCTTTCGATGTAGATGAAAAAAATCAACAAAAAAAAAAGATGTTTTAAATATGATAAAACAGATGGTATTTTCCCCATTCTATTTCCATTTTAATTATTGTTTTTAAATGAGTTAATTTTATTGTTAGGTCGCAAACAATTAATGTGTTAATTATAATCTTTATCGAATGCGAAAAGAAACTAAAAAATAAAGGACATCGTGTTTTTGTTCTTTTCCATTTATATATTTCCATTTATTCTTATCCATGTTTTAAAAACATCGATGATTTTTTGTCATCCCTAGCTGTGACCATTATCCAGTTCAACTTGCAATATACAAATTTTGTGGCATAGTTACACTTCAGCATTCTACACAATGTAGACTCCAGTAGTACCCATATTTTGTTAAAATAGAGGCTTATCAAACATTTCATTATTTCATAGAATGTCTTTATTTGTGAGTGTTCGTTAATTCGAAAGACCTTGTCACAGTTCGTGTTTATTTTTCTTCTTTTCTATGGATTATGTAATACTTGTGCAAATGTAGGTTCTTGATATCATGTTTTTAAACCAGGAATAAAAAATGCAACAAGACACACTATGTGAATGTTTACTTCAGTTATTTATTCCGTGAAGTAAGACAGATATAGATCTTTTCATTTCAAGCATACTTCTTCTGAATTTTATCATGAAAGGTTTATTCAGGAAATGACATATTGTTAATTTTAATTGCATATTAAAGTGTATATTTTAGAATTTGTAGGTCATAAATGCATATTTTTAAAAGCATCTTTCAAAAAATTTTAGGCCGTAAAAATCCTCTCCCTAGTCATAACACATAGTTTTGAATTTTACTTGGGCTGCATACCCTTTAATTTAGTCGATGATGTATTTGATCTATTGTGAAATGTGTAGTAGTGTTCTTAGAAAATAAAAATGTTTCACTTTTAGGTGGAATGAAAATTGTTCCTGTTGCTGCTGGTTCGGGAGGCACCACTAAAATTCTGCCTAAGCCTTCATTTGGATCTACAGGTGGTCAGAGTCCAGTCTATATGATGAGTACTACTACTTCCAGCATTACTATGGTGACACGTACCATTTCTGCTTCATGTATGTTGCACTATGTTGGGTAACTGATCAGTAGTATTGTCTGCTAGGAACTAACTTCGATATCAAATAGTTGATACAGTTTACTTCATGGAATGTAGATTCAATAACTATTGAATTTCATTAAAATCTTTATTTTTTGGGTTGGGATCTGTTTCACGGAATAACGCCAAGTACTTTAGATGATTCTTGATCTAAGAATGATAATATAATCCAGAGAATAATAAAAAAACAAAAGGTTTGTTGTAAAATCTTATAAAGTAAAGACAAAAAGATTGCCAATTTGTTCACATGTCTTTGTATCAATTCAACTTTACCTATTTTCTTCAGTAAAACTAATGTCAACATGCGAGGAGGGCTATGGCTTCAGGTTTTTCGCTACTAGTTAAATAATATTTAATATAATTGATGCTAGAGTTTTAGTAGTGAGAGAATTTTCTACGCAATGTTTGATAGATGTGAATTAATAGATTTTGATAACTCCATAATCATATTTTTAGGTGTAAGAGTTTTTCATTAACCTTCATCTGGGCAACTGGGGTCTATTGGACCCAGAAGCAAAATTTTCTTTATTTTACGTGAAGACTATTCAAGGTGTTAGTTTAGTTTTTTGCTATGTTGTTTTTCAAGTATTCCCGCAAACATTTTACGTAAGTGTAACTGAAAAATAATTTTTTTTTTTTAATTTTAGCCGCAACTGGGCAGGCGGTGTCCATTGAACTAAGGTCTCTCAATCTGCGTATAAAATTGCGTTTTCTGGTTTGGTTTGATCAGTTACTTGATGACTGCTTCGTGCCCAAGGGGTGGAAAGATGATGGGTTGCGCAAAATCAGTTCATCAGGACGTTATTACATGTGAAAATCGACGCCTTTGTAGACATTGTTGCTGGTGCATGTAGATTTTGTGGGAAAACTGCACAGCGATAGGAATGTTACTGACCCTGACAATGTCAGAAAACATGAGATCATATGATTTTTTTAATTGTTATTGCAAAGAATTTGATTCTACACAAAATGTAAGGAGCCATGCATGTTTTCGGGGTAGAAGCAGCTTCCACTTCTCAGAAAATATATAACAATGCCTAAAAATATGTCATTGGTGCTCTTGGGAAAGAAATAGGAAACAGGGATGAAGAACTGTTCAAAAGGTGTGTGTAATGAGTATAACCAGAGTAACAGTGTGTGCGATCTGTAACAAGAGAAATACTGTTTAAAAAATGAATGTAAATTATTTTGAAAAGTTTTGTTAAATTAAACAAATATATTAGATATAATTAGATTATAATAGATTATAATATATAGATATATTAGATTATAATTTTGTTAATTATACAAATATATTATTATTATCCACATCCAAAAAGCCCACATGTAAGCATAATCCCATCACAGACACTCCTGGGTCCACTGGACCCTGCCTGCCCGGTTGCGTCTCTAAAACTGGTTGCCCAGAAAAGGGTTAAATTTTAGATCAGCATTTTCGGAAAGGATCCTGATATTATATTTCAAGCTATGAAAATAATTAAATTAACTGACAATATAAGTGAGAATAAAATTAGGTGGAGGTTAGCGCAGGGGTAGTGCAATGATGTTACAATACAGCTATTACATTTCTTCAAATTAATAATATCTACCAACACACACTACTTACAATTCCTGCACATCTAGCACATTTTAATACAATTGACATGCTGATTCACAATTGACCTGACAACTTGATCTTGCTCTCAATACTGGACATTTGCATACTTAGCCAATTAACTACAACATTGTGCTGTCATAGCTTCTGACTTCCATGTTGCCTAGGATATAGTACTGGCATTACCAAATGACCATGAGCACTCAACCACCATCTAATATTATTTGTTGTAAATCTAATTGGTTAATTTTTTTTTTAACATACAGCCATGGGTGGGGTCTGTTGAGAAATTTCCAAATTATTTTTCTTTCTTCCTTCAAGTAAACCAAAAAGTAAAATTGAGAAACTCTTATAACACAAAAATAAGAAATTCATATTTTACACGATTTAAAATGCTTTTGCATATTTTTAAATATTTGAACACAGTTTTCCAATAACAAATGGAGCATAAATTGGACATTTAAGAATGGACCTAGGTAAACATATTGAAAATAGGTTTATGGTAAATTATGGGATGAGATATACTGAATTTGTTTATAAATATATTGGTGTCCCAGGAGGAAATGTCAATATTTTAGATGATAACATCTGGCCAGTACTTTTGATGGCTTCCCCATGATGATAACAGTACTAGCCATTGTAAGCAAGAAAGTTTATATTGTAAGCTTACAAGCAAAATCAGCCAACTCCTATGAATGTTCTTTTTAAATATTTGAGTTTGAAAAGAAGTGAAAAATCCGATCATGATCAGTTCAGATTATTAATATGAAAACTATTATTTTCATCACCAGTGTTATTGTGTATTCTTAATTCTGTCAATTGTGTATTTTTTACAAGTCAATACCATTGACCAATATTTACATTTACGAAATACTTTGGCTACAATAACATTTTAATTTTTCCTGAGGGAATTAAAAATTATTATTAGCTGTTTTTCACAGACTACATTTTGTAGTTTAAAATTTCAATAGATTGTTTGTCATTATGATTTCAACACAAATGAAACTTCTTGTTTGTTTCCTCTTGTTCGTTTTGGTTTTTTGTTTTTGTTGTGTTTTTTTCCCTTCCCATCATGGGAACCAACTCCTTTTTGGCATTACGCATATATTGGAGAAATCCTCAATTCAGATATTTGATGTTTGAGTCCTAATGTTGCACTCAGTCTGTGCATTTTATCCCTTCGGTCTCAGAGGCTAGATTTATGAGATGAAAAGTTATCTGTGAGACCATATGGTCTCACATGTTTATATAAATTTCCAATAGTTCATTGAAGACAATAGTCTTTCAAGTGGAAAAAAAATTATTTAGAAGCAAGAAAACAACTCGTGAATAATTTGATTGAAATGTTTTCAGTATTTCTGTATTAGGTTCTAATTTAAATCTAAATGAAAATCAATATTTTTTTCAATAACCGAACTAAGTGCTATTGTATTATTAAATTAGATGTGCATGTTATTAAAAGTGATGTATGTGTTATTAAATTAGATATAACTTCCTTTGGTCCTTCCAACATTTCAGTAATTTCAAGGTCCAGTAATTACACATTTTTATCACTTATATGTCATGATAAACATTGATTTACAAGTTAGCTATGTCTAGAACGCTCCAATGAAAAGTTGGTTTGTCATCAGAATCTGAGTCCTGCTTAAAAAAAAAAAAAAAAAAACACATATTGAAGCCCTGTAAATTCTCTACATTTTCCCAAAATTTCAATCTTTTATCTTTTAATTTGCACCTGAAAGTCTCAATTTAAATAAAATGGTAATTTAATAATTTCTTATTTATAATTTTAAATTAGATTTTGTTTTATTAGTTTTTCTCTTTAATTTTTATTTCATGTTTATTAGAAAAGAACAACAAAATTGAATGAGTAATATTATAACCTATTTTAATCTGAATATTGAACAATTTAAGATTTTAACTAAAAATGAGTTACAAGTCTCTACAAGATGCAGTTATGCATATTTTTGATTTAGGCAGCAGATTTAGGAAATTAATCATTTGGTTCTACATGGCAATGATGGTGTCCCGCAAGCGGAGACATTGATGTTCTGTTGGACTCGGCAGCAGAGCACGCTTATAATGGAATGGGCACAATTTGCAAAAATCTGGTTGAAATTTGCTCACTTCAGAGTATGCAAAGTTCGCAAGCTCCCATAGTCAGAATTAAAGTGATCGTTTGTTTACTAAGCCAAAGTTCTCAGGTCACATGAAGGGACATATGCAGCATGCGGTGACCAATTCCTGTTGTCCCCTAGGCTGGTGGCAATTTTCGTACTCCTTTGGGCCATAAAACACCTCTCACCATCCAAACTGCATTTCTGGTACAATTTGGATGTGCAGTTACGTATACTAAAGTAAAATTACAATAACACTTGGCTAAAATTGTGATGGGTGGTTACATTACAGATGGGATATTCAATGATAAAATTGTGAAATAATTGTGTTCAATGAAAGGATTTGATAAATTAAAGTAACAAGCAGTCATTCAGAACAACTTAAGTTGAACTATTTCCAGGCATCTTTTATGAATATCAAAGAAGGGATTCCAAATAGAAGAGGCAAAATGCAGCAAGAGTCTAACAAGCAACAATTATAGTAAAATAGTTAAACAATGCTTTTCTGTATTTGTTAACTAGCAAACTTTTTCTGTAAAAAATTATTGGGGTCCCCTCTGAGGTTAAGCTCCTAAGCTGCTGGCTTGTCTGCCTTTGTACAATCAACACGTTAGTCCAGTCATTACGTTTCAAAATCACTGTTCTAAAACTTTATTTGTTGTTTTGATTTTTTCCCCCTTATGTTTATTTGGGCTGCTGAATAAGAATTTGAAGTTTGCCCCCAAGAAAATTCCATTGGAATTTGAGTTATAATAAAAAAACATGAATGGTGTTTTTTTTTATTATTATACAAATTATGCATTAGGCATAATTAATAGTTGAATTTCGACAAAGTTTTGGGCAACTTACCATTAGTGCTGCTAGGTATTGAAATGGCTAATCAGAATCATTTGTGTTTGCTACAGCTATCTGCCTTGCTAATAATTTTATGTGCAAGAAAATAATCAAAGAAGCCAATTCTTTAATTGCAATCTCAATTGTATCCCCAGCCATTGTAGTTCATTCAATACATAGTGAAAGGAGCTATTCTAAATAAATTTTAGATGATATTTTGCACCTTTCATTTTTGGGATGCCATTTAGGAATCTTATGTTTGCTATGAAAACTTGTGTTGGAATTTGTGATATAGCCATAATACATGAATAACCATTTTTAAATTTTTAGTATCTAAATAATATCAACTGTTGTAAAAAATCATTCTACACTGAAATAAATCTCATAACAGACCTAGAAAGTATGTAATAAAGTGCAAAATAAGATAATTAATAATCACATAATAGTTTCTGTTTACATTTATTGCCTTAAGTACCATTCTAACGTGTGTTGTAAGTACATGACTATATGGGTTGAACATACATTATATTGAGACAACAATACAAGATGTCTTGAGTTGCAACCTCAACCCTGTCCACTACCTTCTGCCTTCCTAGCTTTCTTATCTCTCTCCATCTTATCTTGTAAGCATTGTATTTGCTGTTATATACCCCATTGTTGAATTTGAAGGCCCATCCGACAAGTTCCTAATCTCTTTTCAGGTCAATATTAAGAAAATTGCCACAATCTTAAAAGTGTGAAATGAACAGTAGGTAATCAAAACAAGGCTGAAGGCTGGGAAAAACAAATAGTAGGTTCCCTCCTGTCGCAACTCTGTTGCCACAATCATTTTTGGACGGCAAAGATCTTCCAGAAGATACTTGTCTTTGACCAAATGAAATCACATCATCAGCCTGAAAGCGACTGAGAAAAAGTGAACTGACTAATATAAACACATTAAGTAGAAACATGAGCCTATTAATTAATATTTATGGTTACTGATTGTTGATTGTTTTATCGCCTAAATTTACGACTAACAAAGCTGGGTATTGGTCTTCTCCAATTGGCAGCCAGCTTTCTAAGGAGCAAATATTATGACTACTGGTGTTTCTACAGTAGTTTGTGAAAAACACAGGCTGCTCTTAATAACAAAATGTCCTGGGGTTTGAACAAGTTCTTTAAGGAACAAATCCCAAAGTTCTGATAATTATCACAATGACCTGTTTTTACGCTGCACATTCAGTTGATCTCAATTTCCAAACTTGTGTAATTTAAGTGTTCTATCATACGAGTCAGTTTGGTATGTTGTTCCTACAATATTTTCCACAGTTCAACAGACGTTCCGTTTGTAATATAATTATTCAAAATCAAAACAAAAAGTACTGTATGATACTCATTAAGACAGAAAATTATTAGCAAGGTAGATAATACTGAACACATACACAAAGGTTTCTGATTAGATGTCTGAATAGGTAACAGGACATATGCTCATAAAAACATTTTTGCTTAGAATAACAAATACTATGACATTCCAGAATATTGATGTTTCATCCTCTGACATCCTGTATGAAATTGATCGTAATGAAAATAAGTTAATAAATAATAAACTCAAGAATCAAGAGCCACATTACTGAAATGACATTTGGAACCAGCCTGAACAACCTTTATTTATTTATTTATATATTCTTTTGCTTGCGAATAGTCCAACTTGGACCACATGTACATGCACCCTGTATTTTCTGGGGCTCCGTATCTCGGTGGCAAGTGCATGTAACTTTATCAGGGGATCAGCATTAAGCTGGATCCAATTTTTATCCCTCAGGGTTGTTAGCCCTAGGGGTTTGGAAGATAAAATTATGATGATAGTGAGGAGTGAAAGGACAATACAAACATACTGACGTACACAAATACACCCTTGCCTGAACCCACGATCTTCTGGTTTGAGACTGCTATGGCACTTCTGCCTTAATGATCTTGGCCTTATGATCAGCTATTATTATTATTATTATTATTATTATTATTATTATTATTATTATTATTATTATTATTATTAACGTTTAATGTTGAATTTTTCTTTCTGCAGGTCCTGGGTCTCGCGTAGTGACAGTTAATGCAACTACTTTGCCTTCATCTGTGAGCAGTCTGCCCGGCCGCCCTGTTACAACATCATTAATGTCTAAAGCAGCATCTGGCGTAGGGTCCAGTCGTACACCTACTCAAGGAAAGCCAAACGTCATTGTTGTGCAGAAAGGCTCATCTGGGTCTTTTCCACGTGGGGTCACTGTCTCTGGAGGACGAGTGCAAAACTTCCCTGCAACTTTGCAGGTATATCAAGAGGACCTTACTTCTAAACTTGGGGGAGTGAAATTAATCTAAAAATTGTTATTTTTGTAGGAGGTTCTAAACAAAGTAGTTGGCAGCAAAGCTTTGGGTGTGACAGGAAGTGGAAGTAGCAGTTCCCCTCTTGTTACCACATTAAGCATGCAGAAAGCTCAGCAACAAGGCTTGCATTTGCCCACAAATGCACAGGTATGCAGTTATTTCCATAATCAATTCACATTGCTATCACTAGTGTCTTCTGTCTGATTCATCCTTTTATCTAAAAAAATGTTTGTGACTGCAGAAAATAAACTTTATAAGACAAACCTGACATTAAATAATTAAAATATGCAATAAATAATTGAAGGATGAAATTTTTCATTCTACCAATTTGCACTTCAAAAGCCAGAAAAATCTTTGGTCACGGGCTAAAAGTTCTTAGGTCAATTTTTGGCAAAATTGGCGAAAAAGCAAATTTTTGGCGAAAAATTGATGTAATCTAAACGGACCATGCTAAAGATTTTGATAGAGTTCCTCTAAGCTTGAAGGCTTCTGTACAATCTTGGAAAGGTTAGAGAAAGCTTCTGGCTTGAATGAAGATGACCTGACAGGGAGAATATTCCAGATGCAAATGGGAATTTTCTTATCACCCTCAAAATCAATAACAAGTGGAGTTATCCAAGGTATTGCTTGGTCTTTCATGAAGAACTTCAAGATGATGTACGGAAAATAGCAAAAACTTTTGGGAAACTGTGACTGCCTTTATATCTGAACAAGTGTAGAGTTCTGCCATTTGATAATGTCAATCAATAATAGGGCCATGTTCTAAACAAGAATCTCAAAACTCTGAAGGAAGGCCAGGTGGTATACAACAGCTTTAGTTGCATGAGTGCAGAATAAGAGAATTCAATGCAACAGAAGTTGCATTGTTTCACAGTAGAAAGGAAGGTGTATCCACAAAACAAACAGCAGAATCTAAAACCAAATTATAATGATTACAGGTTTTTTATTTATTCCTATTGGCACAGACATTCACCCAATTACAAAAATAATTAACAAAAATTTTAAAATTGGTCTATGAGTAATTGAGTATAATATAATCGTAAGTAATTTAGAATCAAATTTTTTGCAGTATATTTTAATATGCAGATGGAGGCAAAAATATCTAAATTACTACAATTCAGTTAACGACAAATCTTTCAAAGCGGTGCATAAAAATATGTATTTGTTCTAGCAAATGGGACATCAAAAAGTACATTTGTGTAATGACGTGAATTTTAAATTGTTGAAGACCAAGGAATCTTGATTATAGCTCAGGTGAATAAATATGTTGATAAATCAAATTGTACAGGAATAATAAATCACAATAATCTCTATAAGAGCTTGAGCTTGAATTTAAAATAATAACAATTTGTGTATCTTAATTCAATCATAAGTGAATCTTGGTGATATAAATTTAGTTTCCAGGCCGCCAAATTATGTAAAGGTGACCACTGAAAAACAAATTGAACTTGACAATGTGGTAAATTGAAATAGGGGGAAAAAAAACTTTGCTGAAAGAAACCAATTAAACAGTATTAAAAAACCTATCAACACATAAATTTTATTCAGTTTGAAGGTCCACCCAACACATAATTGAACCTGTTGCAAATTATTTTCTTAGACAAAGCTATGTATGCTTTTAAAAATGATGCAGGTCCAATTTCGTATTTGGATGATATAGTTGTTGCAGGAGTAAATACGGAACAATACAAATATTTGTTTTTAGTTCTAAAGAGATTAGAAGAATGCAATGTACAAGTTAATCTTCTTAAACTCCTTAGAAAAATGGATTACCTGGTCATATAATTGAAAAATAATGTTCAAACAGCAGCAAAAATATCAGCCATTTTAAATTGTCCAGAACCAAAAAAATTAAAATCATGTTTGGGAAAATTTATTCCAATCTTAAGCTTTCTTCTGCAGCCTCTGTGTCAATTATTACAAGCTGGTACAAAATTAATTTGGGGATTATAGATTTAAAATGTTTTATATGTAAACAATTATTAAAGGAAAATAATATTTTCAGTTGTTATGACCAGAACAAACGTTAAGTAATTTCGGATGCTAGCCTGGACAGGGTAGGAGCAGTTTTATGCCACATTATAGATTGGAAGGAAAAAAACAAATGGATTAGCATCGGCTACTTAATTCGAAGCTGAGCAGAATTATAGTCAAGTAGACTGGGAAGCTTTGTGCTTCCTTGCCAGTCTTTGCAGTAAAACAGTTCCATAAATATATTTATGGTAGAAAATTTTTCTTTGTAACAGACTATAAACCGGTGAAGTGCATTTTGGGTTCTAAAGTAAGAATTCCTCGTTTGCTGCATGCAGGCTGCAACATTGGGCAGTCATTTTGAGTAATTATGATTATGAGTTAATTTTTAAGGTAAGTACTCAAATCTATAGTGCCCTGATTATCATGACTGCCAATAGATAAAATTACTGAAGATGTTAAGCAAATTCACCTTCAAAAACCACTGTCAAGTTTGAATATTATTGGAGAAACATCAAAAGAACCTATTGTAAGTTAAGTTTTACTCACAAACTGTATATACATGAGAGATAAACTTTCAGCATTGGATGTATACTTGTGCCTGGGTAATCAGATTGTAGTACCTGAAAAATTGAGGTTGCAGGTATTGGATTTGTTGCACGAGGATCACTCCGGCATTCTTAAGATGGAACTTTTGGTTCATTCTGATCTGAACTGGTCAAAATGAACAATGGTATCAAAAGTTAAAACTATTAAATGGTGTCAGGTGTTCCAAAATTTGTAAATGAGAAAGGGTTGCAAGGTGTGGACTGGACTGTTTGGGTTAGGATGTTGCTGTCTTTGTTGTATTACAGCTGAGGTATTTTTTATAGAGCTATTTAGCTACCTGATTTAGATTTATTTCATTTTTATATAAGACCAGTCCATGACTTGGCTTTAACTGTAACACAAATAACACCAGCAAAGGATATCAAATCTCCTTTCTGCAAGGTTTGAAATATATAATTTATATAATACAAACAAGACTGATACCAATATCATTCAGTTAGGAACACCACAAGTGACCACTCATTCTCTATTAGTTACATTATAATGTTAAATAAATTTAATTTCACTTCTTCTGTACAACCGATTAAATAGCTTTTAATCAAATTACGGTAACTCCATATTTGAAGAGCTTTAGTAATGTATAATCTATTGTATCAAATGTTTCAGGCATGTCAAGATAAACAGAAATGCAGGGCACACCTCTATCTACTGCACTGCAGATCTCATTTGATACATACTTAATGGCATCTTCAGTACTTCTACCCTTTGGAGAACCAAATTGAAACAAGTTGATAATGTTGTCTTGATATATAGTTATCAAATTTAACTTCTAATACTTTGTCAGAAATTTTTGAAAAATTTGAATTTAGGGAAATTGCTTGGTAATTAATAGTTGTTTTTTTTTATTATCTGATTGATACAGTAGACACTGATTATAGTGAACTTCTGGGGACTAACATTTTTGATTTATTATATCAGAAGTTCACTATTTCCGATGTCAAAATTAAATAGAATTTCTCCACAATTTTTTATTTCATTGAGATAGAGAAACAGCACGAAATGAAAATTTCAATATCTTTAATTGACTTTAAAAATCAGTTATTTTCAATTGAATTGCTGCATTTTTCATTGGTGATTTCTCTAATTCTTTCTCCCGAGTTCGTGCTCTCCCCGTGTTCGACTCTGCATTGTTCTAGGTATTGTAATGCAGTCTTCAATCCCTTCAGTGCCTTTTGCATTGTTGCATCACCTTCTTCATTGGTGTTGTCTTTTTCATCCTCCTTATTGTCTTCAGCCCTGGAAGATCCTTTCACCACAGTCACAATGTCCTTGTTAGATGGGATTTCCAACATATTCTGACAAATGCTCAACAAGATTGCCATTTATGAGCTTAAATAATTCTCTCAGTGAGACGTCATTCTCAAAGTCTTCACATCCAGTAGTCAATCCAGCATGCCAGAGACAATTTTGAATTATTATGGCTTTAGATTCCTTCAACCCTGATCAGCAAAATGTATTGCTTGAATTAGGTTTTCATTTAACTGCAAAGCTTGAATGTGATGTGAATAGTCACCATCTGTAATAAGTTCTGAAACTGCGAATGACGCCTTGGAACATTAGTTGAAGAAGAGGTGTGGTGTTGGCAGAAAGAAACACCAGCGTAATGTTTCTGAGGTTCCCTTGTGAGGATGAGCTGAACTTACGACACCTTGGGTCTTTATACTTCCCAATTAGCAGCAGCTTTTTTTCTCTGTTCTTGCCATATTGGGACATAACCACAGTGTTACCCTATTTTACGACATTTTGTCAACTATACATTTATTCCCCTTTTAAATTTCAGCATTTTTTCCGGTGTCATTTCACAAAAAAAGCAGGCATCTCATTGCTTTTAAAGATGTCATCAGGCAAGTGGCCATTAGAGATATTTGTCCACTTGAAACTTAACCATTGCAATCAGGGTGGCCAGTGAACATGGAATCTTGAAAACCGGGAACAAACCAGGAATTTGAAAAACCCTGGAAGAACTGGAAAAAAAACGGGAATTTGATTTGAAAAGTGGGATTTTTCATTATTTTCCAATTTATTCCCAATATTTCGCACAAATTTACATGCGGCATTGTATTCAGTAAAGTGATTGATTCAACTCTGTACATGAGTGGTAGGTGAGTGAAAATCGAAAAATGTATGAGAAGAGCCACATGTATGGTCAAGGCTTGCATAGCCCTTGACTCGCACGTTACACGACTTCAAACACTGCCTCGTGTGTTGGTGCAACTTACTTGCAATCCCCGACTACAAGATGAAAATATCCTGTAGTACATAAGCTCAAAGCTACCAAGTACTGCTTCTTGGGCATTAGAGGTTTATTGCTGCTTGAAGAGTATTCCAGATGCCTAGAATTCACGACTAGTTACAAACTGAGCATCGTCTAGAAGTCATAATTTTTTGTTGAGAAATTGTTTGTTCTAGACTCGTGTTCTTTGAAAACCAGTATTAAAATGTTAAGCATCAAAATGATCTTTCCTGTTAACATTCCGTCACTAGCACAGCTATTCGTAGCATGAGTAGGCCTATTGCGCATGTGTTTTGTGAGGATATAAAAAATCAATTAATACTTTTTCTTGGTTATTGATGTCACTTGTTAATTTAACGTCTACAATTAACAAATGGAAAAACTGTTAAACGGTCATTGTCTTCATATTTATTAGAGATCATTAGATTCATATGTCTTATTCATTAGAGATCACAGCTAGAGCATATATATGTGGATTCATTAAATCGTTATGTACAGTCCTATTTTAATATTATGCAAGACTAGCCGGAAAGTTTGACATTTAAACATTATAATATTTAAAAAATGGTAGGTACTTCAAACCCTGCGTTGGCATCAGCACCAAGACACTTTCCAGCTGAAAAAATACTTTCTTAAGCATTTTAGGATTCTGAATATTAATTAGTAACATATGCTTTGTTGCGAAACAAAAAAAATCCAAGTTTTCTTTAAATCTGTTTTTTGTGAAAAATTCTACACCTACTACTCCATTGTGAAAGAAAAGTGCGTGAGTAAAATAGTAAGGACAAGGAATAAGCAGAAAAAATGTGTTGTAATGTGTGAAACAGAAAGTGGTAAAAATTTATTCTCACATCTGGAAAACCGGGAAAAAGCCTTGAATTCCAAAAATCCAGATTGCTGGTCACTCTGCGCAACATTGTTGCATAATTCACTGCTTTTGCTTCGCTGCATATCTTCCCAAACGTATTTATGCTCCTTGCAGCCATCCCTCTGTACGCACAAACTCTTGGCCTTCATCCCGTGACTTAGCCAACTGTTCAGCTTTGTTCTTCAACATCCACCTGTTGAGAGCGACTCCTGAGGCTCTGAATAGTGAACCATTACGGTTTTAGCTAGTCAAGGTCGTCTTGGCCTTCTTATTATGGCCGTTTATTAATTTTGTCCTTAGTTTTTTAATAAATGACTTGCAGCTAACTTGCATAGTTTGCATCACCAACAGACTTTTGCTTGTGGAACTCCACATTTTGTCAATAATGACGGTCTTAAAAACACCTTATACTTTGACCTTAACACACCTTTGACTTAAACACCTTATACTTTGACTTTACTCCTGACGACTACATTCATACAAAGGTTAGCACCGCCAAAGTTTCTTCCTCTCAGGATGAACCTCGTATGTGCGCTGACCGTCCTGCTCTCCAAAGGCCCTTTTACTTGCTGAAATAACGTAAGAGACCCTTTTGGTAGGGGCTTAGCAAGAGCAGCTAAAGAAACCTGGCGTTTTTCCACCTGCAAGGCAGGTGTTGCCAGGCTGTGAGGCTGTGTCAGTCATGCTCATCCTGTTGCCTACGTAGAACACTCAATTTGTCGTGCCGAATCTCAAGTAACATCAAGCTTGAAATTGAAGCATGCAGTCACGCAGGAGGCTACAAACCTGAAATGGCAGGATAATTAAACTGATGGCAGTTGAAAAGAACTTTTTAAAATTAGTGAGAAAATGCAACAGAATCCAGAAGCCCTGAGTGAACCATATAATACTGTGTGTAGGCAATTGGAAAGAATTATAAACAAACTGGGTATTTTCTATTTATGAAATAGATAAGTTAGAATACTCTTCTTACTTTTACTAAGTGAGGCCGTTATTGATGTTAGCAGAGTGTAGCATGGTTGCAATGGTGGGCAGCATTGCCAAAACTGTCCCAGGTGTCTGAAGACAATGGACTCGCTTGTAGTATTCAGGTTATTGAAAGAGAATGTGTGTTGTTATACTTGAATCAGAAAATACATTTTCAAGCTTCTGGATGGTCCTGAAGCTTTGGGAGTACATACAAAGAAACAACTACTTTCCAAAATAATGACACTGTTTCATTGCTGGAAGAATGGCAACAACAAATCTGATTAGCTCACTTGATGTGTAGACCAAAGCCCTGGATGAAGGTCAACCCACCGTCGTTGTCTTCCTATATTATGCAAAAATCCCTCACAACTGACTACTTCATAAACTCAAATCCTGCAGAACAGAAGGAAAATTTGTTTGAATGTGTACAAGAATATCTTTCTGGCAGAACTTTCCAGGTGAACATTTGCAGTAAACTCTCAACACGTAGGTTACTAGTGGAGTTCCTCAAAGATCTTCAGAGCACTATTATTTGTCTTGTACATGAGTGACATCAGAGATGAGCTATCATCTGACTGGAACAGTTATGTTGATGACACTAAGTTATTTGGTCACCTATTAAAAAGCTACCAGATATTACAATCTGATCTTAAAATAGTAAATGAGTGTTCGAGAACATGGCTACTTCCTGTCAACTGTAGGAAGTGCAAAATTCTATATCTCAGAAAGAATAATCCACATTACAATTATCCCATTGGAAATCATTCTCTTGACATAACATTGCAACAAAATGATCTTGGAGTTTATATCGCATGATTTGATAAGAGAGAATCAAGTTGACTCAGTTATTAAACGGGTCAATACATTGACATACTGGAATAGAAAAGCCTTTTCCACCTTGCGACCATCTCTGTGAAAGAAAAACTACACTACATATATCAGGCCTGTGTTGGAACACGCAAATGTGATATCCCCCCTATCAAAAAGACATTAATTTAGATAAGATGCAGAGACGTCTCACAAATATCCTGAGAGAAAAGAAAGAGTGCAGATATGGTGGAGAGCTACAAGATCCTGCATGAGCTCTGCAATGAGCCCCAATCTGAGGCACTGTTCATAAGAACTCCATATCAGAGACTTCAGAGGACATAATTTGAAACTGCAAAATGAATTGGCAAGAGAAAGGCATCTATCACATATTATTGTAAATTGAGCTGGGGAAAGCTCTTCCCACAAGCTGTGTAAATCAGATCTGGAATTCATTTAATAGTTGTTTGGACCATTGTTTGTGAAGCTAAATGAATGAGTGACATGACAGCTGTGATAACTAATTTGACTGGTGGTGTGATAGTGTGGTAACAGATAATATGACTGTGATAGCTGATTATTTGGTACATAATTGTGAGAAATGTGTTTATCAGCTTGTTTTGCTACTACTGTTAATTAATAATTAATATGACAAATCAATTAAAATCTGATTAAACTGCATTTTTGAGATTTTACAGGCTCATGCTTACATTTCACAATCAAGATAAGACCTTGCTGATAATTTTCTCTCAGGCCAATTCCTTGCTGTTTTTACTTAATGTATTTCCTTACTGTTTTCTTTAGGCTGGGAATGTTGTTGTGTTGGATCTCAGTCATGAGAATGTTGGCAAAAATATGGTACTCGCGGATATTCTCCAGGCTTCTGGAATCACTAGTGAGACTGATGCAGATTCTGGAGTCATAGAAAAAGGTTAAATATTTGAATTATTGGAACAAAAGAGAAATAATGGATATGTAGCTGATTATATGCTTTTTAGTTTGTGGTGCATGAGAATAGAATTAATTGAACGTAATTTATTTTACTCAGATATATAAAGTTTGTCAATTACTGAGAGTGAAGTGAATTTGTAAATCTCTGTTGTAGCTGGAGAGAAACAGGGGGAACCATCTTTAGATTCAATATCGACTCATTCACTTTCATCAGATTCCAGCCATGCCTTACAGGTATTACCTAAATTTATTGCTAACTTATTCTTTTGCTTATGTAATCACTTCAGTTTATACTAAAATGAATACATAAAAGATTGCAGAGATGATGTGAACAGTACCAACTTAGGGCCTTGGTTGGACAAGTTGTACATTTAATGCTGCCTCGAGTATGGAAGTTTGAGATAAGATGTATTTAACTGCAATTGATTCGAACTCAAAGTAATTTAAAAAATAAATGAATATCAATATGATTAAAAGAAGTTAATGATGGTAGAATGTACATATTGTAATGTTGTAATGTAATATTACACACAACAGCACATCACTACTCAGCAATTCACAGCACTGCAAACCATTGCACTTCACTTTACTGCCCTCTGTTTCAACACCCTTTGCCACCATTCACAAAACTGACACTTTAAATTGCTTAAATTTTCACTATCTGTAAGATTCTTAAGTTATTTACTTTATTTTTACTAAATTAAATCTAGCATTTCTAAGTCTACGAATCAGGGATTCAGTGATTGAAATCGTGTAATTTCTATCATTGATTTAAATCATGATTCACAAAAAAAATCGATTTAAATTATAAATGTAATTTATTGTAAACTTTACAAAGAACGATTAAAAATTAGAAGGTCGAATAAAAGGAAAATATATTCAGAAAACTAAAATGAAAATATCAGAAAGAAGGCGAGGTATAGTGGAGAAGAATATATTTTTAAAACGTCAAATTTTGTGCCAGCCAAAGTGTGCATTGATGTTCGCCCTTGTGAAAGAGAATAGTGTACAATTGCTTCATTTTCGAATTAAGAAATTATGAAAAAAGAGCGTAGGCATCCGCGGCCAGAGTCAGTATTTACTAGGCTGTCCTGGTGACGGCGCGTCCATGGCGAAGGTACAGCACTACGCCCTGTGATTTGTGATTTATATAAACTGGAAATTAAAATACTAAAAATTATAATACTTAAAATGCAAATTTATTTGGACTAATTAAGTCCTTTTCTTGCAAGAGAAGGTATTCAAAAGACAGCCAATGTTGGTGAAACAAGAACAATTGTAACAAACCCCAAACAGTTTAATGTGATTAATAATTTTCTCATTAATTGCAGAAAGTTGCCTTGATATGTGCCAAAAAGTATTCCAGGAAGATTTTACTAATCCATGGTTTGAGTTATTTTATGAAAGTGCTATCACTTGAAACTCTTAAAATCTCAGAACTAGATCAATGTGGGGTAACTCCAGTTTTTTACTGAGCTCTTCAATTTTTACAAATATCTAAAAATTACCTAATGTAAATATTGAAATTTAAATCAAAAAATCCAACTTAAATTTAAAAAATTCTATTAAAAAACAAAAATCATTTTCATTAACCCTGCTACGAACAAAGCGAGATATGTGAAATTGTTGCTGACAAATGGTTCCATTCTCTGATAGCTCTAATGATAGATGAAAATTTCCTTATTTCTTTGCTTTTTTGACTGAATTAATAGAATTCTCTTAAATAGCACCTCTAAAGCTAGGGGATAAGGTGAAGTATCACAGTGTCCTCAAGCTGTTTCACCATTTAAATTCACTGATGTAACAAGATAATAGTTTCCCTTTGTCAGTAACCTGATGATGTAACCAATCAAGTTATGAAACGTTGTGCTAATTGCCAATAAATGTTAGTCACAAAAAACAGTGGATACTTTTTTTATTGATATTGTTATTAAGTGCTTATCGGTAAAGAAACTGTGATTTTTTAAAGTTTATTAAGTTACGTATTAATGAATGTAAAGAAGTGTTTTGAAAATGACAACGATCATCATAATAATAACATAACAACAATAATAATAACAATAACAATGACAATAATAATAAGAAGAAGAATATTAAGAAATATATGTTAATTAATTTTTAAACTTGTTTTTAGATTAATAAAAGCAACTCGGGGAGTGTTCAAGATACAAGGGTCAGTGAAATTGAAGTTACTGGAGAATTGGACCCTCAGACGGGTGTATATTCTATTAACCCTGAACCTGCATCAGATCTAGTCAGTCAAGGCTCTTCTGTCACCATTGTACCAAGTTCTAGTACAGGATCTGTGGATATTTTTAGCACAGCGCTTGCATCAGCTGATATAAACCTTGAATCGTTTCAGTATGTGGAAGATGGATTAGGTAAGTCAAATAGTAATTTTTAATTCAAAATGAAAATTACTTGCAGAGCTGGTAACAAGCAATAGGAACTAGAAATAACCATGCCTACATAAGAATTTGAAAGGACATGAAAGTTTATTCATTCTACTCCATGCTTTCTTGTTCTCAAGATGGAGCATGTTAAGGTTAGTCATGTTTTCTGCTTAACTCTTTTCTGTTTTCTTTTATGTTGAAATAAAATTTGTAATGTTGGTGAAGTTGAAGTTTATATTTTAAGATTTGACATAAAGTGTCTAAATGAGGGTGGAAAAATTAGATTCAATTCTTCTATCTCAGGACATTTTGACACATCCCTCCAATTTCATTTCTCTTGCTTTTATGAGTGATTGTATTGAGAAGTTTGAAAGTAAGAGAAATAAATACATTGTCCTGTATCCAGAATTCTTTTATAAAACTAGTGGAACTACAAGAGTACACACTTTCTTATATTATTGGTAATGATTAGTTAATATTATTATTTGCACCTTCTATCCTACTAACACTTTGGCCATTACTTGCAACATGCATCGACTCTGCTTGGTCAGAACCAAGAGCTTGTAGGGTTTGAGTTTTGACGGTGGCGGATTTTCAACACTAGATAGCTTAGCACTGTGTGCAGGAAAATTCTAATGACTAGCTGTTCTGATGGGTAGTTTTGCATGAAACCTTTGATAAGTACCAGGCTAATGTCAGAGCATAACACTAAGAAACTGGCCAGACACTGCGCATGATCTTTCCTTCCTCTTCCTTTATTCTCCCCTTACTCGCTCTCACTGACACTTGTTGCACTGCACCACCACACAGGTCGGGAGCTTTGAGTTCATTGGAGCTGGCCTGCCAACATTTAATATCCACCATCACTTTACAGAGAGTTACACAATGGTTTACTTCCATTCCCTCAACTAATATTTATATTGTGGAAATTGGTTTTGTCTACTTTTTTTTTTTTTTTTTACATATTCTCAATTTTTTCCCTCTAATAGTTTAAATCAAACCAGACTTTACAAAAATCTCAGAAGTCCAAAACCTCTTTTTATACAAAACATTTCAGGGAACAATTCTTAGCAATTTGACAAAATGCCGTTTGAGGATTCCTGAAAATGTGCAATATTCAACCCATTAGCAAACAAATATTTTTCAAGAGATAAATTAAAAGAGATTAAATTTCACAAGAGATTATTTGAAAAATTTTTGATCAAAGTGTATTGAATTATAAATACCCTGTTGCAAAAATATTAACAAAGTGAGAGGCATTCAGAAAAAAAATTCACAATTTAAAAAAAAAGAAGAAAAATAAACGCCATTCAGTGCATCAATATCTACACAAAAACTATCACTACCAATACAAAATGTTTTTAAAAAGTGTGACTGTGATTAAAATTTAGGTATAAACTACTGATATTTGGAAAAAATGTACGTGACATTAATGAAAGATCTAATTTTGGAATACAGATTTCATTATGAAATAATCTATATCTTCTAAAGTAAATGTAGGAGGGGGGGTCAAATAAATTTTTAAGTTTTGCAATTTGTGAAAATAGAGAAGTTGCCATGAAAATTGTACCGGTGTCATTTGTATTTGCCTTATTGTCCAGTCAGCGAGAACATCTCACCTGGAAAAAGGTCGTAAAAACTTTTGCTTTGGGTATGTTGTATGTTCTCAGGCATTAGTTAAAACCTCAAGTTTTTGACCTTTAAACCTTGTTAACACCAGGAGGCCTGCAAAAACAGTTGTTTTTTTCTTACTTTCTTCAGTTTTCTTTATAACTTTTTAATCTTACGTCCTGTAGAAAAATGATTCATATTCATTTTAGAGTGAATTATTGTAAATTTCCTGTAATTTTTGTATAAAATATTTCTTTTGAAACCAATTGCCAAGTGAGCTACAACTTTGAAAGATAATGCTATTTTTTCATTTCACAAAAGTTTGTGCAAAAATACAAAAGTTTGTTATAAACATCTTTTAATAAATATAATTATTATTACATATATTGCTATTATTTATCTCCCCGTCAGTGTAAACATTGCTTTACAAATGTCTAAATGTCAAAATCTTAACACAAAAAAAAATAATGTATGTGTATGTATGCGTGTTCATATTCCAGCTTAACTCTTTGAAACATGAACAATTTCATTTCAACAAAACCGGTGTACATTATTATCGGGAAATTACAATTAAGGAAATTCACCTCTGGAGGCAGGGATGGGAAGGGAGTGACATTTACATACAATATTACACAACTCGCAATGCATGTACTGCGTATAATACACACTGACATAATGGATGAGATGGGTAGGACTGTTTAATAGAGGATTGTTATAAATATATACCTGGCCAACCCCAGATATTTACGACAAAATATTTACTTTCTCTGCCTACACTGCGTGATTGTATCACTTGCACAAAAAAATTGAAGAAAATGGATAAGGACTAGGTTGTATTTGAATGATTTTTATGAATAGAACCTCTTCTAGAAATAAATGCCTTCACAAGAAGCTGGTACTTTTAGGAAGAACAGATGATCCAACATCACGTATGATTACAGTCTCAGTCTCTGTAGCAGTGTTGTGTAGTATTTACTACCATGATGTATCTAAGAAGCAGCATAACCAGCTCAGAGTAAATCTTTATGGGTAATTGTTGAATAGCCATTGTTTAAATATGGATAATGAAATCAGGAAACACAATTGGGCATTTTTTTATATTCTTATGGTATTTAACCCATATCTGCCTAGCATGCCCATGTGGGCACGTTGTACAAATCTTAAGATTGTTCTCATTTTCACCTTAAAATGTTGCAGTAATGCAATTAAAACTTCATATTGTTTCCATTACATTTTAACAGGTGTCAGCACTTGCATTTCAAAATTCTGAGAAGGAAGTTTTGTTTTATAATAATACTAATTTGTTTTTAAGGCTGTTACCAGATAGCCATTTGCATAAACATGTAATTTTTTTAAAATTAGATAGTTAAATTAGAAACTTTTATTATTGATATAATGCAATTAGTTGACATAATGTATTTTCTAAATAATAATTTAAACATGCTGCAGTGACTTTATAATTTTTGTTGATATTTCATGTCATTTTACTGTGCCCATATGGGCACGCTTAGCAGATTTGTTAGCAGGAAGTGTCTGTACGTAACACTGGATATTCTCCCCTTGAGACCAATTCTCTCGAAGAAATGGTCTTATTGATTATGGTGTATCAAATATGTAAGATTTATTTATTGTCAATTAAATTGTTTGAATATGATCGAGAGAATCTGAAAGACTTACTGTGGAAAACAGTATTGCAAGCGTCTACTGATTTATTGAATAGTAGCGCATATTATGTCTTAGGAGGCAGTGGTATTCCTCCTCTGCTAGAACGTGAAGCCTGGCGCTGAATTATATATTGCATCAAAAACCACCTGCAGAGTTTGTGGCCACTGAAAATCGTATACGTATCTTGCGAATGATTATTCATCTCATGATCTTTCAGATAATTATCTATCACAATGCATTCTAAAGAAAACTTCGATGTATCCGCAGCAGAACTGGCATCCAAAAAGAGAACTTAATGATGCCCTGCTTACTCCAAATAAACTTTCTAATTTCGAGGAATGTTGGATGTTTAAAATGGTCAGCAATAAAGAATACCAAGTTGGTATAAATAAATAGAAAGATTTGCCGAATGCTGCTTGGCAAATTGTGCAAATTCTTGTTCTAGTGTTTCTTGATTAGGTGCCCAAGAGAAGAAGAGAAATGCAACACCATTACATTTCCATAAGAAGAAAGAAATGGTGTTGATGAATTTTCTTGTGTGGAAAACATCAGGGAATTTGTGGAAGAATTGTTTAAAATCAGGGAAAATTTTGAGATGGTTGTAAAACTAAGATTTTTTTTTTAATAGGACAGCATTATACTAAGCTCAATTTCTACTAAGCTTAATTTTTTTAAATTCGTACTTTATCATAGCAGAATCAGAGCTGACAAATTAGTTTCAGCTAATATTTTCTCTAATAGTGTGAAAATCTTAACAGTGAATTAATTTTAAAAATGCTCTGGAAAAACGGGAAAAATCAGGAAAATTTGTTTCAGAAAAGTAGTGGATACTTCACACTGCAATGCAAATAATCCACATTACAATTATCCCATTGGAAATCATTCTCTTGACATAACATTGCAACAAAATGATCTTGGAGTTTATATCACATGATTTGATAAGAGAGAATCAAGTTGACTCAGTTATTAAACGGGTCAATACATTGACATACTGGAATAGAAAAGCCTTTTCCACCTTGCGACCATCTCTGTGAAAGAAAAACTACACTACATATATCAGGCCTTTGTTGGAACACGCAAATGTGATATCCCCCCTATCAAAAAGACATTTAGAGAAAATGCAGAGACGCCTCACAAATATCCTGAGAGAAAAAGAAATATATATATAAGAATTTCGGCAATAAGTACATTTGTGAGAAAATGTGCACATTGGTTGTAGGGTAAAAAATAGTATTACATGTAATAATAATTATTATATTTGTCACAAGTTGAATACATGAATAGCATTTTTTTCTTTCCCTTTTCTTTTAGCTGTAACGTGGTCGTTGACATTGAAAGAAATTTTTAATTATCCTCTTCAAAAATAATTTGAATCATTTTTCTTCAGGAATTTTAAAAAGTTTAAAGAGTCATAGAGAAAAAGACTAATTAAGTCAGAAAAATACACCAGTTTTGAGAACCTCCCAGAGTTAGCACAATTTCAAAGGTCAAAAACTTTGGGTTTTAACTAGTGTCAGGATACATTAAGGTATTCAAGGAAAATGCTTTTGTGACCTATTTTTAAGTTCCTGCCAATTGGACTGTTTTAAAAAATGTTAAGAAAAAATTGGAGCCATTTTTTAAAAAAAATTCAAAAATGTCATTAAGAGCTTCAGATGAAGTATCTCCATGTAAAGTTTACTTCTTTCAGGCAAGAAAAATCCACTTCTTCATTATCAGAGACAAAATAAATTCTTCTGTCAATCAATCGACTTTTTTTCTGCTATCATTACAATACTTTCTCTGCCCTACATAGTAGTATACGAGAAAGTAAAAATCTTAATTTGTACCATCTTGAGCATGATAATAAGAAGATGAGTACTAAAGAGATTATGTTACAAGACAGGGTTTCACATAGTGGGCATTGGAACATCGTGGTCTCAACTAATGGATATCCTTCCATTTAAGCATGAAAGTACTATCTTGGAAAAATATGAACAGATTTTATGAAGGTTTTTCAGATATTTTTTTAAGAAACACCTGTAACAAAAGAATCTAATAAAAATTGATATAATTACACTGTGCAAAACAGACTCCTGTCTAATTTATTGCATAATTAAGTTTTTTCAGAAATTAATTGTAGTAAGTCAAAATTAGACTCCAAAATGGTGATCAAATGAAATAAATTCCTGAGTTTTGAAGTTTGGTAACATTGTTCCTTGATATCATCAGTACATCATATCTCCGTAACTATCAATCCAATGGAAAATTACAACTAAATTAAAATAGACTACACTTTCTACAAAAAAGGTCTTATAAAGTGTTGTCGGAGAATGAACACTTTTAAAGTTACAGGCTTGGAAAGTGCTGAATTTTACTTAGAGGTTTATTTTAGTTATCCCTTTATAATAATGATGTTCTGGTAAGTTCAGTAATTGGAAGTAGTTTCATTTTTGTTCAAAGTTTATTAACACTTTGCCAACTTTGCGCAAAAAAACTCAAATATTCAATTTCTTATCAACTCATTTTATTCAGCAGGTTTGTGAGTTTCTGAGATTATTAGGGCCAAGATTATCTTGGTTATAAAAAAAACTTGGATAATCCGTAATTCATTCAGTAAAATATCTTGAACTTTTGCCAAAGCATTATGTACACTGTTTAGAAAATACATAAAACAATATAAATGGAATAAAGACCTTTTCCCCAATCACAGAGGGACAAATTAAACATTGCAAGGGTATCCAATGACTATGCAATTGGGGCAAGTGCCAACATTCCTAGAATCACTGATGGCATCAATTTTTTACCAATAAATTATTTTGTTGCCTTTTCTTATGGCTGCTTTAGGTAATCAGAACGTGGATAATGAAATGTCTTAGAGTTTGAGTTATCATTGATTTTTATAAATATGTTTGTTAGGAATTGTCAGATTGCAAACTCTGATTCCATGATTCTGTCATGTTTCATGTTCTTTGTGAGAATGTAATAGCTCCCTTTCTTAAATTTAATTATTATTATTATTGCTTTTTTTGGCTGGGGGGAAAAATACATTAGGTACAGTCAGGGATAAAAAATGGGTGATCCCTTGTGTGTGGGACACTCTCCCACTAAAAAAACCTCTCTTCTTATGCCCATGCCTCTCTCAATAGACATTACTTCATGGAAAGACAGGTGGTTATCTGGGCTGTAACAACAGTTAATTATGGAGCATTTCTTTCCTTTTCGTGAGGAAGGTAGTGAATGCTTGCATTATGCACCACTGTCTACTTGATTTGAGCATAAGTTCCACCATGTTTGATGGGGAGATATCCACATCCGAGTCTTCGTTCAGTTTTCTTCTCTCAGTGTCCCATGCTAAGCATGTAAATATAGTACACATGGCATCATCGCCTTCGTATCCACAAAAATTCACATTTAGGGTCAGCTGCTCTTTTAAATCTAAAGAGATAAGATTTAAAGCAGCCGTGCCAACAGGTATACAGGAGGTACTTAACTGCGCTGTCAGAGATCCTGAGGTAGACTGACACTATTCTCCTTTGTACTTGCATGTACTTTGATCTCACTCAAGCCTGACGGAGTTTACCAGCCCACACTGGGGCTGCACACAACAGTTGGGAATGAACTGCACAAGAGATCATTCTACATTTTGCCTCTTTTGAACCCCCACATTTGGCATTAATCTGGAGAGGTAGGAGCATGTCTTTGCTGCTGTGTCTGCAGTCTTGTTAATGTGCACACCAAAGCTGTGTCTATGGTCTATCTCACCACCCAAATAGGTTATTTGGTGTTTTCTATTGATGTTCATGTTTCCCAGTTGAGTATTTGGGGAATGAAATGCTCTTCGGTCAGTAATTAACACTGCTTCAGTTTTCTCCACAGCAATATGCTGGAATCTCCTGACAAGACACCTTTTTACCTTAAAAAGAATTTTGTTCACTTTCATCTCCAGCTAGCCAAAAACCTTGCTATGGCAGATAGTGAGGGTATCATCTCCATAGCCTATAAGCTGGGTGTCTGACGGCATGTCAATTTGTAAATAGACTGTCACGTAAATGACATTCCATAATATTGGGCCCAGCCTAGAGCCTTAGGGCTGGGGACCCCTAGGGCACCCCACAAATCACATCGTCTTTGATTGAGTTCGAATACACTATTCTTCTTTCGTGAAGGTAGCCAAAGTATAGATGTTCTTGTGTTAGTTCAAAGCACTTGTGCTCATAAATGCAGTAATATGAAAAAATCGACTCCAATGTAAATATTCACAACATGAAAGAGAAATAAAAAAAAATTTGTGTAATTTTTGAAAAAACAAAAGAATAGAGCAAAATAGTGTTGATATAATCTAATAGAGATCATTTACCACAATCTCTACCAAAAGTCTAAATAAAAAATTTTGAGCTTTGTTTGAGAAAATTTGGAAATTTTCCTGGGGGCTTCATGTCAAGTACCCCCAAACTTTAAAGAATGTTTTCCAAAATTGCAGAGCCTTGAAGCAAGCCTGATTGACCACGGAATATTCATTTTGGAGAAAATCCTATGTATGATTTAGGCGCTAGTGATGTACTTGGACGGACGTTCTGGAAAACAACATTTTTTTGGTATCGGGGAACCCCAAAATGTGAATTTCCGCTGAAATTTGAAAGTTGGTTTTTTGAAACAGTACATTAATTTCTCTTTACTAGGTGTATTACTCTATAGGTACATAAGTAGACGAGGAAATAAAAATGGATAAATTTGAAGGAACTTGCCAATTTGGGGTTTGATTTAACAGAATATTAAGTAAATATTCTGAGATTTTAACCTTCAAAATGACTTTAATTATCTGTTTTATTAATTCAGAATACCATCACTTACATAGGATTAACAATGTTTAGATAGGTAAATTATTATATTGTATTTCTATATTTGTATTTAGCCATTATATTCCCATAAAGGGTAATTGGCCTTGGAGCCGTTAGATCTGGGGGTTCCTGGTTTGTAAACTAAGCAGGAACCTGAGATGTCTCGAAATTGCTTAACCTTCATGACTTCACATATATAGTTTTTTTTTATAGTTAGCAAATTTAAATAGTGATGCCGGTATCAGTCATGGCCTTTCAGTAGAACCATCCCAGCGTTTGCCTGGATGACTGAGGGAAACCACAAAAACTCCAGCATAAGGATTGAATCTGGGCCTCCCAATGTGAAATCAGAGCCTTATGCCCTGAGCCACTTTGCTCAGTGTATATATGTGTATATATATATATATATATATATATATATATATATATATATATATATATATATATATATATATATATATATAATAGTGTGTGTGTATATATATATATATATATATATATATATATATATATATATATATATATATATATATATATATATACACACTAACAATGCAACTTCATTCTGGGAGGTAACATTTTTCTTTTTACAATTGGTACTGTAGAAAACTGTCAATTTATAACAACAATTTTTCATGATTGCAGGCTGAATTTACTTTTTTTTTTAAATAGCAGCTTTTCGCGAAGTTCTAACCCGGGTTAATATCAGAGCAGGTTTCAATGCCAAGGTTGACCTAGTTTTAGTTCCAATAACAGAAAAAAGAAAGAAAAAAGTCAGTTGCTGGATTTGAAACTGCTACCCTGATGTATGAGAATTTGATTTAATAAAACATGGTAATTTTGTAACACTTATGTTATTGTCTAGGCTTCAGTAATTTAAATATTCAGTAATTAATTTCTATTTAAAAATGCAATTGAAACTTATTTTTTCCCACTCACCATTTTTAGAACAAAAAGCTTGGTTTTTTGATTATTTTGAACTCTATTGAATGCAGAGAAGTTTGAAATCTACATTAATTTTGTGTAGGTTATAATTTTATTTAGAATTGATAATTTTGGAGATATATGCAAAAAGCATTGACAAACTACCCTTACAGAACGACTTTACCCCCGGCTCTTACCCCATCCTTCAGGATTACAGGACTGAAGGCAGCCACAAACAATCATGCTTAATTTCAAAATTCTGGGATTTATTTCTCTTGAGTTGTGTAATTTGACTGGACTATTGTATTCACTTGTCTCTCATCCAGAAATGTTTTGAAAAATTAAATTCATTGAGATTTTTCAACAATATCTGAAATAATTCTATCTGTTCAATCGTATACTGAAACATTAAAAATTAACAAATTAAATTTTAAAAATTTGTCACTAAGTTTTGATTCTATTCTAACTAATGATAAATACCAAAGTAATGTAAAAAAAAATTGTATAAAAATAGATGTTTTGGACAATGTTTAACCATTAAAATAATGTAATCTCTTACTACTTTCAGTAACAATTGAGGTTGATTCCAGAAGAAGGGCACCTAAGCCTATGCATGCATATAAGCTAATGTGCACTTCTTACAGAATAGGCCTCAATTATCATTAACGTAATTTTAATGTTAATGTACAGAAACTAATTGTGACTTTAATTATCCTAAATTTTAATATGTACACATATAAATTATACAAATTATTATTACTACTATATAATTTATTTATACTTGTAAATTGCGTGTGTGTGTTGTCACAAGTATTATGTAATCATTTAGGGGGTTTCAAGTGCATGTTACAGTTGTGTTACTGTGGGGAGAGGGGATATTCAAAATGCTCCAAATTTGTGTTACATAATTTGTGGACTTTCGCCCGCAGCAAAAAAGAAAAATCAAAAACCTTGATGTAATTGCAATCATACTTGGATGATATTTACTTAGTATTATGTCTGTAAGTTACTTGGCGTTCAAAAGTACTGTTTAAAAATATATTTATTTTTGGTATTTGCCATTATTGTTTTATACATGTCACTGATTTTACCTTTCTAATACAGAAACTATAACAAGTGGTACACAGCCAAGTAGTAGTATTGAAGTAACTGTTGGAGAAGATAATAATCAGGTCAGAAAAACATTTCTATATGATATGTACTTTGAGCACCAAGTATTATTGTGCATATTAACAATGAGGTTCATATGTATTGTAGGTTCAAGTTATGGGAGAACCATTACATTTTCTACAGGACTCAGATGCAATTGCATCAGAGCCTGCTGCTGTAACTGTTGAACCAAGTCACATAGGTAAGTTGAAATGCAGATTATACCCTTAAAAAATTAAACTAGATACAAGAAAACATGCAACAATCAAAAGATAAAGGAAGGCCATATGAATGAGAAAATCTGTGATATTTGTCTAGAATACTTCACCACGGCAACAATATTAAAATATTTGTTAATAATAATATTAATAATTGGTAATAATGATGCTTTTATCAAAAATACAACGACCAGGCCAGTAGTATGAAGTTATGCAGTGTTGTGAAGGTTTTATTGATTCATTATCAACCATTCATGTACTGTATAACCTGTGTATTTGGCAAATTTGCAAAAGATTTTCTTGAACCTATTTGTTAAATCTGAAAATAATAAAATACAAGATTTAAATTGAAGTGTAGAAAACAACATGCCATTTTCAGGTTTGTGTAAAAAGCCTTACAAGACATTAGTCTAAATCAAGTTTTAATTTCTCATTTGTGGAAGCCCTGATTTTCTTATGCACAGAGATGACGTGATGAATCCTGCCCTGCAATGTTAAATGTTTAACTGAGAAATTATATTAACAAGTGCATGTATACAAGCTCTAGTGTTCTGGAAGAATCTTCAGAGAACTGGAACTGTGGAAGTGAAGGAAGCTTAAAGGGCATGAAATCACTTGAATTGGGGTGAATTGTTTGTTGCTTAAACTGATTGTCTGCTGCTCCTATCTGGATAATAGTTCAAGGAAACTGGCTAGAAATAAAGAAGCTATTAATTTAAAACAACAAATAACTTGCATTTTTTTTGTCCGGTACAAATGTTCATTGTTAATGGACTTTGTAGTGTAATATATTTCCATCTTTTATACATTCCATAGCTTTGTTCCCAGTTTGAAATATTGATCAGCTATATATTTTTACTTAGTAAATAAATGGCATATGTTCTATCATTACATTCCTCTTTCAAAAAAAAAAATCTAATTATTAAACATGTTTTTTAAGCAATACAAAGATATACTAATTAACTATTAACACTTGGAAAGCATGTCACTGTGATTACCAAAAGTTTCTGAGATCAGGCACAACCACTTGCATGCCTTTAAGTGTGGAGAGATCTGTCAGAAGAATGATGACTCACTGGGAACATTACGAGTCAACGCCAGCTCAACCATATAATTTTAGCAGGAAGAGGGAGTCACTTGTATAGTGTCATTTTCTGGTCAGAATTTCTAATTTAATTACATTCTAGATTAAACTTCAAAGATACAATTTTTTTTATCACAAATGTTCTGGATTTAAGTTTTAATTTCAAAATAGTACTTGTTACACTTTTTATCATTAATTTCATTATGTCACAAAAATGACGTGATAAAAAAGTTTTAAAAAAAGAATTTGGTGAAAATATAAATTATTTTCTTCCAAATGTTAAATAAAATTTTACACAAGTTGTTACTAAGTTTTTCCTTTACCTTTTGTTGGTGTGAAATATTTTCAAACATTCTTCTGAATGTTGTACTGGCTTCCTGGCCAAGAATTCTTGCATTCAAATGAATATGTTTTTCAGACCTGCCATATAGAATTTATGGTTTATTAATTTTGCCGTCCCTCCATATTTCATGAAATTTTCTGAAGACTTACTGACTGTACTAAGTGATCACCTTTTTTTTTTTTTTTTACCAAGTTTTTACAAAAAATTCACAATTTTTCTTTACATGTGAAAATGTATTGCAGATGTAAATGTGCATTATCAGTGTTACTGCCTGTTCAGTGTGTTTGAAACTAAATAAATATAAACTTTTTAATTAAATTATATCCATTTTTAGAGCAAATTTTGGGGTTATTAAATTTTAATTTTCCTATTTCCTTTCTTTCATCTTAAGGCAAGAGAAAGTTTCCACCTTAATATTTTTAAAATGGAAAGAAGTATTAGGGTCAGTGGATGTGATGGGAGACTACAGTTGAATGCTGCACCAAGACACTACAGATCACACGTGAAAGGAAGAGCAATACTTGCAACTTCACAAAGAGAAAAAGACTGGTTTTAAGATTGTATATGAGGTTATGTACAATGGTTTATGTAGTAAAAATTATAAGCAATATAATCTCCAAAACATGTTTTATTTTATTGGATATCCTTAACTTCATAAGGTAAATGCTGAATAGCTGACATAAGGCGCTGGGAAAAATGTTATGGGGTGAAATAAATCTTGAGTTCAGTTATGAAATCAGCACTTCCAAGTAAATATACATTTTGTACTCATTTAAAAACAAAGTTTTATAAAGCTTTTGAGAGCTGTTTTACAAGAGAGTGTGCATGCGACTTCCGTGTAACCAATAAACGGTACAGATTGTGAGGAGTAGAAAAAGGCAAGTTTGCTCAGTTATTAGATTTAACATATCTCAAAGCCACCATTCAACAAAAATACAAAATTTAAGAATACTTACAAGCTTATGTTGCAACCTAATTCCGAAGTTTGTCCACTAGTATTAAAAGTAGCTGATTAATTCACTTTGTGTGTGTTTGGATAAAGCTGACTGATCAGATTTCATCAAACTAATATTAGCACTAGCCACAGAATGCCAAAGTAGTCAAAAGTGGTTGCCTAAGTGGGGTGGGGTGGGGGCTTGCAAAAAGTATTTTGGCAATATAATGCCTGGAAATTATGCATTGCACTTTTCTTTAAGGTTGGAATGGCTAGTGAACCAGTGACAGAAGAATACAGTGAGGTTGGTAAGGTTAGATGGTATTGTGTAAATAGAAATTTGCAACTGACACAGTGGAGTGAAAGCAAATTCGTCGTAGAAATCTCAAATAGCAGTTGCTATCTGCATTCTAAATCAAAGGATTAAGTTTTCAAGTTGGTACATAAGGGACTAGGACAGCTACCTTGCCACAAAAATAACAAACAAATCCATGCCTTATGAAGGATGTGAACCCAGTCTTCATGTACTTGGGTGGGCCTAAACCTTACCAGGCTGGCTCATTTGAGAGTTAAAAGAAGAAAAGTTAAACATTTGGTCTTCGGGCTCAAAATTAAATGAGATATACCACTTGTTCAAAATAATGTGGAAATGTGAAATAGTTGGATCCATGGTTCATTCAGTGTCTGCTTGTGTATTGCAAGGGCTAAGTTGTGCATCAGATGACAATGTTTTGAACCCCTTTTGTGATGTCACCATTAACAATTTGGTCAGGCCAGGAACACAATAATTCAATACTGCCAAATGTTTCAGAAAAAGTCAAATTAGATCAACTGCTGTTTTTACTTTCTCATATACGTATGTATATATGGAGTAATGTACAAGTATAGGGAAAGTTATGTAATGCTGCGGAAAATTGATTTTGAGAGTTCGACATAAATAGACGTTTTGGGGATCCCCTGATACCGAAAAAAGGTTTGTTTTTTTCTTTTCCAAAATGTCTGGCTGTGAACACCACTAGCACCTAAACATACGTAAGGTTTTTTTCCAAAATAAATATTCCCTTGTCAATCTGCATTTTTTTTTTTTTTTTTGGGGGGGGGGCATCTTCTTAAAGCTACAAAATTTGCTATCCAATGAAATTTGTTCTCCATAATTGTTCTTTCATTAAGGTCATGCACATTTTTTTGACAATTTAGTTATCGCGCAATATTGCGTGAAATGTGTAATTTAAAAAAATAACAAAAACAAAAATTTTCTCAAAAACTGCTCCAAAAGTTTAAAGGAAAATTTTTTATAGTGATAGTGTCTATTGTACAATATATGTCATGACAAACGCCATATTGCTCTATTTCTTTGTTTTTTCAAAAATTACAAAAATGTAATATTTTTGTTGTCTCTCACATTGTTAATATTTGCATTAGTGGCGATTTGTTCAAGTTATTGCATTTGTGAGTACATGTACTTTAAATAATGCCATATAAAGTTTTTCCAAAACTCAAAAGTTTTCAGTGAAAACAACCTCAAAATTCTGCATTTTGAGATATGCGTAATCACAATTTTCTTCCATAAAGTGCTAATTGAACTCCTTGGGATGACTTGACATAAGATGTTAAGGCTCTAAAAACTTACGTTTTAGGGATCAAAAATGGCACTAATTTTTTTAAAAATAGGCACCAAAAAAAGGCTTTAAAACTTAAAATTGGAGGAAAAAGACAAGAATATATTTCATTGCACGTGCATCTAAAATTAGCCATTATTAATGAATTGAATTAGCCACTATTAATGAATCATTAGTGATAGCCTTTGACATCTTTCCAGGTTTGAGCTCGGTTAACACTCTTAAGAGGCACTGATGAAGCACTTCGTGTGGTGTACAACTCACACCAATGAGGGCAAAATGAAGACCGCAAGCCCGGCAGAGACAGGCATACTCTGCGTACTTCCTTCGTAAATTATCCGGCACAGAAAAATATCAATGTCTGAAATGAGGATCATCGCCTTGCCCTCTGAGACGAGTGCTTTGAGTAGGTCGCAAATTGGTGCTCAGCACTCACCACTCCACCAAGTGCCCAGAGACCACAGTTTTTTATTTTATTTGGGCAAAGAAATGCGAAAAAAGAAATCTGAAGCCAGAATGCAAGCTTTTCGGTTCCAAAAAATTCTGTGACCTGCAAACCCGAATGACAGCTTCCGTCAAGACAAACTATGGAGATACATTACTAGTAGAAAATTTATGTGATTAGAAGAACTTACAAATATTTAAACTTCTGTTTTACCAAGAATAAAAAGAAATATATAAATAAATTTCAAGAAAAGAGCATTTAAAAAGAAAAGTATGTCTAAAAAGGCATATGTCACAAAAGACAAGAAAAAAAAAAAAAAAAGGCAAAATAAAAATTCTTCAGCCTGTTTAGTTTTTCATAATTTATATACATATAGTAATTGCATTTAAATATTTTCATTAGAATAGGCATTTTCCTAAACATCCAATGACTAGAGATGATATAAGATTTTTTTTTGCTGTATAATTTTGTTTTTTCAAAAATTATACAAATGTAATTTTTTTTCAGGCATCTTACTGTTAGTACGCACATTTTGAATGATTTGTAAACACTATTGCATTTGTGAGTGGAGGCGCTTCAGATCACTTCCAATCAAGTTTTTGAAAACCTTCAAAATTTTCTTTGAAAAAGAGCTTAAAATTTCGCATTTATAGTAACGCTTAACGGCGATTTCCTTAAAAATGGCTCGAAATTTTTCCATGAAAATTGCCATTTAGCCCAAGGTTTTATTCTTCTTTAATTTTCTTAAAGTAATGTTTTGGTTCCACTATTTGTAAACCGAAAAATTGAGAAATTTCAAAAACGTGTACTTAGACGGTGATAGATGGCCGCTTGCAAAGGTATGTGGCAAGACAGAAAAGCTAGACCAGACTAAAGAAATTAGACAATTAGTTCAAGATAGTCTGTGCCATTCTGAAGCACCACTAGTTTACTATGTGTGTGTTTTCTTGCCATAAGCAAATGTAAATGTTGTTTCAGACTAACATATTTACACTTCAGATGATTTTCAGATATTTGTGTACTTTATTGCAGCTATACCTCTAAATACACGACAAAATCTGTTTACAATTGTTAAGAGAGCTTATTTAATTATTTCCTCTTTGGATACTGTGCGTGTAAACAATTTATATTCATGGTTCTGTATCATCTGAATTTACTATCCTATTATCTAACAGTTGCTCTGCTTGACAAAGCAAGAGTGTGGTGCCTCCGTAAACAAGACGTACCTTTCTGATCGGAGTAAATAGAAATATTGTCAAGGGTGAAAAATGAATAAAATGTAGTCCTCAAAATAATTATGCCCAAATTACCTTCTTGTTCTTGCTGAACAGATTAAATATCAAAATTAAATCTAATATACCCTATTTACCCAAATATAAAACCAGTTTTTCCCCTCTGAATCTGTTTTAAAAAAATAGTATACTATTCACAGGCAGCCTTATTTGTTAGGATTTTCGAGTTTACATCTTTAGAAGAAACTAAAATGCTGATGAAACAATAAGTTGCAAAGGCAATAAATATCGCATTTATCTATAATATGTAATAATATACCATGTTTTCCTGAAAATAAGATCAGTTCTTTTCCCCTAAATATCTTTCGAAAAATAGTTGTTTGATATTCACAGCCTAAGCCTTGTTTGTTAGGATTTTCAATTTTACATTATTTTGACAAAGAAACTAAAATGCTGATGAAACAAGTTACAAAGGCAAATCTTGCATGTAACTATAATACCTAATAATATTCAGAGATGTTTTATTGGCATCCATCATGAATTTGCCAGGCAATTCAGCTGAACAGGCCAGTAAAGGGCATTGTAAGTGAAACTAACAAAAGCAAATAAAATTCATTGCTAAGATTTTGTTCACGTCCACATGAACTCAGTTTGACACTTGGCAAGTGCGAGTCTGCATTTGGCAAGGAGATGAAGAGAGAAAACAATCGCATTGGTAGAATGTTTTCTATGTACATCCACAGAATAACAAAATATTTTCTTAGAAAAAATGTCCCAAGCTTCGTGGGTTATATACAGAGGAACAGATGTACAAGTTCACAGTTCACAACTGAAACTTTGATTAAATAGGGAGTGTTCTTAAGCAGAAGATTAAAATTTTGAAGCCCATATACCATGAGAGGACCAAAAAGAAAAATAATATGACAATGGTAGTAGTAACAAAAAACAATTACAAATTATCTTATATTCAGGTAAATATGGTAACTGGTTGGAAGTTGTTAGAAATGGAACAATATTGATATGAGTTTTTTGGTAATGACTCGCTTGTTGCAGACACTTCAGGAATGCACATCGAAGACTACAGTTCTCAGAAGCTACAAGGGCGTGGCGCAGCAGAGTGAGAATGCTTAGAACACTTACATCATTAACAAGTCATCTCTTCTGCAAAGACAGTTTATTGTATACTACAACATTAATATTACATTGTTATATAAGATTTAGATATATACAGAAGTATATAAGTCAAATTTTTATCAGTACTCATGTTTGTAGTGCAACTCTTGTAAAAACTTGCGCAGTTTTTATTATAATTTTATTTTAACATTAAGACTGTGCTGCATTGTGGATTAGTGCTGCTGCAAGTTGTTTCACCTACTGTACATGTATTTGTGCCAAAATCTTCTCACAAGTGCAGCACAGTCTGCATACCAATGTACAGATTTAAAATTAAAAACTATTTTTGCCTATACTCAATGTTGAAACTTGACCAGTTTATACATTTCCTAGTAAAACAAAGATTCCTCCATCAATTATTTAGTTTTAAAAGAAATTGGTCAACATGTACGACTATAGATATAAAGAGAGCAAACTTCATATTGAGCTCGGCTGCAGATTACTGAATACAGTGGCTCATTAGAATTGTCGACCTACAAAACATGACTATTAAAACAACTACTCCTTTGAATTATTTGAATATGCACATGCACACATACATACAAATTGGTATTTCACATTATTCACAGAAAAGTACAAAATTTACATTCATTCATTTACAATTCACAAACATTTAGTCTACAAACGCTTCTCTTGTGAAGAAAAGATGAGGCCTACACCACAAAATTCTGGCAGCCATGTTAGGAATTCTTTGCCTGCTACTACTTTCAGCAGAGAAGCAACATCCTAAAATATTACCGACTTGCAGCTGCTTATGTTTCATTTGACTAGGGAACTACCATTCCCACAAGTTTCATTCAGTCTACTTGTCTCGAATCATATTTACTACACTTCACACAAAGCAGAGCTGGCTATTCATGCAAGATAAGTAATATAAGGAACTTCTATCTTGCATAAAGCCTACCATATCAATATTATATAAAAATACAACCCAACCACACAATTTAAAACATTTGCAATGTAACACCCGAAGCACTTTTTCAACATAACTTCTTGTCTGTTCAGTCTGAGTTGAGGATATATTGCAGTCTTTAGCCTACACTTATTTCAATACCTGTCCAATGGACGGTGCCGAGCACAAATCACACTGCTTCTTTCTCACACACGTACATACACCCAATATAAAATACGCACATTGTATGACTAACTTTTGTAAGGGTGAGTACTTTCCGGAAAGGCATTGCTATGGAAGAAATGCTAGAGTAACTACAAATCAGTCATTAATAAAAGAGCAAGGTCTATTAAGGAACAAATCATCTTTGAATGTACAGGAAAGTCAAGTGTTAAACACTACCCTCTCAACGTGTCATGTGATCTTGGATGTGTGGAAGGGGAGTATCTACATTTTTTATTTTGATTTATCACAGCCTTCCTCTTGCCACCTGGAGAGAAAACATTACACTAAATTCATATCAGACATTATGAAAAAAGTGAACCCTTCTGAGAACTGGGATCACCTAACAGTACTGATCAATCTGTTGCCAGGTTGTTGTGCCAACTAACCTGGAGATTGAATGTTTGCAGTTCTTTTGAATTTCAATCTTGGAGATCTTCGCTTAAATACTCTATGGCCTGATCGTGTAACTCTGTGAAGACATTCTAAATCAGAGTCGTCACCCTCATAGAAGTCGAATGGTACATTTGCCATAGCTGCAAGTTCTTCTCTTCTTTTCAAAACTTCCTCCATTGCATAGGTAAGTGCCCCAAAGGGAGAGGACTCTAACATTGGACTACAACTTCGACTACTGCATGAAAAAAATAAAAGTTTAAATATCAACATCTGCAGAAATTATGACTAAATAGTTCACACCAATATTTTTCATAACTTGCTTATAAATTGTTTCTATCTAAAGAAGAGAGCAAAGGAATTCTGAAGCTGAAATAGTAAAGTTAAGATATTTACCTGTCACTACGAGTTTTCCTAAGAGCAGCAGCTCCTGAAGAATTTCGCTCCTTCTTGCGAGCCAACACACTTAACATAGCCGGTGTGGGTCGAGAGGGTGTGGTGGGAGTGTGTTTTCTAACTGGCTCCTCATTAGAAAGCGGAGGCTCTGCTCTTACTACAGGACGAGACAGCTTTTTCAACTGTCGTTCAGGATGCGAAGACAAAACTTTTTCCCAATTGAATTGCTGTGACCGTAGAACTATTGGCATGTGAGAATTCCTAGTCATCCTGCATCAGAAAAGAAAAAAGTTTATTACTGTACAACAAAATGCATATCAGTTCAATGATGAAGTAGTAAATAATAATAATAATAATAATAATAATAATAATAATAATAATAATAATAAAAATAAAAGTGTGACAAACATCAACAGTAACTGTCAAAATACACTCTCAGCTACTCTGAGAGAAACTGTATTCTGGCCTTTGGTTCATCTTCTGTCACCCCCAAACCTCAAAATACAAAGTTCCCACCATAAAAAATTAAACTGAAAGAATCAAAACTATCTTAAAATTATCAAGGAGTTATGGGACCTTACAAACAATATTGGCAGAAACTTCAAAGGGGCTCGTTTTTGTCACACATTAAACCAATGTGGGAGTTTAGCAAGTTTTATTCAATATGATAAATAGAAACTAATCTGAATAACTCATTTGAAGTTTTAATTGTCATCTGAACTTGTCTGGTCATTACAAACAAAGTATTTGACACCCCAATTAAGCAATCATTCCCCATGACAAATGCAAGTTTTCCACATCTCAAATCATTATGAGATTAAAGGTTGATTGCATAATTTTCACAATTTCTTTTTTGATTAAATTTGAAAAGTTGGTTCCCCACAAATTTTTAAAATAAAACAACAATGAATGCTGAAGAATAACTAAAATTTAAATAAGTTGGAAATTTTTATGGATCAAATTTGTTGGTTAATTTGAATTTTTAATGGTTCAATATTTTTAAGCCTTCTCCTTGGAGTTTGCTTGGAGTCGCACTGCAAGAGTATCTTCAACAGCATAAATATCTGATGATACCCTTCAAACCAATTAATCTGGTTGTGGAAAACTTCAGTACCTACAAAATGTCTTAAGAATTGTTCAAAATAAAGTTTCATAAAAAACTTAGGCAAAGTATATAACACGCAGGTTCATTAAAAGGTTTTCTCAAGATATGATCTCACTAAGTGTACCTGTTTAGATTATGTGCTACACATGGTTGGCGCGGCACAATGCGAACAATCTTCTTAGGCTTCAACTCCGCTATGTTTTCAGGTTCTTCAGTGGCTCCTCGCTTCGTAGATTTCTGCAAATAAAACAAGCAGTAAGAACTTTTCGTTTTATTCAATACTAAGAATAGTCCTTGTAATTTTAACAATTATTTTTCCAATTGAAGGCAGAAAATTTTAATTTAACAAGCTCCTTTATGAAGTCATTTTAGCAATTACCTCTACACAGATTTTGTATGCCAATATTTTTATTGACTCATTTTTAGCATTTTGCTATGGAATCTGTTTAGCTGAATGAACATCAAAAATCAAGAGCCGGTTAAATCCAATTCATCCACGAGCAAAACAAACAGCAAGAAAGAGTTTGATTCAAATTTACAACCAAGTAACTTCACGTCTATAAATAAAGGAATGGCACAATAGCAAGTTTTTGCTTTCATTCTGAAGACTGATTTACTTAACAACAGAGACCAAATAGCGATAAAAAACTAAGCAATACACAAGATCAAACTGCACAAAATCCTTCACCATAACACAGCTATAGAGGCAGCATGGCTAAATATTTCTGAGAACTTCCAATGGCACATCTAGATGCTTCGCCGGGCAGGTCTGACACCATATGACGAGGAATCCCTGACCTTTGTCACCTGAGTCACCTTAGCACCCAACACTCAATATGCAAGTGGTTTCAAACTACTTTTGTACAATTAACTATTCAAACAACATAAATCGTAAAATTATCTCTAAACAAGAAAGTTTTCACGTTTTAAAAATTAAGAAATCTTCTTACCTTTTTTAACTTATTAGGTGCAAGAAGGGGAACCGAACCAGATCCAAATACTAGTTTTCCGTCATCTACAAAACCTGCACCATTAACTCCAGAACGAAGTAATCTCCGGCAGTATGCATAATCTGGAGTAGCATCAAATGTCAAAGCAGATACATACTTCAGGTATTGGCTCACAACATCTGGAAAAAAAATTATATCAGCACTTTTATCAGAAATTGCAACACTTCAAATATGAAAGTATATATTCCCTGCAAGAAATTGCAGATAAATTCAATTTATTTTCAAATTTGGGTAAAAGTAAATTCCACTTATAATGTAAAATACCCATCAATCTGCCCACCATATAAGGAGTTAGATCAATTAATTTGGAATTTTCTCTGTTCCACATCTTACCAGGCATGCAGTACAATGAAATGCCTCTTATTATAAGAAGAAGAAAAAATTTGTAAATCATAGGTAAAGTGTAAATTGTGTGAAATAACATTTACTTACGTAATAGAATACAGATAACTTAATCCAAAGTTCATTAATAATATTAACCTTTAAAGAAAAATCATTGAATCCCTTCAGTTCCCACTTCAAAATACACTTTGTACAGTTTTTTTATTTTCTCCCCTCCTTTTCTAAAATACAAAGGCTCTTATTGAACTAATTTTATGATCATATGAACTTTTGGAACCTTTTAAAAACAGTATCCAATTCCTAAATAAATATTGTATCTAGGAAGTAAAATTAGTAGTAATTACGAAGTAAACATGCAAGTGAGAGAAGGGAAAAACATGGAAGTAAAGGCGCCAACTATCTGTGATTGCCTTGACATAATTTAATAGAGAAAAAACAAATTGAAAAAAATCGAGTAAAAAAATAAATAATATAAATCTCCAATAGCTACTGGTCGTTGTAGAAACGTAGATTCTGCATTATTACTAATCAGAATAATAGCGAGAGCAGAAGTGAAATGTGCATTTATATAGTCTTTTATTGCAACACAATTTTTCATTTATTTTGAAAATATAATTGAGAGCAATAAAACATAGCCCAGGACACTACTGAGTAATTATCTTTCTCATATCATAAACTGGTATTTTTAGTGAACCTTCTTTGCATTTGCACAGTCAGAAGTTTCAAGAGGAAAAGGAGAACAAGAAAGAATCATAGTAATAAACAACATTGAAAACAAAAATTCTAACATTATCAATACCCCACTTAGGATTATGTTATCTCCTTATGATGAAAATTCATTGTAAGATCACTTGACAAAACCCTAGCTTTTAATTCAAATTTTAGGAAAAGTAATAGTAAAAATTGTGTACATTTAAACTTAATAACTATTAACTACAAAACGATCCTACAACTACCAAAAATAACTTCCCAGCGAAAATTTGTCTGAATCAATTATAAGATGCAAACGGAATACTTGCCATATCTAGTCCCATCTGGAAAACATTGTCTCATTAAAAGGGAGAGATTTGACATCATGTTGTTTTTGCAAGCATGGACAGCTTCTCCATCAGATAAAGAGTCTTCCCATGGAAGACGGCCACATAACCATTGCAGAAGATTGTATCCAAGGGTTTCCAAATCAGCTCTTCGAGAGTATGCTTTAACACAGAACAAAGTATACATAAGAAAGCTATCAAAAAAGAGGGAAAAACTGAATTAAAAAACAGTTACTATTACCTTGATTTACTCTATAATTATTGAAATTTCAAAATTTAGGCTATAGTGGAATAACGTAAAAAAATATCTCCATACATTAATTCAGTGTGGTGTAAATAAGTTCTGAGAGGAATAGAGTAGGGTCCAAGAAAAACTAAATTTCAGACTTCAAACCCATCTTATTTTATCAAAAGCATTAGAAAGCATTAGAAATCAGAAATCTTTATCAGAAGCGTTAGAAAGTTGTTACATCTGAACAGGTGAGAATGGCTTTGTAAATCCTCATTTTTAGAAACTTTTAGTTCTAGTTTTGCTAGAAATTTAACTCTTGAACCACTTAATTGAGGGGAAAAGAAAAAGAGAGAATATATATATATATATATATATATATATATATATATATATATATATATATATATATATATATATATATATATATAGAGAGAGAGAGAGAGAGAGAGAGAGAGAGAGAGAGAGGGGGGGAGAGGGAGAGAGAGAGAGAGGGAGAGAGAGATAAATTATTAAATTTGGAATTTAGATGATTAACATTAAAATTATTTGCCTAACAGGGACCAAAGTGTCAAAATCAACAAAGTTGGATACGAAGAGAAAACTTCACTGTGGACTCCCTCAAGGAACTGCATTACGGCCAATTTTGTATATAAATGACATTTTTGCTATACTGCTAGAGGGTAAATTAGTTTCTTTTGTGAATGACATGTGCCTCATAGTGAAAGGCAAGACATGGGCTGAAGCTAGATTAAACGCTCAAAACAAAATTACTATAATTCTTGAGTGAATTAACAAAAATTTTCTCAGTCTAAATATTGCTATTACCTACATGATCAGTACTCTAGAACATTGTGATATTAAAATACATGCAAACTGCTGTAATCAAATACATTGTAATTTTTTAGAAATAACTAGAGTGACATCCACAAAGTAGCTGGGAATATATGTTGGCTCCCTATCCCAAGGGGAACTCTCACATTTTGTATATCGTCAAAAGAGTCAAGTATCAATTAATATATTTCATAAATTACGGAAAATTAACAGCAAAGCAACTCCTAACTATGAATTAAATATTACTTTGGACCAATGTAAATTTTGGTATAATAACTTGGAGGAACGTACACTAAAACCCTTATTTCATACCCAAAGAAAAATAACAAAAGACATTCAAAAAACTTAAATCTCATTTGAACAAAGAACATTTTAAAGAGAAAAATCTAGTTACATCAAACAAATTTTTGTACAAAAGCGATAATATTCATTAAAAAATCAATTGAAATAACCAAAATTAGTTCAGACAACTTGAGAACAAAATACAGCAGATTGTTTTACCACTTTTACCAATTAAGATATTCATTAAACAAATATCAAGAAACCATAAACGTATCAGATGAAAAGCGTTTTAATTTGTTGAGCACCAAATTGAAACTTTGATAGACCAAAGCACAGAAAAAAAAAAGAGAATGTGGTTTATAAATTTAAAAGAGAATTATTAATACTCAACACAGAGTGCTTTTATAATTAATTTAAACAAAATAGAAAATGTATTCCCCCCCCCCACTTTTTCTAACCTAGGTGTTCAAAAATAATGCTTGTATTGTTTTAAAACACATTTATTACTCAGACAGGTACAGCTATTTAAAAATCTTTAAAGTATAACCCTTGCGAGTCATCAATTTTCGTAAAAATTAAAACAACAAATTCATTTCTTATTGTAGGTGCCGTATATTTTCCCCCAAAGTCCTCATCAAATACATATTCTCAGTTCACTGAAAAACTAGAACAAATTTTTGAATTAAATCCAAACTCCGAATTTTTGATAGTTGGTGACTTTAATTTACCACAAACTGAGTGGATAAATGATGATACTGGAGTTAAATGTCAATATTTGGCTCCTTCTAATGAGGTTATTTTTTCAAGTTCAATCTTACTAAATTCCATAAATTATTTAAATTTGTTCCAATCTAACACTATTAAAAATGATTATGATGATATCTTGGATCTCATATTTGTAAAAGATTCAAAATGTAACGTTTTTAAATCTTCAAATCCAATGATCTTGTGTGATCGATACCATCCTGCTCTAGATATTGCTTTTGATATGGGAGAAAATTTTCAAACACTTTATAGTAATCAAGTTAAATATGATTTTAATCGAGCGGATTATGATGCTATTAATAATGATTTGTTACATTTGAATTGGTTTTCATTGTTTGAAAATAACACGCTTGATCATTCTTTAGATTATTTTTATGATGTAATTTACAAAATTATAGAAAATAATGTTCCTAAATACACAGTTAAACCTTCAAAGTATCCTGACTGGTACTCAAAAGAGTTGAAAAATATGTTGAGGAAAAAATCAATTGCGCACAAAAAATATAAGAAAACTAAAAATCTTATCGATTATAATACTTTTTCTGAATTTCGCAAATCTAGTAAAATTAAAATTCGTTCTGATTATCTGGTTCATATTGGTAATATTGAAAATTCAATTAATTATAATATCAAAGCTTTCTGGAAATTTGCAAACAAAAAGCGTGGATCCTCTGGTTTACCGAATATTATGTATTGTGATGACGTGTCTACCAGTTCTGGTCAGGAAATTGTGAATCATTTTGCTGATTACTTTCACTCAGTTTATGATACAGACTCAAACGAATACACAGTACCTGACTACTATGTAAATTCTCCAATAAATATTGGACAATTATCGATTTCACAGAGAGAGGTTTACTTAGCCATCAGTAAACTTGACATAAAAAATGGTCCGGGACCATTCCACCGATATTTCTCAAAAATTGTCTACCAAATCTGACACCGATACTTCACTATCTATTTTCAAAATCATTAAATGAAGGCTCGTTTCCATCAATTTGGAAAATAGGCTTCATTACACCTATCCACAAATCATCTGACCGTTCAAATATTAAAAATTATAGACCAATTACAAAACTTAGTACTATTCCAAAATTATTTGAGTCAATAATTACAGAAAAACTTATAATAGAATTGAATTCAATATTAATCAACGAACAACATGGTTTCAGAAAAAATAGATCCACAACAACGAATCTTTTATCATTCCAACATTTTGTGATAGAAAATCTTGATCAAAACTTACAAATTGATGCTATATATACAGATTTTTCTAAGGCCTTTGATAAAGTAAATCACAGCATATTAATTAAAAAATTGTATCATATTGGTATTCATGGAACTTTTTTGATGTGGTTGAATGAATATTTGTTGGGTAGAGTCTTAAATGTGAATTACAAAAACTTCATCTCAAAGAATATCATAGTTTCATCTGGTGTACCCCAAGGGTCGCATCTCGGACCGCTCCTATTCTTAATTTATATAAACGATATCAAGTGGAAACTAGAGTCGTGTAATTTTCTTGTATTTGCTGACGATTTGAAATTATTTGTGCCGATCAAAACATTAGATGACTCTTTGAGACTCCAAGAGAACTTGAACAATCTTTCTCTGTGGTGTACTGAAAATCGCATAATGATCAATATTGATAAATGTAAAGTTGTGAGTTATTCGAAACTGAGGAATCCTCTTTTAACAAAATATTATTTAAATAATCTAGAATTAGATTCAGTACCACAATTTAAAGATCTTGGAGTGATTTTTGATGATAAATTAAAGTTTAACTACCATATAAATTATATATTGAATAAGTCAAACAGAATGCTGGGATTCATCAGAAGAACTGCTTCAGACTTTACCAATCTTCAGACATTTTGTATTCTTTACTTAACATTGATCAGAAGCAATCTACTATATGCCTCACCAATCTGGTCTCCGTATTACAAGAATAATATTAATAAAATAGAATCTATTCAACACAAATTTTTTAATTTTGTAGCATGGAAGCTGAGGATTCCTTCGCCACGATTAACTCACGACTATGAACAAGTTGCTAGAATACTTAATATTAGCACATTAGAGTCACATAGAAAATATGACGAACATATTTTCTTATATAAATTAATTGATAATCAAATTGACTGAATATTTATTATCGAAACTACCAGGGAGAGTACCCTCACGTAATCTGCGCGAAATAAACCACTCGATTTTTATGATACCAACAGCAAGAACAAATATCAGTTACTTTGCACCGCTTTGGCGAATGTGTAAAACAGCAAATGAATTGTTTCTAGATTTTGATTTACCTTGTTACACATTTAAATTAAAAAGCAAAAGTAAGTTACTATGTGACTACAAATAACCCTCACAAGACATGTATTATGTACAAACGATCGACTGCATTTAATCATGTAATTTGTTACCTATACTATTTAATAGACTCACATAATGTCACACATACCTAGTCTTTAAATTTTATGTACTTTTGGGCTTTGCCTGTTTTTGATAGAAATAAATAAATAAATAAATAGATAAATAAATTACATTTTTGCCAGCACGATTTCCATTCCTCATACACTCCCAGGAAGTCTTTGGTGAAAGTCCTATGGAGCCCTCATCATACTTGCTTCGATGTCCTCTAGTCTTGAAATACATTCTCTTCACGACCCTTTTCAGGCGAGGGAACAAAAATAAGACCGCTGGAGTAAGGTCGGGGCTATAGAACGGTTGTGGAAGCATTGCCTCTCCAAGGTGGAGCTGTGGGCCGGCACATTGTCGTGGGTAAGCTTGCTAAAAAGTGCTGATCTCCTTTCTGTTGCTAGTGACTGTTATTCAGGCACTGTTTGCAGAACTAAGCATTACAGTGTGCCCAGGAGATACAAACTCACTGTGTCAGACTTCTTGAGCACCAACACGTTGACGGTGGGCTGTTCCACACTCTGCCCCCTTTGTTTCCCAGTCTAAGATCAACATCTCATTCCTGGTGATGACAGTATCCAAACAATTATGAGAAAATTTCAAGCATCCAGCAGCAACTTTTTCAGCTTCACGCAAAACTCGATCATGTGTCTTTGATCCAAACATTTCTCCATCCTAAGTACGATGTGACTACCATTCAAGAGCTAACAAACAGCCACAAAGTCTCGGCTATCCAGGACACGCCGCGTCGTTGGCTGGGAGGCCGACGTTTCGCCTGACATGTCGCAGGCTTTGTTGTCATGGTTTTCTTGCCACATCTCATTATCATCGCCATTTTCTTTCTTGTGTACAGAACAGCTGTGACAATACTTACTACACACTTTGATGTCTACTTTGCCATTGTCCACGCTTATTACAGAGGCAGCTCCGAAAAAAGATGTGTGACCTCAACGCATCCATGTTCCATTAATGGTGATAGTACCACTTTCTCCTCCATTTATTTCTTTGCAAGAGTTTGCAGCATTAATCATACTCTCTTCAGCTACCTCCCTTGTAGAATTTTGCAGAATTTTGTTACATTGCTGGAAGTTCTTAACAGAACTAAACAGCTCACCAGCAGCATGACCCTTCCAAGCACCGTAAAGCATAAACTAGCATAACATTTACATAATAATATGAATTTTCTGTCTTTTCAGAAGTAAAATAAATTTCTTTAGGACTACAGTTAAGCAACATGCATGTCATAAGTTTCAAAGACCAGCCACATCTACTGTTTACATTTTCTTTGATACAAATTCCCCACTTTACACAAAGAACACAAACAATTTCTTAATATTTTGTTTTCTCAATATTTCAAGAGAGATAAGCCTATAACCCGTACTGCCCTTCAGATAGTCACAGACACTGACAAGTATATTCTCACAAATTTTTGATGAACTTGCACTAACATTTGCATCTTCAGTTCCACTAGAATTTAGGCTATAATCTTTCTCATGAAGTATATAATTGCTTTATGGAGTTTTCAACACATTTTTCAGAAGTTTTCCATAAAACTTGCCCCACCTAGAAGTGCTTCAAGGCATATTTTTCATAAACTGAATTGAATTGAATTTGCCTTATTTTACGTGGCGAGACTCGGGCCATCAGGCCCGCTCTTCCGTCTGACCACGCAAATTTCGCTACGCTCCTTTCATCAACTAGCAGAGAAAGGAGGTATTTCTTGGGCGAGAAACAGGCGATTTGAATTTAGCTCAGAGGCGTCATTTAGGCTTGAGGATCTTTTACATGCAAGTAAATCTACGAACATGGGACAGCCGCCTTTACTTCCCCTCCGAAGGAAGGCGTACGGAGGATTTTGTCGCCCTCAAAATCCACGGCTTCGATCGGGTTTGAACCCGCGAGCTTAGGTATTACAGTCCGGTACGCTAACCGTCACACCATCGCCGCCGCCAAATTCTCAGTATACATAACAAGACTAACACATGCAAAACAACACAGTTTCATAAGTAACACCTGAAGCCTACGCATGGCTTTCTAGAGCATTACAGATGCCCATTGCCAGTAAAAAGTAGAATGCACAGGGGTGAAGGTGAGATAGGGAAATTGGCAAAACACTGCCAGGCCACATGGAGCGCTAGTTGAAAGAATATCAAGCAATGATTGGTTTGTGGTTTTCGCTTGTTTTCTATGTCGCATCCAAACTGCATGGGATTTCAACATAGTGGAAGAGTGAATATTATAGCAGTTAATTATGTTAACGAGTTCCTTTAGTATTCTGTGTGTGGTTTGTGTGTATCGCGTTTCAAGTTCTTTTGTTTTACTGGATGCAATCGCAAGTGTAGTTTTTTCTCCATTTCAGTTTGCTGGTCTTTGTGGAATACAAAGATATTTTGCAATATAGAGGTGAGCATTTAATTTAAAGTTTCATTCACAATTAATTGTATGAAATTTGTAGCCTACTGTATTCACATAACACAATAAGAAAAACATATATTTTTGTTATGTAATGTAATGATTTATGTTATGTTATTTAGTATAATTATGTTTTTAAAGAAAATTTTTGAATACTTGTATACCTTTCTAAAGAAATGGCTAATTAAATAATTTGGAGAAAAGGTTTTGCTCTAACTTGAAATCACCTAATGATACGTTG